>CM042417.1:9485889-10183389 GCA_023634145.1 Thymallus thymallus | reverse complement strand
CAAATGCTACACCTTATGCCATGACAACAGTTATAGATTACATATAGGATAAACATTTTTTTTTTTTTTTTTTTCACCTTTATTTAACCAGGTAGGTCAGTTGAGAACAAGTTCTCATTTGCAACTGCGACCTGGCCAAGACAAAGCAAAGCAGTGCGACAAATAACAACACAGAGTTACACATTAAAAAAACAGTCAAAAACACAATAGAAAAATCTATATACAGAGTGCAAAATGTAGTGCAAAAATGCAGTAAGGTTAGGAGGTAGGACAATAAATAAGACTATAGTGGGGAAATAAATTACAGAATTATCATCATTAACACAGGAATGAAGGATGTGCAAATTATGATGTGCAAATAGAGATACTGGAGTGCAAGATTAGTGAAAATAAACAAAAATAAATATGGGGATGAGGTAGTAGTGTGGGCTATATACAGGTGCAGTGATCGATAAGCAGCTTTGACAACTGATGCTTAAAGTTATTGAGGGAGATAGGAACCTCTAGCTTCAATGATTTTTGCAATTCGTTCCAGTCATTGGCAGCAGCGAACTGGAAGGAATGGCGACCAAAGGAGGTGTTGGCTTTGGGGGTGACCAGTGAGATATACCTGCTGGAGCGCATGCTACGGGTGGGTGTTGCTATAGTGATCAGTGAGCTGAGATAGGGCGGGGATTTACCTAATAAAGACTTATAGATGACCTGGAACCAGTGGGTTTGGCGACGAATATATAATGAAGGCCAGCCAACGAGAGCATACAGGTCGCAGTGGTGGGTAGTGTATGGGGCTTTGGTGACAAAACGGATGGCACTGTGATAGACTACATCCAATTTGCTAAGTAGAGTGTTGGAGGCTAGTTTGTAAATGACATCGCCGAAATCAAGGATCGGTAGGATAGTCAGTTTTACAAGGGCATGTTTGGCAGTATGAGTGAAGGAGGCTTTGTTGCGAAATAGGAAGCCAATTCTGGATTTAATTTTGGATTGGAGATGGTTGATGTGAGTCTGGAAGTTGAGTTTACAGTCTAACCAGATGCCTAGGTATTTGCAGGTGTCCACGTATTCTAAGTCGGACCCGTCGAGAGTAGTGATGAATGCAGTGATGCAGTGGCTTAGACCGCTGCGCCACTCGGGAGCCTAAACGGAAGCTAAATATGACCCAGAAGGGACTCTTCATAGCTGATATGGCTGACTTGCTTAAACAAATGTGGTTTCTAATGACAATTGAGATTTACAAACTATGGCATAAGGGGACGGACGACAAGCGGATAAGAGGCCATCCGTAATTTTGATTAAGACATTAATGAGCGAGCGACGCTGGACGTAGTCAATATAACTATTTGTTTATCACTTTTGAAATGTACAGCGACAGAATTCAGAACATGGGTCGTTCTTACAGTGTTCTCCCTGTACACCAAGTCAGAAGTGTAGGATAAATAAATAACTTCATTGACAGCATTGCCAATGCTGAATATTTATCCTTTTAAATTTGGAAAAGAAACCCTTAATCCCATATTTGGGACCACACACCCACTCCACTGAATAGCAGGCTAGTGATTGCTTTGCAATGCTTGCAGTTAGCCACTGTCACTGATTCCTTCCAAACCACTCATTGATGAATTTGCGATTTCCAACTTGCTGTGCAATGTTTATATCCAATGGCCGATGAGCACAGATAAGTTTTATCAATAATTTCTCTTCATTATTTCTCTTCATTGGACAAGGATTAAAAAGGTTTTGCCAGTAGATTGTCAACTTGATTCATGATGATGACTGCTTGCTAAGGTTTTGAAAGTATGATGTTGACATGATCAGTCCAATCAAAGCTACTGTAGATATAACTTGATTTCACATAATTGTATCTGTGGCCAATGACCTTGAGCCTTCTTGGATGGGCACTTCTAATGTAACTCTATGGCAGCACCCAAGGGGCTTGAATTTTAGAGCTTTACCCTTAGACTTGGCGTTGATGTACTGTCCCCACGAATGACAGAACACTGAGCTAATCATGGCACAACTAGAGAACATTACCAACACCTAACTCAGTATTTTCCACTGGCTGCCCCACCACCACACAAAGCACTGTGCTAGGTGGAAACACATGCATTTTGGAACTTCCTTACTCAAGAAAGCAAAAAAGAGACCATGTTTGTATGCAAGCTTTATTAACTCAATGAATATTGTATTTTTACCTTGTTTGCAAACTGATATGTGACTTGTATTAATGCCAAAATAACATGAAAAACAAGCAAACATGTAGCAAAAAATGTGGGGCTCAAAACAAAACTTGCCCTGAATGAAGGGTAGCCACTGGAGCTGACTCAGTTAGGAAAACATCCTGGCAAGGTACATATCTTTTCACTCCGAAAAAAGGAATCCATCTTTTAGTCAAACTAGTCCTGATATCTCTTCGGTGATCCTAACCATTTAACCCTGTGTTGTGCTCTTGGAATGACAACATTCACATCAGCTGTCTGGCAAATGCTTCACTGTGATTGCACTGTTTTATGTGGTAATACTCATCAGTGTGTATTTTGAACAGCAACACAAACATGAAATGGAAAGAGTGGTTGTGTCATCAGGATCAATAATGCCACGGATGTTTTGGTCTCCGATACCACATGGCATGCTGCACTACTGCAGTGCAAGGACTGAGAGCCATGGAGACGCAATATGAGCCATGTAATATGTAAGCCATGTTATCAAATCAAAATGCATTGCGCCAAATATTTTACCGTGAAATGCTTGCTTACGAGCCTTTCCCAACATGTATATGCTTAAGCATGTAATAAGCCTCTAGTTAGGCCACTCATGAGGTCAACTGCTAAAGGCTGCTACAGAACAATCACATTTTGACAGCTTGTTTTGAATATATATATTTTTTGTTTGTTTTAGAAATGTGGTGATTCGGAATCTGGGAAATTGTCATTAATACTAGATGGTAAGTAACCTGGGATTAATCATGTATTGGTAAACTGTCAATCTGTATTTTCTATCTGCCAGGTAGGCTTATCCCTCTTATTTTTACATGTAAAAAATCAAATAAGGCCTGCATTTTTTTTAACCATTATAATAATTGAAATAATGATAATTTATTATAGTTTAATTAATGTACATTTCTTACTCCTTGTTAACAAAATAAAGTTAATAGGCTTAGGCCGCAGCCTTTGTACAGTTTTAGCAAATGTCGCGTTATAACGTCTCCCACTAGACTACAATCAGAATCCCCTCCCCACACATCTTTTATTTATGGGTGATCTTGCCGCTCCAAGGCAAAGCGTGCTTCAATGATTGGGGGTTGGCCTCGCGTCATGTGATTCCAAGCATCACCGGAGTCCTTTGTTGATGGTGATTCACAAAACCTCACTCAGACATTGTCTGCGTATATTGCTACAACAACATAATTTATTTTCTTCTTTGCTGGGATTTTGTCAAGGAAGGATGCAACGATATTCTCGGGACATTTTAAACCAGCTGTTTGCCGCTGGGATAAAATAGAGGCAGACCCGTCAAAGGTAAATGCGACAGTCAAAATAGCCCATGATCGCACACCCAATCCCGTACGACGGCCATACGAGCAATCAATAGAGCAAAGCCAACATTTTCTTATGCAATTTGAGTGCTAAAGTTCTATGGTTATGATGGGAGATAATCCCCGTTCTGCGATGGAGATGAAACCTTTTTTTAACCGTGGGTGAAACAGTATGCCAACAAAAACACGTTTTCTTCTCTGTCTATCAATGCCCATCTGGTGGATTCGTTGGTATATTTCTGCACTTTGAATGAAAACAGTCATATGTTGTGATTTGGAGAAACGACGGTTCACTCTACACAGCATCGTAAACATCATGTCCATAGGATATCCCCTCTCATCTCACGGACCCTCAGCAGGCCGTTTTCTCTCTGTCCTCTGCCTTTTGGCCATCTCTACACTGCCTGGAGCACAAGCCTCTTACCCTGAGAGCAGCGAATGTGTCTCAGGAAAAGGCAAGGGCTGCTTAGGTGAGTATCAATTAATTTTTTCTATCAATTAACTTCGCCAAACAAGCTCTTCTATGTGAAGAATGTTTTTGCGCTATATTTGCTCTGGAGGGGCTCGATCTGTCCCCTCTTGTTGGTGAGCTGCATGCAGGGAAACATTTCCATATTTGAACCCCACCCTGGATTGTCCTGCTGTCTTTGGTTGGGTTTCATTATTAAATGGAAACAGCAATTTCTCAGTTTCCTGGTTAGGAGTAATGACTTTTGTTTATATACACCAGTAGTGGAAAAAGTACCCAGCTGTCATACTTGAGTAAAAGTAAAAATACCTTAATAGAAAATGACTCAAGTCACCCAGTAAAATACTACTTGAGTAAAAGTCTAAAAGTATTTGGTTTTATATATACTTACGTATAAAATGTAATTGCTAAAATATGCTTAAAAGTCCTTATACAGTTGAAGTCAGAAGTTTACATACACCTTAGCCAAATACATTTAAACTCAGTTTTTCACAATTCCAGACATTTAATCCTAGTAACAATTCCCTGTCTTAGGTCAGTTAGGATCACCACTTTATTTTAAGAATGTGAAATGTCAGAATAATAGTAGAGAGAATAATTTATTTCAGCTTTTATTTCTTTCATCACATTCCCAGTGGGTCAGAAGTTTACATACACTCAATTAATATTTGGTAGTGTTGCCTTTAAATTGTTTAACTTCGGTCAAACGTTTACCGGTAGCCTTCAAAAGCTTCCCACAATAAGTTGGGTGAATTTTGTCCCATTCCTCCTGACAGAACTGGTGTAACTGAGTCAGGTTTGTAGGCCTCCTTGCTCACACACGCTTTTCAGCTCTGCCCACACATTTTCTATAGGATTGAGGTCAGGGCTTTGTGATGGCCACTCCAATACCTTGACTTTGTTGTCCTTAAGCCATTTTGCCACAACTTTGAAGCATGCTTGGGGTCATTGTCCATTTGGAAGACCCATTTGCGACAAAGCTTTAACTTCCTGACTGATGTCTTGATATTGCTAAAATATATCCACATAATTTTCCTTCCTCATGATGCCATCTATTTTGTGAAGTGCACCAGACCCTCCTGCAGCAAAGCACCCCCACAACATGATGCTGCCACCCCTGTGATTCACGGTTGGGATGGTGTTCTTTGGCTTGCAAGCCTCCCCCTTTTTCCTCCAAACTGCTTGTCTGATTAACATCCGTCAATAAGCAGGCCATTCGTTTCCCCCCATGGCCCTGGTTGCTCTTCACTGCTCCTGAGAACAACCTATAATTGGGTGCTGATCCCAAACCCCTTAGGAAACCCCATAGCAGATGTGACCTTACCAACCGTATTTATTCTGGATATAAAGAGTCAAATTAATTTCAGAATTGAATGAAAAATATCATCACCACATAATTTCTTGACTTTATTTGGTGATTATCTTTTCCATCGTTTTCCAGTTGAGGCATGTAGCTGTATCTAGGGTACCCAAATTATAATGTGGGATGTGGATTAAGCTCCCGAGTGGCGCAGTGGTCTAAGGCACTGCATCTCAGTGCAAGAGGCGTCACTACAGTCCCTGGTTTGAATCCAGGCTGCATTACATCTGGCTGTGATTGGGAGTCCCATAGGGCGGCGCACAATTGGCCCAGCATTGTCCAGGGCAGGCTGTCATTGTAAATAAGAATTTGTTCTTAACTGACTTGCCTGATTAAATAAAAATGTTTTAAATAAAAGCTTGACCTGACATTAGACTACTTCTGAAAATATCGGACACCATTTGAATTTTAGAGTTAACGGTCCCTTTAAATAAAATGACGTGTGGTATTTCCACACTGTTAATGAGAAGTACAGATTTTATTTCTCAAAGCATGCATTGATTGGGTTGAATTCAGTGGAAGCACGGTTGTTGTTAACCTACACTGCTGTAAAGAACAAACATCTGTAAAACAGCCAGAATTACCGTACTTTCATTACTAATGCGCCTATATTGCAGGTCAGGATCAATGCTATTTCATTAGGGATTGATTTAATTCTAACTCTGGTCCCACTATGATTCTACTGCAGTGTTTTAAAGACTAGTGTTCCTATACAGTGGTGGTATTGATTGATTACAGAGGAGTTTTAGGTCATGACCCGTATTTAATCGTCTAGCTTCGGGACCCCAGGGCAACAGTGACTTTAATGAGGAAATGAGCCGTTTGGTCAATAGTCCTTTAAGTACAGGGTGACTGGGATCGGGGATAGCCGCTTCATATCGAGACTGTGACCATTGGCTGAGTAACACACAGATCTATTGAGAAGAGGAGGGGATTGTTACGAGTGGCTGATTATTATCTTTTGCCTGGAACTATTTTGTCTCCCATTTGTTCAAAGGTTGGGTTATTAGTCCCTGTGGCGTGTTTACCTGTCTCAAGACAATGGATTAGTAGCATAGTGGCTTCCTCTTCTTAAACCTTCTCTAACAGTGCGGATAAGACAACATAAAGCTCCTACTGCATGTTGAAATAGGTCATCCCTCATTGGGACTGGCGATGAGAGCAGGAGGGAACTTCAGTTCAAACCTCAGTGGAGTAGGATTCTTCCATTCCCATCCCCTCAATTTTCTCTCTCCCTCCCTCCCTATAAATCTCACAGGCCATGGGTTTTCCAATGTGCTGCTAGTTAATAGGAGGGCTGGGTGATAATGCTGTTGAGGATGTAAATGGCTGCTGTCGAACCTGCCTGGAAGGCTGGGAAGGCCTTCTCACTCCTCCATTGGAGGTCTGTGTTAACTTTTCCTCCAGAGTCAAACACTCTCCCTCAGGGTGTCCATGAACCTACAGTTGTTCTAGCACAGTAGCACAGCAGTCATTTTGCACACCTACTGTAGTTATCAAAGCTAGTGAAAAACAGAATACACTACAACTGAATGTCAGAAGGGGAAATAAAAATCCTCTGTAAGTTCACTTCATCTGTAATGTTTTTGACAGTTTACTGTTATTGGTTAGTTAATCTTGAAGACTTGCAGCACTGAGTTGTTTTGACGGAATTCATTAATCCTGATGATGTAATTCCCTACTTATGACCAGGCTAACATTATGTAATGGCATACCTTACTAGAAGTGCCTTGTAAACCCACTTTGACAACCTGAAATCCTATCACTCCTATCAGCAATGCCTTTCCCACATAATGTGCTTGAGCTCCTGATCAAAGATTATCAGATTGGACTTCAAATCAAACTTTATTTGTCACACACGCCGAATACAACAGGTGTAGACCTTACTGTGAAATTCTTACTTAATAGCCCTTAACCAACAATGCAGTTCAAGAAATCAAATAAATTAACTGAATAAACTAAAGTAAACATTTATAAAATAACATTAGGCTATATACAGGGGGTACCGGTACCGAGTCAATGTGCAGGGGTACAGGTTAGTCGAGGTAATTTGTACATGTAGGTAGGGGTAAAGTGTATAGTGACTATGCATTGATAATAGACAGCGGGTAGCAGCAGCAGTGTAAAAACAAGTTAGCACTCTGGGTCCCTGTTGATGGTTCTTGGCTTTGCTTTCCCATGATCATGCAATGCCAAGGCATTACTGTGTAAACGAGGACCGACTCGTCCGAATGACCAGTAGTGGCTACATTTCCCACTCCAGTTATGCTGGGCAGTGACTGTTGCACAATGCACATCGTACTGACTTTCTCAATAAATGTGTACTAACGATGCGTAGCTAAGCTCACTCTGTACCGGATCTCTCATTAGTAGAACCATTGACGAAGTGAGGCGATGACTATTGATGTCTTGTGGCAAAGGAGTTGGATGGCTACGTGTTGCTAATGACCCGGGTCTTCGCTACATTGACTCCTCGCTTTGTAGTGCCATTGATTCGGTCTTCGCCTTCCTCTGATAAATATCGCCCAGTGTGAGAGAGTGAGCGATGTTCCAGTGTAAGAGAGTGATAGATGTTCCTGTGTATTTTTGGCTAAAGGGGAAGCTATGGGCTTTGGTGTGTCGGATGGATGAAAGTCATTACTGGAAGGCGTATTCAAGTGGCCGTGAACTCTTAAGTTGGTTCACACTGGATGTTTAGCCTGCAATCCAAACTGATTTACTCTGTTTTGTGGTGAAACAGAGCATATCAGTTTCAATTCCGGGATAACTGTATTTTAGATAAACAAATGTGTTTCCATTTAGGCTACACCGTAAGAGTTTTTTTCTCGAAGCCTGTAGTTCGGGAAATAATTGTGTTTTGAGTTTAATGTTTTCACACACTATTTGCACCAATCTTCATGTTATATAATTTCTCCCAGATAGAAAAGCAATGTCACATAAATACTAGTACACAACATAGACTATGCTAGATATTCATATGGTTTTACAAACGGATCATTAAAATAATGGTATTTCACTGCCTTGCTGATAAGAACACCTTGTTTTTAACAGATTTGTCGGAGAAGAAAAGTGACCTGAGAGTGTGTGATGCTGCAACTTGTCGTTACGGGGGGACCTGTCAAGAAAATGGGGCAGACCTCAAATGTGTCTGCCAGTTCCATGTAAGTAACACAGTGGGATGTAGGTGACCATGTTCTCTGTTGTCAAATACGACATTACCATTGACATGAGCATGAGAGCAAGTAGGAATGGCTTTGCCAAAGCAAATCAGCTCAAAGAGATTTTAATTTTGGAAATGTTCAAAAGTATTCACACACATAGAGAGATATTTGTATTTTATTTTTTAAATTGAACCTTTATTTAACTAGGCTAACATTTAACTATATACTGCATGTGATTGTCTACAAATGTAAGCAAGGTTTTAGTCAAATTTGCAGTCTACAAATTATTTGTAATTTTGTTCTGGCCCCCTGACCATCCGCTCAAGAATCAAGTTGATGATCCCTGGTATAGGTTTTGATGGTTCAGTAACGTCCTTTCATTATCCATTGTGTCTTAGTGCTCTAAGAAGTACATCCCTGTTTGTGGGTCCAACGGAGACACCTATCAGAACGAGTGCTTCTTGAGGAGAGCAGCGTGCAAGCAGCAGAAGTCCATATCACAGGTCTCTGAAGGGGCCTGCTATACAGGTGAGTCTTAGTCGCAGGCTGCACACTTTTACTCAAGAGAGTACAGAATCACCTTTATGGAGCACCTTTTTTATCACTCGATTCTGTCCCTAGTCATTTTGTTATTAATCATTTTAGACCAAGCTGAAGCTAACTCATTTTCTATGCTGTAACACACAGATGGCAGTTCTGGATCAGGTGACGGAGGTACAGTGTTGTAACTTGGTCTTAGCTTCACTTTAACAAGTTTGACTTGCCAACCCATGTTACAATGTTACAGTAAAAGCCTGCTTAACAAAAGCTTTGCAGATCCAAACACTAATAGAAAAATATTAACTAATTTATTAGCACATTTTTGAAGTACTTTCCTTTTCTACAGATGATGAAGGATCAGGCACAGACAAAGGGAAAAAGCCCACAAAATGCGTCAACTGCAAGTTTGGAGCAGAATGTGATGTGGACTCTGAGGATGTATTGTGAGTACTTTTCACTGCAGTTATTGTGCTGTCAGTAGTCTAAGGAGGACTCGTCTTCATCTGCTATTGTGCTCTCAGTAGTCTGAGGAGGACTCGTCTTAAACTGCTATTGTGCTGTCAGTAGTCTCTGAAAGGAAGACTCGTCTTCATCAGCCATTGTGCTCTCAGTAGTCTCTGAAAGGAGGACTCGTCTTCATCAGCCATTGTGCTCTCAGTAGTCTCTAAGGAGGACTCGTCTTCATCAGCTATTGTGCTCTCAGTAGTCTCTAAGGAGGACTTGTCTTCATCAGCTATTGTGCTCTCAGTAGTCTCTGCAAGGAGGACTCGTCTGGATCCCAATAAACTGACGCATTAGCGAACGCTATTCCTTCATACAGTTGAAGTCAGAAGTTTACATACACCTTAGCCAAATACATTTAAACTCAGTTTTTCACAATTCCTGACATTTAATCCTAGTAAAAATTCCCACTTTTTAGGATCCCCACTTTTATTTTAAGAATGTGTAATGTCAGAATAATAGTAGAGAGCTTTATTTCAGCTTTTATTTCTTTCATCACATTCCCAGTGGGTCAGAAGTTTACATACACTCAATTAGTATTTGGTAGCATTGCCTTTAAATTGTTTAACTTGGGTCAAACATTTCGGGGTAGCCTTCCACAAGGTTCCCACAATAAGTTGGGTGAATTTTGGCCCATTCCTCCTTATAGAACTGGTGTAACTGAGTCAGGTTTGTAGGCCTCCTTGCTCGCCCATGCTTTTTTAGTTCTGTCCACACATTTTCTATAGGATTGAGGTCAGGGCTTTGTGATGGCCACTCCAATACCTTGACTTTGTTGTCCTTAAGCCCTTTTGCCACAACTTTGGAAGTATGCTTGGGGTCATTGTCCATTTGGAAGACCCATTTGCAACCAAGCTTTAATTTCCTGACTGATGTCTTGAGATGTTGCTTCAATATATCCACATAATTTTCCTTCCTCATGATGCCATCTATTTTGTGCACCAGTCCCTCCTGCAGCAAAACACCCCGACAACATGATGCTGCCACCCCTGTGCTTCACGGTTGGGATGGTGTTCTTCGGCTTGCAAGCCTCCCCCTTTTTCCTCCAAACATAACAATGGTCATTATGGCCAAACAGTTATATTTTTGTTTCATCAGACCAGAGGACATTTCTCCAAAATGTATGATCTTTGTCCCTATGTGCAGTTGCAAACCGTAGTCTGGCTTTTTTATGGCGGTTTTGGAGCAGTGGCTTCTTCCTTGCTGAGCGGCCTTTCAGGTTATGTCGATATAGGACTTGTTTTACTGTGGATATAGATACTTTTGTAGCCGTTTCCTCCAGCATCTTCACAAGGTCCTTTGCTGTTGTTCTGGGATTGATTTGCTCTTTTCGCACCAAAGTACGTTAATCACTAGGAGACAGAATGCGTCTCCTTCCTGAGCTTTATGAAGGCTGCATGGTCCCATGGTGTTTATACTTGCGCAATATTGTTTGTACAGATGAACGTGGTACCTTCAGGTGTTTGGAAATTGCTCCCAAGGATGAACCAGACTTGTGGAGGTCTACAAAGTTTTTTTCTGAGGTCTTGGCTGATTTCTTTTGATTTTCCCATGATGTCAAACAGAGGCACTGAGTTTGAAGGTAGGCCTTGAAATACATCCACAGGTACACCTCCAATTGACTCAAATTATGTCAATTAGCCTATCAGAAGCTTCTAAAGCCATGACATAGTTTTTTTGAATTTTCTAAACTGTTTAAAGGCACAGTCAACTTAGTGTATGTAAACTTCTGACCCACTGGAATTGTGATATAGTGGATTATAAATTAAATAATCTGTCTGTAAACAATTGTTGGAAGAATTACTTGTGTCATGCACAAAGTAGATGTCCTAACCCACTTGCCAAAACTATAGTTTGTTAACATGAAATCTATGGAGTGGTTGGCAGGTAGCCTAGCGGTTAGAGCGTTGGGCCAGCAACCTAAGTGTATGTAAACTTCCGACTTCAACTGTAGATATCTTCGCTAATTTTCTCCATATACTGGGGTCCTGAGTTGTCACATTTGATTCAAATTGATTGATGGTGTATGTGTAGCACTTTTAATTAATGCAGTGCTAATACAGTGTTCATTAAACAGATGGTTATATAAATGTTTTCTTCGACACTCAGGTGTATGTGCAACATTGACTGCAGTGGCCATAATGACAACCCGGTGTGTGGAACAGACAGAAAATCCTACATTACCCCATGTCACGTAAGAGAGGCTTCATGCTTGAAGCAGGTGAAGATTGACGTGAAGCATCTAGGGAGGTGTCCAGGTAATAGCACCTTTTTAATCTTAAAATATCATTTAGAAACATGTCATTTTATGCCCTATGTACTGTATTTACACTGCATTGTGGGGGAAAAAAACATTGGATCGTGGCTTTCGATGGATTTGATTTATTATTCAGAATCTCAGGGAAAGAAAATACATCACAATTTAATTTTGACTGAGAATTTTGGTGTAGAGATACTGTAACATCCTACTTAATAGTTAATAAAATGACCTAGATATTCCTGATATGTGCTGTGTTTATATAAGCATGTGATGGATAGTTAAATGTAAAACTCTGATGTTTCTGTTGTGAACACATTCCGAGCAATTCAAATATGACGCCCACCCTAATTGGTTAATTGATCCTCACTATGACTATGCAGTGTGCTGTATGGTCATGACTGAGACTATAAACGAGGTTTGTCCCGACATACATCGTTCTACAGTGCATCAAAAGATTCTCCTTTCAAATGTAGACTACACTGTGGACATGACCTCAATCTGGATGCACACAGTTGGGATTTGGGGCACATTATAATGACCAAGGGGCATTGGGCAACCAGCTGGTCAGAGAACTACAAAGACATTTCTCCCCTCTTACCAGAAAATCTGTTTAAAGCCATTAAAAAAAAAAATGTAGTTCTCCATTTGAGGGCGAAGATTTACTACCCCAAATGTGGCCCTGTTTTAAAAATGTCCCAAAATCTAGTTCTAAAAAGTATAGACCTAAATAATCTATCATGTTTTTTGTTTCACAGAGCATACATTTGACCCCAAATATTACATGAACTTGCCTACCTTATTCAAAATGCTAGTTATGGATGTTCCAATATTCCTATAATGTGATTCCTATAATGTCACAATTCTAATGTATGTCGCTCTGGATAAGGGCATCTGCTAAATGACCATGGTGATATTATTTGTAGCCATGGTGATATCACATTCATTCTCAGAGAGTAATTGTTGTGCATGTCCTGATGTGTTTTTTAACAACAGTTGTCATGTGACCCTATGTAGGGGTCTCTCTCTTAAATCAGTTTTGAAGCATTTCTGCTGACGGTGCAGTTGGCCGATTCTTGCAGGAGGAACATTAAATCTAGTGAAGCATGCCTGTGTGTCACCCTACATCTCAACGGGCCAAATTGCCCTCAAGTTAAACCCAGTCACTCGCCACTTATCTGTCATTTATTTCATTTTGTAATGCAAATGAGCATCGCAAAGGCATGCACGCATTACAATAACTGTCTGTCAGAGTAATGTTACCAACAGCCTCGTGCTTCGACTGGCCCAAATAGAAACCCGCCATACCCCTCACATTGTATCTATGGTCATCTTATTGTTGTGTATATATATGTGCATCCTAAACAGCACTGTTGGTTATTAGTTTGTTATAAAAAAAAAAGGTAGGTATCTTACTTGTACAAAATCTACATCATATAACTAACATTTAATTGGTTTGTTGATTTACCAAATGTATTTTAATGAGGCCATGTCAGAATGCTAGTTTGCTGCTATTTGTACTTGGGATATTGACTATATTACAGCAAAAATAACATTTATAGTCTGTCCTTGAGCTGAAATGTATGTAAATTACTGACAGATATTCCTCTCTATCAAGCCACTGCTTGCTCCAGAATTGGGGGCACTTTTCAAGCTATGGTGTGCTCTCTGGTAATCATATAATCCTTGTGATTAGGGCTCTCCAACTCTTAGAACATGGAGCTGGAACACTCTATCCCTGAGTCCCTCCAATTCCATTTCCTTTCAACCTCTTACAGTTGAAAAACGATTTTTAAGCAAGATCTTAGCCTAATGAATTCTTTCACATTTAAAATTCTGCTGTGTAGCTACCGAAAAGGATGGCTTGCTCAGATTTTTGGTTGGTAAAACTTCTGTCTTGCACTCACAGATATTTATATTGTTTTCAGACAAAGGGAAGAAGAAAGATGAAGACGATGGTAGCAAGAGCAAGACTGATGTTTTTGGTATGGCTGCTCCTTATTACCACACTGTAATGCTGTTATACTATTACATCTCTACAAAGCACATTTCTGCTCTGTGATAAATGTCAGTTATATTTGAATTGCAACTGAGGACAAGGCCTAGCTCGCACTTTAATATTCATATTGTCCTTATTAATATCTGTGATGTTCTGTATACCTTTAAAGACACGGCAGACATAGGGGAGGATAGAGCTTATGGAGGGATTCCCACCCTCTGCACAGAGGACTACGCCGACTTCTGTGAACACGGCCAATGTGAAGTAAAGTATAGCATCCCCACCTGCCGGTAAGATAACATGGAGTCCTTTTGTCTTACATACCTGCACTGTGTTTCGTCTCTTTTTGACCTAATTCATAGATAATTACTGTATAATTACCATCTCACCATGTAATTTCTTAGTTAACACCTGTATCATGAAATTAAGTGCTAGAGGTTTGGTTGTCTCCCCAGGTGTGACTCGGGCTACACTGGCCAGCAGTGTGAGGAGATCCAAGACTTCAACATCCTGTACGTGGTCCCCAGTGGACAGAAACTCCACTACATTCTCATAGCTGCCGTCATCGGAGCCGTACAGATCGCCATCATCGTCGCCGTTGTCATGTGTTTCACAAGGTACCCATCTGATCATATTAGCACATTTCTGATAAACAGATAAAAAAAATGTTCTGTCTTTTATAAGTCATTTTTTGTAAACATACAGTAGCATAAATGAGCAAGTCTTATGGAAGATGCTATGCCAAATGTGACAATGTGTGTCATTTGACAAAAAGATGGTGCTTAGTAATGTTTTTTGTGAGGCAGTCAAACATTTTTGTTTGATGTTATTCTGTTGTCTTTTGTTTAATAGGAGGTGTCCCAAAACCCAGAGGGGACGAAGACAACAGCAACACCTTGGACACTTTCCTTCCGGGACTTCATCCAGGATGATGTAGCTGTTTTTTTTTATTCTGCATTTTTTTGCACCACATGGATCACATTTTGATATCTGTTGTTTTGTCTACTTTATTTTGAACGGATGTTTATTTATTTATTTTCTCTAATGGGGCCTTATTTGTCTTTCCCTTCTGGACGTACAGTACGTAGCTCTCGCTGCTTTTTTTTCAGACATTTTTTTCCAACGGGCAGAAAAAGGACAGCCATTCTACTCTGACCATCCATTGTTTGCAAGGTGGTAGAGGTAGCTTTAGGCACACAAACCTTGGACACCTATGGACCGGACTCATGCTATTTATCAGCCTCACTGACTTTCTCTCAGTACCTTTTTTTTTTTTTTTTTTTACGAAATACAACTATATACCAAATGCAGTTTTCTATAAATGAGGTGTACAGTATGTTTTGGTTACTTTTCAATATGCCATTGCGGGGATGGAACAATTTTTTTGACTAGGTACTAATTTACATGTTTTTATATATAATTTTTTTTTTTTTTATGTTCTAATGTTTTTATTATTGCTAATGAAATAGTTGTAAACAGATTTTATTGTAGATCTTGCATATAGCATGAGCTGTCAAAATGTGTTTAGTGATGTCGTTTTAGTAGTATTAAATGATCTGTGTTTCAAACGCTCGTGTTGCCTTCATATTATTATGACTAGTTCAATGTATTCTATATTATTATAATATTTTTATTTTATTTAACCTTTATTTAACTAGGCAAGTCAGTTAAGAACAAATTCTTATTTACAATTACGGCCTACCTACATGGAGCAAATTAAGGTTAAGTGCCTTGCTCAACGACTCAGACAGGTTTTTATTTTTTTCACCTTGTCGGCTCGGGTATTTGAACCAGCGACCTTTCGGTTACTGGCCCAACGTTCTTAACCGCTAGGCTACCTACCGCCCACTGTTATATGATGTTATTGTAAAATGATATACACTGGTTGATTTACTTTGTTAAATCTAAAAATCTAACATTGTATAACATTTGGAATCAAACAGGTATTTTTTCAGACAGCATAATCCAATGGCAATAACTATATACTGTAGATTAGCAGCTTGCAGTTTTGTTTTCCCTAGACAGGTCGTCACATGGTCGGGAAAGACTTGGACCCCTAGTTACAAAACTGCATACTGTACAGTGAATTCAGAAAGTATTCACACCCCTTGACTTGTTGCACACTTTGTTGTGTTACAGCCTGAATTTAAAATTGATTAAATTGAGTTTTTGTGTCTCTGGCCTACACACAATACCCCATAATGTCAAAGTGGAATTATGTTTTTAGAACTTTTAGCAAATTAATTAAAAATGAAAAGCTGAAATGTCTTGAGTCAATAAGTATTCAACCCCTTTGTTATGGCAAGCCTAAATAAATTCAGGAGTAAAAATGTGCTTAAGTCAAATAATAAGTAGCATGGACTCATTCTGTGTGCAATAGAAGTGTTTAACATGATTTTTGAATGGCTACCACATCTCTGTACCCCACACATACAACTATCTTGAAGGTCCTTCAGTCGAGCAGTGCATTTGAAACAAATTGAACCACAAAGACCAGACATTGAATATCCCTATGAGCATGGTGAAGTTATTAATTCCACTTTGGATGGTGTATCAATACACAAGGTCACTATAAAGATACAGGCATCCTTTCACGTCTTTTAATGGCTGTGATAGGAGAAAACTGAGGATGGATCAACAACATTGTAGTTACTCCACCATAATAACCTAATTGACAGAGTGAGAAGAAGGAAGCCTGTAAAGAAAAGAAATATTCCAAAGGCACAAATGTAATACTGCAAAAAATGTGGCAAAGCAATTCACTTTTTTGTCCTGAATACAAAGTTTTATGTTGGGGCAAACCCAATACAACACATTACTGAGTACCATTCTCCATATTTTCAAGCATAGTGGTGGCTAAATCATGTTATGGCAGTTGAGGCTCCTCGTAAGAGGAAGGGGAGGACTATCATTCTCAGCCCATTTCATAACAATAAAAATAGTGAAACATTTAAGTAATTATTTTTAGATAAAACTATACTAAATATATTAATGTTCCCAAATAATTGATTAAAATACACTGTTTTGCAATGGTCTTCAGTAGCCTCAGCAGCACTCTGTAGGGTAGCACCATGGTGTAGCCGGAGGACAGCTAGTTTCTGTCCTCTGACTTCAATACAAAACCTAGGAGGCTCATGGTTCTCACCCCCTTCCATAGACTTTCCCCACTAATTATGACAACCTTTTGTTGTGTTTTGTTAACTTTCACTTAGCGAGCTTAATGCAGCTAGCTAGTTTAGCCTACTCAAAACACCCGGCTCAAAACAGAGAGAGATGCTATGTTAGCTGGCTGGCTATGGCTATCCAACACTGGAACTCTTCCATGTCAAGGTAAGCTTTTGGTTGTATTACTTTATTGCCATCTGGGCCCGCCGGTGTAACTGCTAAACTGCTTTCTGACTGTACACTGTACTGCACGATTGTAGCAGGTTTACTAACACGTTAGGTCGAGTAGCAATGTTGACTATGACGTGACAACGACGTAGGCTGTGTGTAGCGGTTAGTAGTCATGATATGAAAGTTTGACTTGGAAAGGTCACTGACAGCTGATGTGTTGTGTCCACTGAAGTCCACAAGCGAAGGGAAAAGGTGAGAGGAGAGTGCATAGATAGTTTAGAGAAGGAATTATATATTCAACGAGCAAAGTGATTATGCTGTTTTTATATGGCTGCTATGAAAGTGAACTGTGTTTGCGTGTGATCAGGGGTGTATTCATTACGCCGTTTCTGTTGAAAAAAAATCTTAAATGGAAGCAAACGGAACGAAACGGGGATAAACATACTTGAATTTGTCTTATTGAAACTCTCATTTCCAACTGTTGGACTAATAATTACACCCTGGATCAGCTAGATGCAGGCAAGAGTGTGCAAGGTGGTATTGAATGTGTCACTGTCTATCACCTTGATAACTCCAAATTCTCTTGAAAGTTTGTTGCAAACTTTAATTCATAGGCTAGGTTGTAGCAACCTCACGATGGGTACATGAGGTTGCAATAAGGCTAGGTTCATAGGCTAGGTTGTAGCAACCTCATGATGGATTTTAGTATCATGGCCTAAAATAGCCTAAACCTATCGATGTTACATTGAGCTGGGTGAATGGAATATGAATGACAGTAATCCAATATGCTGTAATAGCAATAAGGCCGTTCTCATAAAATAAAAAATCATCCCCCCTCATCATAAACAACACCGACCGCCACTGTGTTATGGGTATGATTGTAATTGTTAAGGGCTGGGGAGTTTTTCAGGATAAAAAAGAAACGGAATGGAGCTAAGCACAGGCAAAATCCTAGTCGGAAAACCTGGTTCCGTCTGCTTTCCACCAGACACTGGGAGATGAATTCACCTTTCAGCAGGACAAGAACTTAAAACACAAGGCCAAATATACACTGGAGTTGCTTACCAAGAAGACAGTGAATGTTACTGAGTGGCCGAGTTTCAGTTTTGAATTAAATCTACTTGACAATCTATGGCAAGACCTGAAAATGGTTGTCTAGCAATGATCAACAACCAATTTGACAGAGCTTGAATCATTTTTAAAATAATAATAATGGGCAAATGTTGCGCAATCCATGTTTGGAATGCTCTTAGACTTTTTATTACATTTTTTATTTAACCTTTATTTAACTAGGCAAGTCAGTTAAGAACAAGTTCTTATTTACAATGACTTAGCCAGAAAGACTCACTGCTGTAATTGTTGCCAAAGGTGCTTCTACAAAGTATTGACTCAGGGTTCTGTATTTCATTTTCAATAAAGTCGCAAAACTGTCTAAAAACATGTTTTCACATTGTCATTATGGGGTATTGTGTGTAGATTAGTCAGACAAATTTGATTTAATCAATTTTGAATTCAGGCTGTAACACAACAAAATGTGGAATACGTTAAGGGGTATGAATACTTTCTGAAGGCACTGTACATGTTTACCATTGTGTCATCATCACTGAAATCTGGACCAACTAGTTCATACAGGGAGCAGTTGTGTGAAGCTTAACCAGCCATCTGAAATACAGCATGCCACATCCTTCCCTTCACACATCACCTGAGGAGCAGGATGGAGAGGAACCACACAGGTAGGAAATAGTTTGTGTGTGTGTGTGTGTTTGTGTGGTTGCAACATAAAAGGGGCTAGGATTAGACCTACAGAGGTCAAGTTGGTTAAGACTTACATCTAGAGAAGGTTATTCAGTAGGCCTGGAGGTACAGGCAATCAGATACTATGTAAGATCAACCTTAAAGGGGCAGTTTGCATTTGGTACATCTGTTTTTTGGCTTTTATATAAACGATATATACTCACTGATTATTGAAGAATGTTACTTATAAATGCCTCCTGTGCTTTGTTCAACTGTCTTACCCCATCAGAACCCAAAATATAAGATGGTTTTACTCTAATATTTGTAAACAATGTAAATGTAATCAAACACTGTATAGCCTCAAAACATGTTTAAAGCTGTCATTTAGAATTAATTGGTGGTCAGCCCTTACATTCAAAGCTCCGTCTATGAATTAGAGAGTGGTTACATTTCTCCAGTCCCAACCCGCAGCTTTTTACCAAAACAGTAGTGGTGTTATCGTTTGAACTGTAGATTGCTCTTTAACCAACAGTTGTGATGATTATCTGCATAAATGTTTTTTATTTGTCTTTTGAGAGAAGATACAAGATGGCTTTGTAGATTAAAAAAAAAAAAGTATTTTGCAATTGAGAGAGGTTTTAAATGTTTATTACACAGTGAAATTAGTTACATCTGAGAGAGAGAGAAAATAGGAGAGTGAGAGAGAAAGATAGAAACAGAGGGTGAGAGTGAGAGAGTGAGAGAGTGGGAGAGAGAGAGTGGGAGAGACAGAGACAGGAGACAGAGACAGGAGACAGAAGACAGAGACAGGAGACAGACAAACAGACAGAGACAGAGACAGAGACAGAGACAGAGAGACAGACAGACAGAGACAGAGAGACAGACAAACAGACAGAGACAGAGACAGAGACAGAGAGACAGACAGACAGAGACAGACACACAGACAGAGAGACAGACAGACACACAGACAGAGAGACAGAGAGACAGAGAGACAGACAGACAGACAGACAGACAGACAGACAGACAGACAGACAGACAGACAGACAGACAGACAGACAGACAGACAGACAGAGATCTTACTATGATTAACGGGTTATATTACCCATGCTATACTGAGATACCCAATCATGGAAGTCCCCTTGGAATAGCCTAAATATAATGATGGGTAGAAGACAAGCTTAGCATTCATATCATAAAAGGCACTACAGAGATATGACACAGTGCACAAGGGAATATGCAATTACTGAACTCTTAGGCCTGTAGTCCCAATGGACCCATGTTTTAAGTCTGTATGCAGTACCACAAGGTCACAATAGATAGAGAGACCGAGATAGAGAGAGAGAGACCGAGATAGAGAGAGAGAGACCGAGATAGAGACAGAGAGACAGAGAGACAGAGTGAATTGGTAAATATTGCATTTGGTTAAAACTGAAAAAAATTACTTGTTCTGACAGAAAAATATGTGTTTCTTTGCGCGTATTACTCAGATGAGATATTCCCCACCCTTGAGACGTGCTATTTCCAGGCCCAATAAAATGTGGTAATCTGTGGGGAGACAAATGTGCACACAGGAACACTACCTGCTTTCTATCGACCACACGAGGGGACAGCTTTATTACAGGCTATAGTGTGGCAAAAGAAGCACAATAAAAAAAAAAATAAAAGACCACAGATCTGGTTTGATACAGATTGTAAAATGATCAGGAAAAAACTTAGAACACTATCAAATCAAAAGCACAGAGACCCAAATAGACTTTAAAAAACTCTATAAACGTACACTCAGAACCAAAAAAGCACAGTACAACAGCAAGCAACTGACACTAATTGAGGAGTCCATAAACACAAACAACTTCTGGCAAAATTTAAACTAGAGAAGTTAGCGATACAAAATGGTGACATACATGTATGGACAACCCATTTTAAAACCCCCTACAACACCATTCAAATTGATGCAAACGCAGAACAATGCCGAAATCATGAGAAATTGAACGGATTCGAAAAATCTAAAGGACAATCAAAATCCATTTGACCAGGAGCTTTATAAGAAACTTCAGGCCCTCAAATTTAAAAAAGCATATGGACCTGATGGCATCCCAAATGAGATGCTCAAATTCACTAGTGCAAATTTTCAATTGGCTATATTAAAACTGTTTAATTTGATCCTGAGTGTAGGTTATTTCCCTGAGATCTGGAATCAAGGAATCATAACCCCAATCTTTAAGAACGGAGACAAATTTGACCCTAGCAATAACAGAGGCATTTGTGTGAACAGTCAAAGGACATATTTCCACCGGTCTAATGTCCATTGCTGGTGTTTCTTCTTATTATTGGTGTCCTTTAGTATTGGTTTCTTTGCAGCAATTCGACCATGAAGGCCTGATTCACACAGTCTCCTCTGAACAGTTGATGTTGAGATGTGCTGTTTCTTGAACTCTGTGAAGCATTTATTTGGGCTGCAATCTGAGGCTGGTAACTCTAATGAACTTATCCTCTACAGCAGAGGTATTTCTGGGTCTTCCATTCCTGTGGCGGTCCTCATGAAGCTTGTTGAGAGAATGCCAAGAGTGTGCAAAGCTGTCACCAAGGCAAAGGGTGGCTACTTGAAGAGATGTGGTTACTACATGATTCCATATGTGTTATGTCATAGTTTTAATGTCTTCCTTGAATGAGTAATATTCCAAACTTTTGACCAGGTGTATATTTCCTGATATTTCAAACCAAGCAGAGGAATCAGAAGTATGTTGGAGACCATGACGTGGACCTTTTCTGGGGAGAATGGCTCCCCAGAAAAGTGAATTAACCTGTTAACCTGGAGGAGGAGGATCAAAGCTCTTCGAACCTGAACTCTCACCTGCACAGTGGTCAGCAATGGTCTTTGTGTTGCTGACTTTAGGGTTACAATACTCTATTACAATACTATCATTCTGTATCAAATGTCATTTTTGTTTCAATTTGAATAATTTACACCCATCCCTAACAAAGAGTGGTCTTTGAGTGGTCTAACTCTAGATTGAGTAACCCAATAATATTATTTTCTTATTTAGTGTGAATTGATGCCACGTCACAGAGAGAGGCTGTGATTTATTGGCTTCAGCTATCAGCTCAAACTCTTCACACCTGACAGAGTTGAACCTGAGGCACAATGTTCTGCAGGATTCAGGGGTGAAGCTGCTCTCCGTTGGATTGGAGAATCCACACTGTAGGCTGTTATGATCAAACCTTTTCAGTTGGCTGTAGATTGTACATGGCCCAAATTTTAGGAATTTCTCCTTTCCAGATTGAATCGATGTCAATTCAAAGAGAAAGGCTGTGAAGTGTGGGCATCAGTACTCAACTCACACTACTCGCATTCTGAGAGAGCTGGACCTGAGTTACAGCGACCTACAGGATTCAGGAGTGAAACAGCGCTCTGCTGGACTGGGGAATCCCTGCTGTAAATTGGAGACACTGAGGTCAGTACTTTTAGTGTGTATGAGAAATAGCATTCTGTTGCATTCACTGATTTTCTCTAGAAATGTGGATGTAATGTGAAGGAAACGTGGATAGTTTATTATCTATTACTTTTTTTTCAGATCTAGATTTTACAGTCATTTTTTCTTTTGCAGGTTGTCATTCTGCAGAGTCGCAGAGGAATACTTTGTCTTCGGCTCTGAGATCTAACCCATCACACACCTGAGAGAGCTGGACCTGAGCTACAATCATCCAGGACAGGGTTTCCCAAACTCGGTCCTGGGGCCCCCACTGGGTGCAATTAATAAAAAGATATACAATAATAATAATAATAATATACATAATAGACAATAATACTCTGACACAATTACGCTGGTTTTAACTACGTTTTTGGTTTACTTGGCTTGTCACGGCTCGTATTGACGGGACAATAGACAGAGCGTTGGTGGAGCGACATTCCTTTTTATTTTATATTAAATACACAAAACAACAAAGGAGAGGTACTAACCGTGAACTGGAGTGACATACACTGACACACACAAGAACCCAAATCCAGGTGACAAACACAGGAACTTAAATAGAATCCCCAATTAGAGACAACACGAGACAGCTGTCTCTAATTGGGGATAGAAATTAACACACACCACCAACACCCAGTGAACTGTCAATCTCTAACCGCAGCTCTCCAACTCCCCCACATGAGGGAGCCAGACCTAGCCACAGTCAGAACCTGACATGGCTAGGTGTAAAAAGCCATAACATTGTTGACCTAATTAGAACTACAGTAGACACAAGGCTCCAGCAGAGGGAGACAAAGCCACATAGTGTTTGTTATACCTCTGACCATTACTGTAGAAATGTCTCTAAAGATTCCATGTCAATTAATATGATTAGGGTGAATGACTATTCAAATATGAACGTGCTTAAATCCTAGAAATTTTTAGCTTTTCAAATTTGGACTTGAAATGACAAAATCTCATTATGTTATACACCCTTTCATACAATCAACATGTCATTTTCTGGACAGAACTCTGATAGGTATGAAGCAGATGGGTACAAAAGTTCCTGGCAGCAGACGCTTTCACTTCTCAATATTCATTACACTTACAGGCACTTTGTAGCTCAGTTGGTAGAGCATGTTGTTTCTAACACTAGGGTAGCGGGTTCAATTCCCAGGACCACCCATACATGAAATGCATGCACGCATTACTGTAAGTCACTTTGGATGTGTCTGTAAATGGCATATATTCTTTTTACTTGACCGGTTTAGCCAATTCTATCAAGGACTTCCCTTTGTTCCTATCCTGTGATTGTAAGGAGTGCAATTCTGTCAGCTTAAAACAGGGGTGTGAAATTGTTTGTTTAAGAGTTCTCAGGAGGGGCACAACATGGGAATATGAGGCAGAGATGGGTGAGGGTATTTGGTGGATATATATATACACTGGGTTATGTTAGTGAGTGAGGGTGTAACTTTCATATGGATGAAGAGTTCATTTGTATGAAGTAAGTCTGCCCTCTGCTATGACAGGACATGGATAATTATAGCTATGCCCAGAGTTTAATTATAGACAGCAGCTGGTGGCATAATGTTAGGAGTTGGAGAGTCCCCTTTTCCCTCCCTTGTTCCCACTGGAGGTGCCTAGCCCCCTCCCTGTAATTAAGGATCGCCTTGCACAGATTGCTAAGTGATGGAGGCCTACTCAGCCCAACCTTTTGGTATTTTGAAAAATAAATAGCGATAGTGTTCACCCCTACCTTGCTGTGTTCATTGTTGGAAATGACAATGTGTTCTCAATCAACATACCTGTTGAAATGAAGGTAAAAATCATTCAACACACGTCCTTTGTTTTGTTCTAAAGTTGCGCCTGGTTCGTGTCACTCTTAACAATTGCCTGCAATGTGCTTGCAACTCGGTTGTAACTTATCACATGAAATAGAAATCAATCCTATTTCATGTAACTGATTGTTTGCAATATCCAATCAGTGTGCAGAGAAAAAGTCAAATCTACAGCAGGGATACACAACTCCTTTAAGAACTTAACGGACCAATCAGTCACTGATCAGTTTACTTAATTTCATTCTGACGATGCCGAGTACTGGCACACTGAATTGAGTCAAATTCTTTGCTCCAATAATAATCTTACTATGATTAACGGGTTATATTACCCATGCTATACTGAGATACCCAATCATGGAAGTCCCCTTGGAATAGCCTAAATATAATGATGGGTAGAAGACAAGCTTAGCATTCATATCATAAAAGGCACTACAGAGATATGACACAGTGCACAAGGGAATATGCAATTACTGAACTCTTAGGCCTGTAGTCCCAATGGACCCATGTTTTAAGTCTGTATGCAGTACCACAAGGTCACAAATGTGATGTCACTACCATAGTATGCAGGAGGCCTGGGCTGTTCCAACATCCATACTAGCATATACATCTCGGAACGCTTTCCCTACCTCTTTTCCGAGGTGTCTGCCGGGAGACAGCCTAGACCTCTCAGGGGTCTGCTCGGGGGACAGCCTAGACCTCTCAGGGGTCTGCTCGGGGGACAGCCTAGACCTCTCAGGGGTCTGCTCGGGGGCACCAATTGGCATGTACTACTGTAAAATGTCTACTTTATTTGATGATAGCCCTATATAGGTTTTTCCAATTAAAGGCATGCTCCTGATTGTGCTGTAGGTGTTCAAAGCAATACAGCTAGTTGTCCAATGGTGCAATGGAAAAATAATAACTTGCTTATAGAAGATGAGTGTAGAGTGGATAGGGGGGTTTCCATTATCCCAGTCACACATCTTCCAAAAATGTAGGAGTCACTTAACGCTCAGTATTTTTAGCTGGGGCGAACACATGTTAAGTCTGGCCCCCATGTCTCTCTCTCTGAGCTCTGACTGACGGCGTCTGCCCTCTCATATCCCCTGAGCTAGAGAAGTGGAGCTTCCATGTCCTTTTGCATTTGACCTGGGTGAGGGACCAGTCGCAGGGTGAGTCTCTTTGGCCGAGGTGTCTGCTGCCCTCCATGGCCCAATGATCCAGCAACCAAACCCTTCCTAACCCCTGCTGGTCTGACAAGTCTCAGGTCAAAGCTACCTAGAGGCCTGGTTACCCTTTCAGCGGTTTCTCTTCCCCACTCAGAAAAACGAAGATTTCTAACCTCAACCTTTTCCCTTTGGATCCGAGACGAGGCAGTTGACGACACCAATCATGGCTGATAAACTGGGTCTGGCTGTGGGGGATGCCACGACGTCCATCATGGCACTATTGGAGCGAGTGGCGGGCATCATTGACAACGTGCAGACGTGCCAGACACGTATGGAGGAGAGGCAGCTAGAATTGGAGAACAGCGTCAAGACCATCCAGGAGGACGTGGTGAAGCTGACGGTAAACCACGCAGCCACCAGCAGCACAGTGGACAAGCTGCTGGACAAGACGCGCAAGGTCAGCTGCCACATCAAGGACGTCCGGGTACGGGTGGAGAATCAGAACATCCGTGTCAAGAAGGTGGAAACAACCCAGGAGGAACTGTTGGCCAAGAACAAGTTCCGGGTTGTTATCTACCAGGTAAGCCCTTCCAGCCAATTTCATTGCTGTCAGATGCAAGGGGTACTAATCATTGTAATCTTTATTCACTAACTGGTTATTTAAAGATCATACTCTCAATAGTTGTAGAAGGATGTGGTCAATTGTTAAAACCCACTTAGTTATTTTTCTGGCAGAAACCTGTTAAAATCGAGGGTGTTAAAAGTGAAATCAAAGCATGCACTCTTTTAGATAGTAGAATGGTGCAGGCTTAATTTTACTTTGGCCTTCAAAGCTAACAGCTGCAAGCCCGCCGTTGACCTGATTATTTCAGGGCCTGAGTTTCTTTGACAGGACGTAAGATGTACTGCAGTCTACTTAAAGGTTAGATGCTACACTCAAGAATACAAATCTATGTGGCAGATTGCCAATGTGCTACGATTCGAATTAAGCAGCCACGGATGGCGGTGGAGAGGATTTTGGCTGCCATTTTATTCAAAGAAGAGGGGGAGGTCAGATAACAAAGAACAACATGCTTTTTCCATAGACAAACTGGATTCACCGGCAGCCGCATAATCAATGAAAAATATGCAGTTTGGCATGTGTGTGTGTGTGACATACAGTACTAACGATGAATAAGAAACTATTGCTTTGAAGCTGAAATCCAATGAGCTGATTTAATTCTCTCTCTCTCTCACACACACACACACACACACACACACACGCAAACACACACACACGCAAACACACACACACGCAAACACACACACACACACACACACACACACACACACACACACACACACACACACACACACACACACACACACACACACACACACACACACACACACACACACACACACACACACACACACACACACACACACACACACACACACACACACACACACACACACACACACACACACACACACTAGGTATGAGGTTTGTCCATAAGACTATATGGTCTTACTTACACATTTGACTTAATTAAGTATGGATATTACTGTGGCATCTATAAATGACAATAATACATTATATAAATTCTTAGTAAAAAAATTATTCGCTCAGTTTGTTTTCAAATGTGATGGTTCTCCCAATTTAACTATGTAATTACACAAACCGTAATCAGATATACAAGTTGTAAGTACTCTCACCTATTTGTACTTGCTGAACACTGTACCTACAGTGAATTTGGAAAGTATTCAGACCCCTTGATCTTACAGCCTTGAGGTTGAAGGAAACTGAGCAACCGTGGGAGAAGGGCCTTGGTCAGGGAGGTGACCAAGAACCCGATGGTCACTCTGACAGAGCTCCAGAGTTCCTCTGTGAGGATAGGAGAACCTTCCAGAAGGACAAGCATCTTATGGTAGAGTAACCAGACGGAAGCCACTCCTCAGTAAAAGGCAAAAGGCACATGTGGAAAAAGTGAAGGATTCTTAATCCTTTCCGAATGCACTGTATTTAACTGCCATTCAAACACATGAAACAGTTGATGTATAATGTTAAGATATGATGTTAAGACATGGTTTTTCTCTTGTGAACATTTCTTGAAAGGATGAATGAGCTGGAGGCCCATGGAAAACATACTGATACAGTAAACCAGTACACATTTATCAAACCAGTTCTCATTGAAAGCGTTATTTAATGGACACGTATCTAAATGAATGGTGCCAAACTCTCAGGTGATCTTTGGACACAATGTTCTATCAAAACCTTAGTATTTCTACCCAACTTTGGGCATGTGAAGTACTGTAAGCCTTTATGGCATATTCTATAAAGTGAATACATTTTAAATGATGTAAGAAATTCATTCTGTTTTAAGAAAGTCTTCTGTTTTCATAAAATATTAGAGGCCAATAACTTAATTCTGAGATTACATATTAGAATAGAGGGTATTTTTGTATAATACTTAAATAATACTTTTATTAAGTGATTGTAGGTGGGGGGGAAAAAATAATCCAATTAGGATCAATCTATGAAATTGAGTTGACCTGTCCTATCAAACTAAAATCGTCTTTTCATTTATCTGATTTTAATTTATCTGCATGACGAGCCTTTATATTTAGTCTCACAGTTAAGTGTTGTACCATTTTATTTTCAGGACAACCAGGATTACAAGTAGAACACCAAACAGTTTTACATAAACGGTTGCATTCAATGTGTATATGAATGCTGTAAGTACAGAAATGGTATGCCTACTGGGAAATGAACATCCAACAAGTCAGTGAAAACTGTGTGGTGTTTGGAGTTTGTAACAGCAACTATGTGAGCTTTATTACAGTATTATAGAAAAACCTTACCATTTGACAACTCCCTTGTAGCTTGTGAGCATCATAGAGCAAAACATGGTACATGTGCATGTTTGTGAGAGTCTCAGCTTGTCATAGATAGCCTTTAAATAGTCTGTAGCTCAAACCATTCGGAAGTCTGTAGCTCAAACACACAACGTTTAAAAGGGGTTATTCCAATTCGCACATTCTCACATTAGTGTTGGGTTGCATATACACATTTAGTTGCCCTCTATGGTAATTAATAAAATAAAATGATTTATGATTCTTGGCAATGTCTTCATGAGTGGCTGCTCTCATTTCAAACATTGACTTTAATGAGTGAAGAACTGTATGAAACATTAACCCATGAAATAATGTCTTAACTGCGTTATGGGGCACGCAGCATTAAGCGAGAGCAGTTGGTCTATGCTTCTCAGGATTGTCAAGACGTCTTCATTCAACATGATTTAGATCATACAATAATGGCAAAAACGTAAATATTATGGCGGTCATCCTCCTTCCAACATCGATCAGGACTTTTCATTTAGGTCTTTATTTTCTATGTATTACACCTAAATACTATTGCAATCCTTCTGTCAGAGCTCAGACATCATTACAACTGAAACAAAGTGTTACTGCTTGATATTACAGGCAGACACACCGGATAGGTGCAGTGAAATGTGTGGTTTTACAGGTTACAGATATATACTAGCAGGCAGACTCACAAGCGCTTTTGTGAATCCCTTTGATTCTTTTGAGGTGGTTCTGAGACACTCAACCTGGTTTCTGTTCTCATTACAGGGTGACAGCGAGGTGCCAGCTGTGGCAGCCGGAAAGGAACCCAAAGAACCCAGTGAACCCAAGGCACACAAACCGTCGGCGGCCGAAGTGGAGCCAGACCACTTTGAGCTCCCCCCTGAGTCTGATGAGGAGTACATGGTGGTGGAGGAAGCTTCGTCCACGGCCGTGAAGATTAAGAAATCAGGCCTGAGCCGCATCGAGAGCTTCAAATCTACCTTCTCTCGCGCGAACATGACCAAGACGAAAGAGAACATGAGCAGCAAGGTTGGCCAGATGGGTGAGCGCATTGTATCGACTGAGCGCCGGGAGAAGATCCGCCAGTCCGGCGAGAGGCTCAAGCAGTCCGGCTCGCGGCTCAAGGAATCCATTGCCAGCCATGTGCCAGCCAAACTGAAGAAGGAGAGGACTGTGGCAGAGGGCCAGGAGGGGGCCGAGGGGGTCTCTGAGGACACCGCACCCATCCCACCACCCAAGGGACGCAAATCCACAAGCCCTGACCTTGCCTACACGGAGGTGACAAAGGAGGCTGAGGATGGAGGAGAGGATGAGGTCCCGATACATGATATCAAGCAGCTCTCTTAAAACAGCGGTCAAGGAAACGGAAAAACAACAACATACATGTTATTTTTTTGATTTTTTGGGTGGGGGATTGGCCTGACCGATAGTCCCAGTAGTCCCGGTCCCAGAAAAAGGCCAGTTAGGGTGTCAACACGATGAGTTTATATAAACCACACACTCCTGTAACATTTGGAAGTCATCTTCCATTGTTTTGGGAATTCAAGGATTTATATAGAACAAGTATATATATTTTTTGTCATTTTTTCTTGTTTACATTAAACATGGATTTTCAAGTATGCAAAACAAATAAACTGACAAGAATTACAGCAAGTTTGTGGGATTGGACATTTTCTGCAGACTTTCAACATCTTTATTATCAAAATACTTATAATACAACAGACATTCAATTGTCTTTTGCATGTTGAAAGGCTGAATATGGGATGTTAAGGTTTTTACTACTGAAGTGATGGAAGTTGAAATGGAGTTTTGGTATGAATGGTTTGATTAAGGTTCATGTTACAAATGTAAAACAATAACTGGAGAGAGAAATGTCTTGTGTAAAAAGGTATGTGAAGGCTGATGAGCTTTAGGACTGAAGGATTTCAATTCAAGCCCGCCCAAACACAATTCAGTGATTAGATACAATTTCTTGTACAGCTTTTTTCAGGACTAACGCATATATAAACATATATAACAAGTATATATCATTTAATGGGAAAATGGGTTAATTTCTAAATTGGTCCTTTGTAGCTCAGTTGGTAGAGCATGGCGCTTCTAACACCAGTGTAGTGGATTAGATTCCTGGAACCAGAGATACGTACAATGTATGCATGCATGACTGTAAGATAAAAGCTTAGGATAAAAGCTTCTGCTAAATGGCATATATTATTATATCATATTATTTGAAAGGGTGGGTGAGGAAACTACTGTGCATTATGTAAAATATCTATGGATATGATATAAAAAAATAAAATATTAATTAGCTATACAAATGGCCAGTAGGAATAGACCTTGTAAGTACATAATTTAACTCCCTATGGACATAAGCAGATTCCTGAATATTTGCATCTTCTGCTCATCTAGTATTGTTTAATATATGAAGCCATTTCTATATATTTTTTGCTGTTATAGAGTGAGTGATTTGGCATGACTATAGATATTATTTCATTTTAAGTTGTGAGGAAATCTCTTGAGTTTGTCACTTTGCATATATAGAATGGATTTTAAGCCTTTCTTGCTGCTAAGGAGAGGTAACACATTGTGCATGTTATTATCGTATTCAATTGTACGATACTCTTGTTAACTGTAGATTTTGATTCTATTTAATGAACACAGTTCTTTACTCGTGTTTCAAAAGGTCTAAAATAGGTGCAGTCCTACACTAACTGTTGCTATGGTAATTATTTGTCACACGTCCAACATATGTCAAGATAGTAGTTGAAAGCTTTTGTAAATTCTCAAAATGTGTCCTAAAATGTGTCATAACAGCTTATGACAACGATACTCTTATTACAACACACATAACCCAGTCATAAAGAATAGAACTGTGAAAAAAAATACTGGCATCCTTGTTTGCTATGCTATGATTTATTACATAATTATTAAAATGTTATAAAAGTGTTATTACTATGATGCCACATGATGCTATTCAAATGCTTTTGACAGGGTAAAGTGTCAGAGGGGTTGATTTTAGTGGATATATTGGAATAAGGGAAACTTGTCAAAACAACTTTTCTACAGAACTTTAACAGATAAAATACCAGGATGTGATGAGTTAGTCAAAAACAGGAATTTCTATACGACTTTTGCATTGTTTACATCTTCTGATATTCTTTGAAAATATGTTTAATAAAAATTCAAAATATAGTTTTGTCCAGAATTTGGCTGCACAAAATGCTAGCATTATTGATCAATCAATTAATGTGTACTACATAGACATAATAGTAATTCTAAGAAATAACTTTGAATTAGATAAACACACATTGTCGTCATTGTCATATTCAGTATGTGGTTGAGACACACACTCACTCATTCACACACTCACACACGGATCCCTACCTATCCACTGCCTCCCCCCACACAAACTGGTTTTGCAAAACTAAAATGGCTACCACTTGAAGTGAAATTCCTACTCATTTGCAGTCACAGAGCAGAGCCACTCCCCTCAGTGTCCAGTGGTCAGGGGACAGGACGGTGCGCAGCAGCAGGGTGAAGATGAAGGTGAGGTCTGTGCGTCTGGGTTTCTTATACACAGGACAGGGGTAGAGGCTTATCCCTTGCTGACGCTTGGCTTCGGAAGCCAACGTGCTGATAGCATAGACGTGGACCACAGGGAGGACTGTGAAAAGGACCTGGAAGTGAAAGACAGGGGTGAGAATCAATAGGCTGGTTTCTAGCAACTTCAGACTCAAAGGAAATTCATTACAGACCTGGGTCAAATATATAATGTCAAATACAATTAATCAAGGTGCACTTGAATTTAGAGTTTTGACTTTCGGGACTATTCCATTGGTATGATTATATACATTTTTTGTTGTTGACAGAACCCAGGTCTGGTTCATTCAAAGTTAGTTTTTACCATCGATCTTTGTGAAGCGAATAATAATGAGTATAAATATTCCCAGTGGAAAATTAGATGATGCTACATGTTAACCTTTGGAGGAGACTCTGTGAGTTTGGCGTTTCTCCTGTCCCACCCTGCCCCGTCCAGGAAGAGTCCGTAGATGTAGACTCCGCCCATGTCATCTGGCGGCGGCGCCGTGATGTCCTCCCTCATCATCCGGGTGACATCATTGTGCAGAACGACTGTGTCCAGAGCCCAGCCTTTGGCCAGGTTCATCCTCGTGGTCTCCTGCCTCATGGCAGTCAGAAAGCCCTATGACAAACCACATACAGTTTATCATGGCAAGACTTAGACAATCTCAGGTAAAAGGAATATTCTACATTTTTGCTAGGTGCTTTAAAATAACACTATTTAAAACCATCACATTTATTTCATAACGTAACATTATTCCCAGGTAATACATAAACAGTACAAGTTCCACACGTAGTACTGTAACCAGATACAGTCTACTCCACCTCTGAGCTTGTACGTCTGCAGTATATCCCACCTGTGGGTTGAAGAAGCCAGTGAGCCAGAACTGGTGGGGCCGTCCACTGGAGATCCAGGTATGAAACTGCTGGTTCCTCTCCAGTAGCTCCGTGAACCAGAAGCCCAGCGTCGCGGAGTCCCAGCTGATCTTCTGCCACAGCTTGGGGATGCGTGCGTCGTACATGCTGTCCAGGGCATCCCTCAAATCCTCTGACATGATAATGGTCCCTAATGGTAGATAGTTTAGTTCAGGGACTTAAAACCTATTGAAACCAGACTCAAAGGTCTCACTTAGATTTTGGAGTTGAGAAAAAATGTTGTCTAATTTCTTAGCTATGTATTTCTGTGCTCGTTACACTGTACAGTGTGACAGTTGTTTTTATTACAGATGACCTCTGTATGTATTTACAGTATGTGTTTTTCAGAGACTTACCATCGATGGCCAGTTTCAGATCGGTGAGGGTACTACGTACACAGCCTATGATTCGCTGCATGCGGTCAAGCTCCTGCCGCAGAAAGATGTTCATGGGCTGGAAAAGGCCCATTTTCTGAAGATGAGCTCTCACCTAAAGCACAAAGTAGAGGGGACCTTATTATTGATATAGTTGTTCAGTTGATCTGTGGTACATATGGTATCTTCACAGAGCCAAGATATGTTGACCTCAACCCCTGATTGACACTATCGACCTTGTTCATGTCTGGTTGGTTACCTCATGTGGAACGTAGTCTGGTGGCAGCTTGTCCAGCATCTCGTTGGCCAGTTTCTGGACAGTGGCCTCTCTGGTCTCCCCTCCCCCTCCCCCACTGTCCTTGGGTTGGATATTGATGATGGTGCTCAGGATCTCATTGGCCATGTTTGTCTGGTATGTTATGTCAGCATTAGGATGAAGACCGAATACCTGTCGGTCACACAACTGGGATTAGTATATGTGTTGTATGTTTGAGTAGAGCAAAATATGCCCGTTGCTCCATTCTGATGGTGGCCTATTCAAAATGAACCAAAAGCTGTCTAACATGAACCATCTGCTAACTGCAATCAGAAAAGGACGATGTTGCACCAATGTCACACCAATAACACCTCTCTCTCCCCTCTTACCTCTGGCGAGTCAACCAGTGGCAGGGTCTCAATGTGGAGCAGGTAATCCGGGACATTCTTGGCTTTTGGTATAGTATAACCCTTGTAGAAACAGAACTTGTCGGCGAACGTGCTCTCGCTGAACCACACGCGGGTGAAGGTGTTGAGAAGGTGTTTGTCCAGGTCGTCTGTGACACGGCCGCCATATTGGACCTCGCCCAGCATATAGCGCAGGCAGCTCCAGTTGACGCCACGCTTCACGTCCAACTCATCCAGGTGGTTCTGGACAAACTGCATGCTAGAGGTGAAGTCTGCCTGGTTGAACTCGTACGGGATGTTCCAGCCCAGGGGGCCAAATTTACGCCTCTCCTGCAATAAGAAAAAACAACACACATTAGATTGATTGATAGAGAGATTGATTGACATCATTGGTTCATCCATTCATTAATTAATACATTTATTTTCACAGGGTAAAATACAATTATAAGTAACAACTGTTCAATTAAAGCATAGATTGTAATTTAAAGAATTTGAGGGTTTCACAGTAGACCTACTGATTTTCAAAGGGTTCCCTGTCCTGCAGAGGGGAAATAGAGAGGTAGAGTACTAGTAAGAACCAGAGAAATACAGAGGCAGAGTACTAGTAAGAACCAGAGAAATACAGAGGCAGAGTACTAGTAAGAACCAAAGAAATACAGAGGCAGAGTACTAGTAAGAACCAGAGAAATACAGAGGCAGAGTACTAGTAAGAACCAGAGAAAAGGGAAGGAAAACAGGAACAGTAGATGGAAAGAGTATTATTGATATGAAAGATGAAACTTTTAGAGAAACAACAGCCATTGGGGATGTGGGGGTATTATATGGGGGATATGGGCTTATGATACGGGGGTATGATATGGGGGTGAATCGGGTTTGAAATTATGTTGTTCAGTCAGACCTGAACAGTAGTGTGGAGGAAGGCCACAGCGTATAACAGAGGTCTCCACTGGGGCAGGTTAGTGATCTCCAACATCTCCTGAGTCACACCATTGTAGGTCCTTTTCAACCCTGCTTTCATACCTGCACTCAACATAACAAGACAACACATCTGGTATGATACAAATGAATAATAAGAAGATACTGTATATAACATGTTACTCCATCCAGAGGACGAAAGTCAACACAGAAGAAGTACCTTGAGGAGGCTCATTGGTGAACTTGATGGACGACTGCAGGAAGTTGATGGGGAACTTGGGGTGGACTTCAGTGGTCAGCCACACCCTACAATCGTCGTGGATGTTCTCGGTGTTGGTGACCGACTCCAGCAGCTCGTCCAGGAAGTCCAGGCCCAGGTGGCAGTTCTGGAGGAGGAGCCAACCTCCGTCAGCCATACTGTTGGCCAATAACCTGCGAGCGTGCACTTCCTGGCCCTGCCCCATGGAGATGGGTCTGCATGGTGCTCCCTACAGGTACACACCGGACACAACACCAGCTAAACAGTCAAATACATACAGTAGAAAACAGATGCATCATGCTTTTTATTCAAGGAGTAGGCTTAATCTAGGTCTGGGAAACTTGCCACTAAAGTTACCTTTGCTTTAGCCAGCCTCTCTATGTTCTCTGTGGGGTCGGAGCCCATAGACAGGAAGCACACCATGGGAGTCCTCTTGTCACTCTCCGCCCACATGGACTCCATGTCCAGAATGACCCCCTCGGCGTACTTAGGCCCCAGCGACTCAGCAATGTAATGCCGTGCCTGGAACAACAACCAAAGAGATTCACCAGCTAATGTGGAGAACACAGGCTATACCACTGTAGCTGAGGAATTTCATCATGGAATGTTTCATTAGCTTTGGGTAATGCTTTAGATAAATCTATGGCTTTATTGGAAGTTTTTGTTTTGACATTATTGAAGAGGCAACATTTGGTGGATCAACCTGTGTTCTAAGAAGACACATAACTATGAAATAAAAACCTACATGTTTGAATCCATCTATTTTTATTTGTGAAAAGTTGATATTGCAGGTTGATAATTATACGGCCAATGGGGAAATTATTTTATCTGTATCACATACCAAAACCTAAAGCAGAATCATTGACATGTTGCACAGAGGATCTGCAGCCTAGGTGCATAGAGAGCAGTACAGTATGTGAGTAGCATTCTATTAATAGAGATGATTGGAAATGCGTTGGCTGAAGAGACATAGACAGGTAGTATTCAACACCACACTGCCAAAAGGAGAGGAAACATGGCTGGAGAACATGAGCTAAATCCATAAAACATTAGTTTTCAATTGAATGTGGAATGTGTATGTTTTCCCTGCCGGACTTAAACCCACAACCTTGCCATTACTATCACCAGGGCCACGGTCTTACCAAATGTGTCGCTCCACTTGCACGTGCATGTAGGTCGATTCCATGCCAGCGTAGGACAAATTTATTTCTGGTATCTGAAAAGGGCATTTTAGGTCTAAAAAGGGCCTAAAATGGCCACTTTCATCATGTTTTCTCAAAACTGGTTTGTGATACAAATGTAAAAAGCATGTCAAACATCCTTGCTCCCTATGAAGTTTCTATGTGAGAATTGCCAGAACAACCTGAGATACAAACAATATTTTGGGGCTACGCTGGCATGGAACCGCCCTGTAGGTTTGTGGAATAGTCCTAGCTTAGTAGATATTTGCAAAGGGCCGCAAACTCAGCTTCCACCTGTCATGTGTGTCAAAATGTAATCAGCTGCCTCCCCTTATTACGTTCATGTAGGTAGCATTTCTAAAGTGGAGACCTCAGATCAGATTTGACATGGGAATTCAGTGCCTTAGCTCCTCTAGCTGTCCAAAAGTGGGGAGAAGTGTGACATTTCACAAAAGGTGGGAAAGTACCACACCCTAACCCTACTTCTATGCCTATTAATTTGAATGGTTCATGCTTACATAATGCCATATTCATTTGGAACTCGATTAAATGTTTTCGAAGCCATTAAATATAGCTGATTCTCAAATTATGATCAAATGTATTCACTTTACTGATGCAAAACTATGCATTGTACCATTAAATAGTTCTTTGTCTTGTTTCTTCAGAAAAACATACAATTTCTCAGTGTTTGAAGGTTTTGGACCCACCCTACACAGTCTGGTTTGTGCAACTTGGCAATGGTTTGGTTGAGAAGGAGGATTTGAACGGGTAATCTCTGGCTATGTGGGCTGTCAGCTGTTCGGTCATTTCAGAGAGGCTTTTTATAGTTCCCTCCCAAGTCAGAACTGAAAGGGGAGATGCTTGTCTGTAACGTACGCATTTGTAAATGATTACAGAACACCTGTGCCTTTCTCTCTCACCATCTTCCCCAGTTTTCACAGTTACCAAGTAAATGAGCTTGTCAAATTACATCACTCAGCAAGCGTCCTAATTTAGATTTGTATCATTCGCTCTCGATTGGTAAGTTTGAGGCCAGCACTTTTTTTTTACATTTACATTTGAGTCATTTAGCAGACGCTCTTATCCAGAGCGCTTTAGAGGGGCAATTAGGATTAAGTGCCTTGCTCAAGGGAACATCAACAGATATTTCACACAGTCGGCTCTGGGATTTGAACCAGCGATCTTTCGGTCACTGGCCCAACGCTCTTCACCAGTAGGCACCATCCAGACTCAAGGAAAGATTAATAACGTTTGGATTGTTCTGGGTCAACAGCTTTCGCTGAACGTGGGGAAATTACATTTTATTCGAGGGATAAATACAAAGTAGTTTCTTGAAAATGCACGGATATGCATTTCTTCTGTTGAAACAAAAATCTATTGTTGCAGATAGCACGGGAAATGTTGATTGAGCAGACACTGACCCAATTCGTACATGAGGCCTAAATAACACCCACCTGTGCGATGGTCCGGTCCGGGCACCAGCTCCTGATCAACAATAACTTCCTAAAGGTGTCCAGCATGCTGTCGTACCCGTCAGGCACCGGGGCCTCCTCGGGGGCGGGCTCGTCGAACCAGGCCCTCCAGGAGCGGTCGTTGTGGGTGACCTGGGTCAGCAGCTGGGTGAAGGGGTGCACGCTGGACAGCTGGACCAGGTTCAGCCACGTTATGTCCAGGATCCAGCGCCGTGGCTTGGGCTCCACAGAGTTCAGGTCCAGGGCTGCACCTCCTAGGGGCAGAGGAGATATATCCCATATGTGTATAACTATACACTCATTTGAAGTTCTAAATGTGTAGAATCTTCGGTAAAGTGTGGGTGCACACTTTACTCATGGGTCAATAATGATTGAATTGAATAACGGCAACAAACTTAAGAGAGAGAAAGTGAGAATTATTAAGCTTCCCATGTGACGACTAGCGATTTGTAACAAATCTCAAATCTCAATTTCTAACTAAGTGGGGTTGAGGGTGAAGAAGCACATTCAACTCAGAGGGTTTTTCTTTGTGAATACTGGGTTCATTTTAAGATGGAAGCATGACCGATAACAGTTCTCTTTACTGCAAAGGTTGAAAACTAGTTAATGTTGTAAATACTATACTGTATGCAAATACAATAAGAGCAAACAAATAGTTCTTCCAAACACACAGTTTGGTGTACATTATAGCAGTCAAAGAAAGTCCTAATGCCATGGGTGTGTGAGAGGGGAAATTCGGGAGGCTAAAATAGATCTGGATGCATACAGTCAGCAGTGTGATGTAAGCTGAACTGAGGTATTCAGTTACCCCGCTTGTGGGTGGGCCAAGTCGCATGTGAGACACACTATGAGATCACTACCCTACATGGGTGATAACAGGAAAGTTATGGGTGAAAAGTGAAAAGACACAAATTGATATGTGTGATTAGTAATGACTGATATTAATTGAAGGGTTACGTTGAAATTGTATTTTTTAAATCATACATAGGTGACCAGGAAAATATAGTCTCTAGACTACAGTTAGGCCTCACAGTTTATCCTGGCCAGGTCATGTGGTCAGTCTTATGATAACCTAATCATAAACCATGTACGGTAGTAGTCAGGTAGGGATTAAACTAGTTTCCGTTATTGGAATGCAACTGTATCAACTCGTTAATGTGATGAAGGTCTGAAAGTTGCAATGGTAAATATGAATGTAACTGGCCGAACCTTTGATAAAGGTTTGAAAGTCGCTGTGGGAGATGTTCCTGGCCTGCAGGTCGACCTTCAGTGCCAGCAACAGGGTGAAGAGGAACTTGTGATCCTCATACAGGCCTCTCGCTGTATATCGATACGCCTGGTAGGTCAGAAACTCAATGACGTTGAGGATCCTTTTAGAGGTGATCTGGGACTTGGTGGATTTCTCCATGGACGAGTCGAAGATGCCCAGGAACTGGCGTAGGGAGGTCTGGTACATGATGTTGACCAGGCTCATCTCCACTATGAGGAAGTAGAGGATGCTGCCCCGTGTGGCCACCAGGCGGTACTCCTCCCTGGCCAGGTTGATCTTCACCTCGGTCTCGGCTGCTACTGTTAGCTTCTCACTCACCTGTTGGGAACAATTCAAGTTCAATGTTGGACTACTGTGTTACAAAACGGAGAAAATAAAAATGTATACATATAGTAGAAATACATATAGGTAGATCTAAAAATGTATTTTAAAAAATGCTCTTCATGCATCAATTTCTTTCATACTTCATCATTGGAAAGAAACCATGCAAATTTGGCCATACCAATAAAAAGATGGCATTTTAGCCTGATATGGAACTTGTTTTGCATTAATTCCAATATTTGGCCTGAAGAGAGGCACATATGCATATAACCTGCGCCCACACACATCCAAACACACACATACCTCCTCTGCTGTGGTCTTGGTGACTCTTAGGACCTCGATAAGGGACTCGTCCTCCACCAGAGAGCCCTCAGTGCTGGTCAGTCTGTACAGGAGGTTATCCTCCAACTCCTGCATCTTCCTCTTGTTGGACGTCACTTCCTCCAAGAGCTTCACACGCTCCGACTCCAGCTCCTGAGAGAGAGAGAGAGAGAGAGAGAGAGAGAGAGAGAGAGAGAGAGAGAGAGAGAGAGAGAGAGAGAGAGAGAGAGAGAGAGAGAGAGAGAGAGACAGAGAGACAGAGAGAAAGCGAGAGACAGAAACACACACACAGACAGAGAGACAGAGAGAAATAAGCATGTCTTGTAAGAGCAAGTAGGTACTTGTATTCTTTAAACTCTGTGTGAACGACAGCTGTATTCGAGTAGCTTAATTAAAACCCTGGGTATGTACTCTACAGGTATATTTATGGAACCCCTGTACCTGTTTCTCTATTTGAATGACCCGACCAAGCAGCTGGTCCTCCAGGCCTTTGAGAGTGACAGTGAAGTCCACAACAGCAGTCTTAGCACTGATCTCAGGCGTGTAGGCCGGGTTAGCCAGCTTAGTGGTGATGTAGAGGGTGAACTCCTTCATCACATCCACCTCTTTGTCTCCTACCTTCACCTGGGGACAGGGCAGGAAACAGAGGGTTAGAAGAGATACTCTATGAAAAGGCAATAGAGAGCCGGAGGCTTGTTGTCATAGCACGGCCATCTTGTTGTCATAGCACGGCCATCTTGGAGCCAATATGAAAAACAATTAATATCCCCCATAGAGCTTAATAAAACAGTTACCGTTTTCCAGGCACTATTATTACCTATCAAATAGTATTTGCAAACTAGCAGCTGTGCAAGCCCAAACACGACTCCAAATACCTTTAACTCCAAGACAGCACATAGCCTATACATCTACAATGAATGAATGAATTACATTTTATTTTCATGTCAAATCATCCCTTATGGGATTAATTGACACAAACAAATATTGCAAAAATTCACTGTGGTATTCAGTGACAATTCTTCTTCCAGTGATGACAACAAGCAGCATATTACTTTATACGTGGAGCCAGACTTGATGAAGTTCTTCTCCAGAATGTTGTCCAGGGCAGGGTCCAGCTCCTCTCCTACATCCTCGATCAGTAGGGGGCGCCCCAGAGACATGCTGTCCTCCAGGTGGGAGCGGAAGTACTTGTGGTTCAAAGATGTCACCTAAAACAGTCAGTAACAGAAAAAACGTATGTTCACTTGACGGTTTATTTTAACTGTTTTATACGAAACAGTCAGGGTCAAGTTAATTTCAGTTAAAGGAATTATGTCTGTTTCTCCAGACGTTTATCTCATGCAGACTTTAACTTTTTATGTTCATCGTTACCTCTAGCTCCCTGTCCTTCTCACGGTTCTTGATCCAGATCTTTCCCTGGCCTTGTGGGTCGATGAGGAGGGGATAGCGTGAGGCCTTGGTGACGATAATGCCGTTCTGGATGGACAGGTCGTCGTTGGGTAGGCCTTGAAGGTTCCACTCCCCCACAGTGGCATTGTCTACCAGCATGCTGATCACATTCAGCTCCTACAGCGGTCATGGTCAATTCAAGATCAATTCCAGCATGGTCTAAAACAGCACAACTAATCAGCTCAGTGTGATCATTTTGTCCAATAATAATATCAAATGTAGTGACTATGTACTAGCATCATTGTTACAAAGTTAAGTCTATATGGACAAATGAGACAAGAACAGTAAAGAGTCTTACATCACTATAGGGGATGTGGTGGGTGCTCATCTCCTTCCTCCAGAGCTGCAGCAGTAGGTTGCGGTATTCCTGGTTAAAGGGACCAGCATAGGACAGGAAGCCTGTAGCCAGCAACACGTCCCCAACCAGGTGTCTGATCTGAGTCTGGAATAGAGCGCTGCTCTTGGTCCAGCGGACCTGACAGACAAACACAACAAGATGGAGATGTCAACAGCCATATGGCATGACAGTTAGAGGACTTGGCTAAGGCGCCTCACCTTCTCACCACCAAGCCCGTCGATGAGTGCGGTGGCGTTGGCCATCTTGCGCCGGCAGGCCGTGGCATCGTCCATTAGGGTCTGCTTCTCCCTCATGGCGGCGTCGTAGAGCGCCTGCACCTCATCCAGCTCCCGCTGCTTAGCGTCCAGCTGCTCCTGGGCCTGGGACAACTCCCCCTGGGCCACGCCTAGTCGGGCCTCCTGCAGGGTCAGGTTGGCCTGTGGACACATTTAAAGGAATTGGGTAGGTGAGTAACCTTGTTTGAGACTTGAGGACTTGCGTTAGCTCCCTGAGCTAATGACTAGGCTGTATGTAACTCAGTGGGTTAACACAGACTTTTACTGTAGTGAGCAGAAGACCCGGGTTTGCACCCAGCCAGTCAAGGGAGGTGAAGTGTAATGGAAGTGGTCCTGTGAACCAGTAAAAACAAGCTTGCATAATGAGTCACTTTCCATGAGACTTACATAATTGTGTTAGCTCCCTGTAGGCACCACCCACTGGCTTTGGGCCAGTGGGCCAACACAGTGTTAAAGACCACAGTAATATCTTGCTAAATCTACTTTTGGTACATAAATATACAGTGTATTCCCTTCATACAAGGGTCCATGGTTGGAGAGTAGGGTACCTTCAATGGGAGGACCTCTTTGTTAATGGAAAAGAAGTCCTTCATAGCTTCAGTCCAGGAGCAGAGGCCAGCCACGTTACCACAGATCCTCTTGGCTGCCTCCAGGTTGTAGTCCTCCATGTCCAGGTACGGTGCCAACAGCTCCACTACCTCCTCAGTGATAGAATCCTGGTGACGTGATTGTACAAGAGTAAACAAATGCATTGGAAGTGATGTGGGATAAGTGATGTGGGATAAGGGCATAAGTCGCAATGGAAAGTACAGAAAACTGGAAGCTGACATCCATTATGTTGAAATTACACAAATACAGGGATATTCAACGAAATACTGTAATTCTGATGTTCGGTCTCTCGTTTTAAATCAGGGACACCAGGTGAGTGGGCTATCTGGCCAATCAGTGACATTGATCAATCTATCAATCTGCTAGCAGGTCAAATGAAACCAGCAGTTCTTCAGCCCATGAGGGCCGGTAGTTGAATAGCCGTGGTCCAATATAAAGACGTTCATTTGATAAACATCTGTTAAAAGACTCATGACAGATTGGACAGAGGAAGGTCAGTCAGTCATATCAGACGTCATGTTGTTTCACAACTCCAAAAACACCATGTGTCTCTGAGTGTTGATGGGACAAAGGGCTGTGATATCAGGTTCCTTGACTTCACTGGCACATCTGTTTCTATTTCACACAGTCACTATGCGGGGGCTTTCCCCTGACGTCCATCTTTCACTGCCTGAATAGATTTCCTAATCCCCTCCTAAGTATTAGGATTATAGAATTTATCTGGTCAGTATGTCAGTGTATTATGTCTGTTTGTAACAGTGTGTTATATGTGAAAATGTGATCGTATTATGAATTGTATTTTAAAGGACTCCAAATGAGGACTAAAAGAGATCCTAATAAAATAAAATAAGTATGTGAATGTGTGTGTGTCAGATGAGAGCTGACAGTTAGGGAAGAAACCCTAGAGCTGCTATAGACAGTGAATGAAAGTGCTGTATGGAAGCCACAAATACTGATAGGCAGTGAATGACAGAGTTGTATTTATAGCCTAGGCTAGTAATGAATCTGAGAAGGGGCTTTACTTTGAAACCTGTTAGCTATACTGTAGGTGAGACAAAGAGAGTCCTCATAGGGTTAGCACGTCTCAGACGTCATACCCAGGTCCATATTCAGATGTAGGATCTTAATTTGATTAACCTGTTGCAGTAGAACCTTCCTGCAATGCTTCATATTTGAGGTTTAAAAAGGCTTCTGAAGTTTGTAATTTCCACTTTCACATTTCAGACTTGACGAAAAAAATTTCCATCCCTACAATGTCCATTAATTATAAACCACATAATAATTAACATTTCCTGTTGCTGCAGGATTATTTCCTGCTGTAGCAAACTGGCTCAAATTAAAATCCTCCATCTGTAGATACAGTACATATGACTCTGGCCATACTGTTCAAGGCAGACATTAAAGATTGTCCTTGTGCCGCATAACTTAAAATTCCCAGCTAAAGCTTTGCATGGAAAGGAAAATAGCTGCTTATATCAAACCTAAATAGTTGGTGTAAGTCTATGTGAAGTCTTAAGACTTTTATAACCCCTCGAGAATGCACTTGGACAAGGCAGATATGATAATTTGAGACTGATTAAATATTCCCATACATCTTGAAACCTCTTCACCCTTCAGTATGGCTTACCTTGCTGAAGTTGACCAGCATGCTGACAAAGCCAGACTGCTGCATTAGTTTGAGGGCCTCGCTCCAGGAGGGCCGGGGGCAGGGTCTCTCTGGGTCCTGGGTGACAGGGTCCACCCTCCGCTGGAATAGCAGCAGCACGGCGTCCATGATGCGCATGATCAGGTGTGGGGGCTTGCCCAGTTTCCTCACCGTGGCGATGTCCGCAGGCTTGATGGTCTGGGAAAACAATTACTCTGATTTCCCTTTTCAAATGTCTTTCATTTTAGTATCTTTCTGAAACCTGAAATTTCATATAGCAGATTTTATATGACACTCTGTTAGCTTGGGCTTGGTGGCACCATAATGGTGTGGGATCATTACTGTACTAATGGCGCTGGATCATTACTGTACTAATGGTGCTGGATCATTACTGTACTAATGGTGTGGGATCATTACTGTACTAATGGTGTGGGATCATTACTGATCTAATGGTGTGGGATCATTACTGTACTTTGACTGATATGTACAGAAAAAGCAAATTCAACAATCTACCAAATCCCATTCTCACCTGCAACGCGGCCTCTGCGGCTGCTAGCGCAGGCTTGGCTGCCTCTAGCTTCCTCTCGGCCACTTTCTTATCGGCTTCAATCTCGTCCACGATGGCCTGAGCCTTGTCCTTCACTTTCTGAACTTGCATCTTGACCTTCTCAGCTGCCTGGGCCTTGGCTGTTACCTCTTGCAGGACCCCGTCAGCCTTCTTGGAGGCCACCTCCAGCTCCTGTTCCTTAACAGCCAGCTCCTTGGACAGCTGGCTCACAGACTGCTCTGCCTCCATCAGCTTGGCCAGGCCTGGGGAGAGGGAGATGGGTCAGCTTGGCCAGGCCTGGGGAGAGGGAGATGGGTCAGCTTGGCCAGGCCTGGGGAGAGGGAGATGGGTCAGCTTGGCCAGGCCTGGGGAGAGGGAGATGGGTCAGCTTGGTCAGGCCTGGGGAGAGGGAGATGGGTCAGCTTGGCCAGGCCTGGGGAGAGGGAGATGGGTCAGCTTGGTCAGGCCTGGGGAGAGGGAGATGGGTCAGCTTGGCCAGGCCTGGGGAGAGGGAGATGGGTCAGCTTGGCCAGGCCTGGGGAGAGGGAGATGGGTCAGCTTGGTCAGGCCTGGGGAGAGGGAGATGGGTCAGCTTGGCCAGGCCTGGGGAGAGGGAGATGGGTCAGCTTGGCCAGGCCTGGGGAGAGGGAGATGGGTCAGGTGGTGAAAAAGAGCGTTAATGGCGATAAACAAGACGTTATAGCCGTTCACTTATAAGAAATGAATACTCTCTGTCAATGCAACAATGCACTTGCTACAACGTCTTCAGCTTTGCTCCAGTAGCGCTGTAGTACTATGGCTGACACTGTAAAACAACACATTTCACTGCACCTATCCGGTGTACATGACAATAAAACATAACACATATATTTGTTTTTTAATAGTTTTACCTTACCTGTTTTCATGCGCTCAGCAAGCATGCCCACATGAGCAATCTTCTCTGAGTAGATGATCTTGTAGCCGTCGATGAAGGACAGGTAGGACTTGGGCGTGACGTAGGTCTGGCGGCGGAACCGCTCAAAGTACTCTGTGCACTTCTCGGCCACCAGGTCCTGAAAGGTCCCCATGGTGTGGACTACATTCTGCTTAACATCTTCAGAGCATTGGAACGTATACTGGGACAGGAAGTGATGTGCGACCGCCACTAGTGCGTCCCGTGGCCAACGCTGGAACCAGTCAATAGTACAGCCCGATATCAGACCTGGGAACTTGAGGGCTCTTGTTCGAAACTTCTCCCCCACCGGCGAGAAGCACAACACAACGTGCAGATTGCTCCTCACTCGCGACAGGAAGTAGTCGTAGAGGTTTTCGGCGGTGGGTGGGCGGCGAGGGTGCTCGCGTTTCATGGCCGGGATGAGGTCCTGGGTGATTTCATCAACTTCGTCACGGGCGAACAGGTTGGAGACCTCGCCTGAGGCCAGCACATTGTTCATGTACTCCAGGAAGGACTCCTCCTTGATGTCGTTGTCGGTGAAGATGAAGGTGACTCCTTTGCCCTGCTGTCCGGCGATGCGGTACAAAGACTTCAGGTCCTCCATCAGGTTGCTGGTGTTGTACGTCCTGTCGAATGAAAGAGACAAGATAAAAAGGACTTTCTTCACACCAACTGCAGTTAATAAGATTCAATCAAATGGTAATCCACTATTTCATCTTCTAAAATCTACTATGGTACTTTAATTAGCCTATCAAAAAGGTACATGTTTACCTCATGCTCCAATGATCTATTTAGACCTGTGATTATCAATTAATTTACCGGTGATGATCCATTAATTAGATCTGTGATTATCAATTATGTGATTATTAACCCAATATGTCTGTAACTGAATAGAGAGTGCAGATCCACAGGACCCGGACCAGAGTTGGGAACCACTGGTTAGGATATCTTTGTGATGATGAGCTAAGTATCTAGAAGGCCGACCTGGTCAGGATGATTTGAAAACTCTGGTATCCAGCGATGAAGGAGGCCAAGCGGGTGAGGCTCTGCTTCCCTGAGCCCCCCACCCCCACCAGGAGGGCGTTCCCCTGAGGGGTGCGGACGATACGACTGATCTTCATCAGGTGGATCATGGCATCCTGCCCGGCAACAAAGAGAAGGAGTGTCAGCCAATAGGAATACAGAGCTACTGCAGGATACTACTATATGTTGTTGAGTGGAAACTAATGTGTCTACTAACGTGTCAGTCTATAATGACAATGGCTGAAGCTACCGGAAGATAGGGGAGTATGCCAACTGGTAAATCCCATCAGATTGGATACTTTAGAATAGAACGCTAAATTCACTGTTATCCTTTTCACACTGTCAAGCCAACCAGAACCATACTTTACAGTGTAACCAGGTATTGCTCTGCTCGGCCCGGTATTGTGAAAGGGATAATACTGTAGTTTGCTTTTACCTTGAAGAAGACCAGGTCCATGGCACTGCCTCTGACTGCCTCGTTGTACTGTAGTTGAAATGTGGTGAGGCGCTCCGACAGGGCCTGGAAGGACGGGATGGGCTCATAGACCTTAGGGACCTCCAGCTCCATGTCCTCCGGCTCCTCCCCTGTGGTCTCGGGCGCGTCCTTTAGGAAGTCCACAAAGTAGGCCTCCCACTGGGGATGCTCTATCATGGCTTCTCCATGCTCCTCCACTGTAACCTAAAGAAGACACTTACCAGTTTGATAATGTTTTTAACAATGCCAGTAAGTTTGATGTTTAAATATAAATATGTTTTCAGAAATGTAGTGAAAGATGTAGTGTTATTCAAGGTAAATAAACTAAGCCAACTTCAAAAATGATAGAATTATAAAATGTGATATTCAAATGCACAACTACGTGTCCATCTTTTAAAAAGTTGAGAACAGGACAACAATTCAAACCGCATAACAGAGGACATATGAACAGCATCCACACCTTCTCCAGCATGCTCTCGAAGCTCTGTCTGTCCTTGTGGTCGACGAAGCGGTCAGCAATGACCCGGGTACACTCGTGATGGAAGAGTGACGCCAGCACCTCTGGCCCCTGGCACACCTCGGTCCTCACCGTGAGAATACCCTGCCAGATACGACTGAGGTCCCGCAGGTTGAAGATGTAGTGGAACTTGGCTGGGGAGGGCAGCATCTGGGGATGTCACATAAATGGATGGATGAATTAATCATTTATTTTTTTAGCAACCCGGCTTACACCCCCAAAGCACAAGCAGCAGCACAGTGGCAAAGTAAAACTCTACAGGAAAGAAATCTCAAGAGGAACCAGACTCCCCCCCCCATCCTCCTCTGGCTGTATTGGGTATGTCACAGTACTATACCTTGGCTTTGACAGCTTGCCACACCCTCCTAGTGGTGGGCACCAGGGCGCTGGCCAGGGTGCACACCTCCTCAGAGAAACCCCTCTCAGGGCAAAAGTAGCCCTGCGCCATGGTGCAGAAAATCTTGTCGATGGAGGAGTTGGAGGGCAGGGTGCAGTTGAAGGTGCTGAACTGCCTCTTGAGGCGCTGGGGCACGTCGTTGCGCCCACCCCCGGGGTGGATCATGGCCGCAACCAGCTGAACATCCACCACACTTGTGAACTCCCCTGGTCTCTCCAGGCTGTAGAAACCACCCTGCTCCATCAGCTGACGCACGATCTCATTGGTTATCTGTTGGATGGACACACAATCTCATTGGTTATCTGTTGGATGGATGCACAATCTCATTGGTTATCTGTGTGCAAGAGATAGGGAGATGAGATGATACTTTAGGAAGATAAATAATTACATATTTTGGTAAAGTGTAAATAAAGCCAGGTTCATGTTGATAGCTATGAACAAAACTAACATCTGGATTCATGTTACAAAATGGCACTAACCTGGTCACCCCACTCGTTGATAACAGGCATGTTGATGTCATCCACAAATACAGTCATCTTCTTGCCTGCCGGAGGCCCGTACGTGGAGCCCATCCTCTTGTCAATGTAGCTCTCTATAGTTCTCTGGAACATACTGGGCAGGGTGGCCGAGGAGAAGTTCAAGCTCTTGCTCAGCTGAGTTTCAGGATCAAACTTACTGGTATAGCCCTGCAATGGAACAACTAGGATTGAGATCCTATAAAGAGGTATTATGGTCATAGATAGTCATAAAACCTACATCTACATTCACAAATCTATGTCTCAGACCTTGATCATGACGGTCTTGGCAGTCCCCTGTTCCCCGATGAGCAGCACAGCCTTGCCCTGTTTCATGATGGTCTGCATCAGGAAGTCTGTCCTCACGTTGTCCACGTTGGGCACCAGGATAGATGAGTAGTCTGGGACAGAGTCTGTGGGATACTTGTACTCTGGCACCTGGAGGTGACGTCATCATGCAGAGAGAGAGTATGGATTAGTGGAGTGATTGATTTGATAAATTAACAGCAACAGCACAAGCCATACCTTCTTGGACCAGTGCTCCCACTGGCCACGTTCATTGACCATGAACTCAAAGATGGTCTGGTCTCCTTGGGTCTGGGGCAGGTCCAGAGTGGCAGGGTGGGCCTGTAAGAAAGCCTCCATCTTGGATCTGTCCTCCAGCTCCAGCAGAGCCCCCACTGACCACATGACAGCAAACACAAAGAGCCGTGATACGTCCCCCTGAGCCTGCTTCTCCTCCACCACAGGAAGTAGACCCTGGAAAAAGGTTCCACATTGAGCTTTGCCTTTGGGGTGGACATGTCTATTGAATTCAATGTTATTGTCATAATAGAATGTGGAAGATATTATGACTAGTTCAGTTTAATTCAAATTACATATATTTCTAAGAATAAATAGGTAAAACATTTGAATTTCAAGTATGCTTTTACTGGATTTCAGTGTGGCTATTCTGCTTACCTGCAGAAGGTCAATGGTCTGCTTGATGTACATACACTCCAGGATGGGCATTTTGGGAGACACAGCAGTGAAGACAAAGTTGATCAAATCCTGTACAGGGTGTAAGGTAGAGACTCAGTGGATTCAGGAAGACCACAGAGGATTATTCCCATTGGAACAAAAATCAGCAAAGTGTGTGTGTGTGTGTGCCTCCATACTGCACGTGTTTGTGGTTCTTTCTATGCGTGACACTACAGTAGGGAAAGGGAATGGAGGTATAGTATGATATTCAGACCGACCTGGAAAACGCTATGGAAGCAGCCCAGGAGCACCTCTGCCTGCTGTGGTGGCACCCTGTGGAGCCAGGCCTGAAGGATAGGCTTCCAGTTCAGCACAGAGGAGCTCATGAACACCATGCCGTTGCGGGACACTGTGGCCGGGGAGGCGTTGTCGATGTTGTGGGGCTCAAACACCACCTTACAGTTAGGCGCCATAGGGATGCGGTCGCCGTTAGCCAGGGTCAGAGTCTTGTTGTCGTCCAGGACCGAGTTGAGGTTTTCAATCCAGATGGCGTCCACAGGGCCGTCCAGCACGATCCAGATGTGCTCCCCCTTGGGAAGAGAAACAGTTCAATAGAATAAAAAGGAGAACTAGCATGACGTCTGGCGTAGATAGTCTGGCGTAGATAGTCTGGCGTAGATAGTCATAACTCAAAACTAATTGTGAGGGGCCTACTTGCAGTAACCTAATGGGAGGGATATGGAACCTGGAAACTAGCTGTTATTGGTAGAGAGGAGGGCAAACTCTCTTTGTTATTGGTCTATTAACTTATTAGCTGATGTCATCAGGCGGTCCAAAAACCCCACCCATGCACACAGGAAAATCTAGTTTTTGACTGTACTACCCCTTTAACTTTGCAGCACACCTAACTACAGTGAGATCAAAGTATTGGGACAGTGACATGTGTGCGTCTATAACTTTCTCACTCATCATTATTCACGATTCATTTATCCATAATCATAGTAGCATCCACATTAATGTAGAAGTGTTTAGAAAAGTGACAGTACATTATTTACCATTCATTTCGATTGGGCACAAAATAATCCGAAACAACCCAAACAAACAGCACATTCAACAAATGTGTAGAGTCACAAGCTTGATGTAGTCAGTGTGCTATGGATATGGGACTAAATACTTAACTTTTTACTACACATAAGTGAATTTGTCCCAATACTTTTGGTCCCCTAAAATGGGTGGACTATGAACAAAAAATACCCTCAAATTAAAGCTGACAGTCTTCACTTTAACCTCATAGTCACTGTGTAATCTCAAAGTGCTGGAGTACAGAGACAAAACAACAAACAATGTGTCATTGTCCCAATACTTTTGGAGCCCACTGTAACTAGTACAGCATACTGAAGGCACTACCCTTCCATCCCAACTCTATTGACATTGCTGACCTTCTTGGCTTTGAGCGTTTTCCTCCACAGGGTTGAGAAGACCCCATCAGTCCAGTCGTTGGTGGCCACATCCAGGGTACCAAACATCTGGGAGGCAGTAATGGCCTTGGGGTTCATCCTCATCTCTCGGTGAGGGGTGCCACAGTCCGACATGGCCCTCATCAGTGTGTGGATGGATGTGGTCTTCCCAGCTCCGCTGGGGCCCAGTGTCATCATACCTACAGGTGAGAGATTGAGATCAACATGAGAGGAAGAGAAGGAGTTGTGGCCTGCAGAGGAATGTGTGTAGAGCAAATGGTTCACACTAGTTTGCACCACCTGTCATAACTGCTTATGGCACATGTTATGACATGTATTAGTCTTATGCATGCTTTACAATAGAGGGCTGTGGTATTTTAGGGAGGACCATAAAATGCCTGTTTTTATGATTTCAGGGACTGATTTAGACCTGGGACATCAGGTGAGCGCAATTAACTACCTGGTAGAAGAAAAAAAAACAGTGAAGGATCACTGACCGTGGCAAACACCAAACCATCTCCATTATAGCTTTAAAACAGAAGGTTCGACCGCACGTTGACTGACCGTGGCGAACCCGCTGGGTCTCGTAGAGCTGTATCAGTTTGAGGACCCAGGGCTGGTGAGGGATGAGCCCAGCCTGCTGTGTCTGGGTATGGATGGCAGCCTCCAGGTCGGGGTAGCCTGCCTTGTCCAGAATGATCCCAGGGAACAGGTCGTTGATCAGGCTCATGAACAGAGGCTCATCCTCATCCACCTGGTCAGAGACACAGGGATTTTGTTTATTTGTTTAACCATCAAAAATAAAGTGAAAACAATTAATGTGAATTCATAAAATCATTGAGGATGACACAAATTCAGATACTTCTAGTTTCAGTGTGAAGGATATAGGTGAAGCACCACTTGGATTGTAGGGTAGAAGAAAACTTGACTGTACCAGTTTGGAGAGGTTCATGTCACGCAGCACCCGCATCACTACCGTTTTCTCTGGCTCAGTGGGGTTGGACCTCTTCACTGAACCCAGTGTCCTCAACACTGACAATATGTTCCTTAGCCCAAAGTCATAGTGGACCTTGAAGAGCATGTGAGAGGAGACGTTTATAATCAATTTGACTGGTGACAAGTGTGTACTGTGTATGGTGCTACTGAGATCTTTTGATCTTGATGTTACCTGCTTGGAGAGCTGCTCTTCACACAGCTTGTACAGGGTGTAGAACTTGCGGCTGAGGACTTGATTGTCACGGAAACCAGCGCTGGCTAGCTTCACCCTCATGATGATGGCTCTGTCTGGAACCATCATGGCCACCGTACGGAACTGGATCTTCAGGTTCTCCGGAAGCTCCTGGCGGCCAGCATATCCAGGGTTCTACCATTTGAAAAGACCAGTAGAACAGGAATAATAGGAGATGTAACATTGACATTTGACTCAAGAAGGGATAAAGTGTGGTTTGAGGCTTAAAATGTAAACCAAGGGGCCTCCTGAGTGGTGCAGCGGTCTAAGGCACTGCTTTGCAGTGCTAGAGGCGTCACTACAGACCCGGGTTCAATCGGCCGGGATCGGGAGTCCCATAGGGCGGCGCACAATTGGCCCACTGTCGTCCGGGTTAGGGGAGTGTTTGGCCGGGGGGGGGGGGCTTTACTTGGCTCATCGCGCTCTAGCGGCTCCTTGTGGCGTGCCGGGCGCCTGCAGGCTGATCTCGTTCATCAGGTGAACAGTGTTTCATCCAACACATTGGTTAACACACAAGTTAAGCGTGCGGGTGTTAAGAAGTGCGGTTTGGCGGGACATGTTTCAGAGAACGCATGACTCGACCTTCACTTCCCGAGCACGTTCGGGAGTTGCAGCAATGAGACATGATCAAAATTGGAGAAAAAGGGTAAAATACAAAAATAAATACAAAATAAAAATGTAAACCATACTAAATAATGTCTAGTAAATCTTCCTTTCGCAGTTGGTATTTGAACCTTGCATGCATGTGGCACAATGTTAGTGAAAATGTGAAATGTGATATTCACTCACCATGGTTAGGAAGATGCCAAACTCCCGGTCCATTTGCACCAAGTCCCCGTCCGTGAAGATAAACTGCGTCTTCTTGTTCTTTTTGCACTGCAACACTATATAGATCTGCTGGGCTGCTACTGACAGGACAGGGAGCTCGATGCGGTTGAACTCATCGAAGCAGCCCCATGCACCTGACTGAGCCAAACCTGCAGACAACGTTTGCACTCTGTTTATACCATTTATGTACTCTGTATAATTCCATATGCCTTGGTGGTTATTTTTTTAAATGCTTCATTTAAAAAGGGGCCGTACTGTACATATGTCTTTGTGACACATTTAGTAAAACCCTCATAACCCCTTTATGTGTGTCAGAGCAACATTTATAACGATGTTTAATGAGTATTGACAGATCATGTTTAGCTTTGTTTAATTGTCAAGGCAGAGACTTTTCCACGTTATCTCCCCATGGACAAGCTTTAGTACCTTTATAGATGCGTCCTAGCCCTCTGTAGTCCATCTGGTCGGAGCAGTTGAAGACGACAACGTACTTCCCCAGGCAACGGCCCATGTCTTTGGTGGTCTCGGTCTTACCTGTACCAGCCGGCCCTGCCGGGGCCCCGCCCATACTCATACCCAGGGCCTGGGACAGGGTGATGTAACACCTAGAGAAGTGCAGTACTAACATGTCAGTTATTATTGTCCTGATCATGGCTTAGTTGTTGCACCAAACTCATACTCGCAATTGGATAAGATCTTTTCAGACGTATTTTCTGCGCCGGTTTGCATTACAGTAGATATCATAGAGCTGGTTTCCCAGAGATTCATCCTGAATCATCGTTATGCTGTTTTGTCCAGCCACTAGGCTTAATCTGTGTTTGGGAAATCTGCCCATAATATGTCCCAGTAAGACAGTAACACTATAATACAAGTAGGAGTTTCAGAGTAGATAGAATACCATTAGTGGAATTGTTAATGACCTGTCAGTGAGAGGGGTGATGACCAGTCTGTCGGTACAGCCCAGATACTCGTTGCAGTAGCCAAACTCCACGTCAGTGATCTGGATTATGCATCTGTCCTTGTCCTCGATGAAGTAGAAGCGGGATTGCTTCTGCCACTCAAAGTCTGATGTCGACCGGATGTTCATTCTCACCTGAATGATATTGGGATGTGGATTTAGTCATGGATTACTTTTATATAGTATAATCTGATGGAGACTCATGCAAAGCTTTATCAGATACCTTATGAAATGCCCAATGAATATTCCAGAGGATTTTAATGAAACATTTGCCTCCTTTCTTACTGGAGAAGAGGTTGTATAAATGTTGCATTGAATTTGTGTTAGTAAAGTTTTTTATTTTTTTTTATTTTTATTTTTTAATGGGGAGGGGGGATAGAAGGATTACTGTTGTACTATTCCAGGTAAATAAAAACGTTAACACTTGCAGGACTATAAGGCTTCTAAGAGAATTAATGCATCAACTTGTATACGGTTGGGGAAAGGTCTATGTAGGGTTCTTTGAAAAAATGCTCACCAGGTCGTCGAATATGTCTTTCTGATGCACATGGATGGTGATCAGAGTCTCATACTTGGTGCGTTCGTTCCTGGTCAAGTCTCGAGTGGTCATATCAATCAGCTCATTCAGGATATCCCCAAACTTCTGATTGGTAGTTTGCATGATCTGTGAAATAAAGCTACTTCTTGTCTAGAGGTGAAGATTCCCTTTCAGGTACAGTATGACCACATTCTACAGTATATAGTTTGCCCAGTACAATAGCACCAATGAAATGGTCCGAAAAGTGGAAACTCCAAGCTAAATTAAGCGCACCTCAAATACTTGCAAGTATCTTACATGTAGAGAATTTGCCCCAGGTCTAGTTAAATGCCCAGATGGTTACCTTTTTGTCTCCCTTGCTGAGCCCCAGGGCTTCCTCTGCATCCCTGGTCCAGATCATCTGGATGCCCAGCAGACCCACCTGGGCTGGGAACACAGACTGGAACTCCAACAGCTTTAGTCCTGCGTCACTGATGGACATGTGAGCCTGCCGGATAATGCCATGGATGGTCTTCCTCACTCTGTCCAGCAAGAGCCCCAGCCAGGCTTCCACATTTCCCTATCGGACACCATCAGAGGACAAGGTTTAGTACTGGATCTGATCCTCATGATTAGTCTACCAGTGAACATATGAAATAGATGGATGACCAGGAATCAAAGCAGAATGGCTTTCTATTATGGGAATTAGAAAACTTTAATTTCGTATTGAAATGTATCCAAACACAAATGCTAAATGTGAGTCCAGCATTGAGGACCATTGCCTTCAACTCAGCAGTGTGTACAGTAGGTTGAGTGTACCTGAGCCAAAACAGGTTCGGCCAAATCTACTGTCTCTCCCTCCTGGGACTGGAAGCTTAGGATCTGGTCATAGTTCTTCTCATGGAAAACCACACAGTTCACGTTGTCGAAAAGACTCAGCAGATGAGCCTGTACCCAAAGGATAAGACAAGTTATCGTGTTACAGAGGTTTCATTTGTGATAACGACAAATGAAAGAACTAGAACCATAATACATTTCACTGATTTTGATTGATTTCATTTTATTATGGCTTGCAGTCAAAAAGACATCATGCAGAATGCACAGTTACACATGGAGAGAATAGTTAAAACACCAATCAATTAATACATGGCCAAAAGTATGTGGACACCCCTTCAAATGAGTGGATTTGACTATTTCAGCCACACCCGTTGCTTACAGGTGTATAAAATCGAGCACACATCCATGCAATCTCTATAGACAAACATTGGCAGAAGAATGGCTGTACTGAAGAGCTCAGTGACGTTCAACGTAGCACCGTCATAGGATGCCACCTTTCCACCTTTCCAACAAATTAGTTTGTCAAATTTCTGCCCTGGTCAACTGTAAGTGATGTTTTTGTGAAGTGGAAGCATCTAGGAGCAACAACAGCTGTAAAGTGGTGTAAAGCTTGCCGCCATTGGAAACGCATTCTGGGTTTGGCAGTTGCCAGGAGAACGCTACTTGCCCCAATGCATAGTGCCAACTGTAAAGTTTGGTGGAGGAGGAATGATGGTCTGGGGCTGTTTTTCATGGTTCGGGCTAGGCCCCTTAGTTCCAGTAAAGGGAAATCTTAACACTACAGCATACAGTATAATGACAGTCTAGATGATTCTGTGCTTCCAACTTTGTGGCAACAGTTTGGGGAAAGCCCTCAGCATGACAATGCCCCTGTGCACAGAGTGAGGTCCATACAGTAGTGGTTTGTCGAGATCAGTGTGGAAGAGCTTGACTAGCCCTGACCTCAACCCCATCGAACACCTTTGGGACGAATTGGAATGCCAACTGCGAGCCAGGCCTAATCGCCCGACCTCACTAATGCTCTTGTGGCTGAACGGAAGCAAGTCCCCACAGCAATGTTCCAACATTTAGTGGAAAGCCTTACCAGAAGAGTGGAGGCTGTTATGGGAGCAAAGGGGGGACCAAGTCCATATTAATGCCCATCATTTTGGAATGAGTTGTTCAATGAGCAGGTGTCCACATACTTTTATCATGGTAGTGTATCTATGGTATCTATGGCCATACAAGACATGGAGAAACAGTAGAAAGAAAAAGATGTTGCCCTAACATAACCCAGCCATTGAATGGGTTTGTCCAGTCCAGTACCTGTATGGTGTGGGAGTCTGAGGCCTGTCCCAGGATCTCCAGCAGAGCAGGGTCGGACACAAAGAAGAACCGAGGGAACACCAGCCTCTTCTTCTCCAGGTAGCCGCTCAGGGACTTCTGACACACCTCCAGCTGCTCCAGAAGATGGGGCAACAGCTGGCTGAGGGTCTCATCCCCCACACAGCACTGCACCACACCTGTCAGCTCGTGGGCACGCTGCATGATCTTCTGCCAGGACTTGTCGATGTTCTGGAACCTCTTGGCTTCCTATGTGGGACAGATTTTGTGGCCATATCCTTACTTGAGTAGCCTGGAATCCACACTGAATTCGAATTGAATCCACATTCAAGTGAATCAACAGGTAAACAGAGCTTGGTTCAGCTTGGTCTGACCTGAGGCAGCTGCTTAGCGATATCCCCTCCAACAAATACGGCCTCCAGGTAGATCCACAGGTTCTGAACAGTCAGCCATTTCTCTATGACCTCAGTGGTGTTAGACAGCTTCAGCACCCACTGCTGGATGGAAGGCTTGAATGGGGCATTATACCTGGGAAAGTAGATTCATAATAATAATGTGAGTGCTTATATTTGTCCTGTTTCTCACATATACAGTGTGTATTAATACAGTTGTGAATTGGAAATTTGTTTTTTTTTTGCATATCCCACTCTCCCTGAGACACTCTTGGAGAGTGGGGTCACAGCCAGGGTCAGCCATTATCAATTAGGGTTAAATGCCTTGCTCAAGGGCACAGACAGATTTTTCACCTTGTCAGGTCAGGGAAATAGCGACCTTTCGGTTACTTGCCCAATTCTCAAAGCGCTACGCTACCTGCCACTCTACCGCTAGGCTACCTGTCGCCATCAACAACTATCTGTATGGTCATATAGAAGAGATACAGTAAACATCGAATTTAATGCTGAATTAATACCTGATTACTAATATTGTTGTACATGGGTTCAAAATCCAGTCGATCAAATCAGACATGAGGATGTGGTGGTACCTACCGGTTGCTCATGAGCGAGGCCAGCACCATCAGACTGTCCTCCATGAGGGCCACCTTCTCTGCAGTGTCAGTACCCTTCAGTAGCAGTTCCCCCCGGTTCCTGAAGGGTGCGAAGGTGAGCGTGTGGCTGCTCCACTCGGCGACCACGTCTTTCAGTTTGGCCTCAATGTCCCTCTCCTTCACAGCGCTGATGCACACATCCTGTCCAGATAAACACAGCACTCCTAATTCTATTTTACACGTATTTAGTTTGCCCATTTTGGTGAGGTGATTCGGTGACATAGTACCTCAATATCCTCTTTGTATTTGAGCAGTGGGGCCTCCATGATGTTTCTGAGGGCAAAGCTCTCCGACTCCACCTCAAAGAAGTGACCTGTAAGGTCACTCAGGCGGCTCCAATGCCTGGACATCATCGCCTGAAAGGGGGTGGGGATGAAAGGGACAAGAGTCAGGAAAAACAATATGCAAATGAGAGTTGTAGATGATCCAATTAAAAAAGGTAACGTTTCACCTTGTTAGCCATCATGTAAAGTAGGGGGCATGTCTCGTTGAAGTCATCGATCGTCTTCTTCAGGTCACTAAAGGCTTGCCACTCCTTCAACGCCTTGGGAAGTTTCCGGATTCTTATGGAAAGTGTAAAAATAGAGTAATCACAATGTCCACAAGGACTAGTCAGCTACTCAATTTAAACTGTTATCGTTTAAATTATTTGCCAATACAGCGTATTGACATGTGAACATCACAGTCCATGGAGTTCTACCTGTTCTGGAAATCCTGCAGTTCATTGTTGATCTTGTCTATGTTTAGGTCAGCCCATTGGATATCATAGTAACCAGTGACACTTTCAGTGACAGAGTTGTAGAGAGTGTAAAGTTTCGACAAAAGACCCAGCTCTCTTTTAATTCTCTGAAGATCCGGATATTCTGTTGATGAGAGATATTAGCCAATTTAGCCTAGTCCTGAATTCCAATTATTATCAATGACAAATATCCATTGAAAGTGTTTTTAGGTCTAAGGATATGTATAATATGGGTCCAGGAAACGTGAATTTCAATGTGGATATGAAAGTGAGAATAGTCACCGTTAACTGAGAGACCGAATAGCTCCTCCCCTCCAGAGTAGGTAACATATTTTCTCCACAGCTCATTGAACTGGGCCTGGAAGCTCTGCAGTCTGTCGCTGGCTTCATCTGGGGTCAACCCCTCCACTCCAGGGCCACTTGATGAACATAAAGCATGTGGATTACAGGAATTTATCAATTATTGACCAAAATGTCTGAATGGAAAAAACAACTGTATTCTACCTTTTGTCATAATCTGAGTAGTAGGTCTGGACTGAGTTCTGGAAGGTCTCCACCCCTGACAGTAGGTCTGCCTTCATGGCAGGTTGAATCTTTACCAGGGTGTTTTGGGTTTCCATCACCTTTAATGGAAATTTGTTTGGTTTCAGATACAGAGCACAGCTCAAACAGAGATGGAAGAGGAAGCAAGACATCTCACTCGCTCCTTCTGGTTCATATACATGAACTAAGCAGACCAGACCAAGCTGCTAATGCATTGGTACCTATGGGAGAGCCACAATAGTCAAAAAGAAACTAAAATAGCTTCATAGCCAAGAGACATTTCTCAAGCAAGAACTTTGCTAGGACTGGCTGAGAGTGATATGAGTGGGGAGGGGAAAACTGAAAACTTGTTATTGGCAGAGAGGTTTGGAACTCTTTATTTTAGTCTAACTCATTTACTGCCTGGTGATGTCAGACCACCATATAAAACACAGGAAAATCACATTTTTGAATACACTGGGCCTTTAAGCAGACTGGAACTGTGAAATAAAAAAAAAAGGTTAACGGCCTTCATTTATCCACCATCTTTGGCTCGTACTTGAGAGAGAGCAGGAAAGGCCTGTTCATCACATACTCAGTGGTTTGCTGCCCTCTACTGTCACATGTACAGAATACATGTCTTGGTTACCTGCAACAACTACTACAGTCAATGTACAGTATGTCTTAAACTTTATTAAATTCCTGAGACATTTTGTTATATTTTGCCTCAGTAGGTTACAAGTTGATTGACAGGCCATGCAGAGCTAAAGAGAATGTTTGGCATCAGAAACCAAACTCCACACAGTGAACCGAGGAACAATAAAATGTCAGGCGAGAAAATGGGACGTAAAGTACAGTATATGACAGGTTTAATTTTCCACCTACCAGTGCATTGAGGTTCCTCCAGGCGTACGTCAGCCCGTCCACCTTCTCTGCGTTCGCGTCACTGAAGATCAACTCGTGGCGGTTGAGCAGGGCGAACGACTCCTCCATGGGGCCGATGGTGGCGTCTATCCGGATCTCTGCCTCTCTGACCTCTCGGAGAGAGGCCATGGCTCCCCTAACGTCCTCCAGGTCTTCGACAGGCCTCTGGAGCCTCTTGGTCAGGCCATCCACAAAGGAGTAGATGTCGGCCATGCTGGCTGAGGCCTGGCTGTTCAGCGCAGCTCCGAAGGCCCGTTTCCAGGCACGGCACTCCTGGGTCAGGGAGAGCTTAAGGTGGTCTGTGTGGAACATGACTGAACCCACAGTGCAGGAGGCTGGCAAATCTTCAATCTGAGCTTCCAGTTTCTGCATGAGGTGAGCAAGTAACACATCAAACAGATGAAAATCTAATGAGAACCATCCAATATGTAAAACAATGAGTGAATGTCACTAACAGAGTAGGAGGAAATCTGAGTGCTGAACGCTGGGAGGGATGGACTTGTCTCCAGGAAGGTTTTCACTTCCTCCTCTGGGTCCTGGGGAGAACAATACGAGTCATGTTATATAGATGCGGATGGTCAAATATGATCAAATCATTGTATACAGTACATCAGTTCATCCACATTGTGTCTCGCTAACATTTCCAGCCCAGCAGACCTGATTCCACAGGGTGGAGAAGTGATGGAACTCCTGCAGCACGTCCCCAGCCTCGGTCCTGAGGGAGGACACGATGGAACCCAGCTGGATGACGGCCTTGGTGACGTCCTTGTGCTCGGCCAGCTGCCGGTCCAGGGTCTTGAGGACCAGCTGCTTGGTCAGGGGGCCGTCGTCCCCAGCATCCCTCACTGCAGCCTGCTCTGCCTGGGGAGTGGTACAGGGTAAGACCCCAATTTGGATCACTTCTTACATTCAAATTTTTTTACAATATTTAAGGTAAGAATAATTATAAGACAAAAATATGATAGTAATATCATACAGGAATCTTTTGTTTGTATAATTTATTTCACCTTTATTTAACCAGATAAGTCAATTGAGAACCAATTTACAATAACGACCTGGCCAACATTGAACAAGAAAATACACAATACCACAAAAAATACGCAAAACACACTATACGGAGAAAAGGTACAAATTCATCAAATACACAACAATAAGAAATATTCACAGTGGGTTAGAGCAGGAAAGTCCAAGGCACATTGGACCATTGACCAGATAGCAAGCATACCTGAAGCTGCTTGTGATGTAGATGGGAAAATGTCCATAGTGGGATGTCTGTAGCCACTGACAGCACAACGCTCACAACTTTGTTGACAGTACTCTGTGAGACACCGGCAAGGGAGAAAGACAGAGGACAATGCCACCATGCTATGTGATTCATCAGTGGAAAATAATGTAATATTTAATAGATAGCAATAAACACACTAATGTGTATATTCATAACATAAATTCAAAAGGCACTCGCACATCTGAGCTCTCTTTTTTGCAGCTGCATGGTAACAGTTGAATGAAATGAGAAGAAACCCGCACACTGCTCTTGATAGTATCACTGCTCTTGAATAAACTTTACGTATCGTCCTCAATGAGGACCTCAATGAGGACATTCATAAATCATTGGGTACAGTGCAAGAAAAACGTCAGAGTAATCTGAAATGGGGGCATTCATTCATATTCACATTTAAAATATACATTGAGAAGAACCCTGCCCCCATTATATATATTTTCCATTAATATTTTCTATCCAATTTGCCAACAATCGTTGATTGTGGCGTGAACTATTTCTTTAAATGTGTCAAGGAGTACCTGGATGTCCTCCAGACTGGGCTTAAGGACGATGTTGGGGATGGCCAGCTGAATAGAGGCCTTGAAGAGAGGAACCTGGACCTGTGGTCGACTCAGGTACGAGGACGACTGGTACTTGGAACTCGCCACATGAAGCCTTCGCCTTAGAGAATCAAGGGATGACCTTGTAGCTATGAAAATGTAAATGGTTATAGGAAAACATATGTCAGTTTAGGGCGGTTTTAATACTCAGTCAAAAGCAACAAACTATTATTGCTATTAGGTCAAAGGTCAATCGGAAATCTCACCTTTGACCAGAGCTTCTGTGTTCCTCTGGCACAGCTGAGCCATCAGGTTGTAAAAGCAACAGGCTAGACACGACTGGCAGCGTGTCTTCTGTTTAGCATCCGGATGTAGACACTGGAGAGACCCCTGGTCCAGAGAACATTGGGGCTTTACACAAAGGCTCTATCATTGTTGACAGGTGTAGTTGTGCGTTTATTGTTAATGTAAGAGGTTGTTTCTTGAACCACACTTTTGTGAAAAGTAACTTTGTCCTGAGACTTGAGTCAGGGCTCCCAAGTGGTGCAGCGGTCTAAGGCACTGCATCTCAGTGCTAGAGGTGTCACTACAGACACCCTGGTTCGATGCCAGGCTGTATCACAACCGGCCGTGATTGGGAGTCCCATAGGGTGGTGCGTCGTCCACGCTTGGCCGGTGTAGGCCGTCATTGCAAACAAGAATGTGTTCTTAACTGACTTGCCTAGTTAAATAAAGGTTACATTTGAAAGAAATGATAATAAACCCACCTCTAGGTTGACTGCTTCTGCTGGCGTCATCCTATTTTTCAGTTCCTCAATCATCTCGTACATAGATATTTCCACTTGCTTACTTTGGCTGCAGTGAAATCATGATAAAGCTGAAGTGAAACTGAGCAAATTTTCAAACAAAGCGTTCCAGTTTTAGCTTTTTCAAAATAGCTTTTTAACATGAAGTAAACATGGACAGCACACTAAAGAAAAATGGTACGCAATTAATGATAATGATGATTTGATCAATGATGCGGTTGTTGAGAAGATTACTCTGAAAACACCAATCATTTATTTTCCTTTGTCTGTTGGTCATTTGTTGCAAGTCCATATCAAACCATGTAATGACACTAATATTTCACATATTGGACTAACCAAACATAGACGTATTTGACCTTTCTGTATGATTTGTAGAGATCAGTCGGCACTCACATGCTCAGTGCCTGCCCAGCAGACCTCACAGTGTCCTCAGCGTGGCTCTGAAAGTTTTGGGATGAAACGGGCATATCCTCAGGCAGAACCAGCAGGGCAGTGGACGACATGGCCTGTAGGACCCTCTCGATGCGACACTCCAGTGTATCCATGGCAACCTTTGCAACTTGCTCCAGTTCTTGCAGTACGCCATATACATTCTCTATGACTGCAAGAAAAGGAAAAGAACACAATCACTGATTCAATGCTTTCAATCCAGCCCTGCAGTAACACACCTGATTCAGATATTTAACCCAATCATAATCCTCATTATGGGTTATGATTGGCTGAATCAGGTGTATTACTACAGGGTTGGAACTAAAGCCTGCACACAGTGTACAACCGTCCCCAGGACCGGAATAGGAGAACCCGGTCCAATTTTACATCTGTCTTACATCTGTCGGTGTTGAGTGATGTCCAGGAGAGAGTAGTGAGCCCTGGGGACAGAGAGCTCTCCACGCGGCTGATGAAGGGCTGCATCACGGGGCAGAGGAGGGGAGGGATCCTGGATAAGACTGCTTCAAACTCCTGCAGCATTTCCTGTAGCCTGGGACAAAGGGATTTCACTATTAAAACAAACATCCTCTATGATACTAAGGGCATTTTTGCTTCAAATGTTGTAGAAAACAGACATGCATTGTACATTAGACCCATAGTCAACACTTGGTCACCAAAACTGGTCCTGGGAGCTACAGGGTGTTCTAGTTTAGTTCAATAATTGATTACTGAAACACTTGATTCAATCAATAATATCTCACCTGTTTTGCTGGGCCTTCAGCTCGACTTCTTTGGCACACATATTCAGGATCACGGTTGGGACGGCGATGCCAAGCTTATGCATGCACTTAGCCTCATGCAGCACCTCCAGAACCAAGGGGTCAAGGTTAACATATATCTCCTGGGCATGGGAGAGTCACAATATTTAAGGGTGAGTTAACAGAGAGAAATCGGAAGGTAGCCTAGCGGTTAAGAGCGTTGGGCAAGTAACGGAAATGTTGCGGGTTCGAATCCACGAGCAAACTATGTGAAACATCTGCCCATGTGCCCTTGAACAAGGCAATTAACCGTACTTGCTCCTGTAAGGTCGCTCAGGATAAGAGTGTCTGCTGAATGACTAAAATGTTAATGTGAATCTCAAATTTGCTCAAGTTTTATAGCTGTGGCCTCTAAGTAAAAGGACATTTCCTGAATATAAAGTCGACATTAGTGGCACTTTGGAATGGGCAGAACCTTTGTTTCTGTGTCTCTGACGAGCAGCGATGCGTTCAGGCCGTGACGGCCCATCTCCACGGCTTGGCTCCAGCCTCTGTGGTACAGGAGCTCGTACTCAAGGAGAACGGAGGCCATCTTGTTATAGCTTCTAATCACTTTCCTCATCTCAGGGGTCTGCCAGACAAACAGAGGAGCATGAGTCTCGGTAACAATATCTACACTAGCATACTGCTCAGAACGAAGCAATGTATTGGGCATGCATGCTAAATATAATGAAAGTATAGATGAAACAGTCTTTTTCTTTGGGGACCATACAAGTGAGGTACTGTAGATGTCACATTTCATTGATGTCCTTTGATTTGTTTCCCACACAAAAGTATGAATTCAGAAGACAGAGTGTCAACCCAAAGTATCACATTTACCTAATTTAGGGTTACAAATGAAACAAAACAACTGAGGAAAAGTTATTGAAATTGAAAAACACTACCTTTAGAATGTCCATTTTGTTTTTCAGGACAGACATAGGTAACTCAATCTTTCGGAATAGTTGCCTCGACCACATAATCTTCCCTGCAACCTGCCAGAGAGAGAAGCATTTTAAAACCTATGAAGACCAAAAGGACCCATGACATTCTGTACGTGCTGTCTGTGTTCTTCACACTGTATTTGTTTAGTATGCCTTAAATGTCTATAAAGGGGTAAATGCCTTAGATCAGGGCTCTCCAACCCTGTTCCTAGAGAGCTACCCTACTGTAGGTTTTCACTCCAAACCCGCTGTATCTAACCGGATTAATCTCATCAACCAGCTAATTATTCGAATCAGATGTGCTAGATTATGGATGGAGTGAGAAAATACAAGACGGTTGCTCTCCAGGAACAGGGTTGTAGAGCCCTGCATTAGATCCTCTTTCATACACCCCACATCAAATTTAAAAACACATAATTCATCATGCTTTGAATGAAATACTACCAATTTGCTATGTGCAGCACATTTAGGAAAAGTTGGACTACATGGACTCACAGGAGGCATGTTTCGAGGAATCGGAGGGTTGTCCTTCTGCTTTTGATAGAGCTTCCTTACAAGCTCCAGGTCTCGGCTATAGCGCTGCAGTACCGCCATGTATTTGTCTGTGAGGTCCAGCTGCTTACCGACGCCATTCTCAAACATCGAGAGGAGGTCAAGCATTCGCTCAGTCTAATGGTAGAGAAAGAATTCAGCGAAGTGAAAAGCGACGAATCATCATAGAAACACGCTTTACATTTTGAGATTAGTTGGTACTCTTCGATGTCATAAAGACTTTTGTATCAGTGAGAACTCACGGTTAGTGACTGCTCAAACCAGGTCACTAGCAATGACTGGAGAGACTGGAAGAGGCCTTGGATCTGGAACTTGAACTCTGTGTAGTCACTGTCAAACTGAGCAAAGAAGAGGATCAGTAGCATTCATACAATTCTCAATACAATTGTCTCAATACGTTTGATCAACTTAAAACCCTCATAGAAACCCTTATACTACAATTTCTTATGGCAGTTGTAATAGCCAGATTGATCAATTGGTCTGTTTTTACAATCATCAATTCATCATACATTTGATATTAAGGACTCAATCATGGACATTCTCACTGACAGCTGTAGCGGTTATGCGAGCAAATAACTGATTGGCGGCTGATTGTGGTGTGTGTTTTCTGACTGGCTGCTTGCGCTGCTATAATTCGTTGCCTCGATCTTTCCATTTGTCTATTCGGCAGCTATGCTGCTTGTATTGTGGTCTGATACTTTGTCGATTTCTCTCGTACTGTTGTCTGCCCTTAAACATTGTTTGTGCCATTGTGGGTTTTTTTTGCCATAGGACTCTCTTCATGTAGTGTGGCGATGTCTCTTTTGTCGTGATGTGTTTTGCTTCCACTGTCTGTCTGGTGATGTATCTGTACTGCTGCCAAGTGTCTTCTGTCTGTGCTTTATTTTAATCCCCGCCACCTGCCCCACAGGAGGCTTTATGCTTCTTGCCAGGCCATCATTGTAAATAAGATTTTGTTCTTAATTGTCCTGCCTGGTAAAATATAGGTAAAATAAATAAATCAAATGAGTACCTCTAACTTGCGGTGGTCAAGCACATTGTAGGTCTTGGACTTGGTGGTGGTCACGATGGTCTGATAGCGAACAAAGACCTTCTCGATCCCCTCCACTTTCATGTGCTGCAGAGATGCAAGGTCCTCCAAAATGGAGGCCATGTCTGCAATCTTCTCCAGTCGCTTGCAGAATGTGTCGAATTTGCCAAAGATGTAATTCTCACTGCAGTGGCACAGATTAAGTGTTTATTTGAGGTACGCTCAATTCGTTTTTGAATTTTTGGAACTATTTCATTGGTAAAAGATATGTTTGAGAATAGGAAAAGATAAACTGGCCTAGTTTTTTGTTTTGTTTACCTGAACTCAAACTGCTTGTCGTTGGGGTTGTCCCGAAGCTTCTCCCGCACCCTCTGGAAGCACAGCTGATACTCCTGGTTGAGTTGTGTACATTCTCTGATCCTCCTCAACATTTCAATTCTGAGAGGAGACATGCCATAGACTTTCTTCAATAACACTGTTTCATATTCTAACAAACAAAGCCTAGAAATCCTTCCAAAGTGTGAATAATATAATTATACTATAATATTTATTTAGCAATATTTGCTTGGCACAGTTGAAGGTTTACTTAAGTACCATTTAAAAAAAAATATCCTCACATGCATCACCATAATTGTTTATCAGTTGGAAGCAATGTAAAATAGTGTTCATTTGAATGTCCTCTAGAATAGACATATGTATGAAGCAACATCTTTCAGAGTCGAGTTGTCCTGAAATATGTGCATAGTACTGCATTTTACAGAGTCTTTGAGTTGGAAAGCAGGGCCACTTTCAGCAAGAAGTTATTGGGTGACTTATAATATTGCTTGCATTCCATGACTATGCAGAAAAATTGCCTACATCCCTACATCGATCTCAGAGGCTTAGTTACTTTCCGGAAATAGGTTGAAACAGTTTTATAGCTGCAGATTGTTAGATTGCTAAATAAATCAATATTTTCCATTCAGGGTTTCCATTCCATGATGATCGATTAATATGGGGTATATTTATGTGTATAATGTAGTATACCCCTTGACTTTTTCCACATTTTGTTACGTTACAGCCTTATTCTAAAATTGATTGAAATATTTTTGCCCCTCATCAATCTAAACACAATACCCCATAATGACAAAGCAAAAACAGGTTGTCCAGAAGAACAACCATCTCTGCAGCACAGTGGCCAGACGGAAGCCACTCCTCAGTAAAAGGCACATGACAGCCCGCTTGGAGTTTGCCAAAAGGCACTTAAAGATTCTCTGGTCTGATGAAACCAAGATTGAACTCTGGCCTGAATGCCAAGCATCACGTCTGGAGGAAACATGGCACCATCCCTACGGTGAAGCATGGTGGTGGCAGCATCATGCTGTTGGGATGTTTTTCAGTGGCAGGGACTGGGAGACCAGTCAGGATCGAGGGAAATATGAACGGAGCAAAGAACAGAGAGATCCTTGATGAAAACTTGCTCCAGAGCGCTCAGGGTCTCAGACTAGGGGGAAAGTTCACCTTCCAACAGGACAACAACCCTAAGCACACAGCCAAGACAGCGCAAGAGTGGCTTCGGGACAAGTCTCTGAATGCCCTTGAGAGGCCCAGCCAGAGCCCGGACTTGAACCCGATCGAACATCTCTGGAGAGACCTGAAAATAGCTGTGCAGCGCCGCTCCCCATCCAACCTGACAGAGCTTGAGAGGATATACAGAGAAGAATGGGTGAAACTCCCCAAATACAGGTGTGCCAAGCTTGTAGGGTCATACCCAAGAAGACTCAAGGCTATAATCGCTGCCAAAGGTGCTTCAACAAAGTACTGAGTAAAGGGTCTTAATTCTTATGTAAATGTTTTTTTTGTCGTTATGGGGTATTGTGTGCAGACTATTGAGGGGAAAAAACTATTTAATCCATTTTAGAAGAAGGCTGTAATGTAACAAAATTTGGGAAAGTCAAGTGGTCTGAATACTTTCTAAATGCACTGTATATATATAGATATAAATTGCATAACAAGGGACATTTTTTGATGTTAAGATTGCAACATGTAATAAATCTGACAATACAGGTTGAAAACATTAACAATGCCCACTCATGTTTCTGCAGCCACCAGGAAGGAACACTGCTAAGGACATGTAATATATGTTTACTTCAGCAGTCCAGAACAATTGCAGAGCATCATTGATTTTGGACCATGGAGGATGAAAGCCAGCTGTGTGGCTCAGTTGGTAAGAGTGTGCTGCTAGCAATGCCTAGGTTGTGGGTTCTATTCCTGCAGGGATCACATATATAATTATATCCGGATAAATACCTGTCGTAATCCCAGACCTTGGCCACGTCCTGGCATAGGTAAGACTTGCAGGTAGTAATCATCTGGTTGGTGACCTTGACAAAGAGAGAGGTCATTCTCTCTGAGGTGTTGTAGTACTGGGAGATGCTGTGGATCATGCGGATGCTGTTCATCAGGCTGGGGATGTGTTCCAACATGCTTGTCTAGAAGAGGTAATACACAACAACATGTCTTGTCTGATTGGTCGTACAGGTGCAGTGTTTTAACACTGTCGTCTTGGATCTTATGTCTGTTTGTGGCATGCACAGTTTCAAGGATTTGCATATAAACATACATGAGTTTAGGCTGTGAGGACTGTTTGCACTTTGCATAAGCATTAATCATAAGTCAAAAGCATTGGAATTTGTAGCATTAGAAGCCCTCAGAATTTATAGTCTTAGAATATTATTTGGCTGCATTTTCATCGATCTATTGCATATTTCCACCCACCCTGATATTACTGAAAAATACCTTTTATCTTAAGGCCATTTTGGTTACTACATGACTCCATATGTGTTTTTTTAATAGTTTTGATGTCTTCACAATGTAGAAAATAGTAAAAATAAAGAAAAACGCTTGAATGAGTAAATTCAGTACCAGTCAAAAGTTTGGACACACCTACTCAGCAATTTGACCATGAAGGCCTGATTCACACAGTCTCCTCTGAACAGTTGATGTTGAGATGTGTCTGTTACTTGAACTCTGTGAAGCATTTATTTGGGATGCAATTTCTGAGGCTGGTAACTCTAATGAACTTATCCTCTGCAGCGGAGGTAACTCTGGGTCTTCCTTTCCTTTGGAGAGCCAGTTTCATCATAGCGCTTGCACTTGAAGAAACTTTCAAAGTTCTTTAAATTTTCCAGATTAACTGACCTTCATGTCTTAAAGTAATGATGGACGGTTGTTTCTCTTTGCTTATTTGAGCTGGTCTTGATGTAATATGGATTTGGTCTTTTACCAAATAGGGCTATCTTCTGTATACCACCCTTACCTTGTCACAACACAACTGATTGCCTCAACCCAGGTGACTACCTCATGAAGAATGCCAAGAGTGTGAAAGCTGTCAACAAGGCAAAGGGTGGGTTGAAATATATTTTTTGGTTACTACATGATTCCATATGTGTTATGTCATAGTTTTGATGTCTTCACTTTTATTCTACAATGTAAAAAATAGTGCAAATAAAGAAAAACGCTTGAATGAGTAACATTCCAAACTTTTGGCCCCCAGTGTATGTATACACATACACACACTCCGGACTCCGATGTCGCTCGTCCTAATTTTTCTATATTTATTAATTCCATTCTTTTACTTTTTAGATTTGTGTGTATTATTAGATATTACTGTACTGTTGGTGCTTGGAGCACAAGCATTTCACTGCGCCAGCAATAACATCTGATAAATATGTGTATGCGACCAATAAAATTTAAGTTGATATCAACGTTCTTACCGGAGTGCACTTTCCAAGTGGGACAAAGAACTTCTCCAATGTGTAGAGGTATTTCACATTGTCTTTTGCTTCATTTGCCACAACAGTGATGTTTCCATCCTACAGCAGATAAGATTTATGTTATGTTTCTATAGGGATTCACTTCGCTCACACACAACCCCACTGAGCTGTGCAAAAGGCACAGTAAAACTCACTATACTCCGTAGCGTGATTTATGAGCATTAGTCCGAAAGGTAACAGCTTGTATTTAAAATATCCATGTTAAAATTGGCTGAATGCAACTGATAATTAATGCCTGACTTTACATATACAGTATATGCAAAATAGAAACTCACCAGTTCTCTCCAACTCCTGAGTGTCCTTGACTTGGCCACCTGCAGCAATCCAATAACTTTCTTCACATGAGGTCGTTTGAGCTCATCCATTAGGCTGAGAAAACATAGATCACATTAATTATAGACTAGTGTGCATTCAACAAACACACCAACCAAGACATGCAGCATCCACAATACTATTGGCCAGTATAACCTAACAATTCATTGGAAGAAGCAGGTAGCCTAGCGGTTAAGAGCGTTGGGCCAGTAATAGAAAGGTCTCCGGTTTGAATCCCCGAGCCGACAAGGTGAAAAGCCTGTGCCCTTGAGCAAGGCACTTGACCTTAATGTCTGCTAAATTATGTAAATGGAACGGCAGGTCCTAGTGTTCAAAGTTGTCTAATGAGACAGACTGTGTGGAGCTGAAAAAGGGGGATTATTCTGGTGGGTGGCATGACAAGTGAGTATGGGTACCTGTTAAAAGTGGTCATGCGGCTTTTCCAATGCTCCAGTTCAGCAGAGGGCCCTATGTCATCGGCCTCCTTCCTCATTTGCTCGCCCTCTGTCAGCACTTGTTCAATCTGGTGGGCCCAGTGAAGGAGAACGCCCTCCAGCTCCTCCACCAGCTCAGAGTTATTGGCTAGAGGGATGAGACAAACTGTCTATGCTACAGACTTACTTTGAGCATTTCTTTTCTCATATGCAGTACGAGCTTAGCAGTACTGCTAACATTGATGTTTCTCTATGATGCTTGTTCATGTCCCGTATCTACCCTTGTAGTATGTACTCACAGGAGGTTGGTGGCATCTTAATTGGGGAGGACGGGCTCGTGGTAATGGCTAGAGCAGAATCAGGGGAATGGTCTAAAATAAAAGCCTCCTGTGGATGTGCTGTACTATACATTGTCTATTCTAGTCTAAGATATTTTTCAGAGGGTCTTTGCACAGGACTACCAATTCAATTTAATTAAATCAACTGTATTAATCCCTAAGGGGAAATAATTGCTGGGCATAACGGTGACAGGCAAATAAGTAAGAATTAATACATTTACCACAACATACAACAGACTGGACAGTCGCTAATCACACACAAAAACTTCAACTTCTATACCATAACTTAGGTAACTTCTAAACCTGCAGCTGTGTAGTCTGATGGGCCTAGCAGGCTGCTTAAGCTCTGTCCAGTGTCCACTCTGTGGAGTTGGAACTTTCCCTCCATATTCAGTCTGGCAGAGGAGAGGTTGCAAATAAACTTGTCCACTGAACTCAGGAAGTCCTGGATCTGAGCATTCTGAAGTCCATCTTTCACGGAGCCCCAATTCTGGTGAGGATTGAACAAAACATTTATTGGGGTTGACGTAGAGGTGATATAAGAGAGTTCAAATCCAATTTTAAATCCAATTTTGTTTGTCACATGCGGTGAAATACAACAGGTGTAGACCTTACCGTGAAATGCTTACTTACAAGCCCTTAACAAACAATTCAGTTCAAGAAATAGAGTTAAGGAAATCTACTAAATAAACTAAAGTAAAAAATAAAATAAAAAGTAACACAATAAAATAACAATAACGAGGCCATGTACCTGGCACGAGTCAACGTGCGGGGGTACAGGTTAAGCGAGGTAATTTGTACATGTAGGTAGGGGTAGAGTGACTATGCATAGATAATAAACTGAGTAACAGCAGTGTAAAAACAAAAATGGGGAGGGGGTCAATGTAAATAGTCCAGGTGGCCATTTGATTGATTGTTCAGCAGTCTTATAGCTTGGGGGTAGAAGCTGTTAAGGAGCCTTTTGGACCTAGACTTGTGCTCCGGTACCGCTTGCCGTGCAGTAGCAGAGAGCACAGTCTATGACTTGGGTGGCTGGAGTCTATGACAATTTTTTGGGCCTTCCTCCGACACTGCCTAGTATATAGGTCCTGGATGTCAGGAAGCTTGGCCCCAGTGATGTACTGGACCGTACGCACTACCCTCTGTAGGGCGGGGATTCAACCGGTCAGGATGCTCTCGATGGTGCAGCTGTATAACATTTTGAGGATCTGGGGACCCATGCCAAATCTTTTCAGTCTCCTGAGGGGTAAAAGGTGTTGCCGTGCCCTCTTCACGATTGTCTTGGTGTGTTTGGACAATGATGGTTTGTTGGTGATGTGGACACCAAGGAACTACAGCTCTGTGTTATGTTGTGTTTGATTATTCTGTTTACTTTGAACAATTTAGCATGCATGTCGATAGGGCATTACACATTACCTCTTGAGACTTGAGTGCAGGCAGCATAATTTGTGAGAACAGTTTCTCCAAACTGTACAAAATGTTCCCATTAGTGCAGTCTAGCATTCCGAAATTCACTTCCTGGAAGACACAAGCAGTACAGGAGGAACAGCATAACAATGAAGCTATCTGTAAACAGTGCCACTAAAGTGGTGGCCAGAAACGCTAGGCTTACTGACCTGTGAAACATTGGCGGTCGTTATGGCCTTGTCTGTCGTTCTCAAGAAAAACAAACACTTTTCAAGTAAGGCCTGAAACATAAGAGCCAACACATCACACGGTCTGATGAAGAGACTGAATGAGAGAAACTGATACCATGGAAAATCAACACTTAAGAAGTGGCAGAGGCTTTGTCTCCAATAACAACATAATACAAACATCACCTAACTTGTAATTATGAGGTAATTCTTATATGCTTGTTTGGAGAAGGGTAGCTCTGGTATATTTCACGAATTGTGTTCTTCCCCATTACTATGCTTGCAAGGTGTTGAGTGCAGGACTGTATACTTTAAAGAAAGAGTGTGACAATTACGGCCTGTGTTTTGGAAAGCCATGTAGGCATTCAAGTCCCCTTTTAGGGCTAGAAACGTTTGTCAGAGATAATTACTAAATGGAAGACGTTCCAGACGAGGATTTCAAGTAGAAGTAGAACCAACACAGACTTAAATCAGTTCGGCATCAAAACGTTACCTCAGAAGTTCCAGTGGTGACAAAGAGCTTTTTCTGCCTGGGGGTAGAACTGACTGTGTCTACCCAGGTTGGGGGGTTTGATGAAGGCTGAAAAAAGGTAGTTGGGGAAAGTGAATATTATAGGACTGATGTTCTTCACTCCATTATTTTTATTATGACAATGAAGAGAAAAGTGTGTGTAGGTCAGTTTACCGCTTTTATGTCTTGATAGAAGAATATCAATCTCTTTGATCCATTAGGCGCAAAGAATTCCTCTATCAAATTGAACTAGGGCAGAGTTTTCTGACAGTTAGTATTATGGGAGTTTGGATGCATTTTGTGAATGTCTGACCAAATTCCCCCCTCCCCCCCTACCTTGTCATCGGATATAAAGGCCTCCTCCACCTCAGTCTCCCCCAGGCTCACACTGTCCACAAGCTTGGCTATGAGGTACTTGTGGCGGGTGTCTAGCATGGCCCGACGCTCATCCTTGGCAGCCCTGGCCTGCTTGGCCATCTCTTTCCTGGCCTCGTTGGATAGTACCATTGTCCGTTTCCCTGAAACCTGATCAGATACAGACAGAATGGGAGTGAAAGAAAACACAACCTGGCAGACGCTACTGTGACAATAATTTAGGGAGACCTGGATTAAAGACGCTTTATGTTGTCCCCATATACAAACTTCACCCATATTGTGAGATATGAATAACTGGTCAGTTGTGCCCATCAAAAGTTAAACTCACTAAAAATAGAAATACAGAAAAATGACTGAGGGGGTAACACCCTTTGTATCCTTTCAGCTGTCTTGACCTTGTAAATACTCACAGTGGTACTGGCGGTTGAGGAAGGAAGAGCTGCCGATGCCGTGTGATTGGTGCTTTTAGGGTTGTAACCTCCTATTCGCCTGTGTCCACTCACACCCACGTCTGTTGATATGGCAAAACATGACCGTCTATTTTCGTGGCCAATAAAATCAAAGTTTCACGTCTATACGTACTGTATGTCTAAAGGTCTACTCATATACTTGCACTGTACCTTTTCGTATACTAACAAGTGGAGGTTTTAACTCATTCGAATGGTCGGGTGCAGTTGTTTGGCTTAGCTCGCCCTCTGTCTTGTTCTCTGGTTCCCTCTTTGCTTCCTCAGGGCTGTTCTGCATCGTCTCCCCAGCGTCAAAGCTTTCCTCTGGGGGAGTGTTGGACACTTCCTCCCCTGGATCCACCTTCTCCACTGGGGGGATGCCAGACCCCTCAAACACCTCAGGGTCCACTACTTCCGCTGGCTGGAGACTCTCACTGTCACACATCTTAAAGCGCAGAGTTAGTGAATAGTCACTTTCGGTTTTAGACTATTAGACAACATGGTTAAAATCATATCACAATGTAAGCCTCCAACTTTGAGTCCTACAAGTGTAGGATCTTAATTTGATCCAGTTTGTAAAAATTATCTCGATCTTACACCTGTACATGATCTAGACATTATTTTGTTCAATACTGAAATAAAGTTGTCTTAACACATTGGTCCATTGAAAATAATGCCTTGCTGTTGAACACAATACAAGTATGAAAACCCCTCCAACAAAAGGCAACTTGTTCAAAACATTAACATTGTGTATTATAATAACTTATATTGTGAAATTGTCTAACGCTCCATGCCAGGTATAATGATAATATGAAATCTGCAGTGTCTATAGATACTGTAGTTCAAGTTCTTGCCATAACATTCATTATGCGCATCCACACAAATTACAAAGAACACAGGATAAATAATCCAATAATTTCTAAATTAAATGTTGAATATATACCAGACCTTTCCCTCAGTTTTTCTACTCTTTCTCTTCCTGCCAGGATGTGTGGTAAAAGAGCCTCTAGAATCAGCTCAGCAAGCTGACGCTAAAGGCACTCAATGGGTGAATTGCTCTGACAAAGTTTGAATGTTGTCATGGCAACCATAAACACGTTATCCCTGGCCAGGATAACTAATCTGGTGAAAACCAGCAGAGGAGTAAGTCAAACAAATGCCTGCCCTCATATAAATACAGTGGAGGTCATTAAAGTCTGGCAATGCTAATGATACTTGAATGATGTCTGTCGGTCTCTCTCTCCGTGTGTGTGTGTGTGTGTGTGTTTTGAACTATAAAATTGATCAAATAATGTTATTGATTAATCAGGTAAGTTATTTATTTATGAGGTGTGGTGAGGCATGTCCTTTGTAAGAGAAACAAACATAGAAAACACAATAAGGTATTATTTAAGGTGGTGGATATCACCTCTACATTCTATTATGAGAAGTATGTTAAAATTACAGTGTGTTTGTGTATTTACCAATATTGACTAATCATTGTCTAGGTAATTTCAGTTATGACATCTGTATCATAGAGAGGTGGACTGTTTCTAGATAGTAGCTACAGCTTAAACAAAGCCTTACATTTACTTTACTTTCAGGTGCAATTATGGTTAAGTGCCTTGCACATAGGCAGATTTTTCCCCTAGTGTGCTCGGGGGTTCAAATCAGTGAGTAACCTTTCGGTTACTGGCCCAACGCTCTTAACTGCTAGGCTACCTGCCGCCAATGTCTTCAATGTCTCAATATGCAGTTGAAGTCATAAGTTTACATACACCTTAGCCAAATACATTTTCACAATTCCTGACATTTAATCCTAGTAAAAATTCCCTGTCTTAGTTAGGATCACCACTTTATTTTAAGAACAACACATTCCCAGTGGGTCAGAAGTTTACATACACTCAATTAGTATTTGGTAGCATTGCCTTTAAATTGTTTAACTTTGGTCAAAAGTTTCAGGTAGCCTTCCAAAAGCTTCCCACAATAAGTTGGGTGAATTTTGGCCCATTCCTCCTGACAGAACTGGTGTAACTGAGTTAGGTTTGTAGGCCTCCTTGCTGGCACACGCTTTTTCAGTTCTGCCCACACATTTTTATAGGATTGAGGTCACGGCTTTGTGATGGCAACTCCAATACCTTGACATTGCTGTCCTTAAGCCATTTTGCCACAACTTTGGAAGAAAGCTTGGGGTCATTGTCCATTTGGAAGACCCATTTGCGACCAAGCTTTAACTTCCTGACTGATGTCTTGAGATGTTGCTTCAATATATTCACATAATTTTCCTTCCTCATGATGCCATCTATTTTGTGAAGTGCACCAGTCCCTCCTGTAGCAAAGCACCCACACAACATGATGCTGCCACCCCCGTGCTTCAAGGTTGGGATGGTGTTCTTCGGCTTGCAAGTCTCCCCCTTTTTCCTCCAAACATAACAATTATGGCCAAACAGTTCTATTTTTGTTTAATCAGACCAGTGGACATTTCTCCAATGTGCAGTTGCAAACCGTAGTCTGGCTTTTTTATGGCAGTTTTGAAGCAGTGGCTTCTTCCTTGCTTAGGGGCCTTTCAGGTTAAGTCGATATAGGACTCGTTTTACTGTGGCTATAGATACTTTTGTACCTGTTTCCTTCAGCATCTTCACAAGGTCCTTTGTTGTCATTCTGGGATTGATTTGCACTTTTCACACCAAAGTACGTTCATCTCTAAGAGACAGAACGCGTCTCCTTCCTGAACGGTATGATAGCTGTCTGGTAGCCATGGTGTTTATACTTGCGTACTATTGTTTGTTTGGGAGTATTTGGAAATTGCTCCCAATGATGAACCAGACTTGTGGCTGATTTCTTTAGATTTTCCCATGATGTCGAGCAAAGAGGCACTGAGTTTGAAGGTAGGCCTTGAAATACATCGTCAGGTACACCTCCAATTGACTCAAATTATGTCAATTAGCCTATCAGAAGCTTCTAAAGCCAATTTTCCAAGCTGTTTAAAGGCACAGTCAACTTAGTGTATGTAAACTTCTGACACACTGGAATTGTGATATAGTGAATTATAAGTGAAATAATCTGTCTGCAAACAATTGTTGGAAGAATTACTTGTGTCATGCACAAAGTATATGTCCTAACCGACTTGCCAAAACTATATTTTGTTAACATGAAATCTGTGGAGTGGTTGAAAAATGAGTTTTAATGACTTCAACCTAAGTGTATGTAAACTTCCGACTTCAACTGTATTATTATGCACTATGGGGTGATTTGAGGCAGCATTGTATGCAGGTGGTACATTTCAGCAAGGTTTATTATTAAGCATTATAAACTGGGTGGTTCGAGCCCCAGATGCTGATTGGCTGAGGGCTGTTATTAAGCACGACAGAACGCAGAGTGCCTGGACACAGACCTTAGAAATGGGATATTGGTCATATATCACAAACCCCCGAGGTGCCTTATTGCTATTATAAACTGGTTCCCAACAAAATTAGAGCAGTTAAAATAAATGTTTTGTCATGCCCGTGGTATTCGGTCTGATAAACCACGGCTGTCGGCCAATCAGCATTCAGGGCTCGAACCACCCAGTTTATAACAGATACTAGTCATGGAGTACTGTCTAACTACTATGGTATTTTTTGCAGGACATGGGAACATTGACAAGACCCGAGAGACTTTGAAGGAAGGGCAATCTTTGTGTTTTTCTTGTTCTTGCTGTCTGGCAAGGGTGGTAGCCTTGCAAATATCTTCAATAAATAACTATTTTCACTTTCAAAGTACATGTAGCTAAGTAAACAGAAAGACACCACTAACCTACAACTGCTTTCTTTTTTATTTACAACGTGATACAGGCTATATTTTGTTTTTTCCAGTGATACATAATATGTATAATGTCCTGACGAAGACTGATACCATTTAAAAGTAATACAGCCTACCCAATGTATAAAAAAAGAGAGAACTGTATGAGGCCACCATCCATCCACCAATTTAGAGCCAACCCACGTATATTGTGCGCGCGCGCACGCACGCACGCACGCACACACACACACACAGTACAGCACAGTATATTAAGATCTGTACCTAGAGCCCAAGGGACCGTTCTTGTAGAAGTGCATTTTAGATTAAACACAGCAGAGCACACCTCTGAAGATTAACTGGTATGTTGGTATTTTATTAATAAAATATGTGCAAGATGTTAATTTAGGAAAATATATTTGATGAGATCATGTTTTGATATAATTGCACACAAGGTTATACCAACAAATTTATTTTTGATAATCTGTCTGGAAGCGACAATGAAGTTACCACTTATGACAATGTTATTTCCATAGAATTCGAATTATGTGTCTCGGTCTTGTTTAATCTCAAATTTTATTTTATTTTCCGATGCAAATGTTTATAGTAGTATGTCAAAGTAATTAACTTGATACACCATTTTTGAGCTGGTAGTCGAATGTGTACAATTAACTAGGATTCCATCCAATTGGTAACAAATGTTCATGCAAATATTCAAATATTGGTGACAAATGTTCATGGAATATAAACTGTTGATGGACACGTGGTTATTGTATGGTGTGTTCTTTAGCCAAAACAATAAAAATTGTTTTACTAATCTTATTATTATTATTAGATTACTAGCTTGTGTTACTTTTATGAATTTCCTGTTGTAAAACCCTGTTTTACAGGTTCAGCTGGGGCTATGGATTTAAGGGGTGTCAGGCAAACTATAATGATCCCACCACTATCTGGTGTAGGAGTCAAAACATTGTGAACGTGTCGGATGTCATACAGACCATACCTGAAAATGCCAACAAGATCAATCTGTCCAAGAACAAAATCAAAACCATTCCGCCTGAGATATTCCTTAAATTCCATAATTTGAGTGTACTAACCCTCTCATCTCTGCTTTCCTTTCTAAATACCTCCAGAAACAACATCTCAGTGATCAAGGTTGATATATTCCACAACCTGACACAGTTAAGGGTCCTTGATTTGTCAAGAAACCTAATTCGCAAAATTTCCCATGAAATGTTTCAGTTCCTTCCTAACATTGAATTGGCTGACATTTCTATGAACAAATTGAAAAATCTATAGAGTGGGGTGTACAACACCACCTCTTTGTCCTGGATTAGTTTTTTGGGCAACAACATTGTCCATTTGAACGTCAGTGGCTTTCCTGCTCTTGCCTACATAAACTTTTCGAACAACTCTGGATTACATCCAAAGTCAGGCATTTTTGCTCACAACCACAGATTGAAGCGCTTGCTCCTTATGGGGATAGAAACATAATTCCTGGCTGGAATTCCAATGGAGACAAAGCAAACTCTTTCAAATGGGGGCATTCTCTTTTTCTCTTGAAAGATCTAATTTCACTATTTTCGGCCTCCTGGAAGTAATGGACAACCTTTCAAGAGTAGAGATCCAAATGTCCTCCAAATGTCTCTGTCCTGTTAGAATGCGTCACACCAAATATGGTAGTCTTCAAAAAAGGGAATCTGGGGGATTTGGGAGAATCCCAGCTTGTGCAGGATGGGAGCAAAACGACAAGACTTTATCTACTTGACTGTGGGTTAAAGGAAATCTCTCACACCAACTTCCGAAGCCCTGAAACTTTACAACTTAATGATAACAAGCGGAACATTCAAATAGATGTTTACTGGCCTCAGAAATCTGATGTTCCTAAGTCTGGATAGAAACAAGATTTGAGAACTCAACCCTCGCTGGTTCCTCCCTCTAAGGAATCTTAGATGCTTGTCCATTATCGGAAATTAAATAATTGAATTCATTCAAAATACTTTCAGTGACCTTCAGAACCTTGAATAGCTTTACATGCAATACAATGTCATTAGATACATGACCAATCAACCGTTCAGCAAGCTCAGCAGACTTGTGAAGCTGGACCTTGGCCTCAATTTGATCAAATACATTGAGGAAGAATCCTTCCGAGACCTGGATAATCTTGATTACTTGGACCTATCTGGGAACCATATCAAAACATTGACTCCTGCCATCCTACAAGGTCTTGTGAAACTGAAACAGCTGGTGTTGTATAACTGCCGCCTTCATTTTGATAAGGATGATGCTCCATTCATTAATATGACCGCACTAGAGTATGTGGAGTTACGCTACCAAGGCCCTGGTGGAAATGGAGTTGGACATTTTGGACCGGGCTTCTTTAAGGGCAAGTGCGATTAAGAGATCTAGCACAATTTTGAGCAATTTCCATACAAATACCTTTGTCCCCCATGTCAACTTAAGATGTATTTTTTTGGCCGGCATCACTCACAACATCAATCTGAGTGCTGTCCTGTATCCACTTAAATCACTGGAAAAGCTGACCTTTTACAAAACAGACCTGGATACTCTACCTGACAACTTACTGCCCCCTGGGAATTCCTTGAAGGTCTTGCTAATTCAGTCCAACCATTTACACATTTTGGAGAAATCTTTGTTCGATAACCTCCTTATGTTGCGATTCCTTAATATCAGTGACAACCCACTCTTCTGTACCTGCCTAAATGCCTGGTTCAAAAGCTGGGCTTTAAATGATCCTAATGTGCACATAGCCCATATCTATGACCTGCACTGTGACAATGTGGGGACAGCTCACTACATGTGGGAATTTGACAAAGCATGCTCTTATGACCAGTTCTCAGTCAGCCTTTTCTTGACCACCTTCCTTCTGGACTTGGTGACAATGACCGTGTGCCTATTCTGGTACGATCAGAAAGTTGCCATCAGTTACCTGCTCCTCCTCCTGCGGACTTGCCTTCGAGGGAATAAGGCAGCGGGGAAAGGTTGCTACCAGTACGATGCCTTCATCTCCTACAGCTCCAGAGATGAGCCATGGGTGATGAGGGAGCTGGTAGCCCGTCTAGAAGGGACTACGTTGGGATCAACTCCGTTCCGACTGTGCTTGCACCACCGCGACTTCCGTCCGGGCACGGCTATCCTAGAGAACATCTACAACGGCAGACGCACACTCTGCGTGGTGACCTGTGAATTTCTGCGCAGTGAGTGGTGCGCCCTGGAGTTTCAGTTGGCCAGTCTGAGACTTCTGTGTGAGGGGAGCCATGTTTTTCTGATGGTGTTTCTCAAAGAGATCCCAGACTACTACCTCTCCCCTTACACTTGGTTAAGAAAGCTGGTGAGTCGGAAAACATACTTGTTGTGGCCCACAGACGAGCGTGACCAGGAGGTGTTCTGGATCAGTCTTGAGAATGCCTTGAGGGAAAGCACGCAGGAGGAAGATGATGGTGATGAGCTTGCCATGCTCATTGGCTAGACATGGGATATTTTCTGTACCATTGTACATATGTGGTTATATAATATATAATTGTATATAAAATTACAGCATAGAAATACAATATAATAAATGTAATACTGTTATAAATGTTTATACTGCTTATACATGCTTATTACAATTATAAATTATATTTGTTGGCTCTAAGTTAATCTTTTACTAAAACAATAAATGGGGAAGTGTGCAGCAAACATGAGCAAGAATTGTAGTTGTTTGGCAGCATATAGCCAGCAGATGGAGATGGAGCCTAATCTTTGTTACAGTTGTTGGATGCCATTACAGTTCAATATTAATTCAACAATCACTCAAGGCTCAGTGAAAAGTTTTGGTGCCGTCACCCTGTCACCTCACAAAAACTATTTTGTTATGTCAATAAATACTTTGCTCAATGATATAAATACCACTCAGTTCGAATGCTGTGGTGTTTGATTCAAATAATGTAACAGTTTGAATGAGATCATTCCATGGTTCACTCATTATGGGAGACCAAAGAGACAAATAGTCTGAATCATTGAGACCATAACAAAAGCAGTCTTAGATGAGGCAGTCTTTTGATCTTGGTATATATAGCTTTATACAAAGTATGCCTGTTTTATCTCACATACACTAATACCTCTGCTAATTAAATTCTGTCCCTATTTGGTGCCACTGTAATTGGGTTAGGCAGCTGGAATGTATGGCCTTGTGCAACAAACACAATTTAAAGCTGATGAGAAGCATAAGGAAAATGGCATTTCTGGAGCAAACCGGAAAAATGCACAATACCACACGGCTTATCTTCCTGCTATTTCCTCAGCTATTTCCTCATCTCTCTCTGCCACATCGACTGATCTTTCAATGCAATGTTATCTTTCTTTGGAGTTCTCTCCAGACACAGCCACCAGTTGACCTGACTTATTCATTGCGTTTCAAACATGAAACAACATAACAGCAACATCTATAATCAGTAGAAATACTTGTTATTGAGTTCATTCATGATGTCTGGGATTTAGGTCAGCTATAGTGACAAGTGCACCTTGTTGTGTTTGCGGACACATGTTCATGCTACTATACAGCTCCTAAAATAAGTATGTTTCGGTTGTAAACAGGTCTCCTATGTTATGCTTGAAGCTTGAACTGATAGTTGAACAATTTTGAACACTTAGTGAGAGAGACACATACATTTGAAAGAAAAATGTAAAGAAGGAATTGAAATTGTGATGGAAGTGAGTTTGAGGGAAACAAATTCAAGTAATGTTTCAACAGTCAATTTGAAGAAGACGAAAAACAAATGGAACACAAAGCTGTTTGCAATATTACAACAAGTAAGATGCGAATGCAAACACAGTTTTTTCCCCACAGACATCATTGCACACGTAATAAAATAGCACAATAATGTATGCATTTCTTCTTCTTTGTTTATGCTGCACGAGCAGCGTGACGCTCCTCAGCTCTGCAACAACAGAGCCCCTGTTCTGCGGATTACACCTTTAACATATTTCCATCTTTTAGGGCTACCTTATGGCGCAGTTTTAGAGGTGTCACTACAGACCCTGGTTCGATTCCAGGCTGTATCACAATCCGGCTGTGATTGGGAGTCCCATAGGGCGGCGCACAATTGGCCCAGCGTTGTCCAGGTTGGCCGGTGTAGGCCTTCATTGTAAATAAGAATTTGTTCTTAACTGACTTGCCTAGTTAAATAAAGGTTAAATAAAAAATAAATAAAAAACATGATGTTCTCTACGCATAGCATTCACAAGCACTACATATGACTACAAATGTAGGTTTACATTGTTTAGCAAAATCATGTTTACACTAGAAAATACTAAATGTTTATGGCCTATAACTATACCTATACATTTCCAATCAAGTGGTTTGCTCTACTGTATGTTCTGATAAGTTAAAACATGAACACAGCGGAGAACACGCTACTAGTATTCCAAGAGAATGGCTAATGTGGTGCTTTCTGTAGAGAATAATTATATATAATGGGTGATTGAATGTGACCTTGGTATGCCCTCAGCTGTGCATCGTGCGGAGCTCTACTCCAGCAGATTTCACCCCTGGGTTAAACCTGGCCAGCTGTTTACAGATGACACTGTAAAGCCGTTCTCAACCAACAGCAACTCATTCATCTACTGATTATTCATTTAAGCTTAAGCGTTAACTTACCTTGTCAATGAACCTGCTCGAACAAAATGGTGAAATGCCAGTGTGATTGTCTGTTATGCCTCTTAATGTTTTGTTATTGTATATTTTTTTCCATAGACACAATTTGGGTAAACATCATTCATAAAAGGGAATTACTTCTGTATCTATCAAATGAAATAGACTATGTTGCTTTTGAAAAAATATCATAGAAATACTACCACGATATGCATTAGCAGCCCCATCCTTATCATTGCCGGTCATTGATAAGAGGTATTTTAAGTGTGAACTGAAACAACCAATACTTACTGACTCTATCCTCTTCATCCCCTATGGGACATGACCACAATGTGCTCCCATGTCTTTCAGTCCTTGGCAACATGCCGTGCTTCGCTCCAAGAGAGGTTGATCTCAGGGCAGTTTTCAGGATGCTGCCTGGTCCATTCTGAGTACAAATGATTCTGCCCGGTCCATTCTGAGTACAAATGAGAAAAACAGGAAAAACAAGAAAACAAACGAGAGAAAACAACCAATGCAAGGTAAACCGGAACAACAACCAATGTAAGGTAAACAGGAACAACAAATAATGCATTACAAGAAAGAGGAATAGGAGCAGAGACTGAAATACAAAGGAATATCTTTTTCTTTATTGTTGAATAGAAGATCCAATCTGCATGAAGAACAGAAATACTCACAGCGATAATACAATATGGGTAAAACCAGACCAGAGACTGTTTACAACTGTCCTACATCAATCAATTCTCTTGCTCGCGCTCACTCTTCTGCTTCCTGTTTATCTAGCTCTCTCTCTCACACACACAGTCTTGTTTAACTAACTTGTGGGGACACAAAATTGATTCCCATCCAAAATCCTATTTTCCCTAACCTCTAACCCTAAACTTAACCGTCAACCTTTACCCTAATCTTAACCCTAACTCCTAACCCTAAAACCCTAATTCTAACCTTAACCCTAAACCCCCTAGAAATAGCTATTTTTCTTGTGGAGACTTACAAAATGTCCCCAGTTGGTCCAAATTTTATTTGTTTGCTATTCCTGTGGGAACTTCTGGTCCCCACAAGTATAGATAAACATGTCCACACACACACAAAGGATTTGTAACCCATCCTCCCCAAAACAATCTTTCTCGAATAAGATGAAAATGCTTTGCATCAGAGAAGTCTTCTGGAACCCATTGTTTGACCTCTGCTCCGGAGAGGGTAAAATCAAATCAAATTGTATTTGTCACATGCACCGAATACAACTGGCGTAGACTTTACCATGAAATGCTTGCTTATGAGCCCTGGGACATAACGTAAGTATAAGTCACTCAAACAAACGTTCTGCTATTGATGACAAGACTATGAGTCAGTTGCAGGATCTGCACACACTGGTGCACATCTCCTTAATAATAATAATGCCTTAGGATCTTAACACTCGCCAAACATTCAGATGCGTCTGTTTTTAGTACTGGCCATGCCAGTGGAATCACCGTTTTTGCTGTTGAATTGTGGACTTTGTGAGCAGATTTATAAATAGGACAAGTATGGAGGTTCCATATACACCAGTATTGAATGATGATGATTATATCATGTCCAGACCCATTCTGTTTTAAATGTAATTAAACACACCCTTCTCCAGGGGATACTCCTATTTAAAAAAAAAAAAAGAAAAGAAAAGATTAACAAAAAGAGCTTGTGGTTGGCAAGAGGCTGTCCATTCTTTAACCCTTTAAAACGTATTTTACCTGTTGCACTTTTAGACATTTAAATATGCATTATTGAAAATTCAACAATCTTGGGGAGCATGGCAACATCGACTAATAATCCATCCATTACACCTGTTAATTGTTGTATTCTGGTTTTAAATGACACGCTTGATCCCAAACAGAGAGGGGAAATGTATTGAGCATGAAAGCACGGAAACAAAGCGCACGCACTCACTCACACACACAAATATTATTTTGTACAAGTAATAAGAACGACAGTGTTTCCTGTTTTCAGTATGAGACCCTTGGTCCGTCTCCTGTTGAGTATCCATTGTTGAATGTAGATTATGTGGTTGGAAATGTTCCTGGACAATCATATGACGAACCTTCCTGTCAATTATTTACCTTCTCGTTCAGGTACTGTACACATCTCCTAGTGTACAGATCACAATTAAAATACATTGGAACCAAAGAGACTGGCCTCTTCATAGACATTCAGACAAAATGGTAAAAACATACAAGTGTAAAAAAAAAAAAAAAAAAGTGTTTATCCGTCATTTATATTAAGATATAGCTCTAAACTTTGATAGCACATGTTAGTAAACTCGATGGGTATGTTATGACAATCATGACTTGTCAAACTGTATATCAAGGTGGGCCAAATAGTCTCTCACATTGGAAAAATATCTATTTCAAATGATCAGAAAGAAATTGAATAAATAAAAAGATAGCTTGTCGGAAATGTCCTTTGCTTAGATTGTTTTGAAATACTTTTGGACTAAAGTACAGGTAATTTCTCACATCACTGCTTTGAAACTCCTTAAACAACTTATTAAGCACATAGGTTATTCTTATGGGCCAAGACATAATACAAGTTTGTTTACTTTGTAAAGGAAAATCTGAGGAGTATAGAGACAGTTGCTCCTTCCAGAACTCCAGAGGGTGACTCCAGAGGGGCTTCCAATCATAAAGATCTGACCTCTCCACATAGTCTACAGTAAGAAGACCAAAATGTTTATGTCATCCAGGAGCTGGAAGGGATATCATCCCGTCCGCAATCCACAGCTCACCTAATGCAAAGTCCATAGGTAAGCCCCTACAGCACCGAATCAATCCTCTGCAACTGTCTCCCTCCCAAACCACAAGTGCCAAATTTCAACTTTCCTAAACATTCACTCTGATGCAACTTCACCATACCAGATAATGGGGAGGTCACGAAAGTGGGTGTCTAGGTGTGTGGTTGGGGTGAGATGGGGTAGGGTAGGGGCTACCACCTGTTGATGATGTGGTTCATGTAGTCCTCTGTGGGCAGCCTGGCTGTCCCTTCACCCCCCATACCGCCCTCATCTCTGAGAAAATCCCGGGGGTCGAGACCGCGACCCCGAAGCGCCAAACGGTGCGCACGTCTCTCCAGCTGCCGAGTGTACTGGTAGCGCTGCTGGAAGAGGTCGCGAGCGTAGTCGTACAGCTGCATGTCCAGGTCGTTGAGCTCCTCGATGCGCGCCACGGTGTCGTTGTCCAGATCCACGCCGGCTGCCCTCGTGCTGTTGTACTGCACAAAGGGCCGGATGAAGCGCAGACGGAAGGTGCGCTCGAACAGGAACTGCGTCTTGCGCTGATACTCAGTCAGACCGAAGAAGGCCATGTCGCGTAGGTTCTTTTTGGCCGACTCAAGGAGAAGTTGTGAGCGACGCTTATCGGGCACCGTGGAGAGGTTGTAGCAGCCCACCAGGCTGAGGTCGGCAAGCATGCGCACCTGCCGGTTGTTGGCCAGGTTGTAGGGGCAGTCCATGAACTGCTGCAGGGTGCAGCCGGACCAGTCCGTACCCTCATAGCAGGGCGGCAGCTCCTCGGGCGTGGGCGTGCGCCCATCGCACATGTGGAGGGACGTCTTCCAGGTGGCACCACGCTGCACGTGACGCCACTCGCTCAGGTAGCGTGACACGGGGTCCCTCAGCAGGGTGATGTAGTAAAACTTCCTGCAAAACACAACAGAGAAAAACACAGTTAGGAACTAAAAACAATATCCATACAGCAATATACAAAAAAACAAATGAGTGATGACTAAGTTAGCATGATAAAATCTGGTTTAGCTATAGTCTCCTCAACATGAGAGGAACTGCGGAAGCCTTCAAGGATCAACAGTGACCACATAAGATCACCGTACACATTCTACAGACCACTTGAAGTTTTGTCAAACACCGAAGTGAATTATGAAGAGCACACCTGTGAAACGTATAAATATACTCAATGGGGGGAAAAATCAGTCTGAAGAATCAGGGGTACTTCGTGTCATCACAAATCACTACAGTGAATGTTCACATTGACCTCGGTTTTGATATATTGGGGACATTATCGTTGGCGCCTAACCAGATCATTGCTAAAATTCCAGACCTCAGGGGCTACGGGGTCCAGAGCTGAGACCTGGAGTGACGCACATCTTGAAACAATCATCTCTAGAGGAAAAAATATCTGAGAGAGAAAACAGGGGCGGAACATTCCTCTGCATCTGTGTAATCAGAAATACCTGTTGTGAAATGGCAAGAAACCTGACCTTGCTATGCTATTCTACTGCACTGCAGCAGGAGCCAGACATTCACAGACACTGAGACAACAGTAAATACATTCCAACTCCGGGGGGCAGTGTGTGTGTGTGTGTGTGTGTGTGTGGATTGTTGTTGACCAACCCTGACCCCACCACCTATAGCCCCCGCCTACACAACCCTGTTCTCCTTTACACGCCAGACGAACAAACTGTTCAGTATTCTTCCCATTAAACTTCACTGTCTGGCCTGTACGTCATAATAACGTTAACGTTCAATCTGACTGTAGAGAAACAGCCAAGGGTCACTGCCTTTCCAAAACAGACAGAACATGGTAATACGATTTGGGTTAGAGAGCTGGAGACAGGGTCCGATAATGATTCGGAGTGATCCCTACACTCTTATCTCTATTTGCCGGGTCATAACACAACCTTTAAACAGAGACAGTGGGCACAATATTGCCAAGTGAAATTCAATCAACAGTAGAGTCAACTGATACTTAGTTTCCACCCCTGGCTGTCTTTTCAGAGAAACCATGACGCAACAAGGCGGCCATTTTGTGCCAGGTAACAGAGGGGTAGAGGAGGAGCCCCTTGATTTGTTTTCCCTTCACTCTGAGGCGTTTTGGCAGTTGCAGGTGAAAAGGTCAGACTAATAGCTTTTTTCATCCCTTCAGGTCTTTGAGGGGGTACACAGGGGTTACCTACTCTTCTTATCATCTCTCACTCCGTGTCCAGTCACGCCCACCTCTGTCTAGTATCAGTGTAGTAGTCATGGTTCAAAACTTTGAGTTTGGAATTCTAGGCCTCTGGGAATTTTTGAATTGGGTGTGGGAAAAGACGACTTGTTCTCATGTTGAGAAACACAAGAACTGTTCACTTTTTAAAAAGTAGTTTATCCCCTTTAGCATACAGATGTACAAAACAAAGCCTCTGAAGTTAAAGTAGAATAGAGTATCACACCTCAACTCCCAGTCATGCCCCCTGGTATGACTAGAGAAGATAAGAGGAGGAACTAATGCGACAGAGGGAAAACATTTGCATTTTTTGACGAATGGCTGAGTTGGATTGGGGAGAACTGGAGTCTGGAGGTGGGTTACATGTGGGAGTTCTGATCTCATTAGCGCTCTGCTCAGTCAACATTGCGAGCGAATCAGAGAGTACGACACGGCAGGATCCCCCCCTGGGGGCCTTCACTACACCAGCACACCTTGTAGAATGAGATATGATGGGCCTGGAATTGGTGGGTAGAGGGGGAGAGAGAGAGACAGAGAGAGAGAGAGACACAGAGAGAGAGAGAGAGAGAGAGAGACACAGAGAGAGAGAGAGAGAGAGACACAGAGAGAGAGAGAGAGAGAGAGACACAGAGAGAGAGAGAGAGAGAGAGAGAGAGACAGAGAGAAAGCGAGAGACAGAAACACACACACAGACAAAGAGAGAGAGACAGAGAGATACAGACAGTGAGATACACAGAGAGAGACACAGAGAGAGAGAGAGAGAGAGAGACACAGAGAGAGACACAGAGAAAGACAGAGAGAGAGACAGAGAGAGAGCAACACAGAGCGAGAGAGACCGAGACAGAGAGAGAGACACAGAGACAGGAGAGAGACACAGAGAAGGAAAGAGAGAGAGAGAGAGAGACACAGAGAGCGAGAGATACAGAGAGAGAGAGACTTTGTGTGTCTGCTCTCTCTAAGAGTTTTTGCTAGATACCATGCTGTTGTATTTGAGTGTGTATGCGTCTTTCTCTTGCATAGACGCACAGACTGTCTATTTCACACTCACATTCACGCAAAAGCAACCACACAGCGGGCGGTGAAGTCGCACGCCTGCACCCACCCACAGCGGAGCAACTCTGCACCACTGTTGATGGATGGGCCCAACACTGGTAGTATCTATCAGCCAAAAATGCTGACTGCGCTATTCTGATGGGACAGCAATAATGATGACAATTTGCCACAAGATTGGTATTTCAGAAACATGACAGCATCTCACAAGACGGATAGAGTGTTATAACAAACACGTGTTCTTTGGGAAAAGGAAAGGGGGATACCTAGTCAGTTGTACAACTGAATGCATTCAACTGAAATGAGTCTTCCGCATTTGGATTGTAGACCAGCCATCACTGACTCGGATTTGATTAGGATCCCCATTAGCCAACGCCAATGGCGACAGCTAGTCTGACTGGGGTCCGACACATAAAGTAACAATTTACATACATTTAAAAACAGACCGTATTAGTTAGAAGGATGTAATTCATAATAACGCCACTTGATGGCAGTATGAGAACATGCTCATTTACTATACAGTAATTGTAAATCTAGTCATATGGATCAAGGTGGCACAATTCATTGAATTCACATCAATTCACATGTCCAATATGCATATCGCAAGAGACATCCATATGACAATATTTTGAAATGCCACCCTGTTTTTACATGTGTACTCTAATAGATAAGTGAGGCCAGTTCTCTAATAAACAACATAAAGACTAAAGGTTGGCTGCCTTTGGTTGAAAAGATGAAAGACAAACTGAGAGTAATGGAAGTAGAACAAGCAATGTTGACATTAAGATATGCATAGTAGGAGAGGAAGTTAAAGAAACAGAATGGGAAGAGGAGAGAGAGAGAGAGAGAGAAAGAGAGGTAGAGGTAGAGGTAGAGAGGTAGAGAGGTAGAGGTAGAGGTAGAGAGAGAGAGAGGTAGAGGTAGAGAGAGAGAGAGGTAGAGGTAGAGAGAGAGAGAGAGAGAGAGAGGTAGAGGTAGAGAGAGAGAGGTAGAGGTAGAGGTAGAGAGAGAGAGAGAGAGCGGTAGAGGTAGAGAGAGAGAGAGAGAGCGGTAGAGAGAGAGAGAGCGGTAGAGAGAGAGAGAGAGAGCGGTAGAGAGAGAGAGAGAGAGCGGTAGAGAGAGAGAGAGAGAGGTAGAGAGAGAGAGGTAGAGAGAGAGAGAGAGCGGTAGAGAGAGAGAGAGAGAGCGGTAGAGAGAGAGAGAGAGCGGTAGAGAGAGAGAGAGAGCGGTAGAGAGAGAGAGCGGTAGAGAGAGAGAGAGAGAAAAAAAGAGAGTTAGAGAGAGAGAGAGTTAGAGAGAGAGAGAGTTAGAAAGCATTAGAGAGAGAGAGAAAGAGCGAGAGAATGTCTTTATTCTTTTGGAACTTCTGAGTGTAATGTTTACTATAAAAAAAAAAATGTGTTTACTATCTACTTCACTTGCTTTGGCAATGTTAACATATGTTTCCCATGCCAATAAAGCCCTTAAAATTGAAAATGAGCGAGAGCGAGAGCGAGAGCGAGAGAGAGAGCGAAAGAAAGAAAGAAAGAGAAAGAAAAAGAGAGAGAAAGAGAGAGAGAGTAAATAGAGGCTAAAGGTTGGCTGCCTTTGGTTGAAAAGATGAAAGACAAACAGAGTAATGGAAGTAGAACAAGCAATGTTGACATTAAGATATGCATAGTAGGAGAGGAAGTTAAAGAAACAGAATGGGAAGAGGAGAGAGAGAGAGAGAGAGAGAGAGAGAGAAAGAGAGGTAGAGGTACAGAGAGAGCGAGTTAGAGAGAGAGAGAGCGTTAGAGAGAGAGTGTTAGAGAGAGAGAGAGTGTTAGAGAGAGAGAGAGCGTTAGAGCGAGAGAGAGAGCGTTAGAGCGAGAGAGAGAGCGTTAGAGCGAGAGAGAGAGCGTTAGAGCGAGAGAGAGAGCGTTAGAGCGAGAGAGAGAGCGTTAGAGCGAGAGAGAGAGCGTTAGAGCGAGAGAGAGCGTTAGAGCGAGAGAGAGCGTTAGAGCGAGAGAGAGCGTTAGAGCGAGAGAGAGCGTCAGAGAGAGAGCGTCAGAGAGAGAGCGTTAGAGAGAGAGCGTTAGAGAGAGAGCGTTAGAGAGAGAGCGTTAGAGAGAGAGCGTTAGAGAGAGAGCGTTAGAGAGAGAGCGTTAGAGAGAGAGAGAGAGAGACAGAGCGCGTTAGAGGAAGCAAGAGAACGTAAAATATAACCCCATGACAAAAGAAACAGAAGAGAATGAGAGAATGGAGAGGGAAATGAAACAGCACGAGGTGAAATGAGAAAGATCGAAATGGCAAAGAGGAGGAAGGAGAGCGACCGGGGACTCATATCTCGATTTGTGCCCGGGCCGGTGCTGCTCTTTTTACAATGGTGCATGTTCCTCACACGGCGTGAAACCACATTACACAGAGGCATTACGATGATATATCCTCCCATTCACCTGCCATCGGCGCAGGCACACACACACACACCACCGCCCCGGCCATATCTGGACCGTAACCAAAGGCACTTCAGCCAAAGTCCCAATGCAGGGAGGAAGAGAGAGAAGGAGGGGTGCACTGCAGTGATACAGAGAGAGAGGGAGAATCAGGTGTATTTTCCTTCTAACCCGTCTCACGTCCAAAATTGCTCTCCAGCTCTTTCTTATTCTATTTTCTTTCTCCTCTCTTTCCCCTTTGTCCACTTACCACCAATCTCCTCTCTCTCTTTCTCTCATTATTTTCTAATCTCACCCTGTCACCCCTCTATCTCCATCTCCCGCTTATCTTCCCATCTCTCTTGCTTCCAGGGGGAGAGATCTTGTTCCATTCCTCTCTCCTATGAGGTCATTATGGTGTCGCAGGCCCCTGGAGTCCATTGGTGCGAGGCCGAGTCCTGACTACTGATAGACCCCCCCTATTTTTAATCACCCAACTCCCCGTTTCCACGGTGATTAAACTGGGCAGTGGTGTGCATGCCCCAACAGCATTAGAGGATGGCTGCACGAGCCAATAACCTGGTAATTACCTACCTGCCCACTTTACGCGCGGCCAGTCAATACTAATACTGGCCAAGGCTATAGACTTATTATTGAGGCGTAGGAGGCTGGTCACACGGCTCAGGCTTTAGCTCTGTTGACTGACACTTTGCTGAAGTAGTGCTGCTTCCTTCTCTCTCTAGAAGTCACCATTTTGCTTTCTCAAGCACTATGGCGCGTGGCTCAAATTATGTCCGTTTGAAACGGGTGAAAAGTATCGTAGATAAAAAAAATTGGTTAGGAGAGAGGGATGGGAGAAAGTTCGAGATTCAGTGGCATCCTGTTAGCATTAGCTTGGAATATGCCCCTCTATGGCCATGTGACATTTTTTAGGCTAGTGGCCCCCCTACCCTACCTTGAGTTGGGGTATATAATGATATACCCCAACTCGAGGTAAAACAAAACATAACCATGTTTTCTCACCTCTAATGTCTCCCATTTATGAAATGGATGGTTGTGTACAAATATTCTACTGAAAAAGTGGTTAAATTGATAGATATTGGGACACACCCCTAAACTCTAAAAGTGCAGAACAATGCCTGGCTGGAGGTGGGGTGGGCTACATAAGCTCATGTAACCCAATATTGCAACCTCTAATATTGCTAAAATGTGGAATAAAAATGTGTCAGTTGTCTGCCCTACATACACAAACAAACAACATTAGGATATGTTAATGCATCTTGGAAATATAGACCTGTAAACACAGAGATACAATGGGCAGAAATATCAACTACAAATATTTATGATCAATTTAAGCTTTGCTTTTTGGTAGCTTTCCAAGTCAAGTCGGTGTTGTATGCTCCATACAGTTAGACGTCTTTTGATGTTGTGGCTATTGGTAATCAGCTCTAAGGTTCCGTGAAGAATGTTGCATCTTTAGCCCCTACTCTTGCAATGTAGACAGGGGGCTGAAGCCAACTAGCTGTTCAATGTGTTCATGTTTTTCACAACACAAGCACACAGTAGCGTCACTCTAGTAGTGTATATGTACAGCTCTAACATTCCCTCTTTTCCCCACTAAAACTAAGTGTACAAGGTTGATTCAAAATCTTGGAGGTGAAGGACATGAGTGTGTCCTAACAGGGTGAGGAGACAAAGTAGCCAGTAGTGGTTGTAGTGCCGGGACCTGACCAGCTTGTACAGCTAACTAGTCATTCTGGGCAAGCTGCAGCGACAAGGGCAATATCCTTCCTGTACGACTGGCAGGGTATTCAGGGCTGTGAGGTGATCAGTTTCCATTTCTATAACAGTTGGGTGCAGGCAGATGCAGCTTGAATGCCAACGAGACCCATTGACTAACCGGAATGGTATCTCCTGAATGTATAATGGTAACGCATGTATGCGTGTAAGTCTAATGTCTCTGTTAATGTTTTTAAATGTATGTAAATTGTAAATCATTTTTGTCTGTATTGTCTTTTTTGTTATGTGTCGGACCCCAGGAAGACTAGCTGTAGTCATTGGCGTCGGCTAATGGGGTCTAAATCTACTCCAGTAGTGGAATGGTTGGTTGTCCGCTTGTGAAAGAGTCTGTGAAAAGGGTGTCACAAACAGACCTGCCCAACACCTAATTAAAGTGTGGTTGGAGTTTTGGTAATACTTTGGTTAGTCCATTTGTAGATGCTCTACAGACTAATCAGAAGCATTTAAAATAACCATCTACTAACCCTAGCCCTAACCTTAACCCTAATCCTTATTCTGAACCTTATCAAGCAGTTGCTTATCAACATATAGTTTGTTGATAGTATGACCATCTATAGAGCAGATGGACTATCCAAATAAGGTGTGACCAGAGTTTGTTATGTTGAATGTGGCAGAAAGTCCTGCAGGTCAAGTCCTACATGTTCCTTTGGAAGTGGGGTAGGATGATTATTTGGTCATTATTTACTGTGGATAGTTGGCTGTGATTACGGTCTGGGGCAGGACTAGCAGTAGATGAGGAGAGAGACAGAACCTGTGAGGGTGACCACGTTACTTAGAGTGTAGGCCATAGACTATGAAGCTCCACAGATGATCACTTTGATGGAAAGTAAAAGGGGTTACAGAGGTAGTGGAGCTGATCAAGCAAGGTGCACAAACACCAATATCTCCCAGTCAATCCCCAGCCACCATTTGTTTTTTACCTTTATTTTACTAGTCTATTAAGAACAAATTCTTATTTACAATGACGGCCTAGGAACAGTGGGTTAACTGCCTTGTTCAGGGGCAGACTGACAGATTTTTACCTTGTCAGCTTGGGGATTCGATCCGGCAACCTTTCAGTTACGGGTCCAACACTCTAACCACTCGGCTACCTGCCACCATACACGATGACATACAGCATCTTTGTTTACGTTTGTCTATCCTAAGAGGCCTCTTGTTTGCCATAGATGGCATTATGTCTTCATAGGGGTGTTGGGATTACGGCACAGTTTCCCAGACCAATGCATGAGTCACCCCAGCATGACAGCTCATTCTTCAGGTGTCACATGGGCTGGCCAGCCATGGGTGGCAGCAAAATAGGTACATATAAGGACAATGCACAGCAACACTTTCCAGATGGCATCTTGGCTGGTGAATGGCCTCCTGACATGTTTCTGTCTGTAGTAACTGCCAGAAGGGAGGACTGATGGTGGAGTGGGCCTATTGAAGACAGGGCAGACAGCTCAACCCAAACCGCTTAAGAGTGCACTAGAACATCCCAATGCGCACCACAAATGCAGTGAGCCAGCGGAAGGTCATGTTGGATTTAGGCAACCTTTTCTGACTAGCAATGGTATACCGAGCTTCGTTGGAGCCTCTGAGTTGCCTCATTGATCTTCAAAGAGGCTTGTGACTTGGAATACTTGGTGTTGCCATGCCAAGCAGTCAGCTGCCTTTTCTATATCTAGACAAATGGTGCTTGAGTGCCATTATGGCAGGCCTACTGAATACCCAATTGCACAAACATAGTACTGAGTACAGGTCATAAGTACAGTACACAAATCTGAAAGATGTCTCATTTAAAACATGTATATACAGGTGATTAAACCACCATTTAATGGTATTGTGGCAGCCATATTGGATTTAGCATTTAATGGTATTGTGGCAGCCATATTGGATTTTGGACACCATAATGGATTTGGAGTCAAATCTAGGGGGCCCCCCAAACATAATTGCAAGAGGCTTAACATGTAACATCTACAGAGGAACCTTTGACTGAAAATAAATGAGAGTTTTCACTGTCTCAGCCCACTTGTTTTCCTTAAAGCCGATTAGATTACAATAACTACAACAACGTGTAAATATATGTATTTTTGTCAGGCAGGACCATACAGCACTGAATGTCAGCACATTTGACTTGGAAAGTTGTCCATTTATCAGATACCCAAAAGTAAAGCTTACATTAATCATCAATCATTTGTATCACTTTTTGAGGATTGGCAACTAGCCTATTTGATGTGTAGTCTAAATGTCTGACTCCAGTTTCAGTATATGTTGTTTAAAGCGTCTGTGTGTGTAAATCTGTGTATATACAAATGTATGTGTGTGTTTCTCAAAGAGTAGGTCATTGACACATAAGGAAAGTGACAGACTATATTATGGAGTGTGTGCGCGAGGCGCAGTGGGATGTCTCTTAAGCTTCCATTCTGATATTTAGTAGTCACTCCTCCCGTTAGTAGACACTCCTCCCGTTAGTAGACACTCCTCCCGTTAGTAGACACTCCTCCCGTTAGTAGACACTCCTCCCGTTAGTAGACACTCCTCCCGTTAGTAGACACTCCTCCCGTTAGTAGACACTTCTCCCGTTAGTAGACACTCCTCCCGTTAGTAGACACTCCTCCCGTTAGTAGACACTCCTCCCGTTAGTAGACACTCCTCCCGTTAGTAGACACTCCTCCCGTTAGTAGTCACTCCTCACGTTAGTAGTCACTTGTCACATCTTTTCTTTCTCTGCAGTAAAACATGCCCTCTCTGGGTGAGGAGGGTTGGCCATTCCACGCTCCAAAGACAGAGACTACTAACATTTTAAAATTATTTTCTACACGCCAAACAGGAAACAGGGAATGCTCTGCATTTCTAAGCGGGAAGTCTGCGTCAAAAGGAACAGCAAGAAAGTGATGAAGTCCTTGATTCTCTACTTTGAATTTCCTTAATGAATATACTGTTCCGAGGTAAAGAGTTGGGCAGATACAACTACAAGGGAACAAAATAAATGCACCTACTACAATGTCCTAATGAAGTTGGGTACCATTAAGTGTGGCACCTTTGAATAACCTCAGCATCACCCAGCTGCAGTCTTATCCCCAGCCACGTGCAAAGGCCTCTGAGGCAACATCCAGGGCCTCTGACACCAACACTCCACTCCTTTAGGTGGGAGGCAAGAGATCCAGCAGGGGAGCCCGCCCTGCCTATACAATGATAGGGGAAACCCTGTCCAGCTGGTAATATTCTCCTTCTCAGAAGGATGGGCAGATGAGAGAGGTCTGTGGTGCTGTGACTGGTAAAGACCTAGTGCAAGTGTTCATCTCAATAGTCTAAAGTAGCTTCCTCTCCTCTAATTTCTTTCATCTGCACTGATCTAAAAACTGTCACCGAGTATACAGTCGTGGCCAAAAGTTGAGAATGACACAAGTATTGGTCTCCACAAAGTTTGCTGCCTCAGTGTTGTTGATGGCAATTTGCATATATTCCAGAAAGTCATGAAGAGTGATCAGATGAATTCCCTCTTTGCCATGAAAATTAACTTAATCCCCCAAAAAATTTCCACTGCATTTCAGCCCTGCCACAAAAGGACCAGCTGCCATCATGTCAGTGATTGTCTCGTTAACGCAGGTGAGAGTGTTGACGAGGACAAGGCTGGAGATCACTGTCAGAATAACAGACTGGAAGCTTTAAAAGGAGGGTGGTGCTTGAAATCATTGTTCTTCCTCTGTCAACCATGGTTACCTGCAAGGAAACACGTGCAGTCATCATTGTTTTGCACAAAAAGGGCTTCACAGGCAAGGATATTGCTGCTAGTAAGATTGCACCTAAATCAACCATTTCTCGGATCATCAAGAACTTCAAGGAGAGAGGTTCAAATATTGTGAAGAAGGCGTCAGGGCGCCCAAGAAAGTCCAGCAAGCGCCAGGACCGTCTCCTAAAGTTGATTCAGCTGCGGGATCGGGGCACCACCAGTGCAGAGCTTGCTCAGGAATGGCAGCAGGCAGGTGTGAGTGCATCTGCACGCACAGTGAGGCGAAGACTTTGGAGGATGGCCTGGTGTCAAGAAGTGCAGCAAAGAAGCCATTTCTCTCCAGGAAAAACATCAGGGACAGACTGATATTCTGCAAAAGGTACAGGGATTGGACTGCTGAGGACTGGAGTCATTTTCTCTGATGAATCCCCTTTCCGATTGTTTGGGCCATCTCGAAAACACCTTGTCCGGAGAAGACAAGGTGAGCACTACCATCAGTCCTGTGTCATGCCAACAGTAAAGCATCCTGAGACCCTTCATGTGTGGGGTTGCTTCTCAGCCAAGGGAGTGGGCTTCTCAGCCAAGGGAGTGGGCTCACTCACAATTTTGCCTAAGAACACAGCCATGAATAAAGAATGGTACCAACACATCCTCCGAGAGCAACTTCTCCCAACCATCCAAGAACAGTTTGGTGACGACCAATGCCTTTTCCAGCATGATGGAGCACCTTGCCATAAGGCAAAAGTGATAACTAAGTGGCTTGGGGAACAAAACATCGACATTTTGGGTCCATGGCCAGGAAATTACCCAGACCTTAATCCCATTGAGAACTTGTGGTCAATCCTCAAGAGGCGGGTGGACAAACAAAAACCCACAACTTCTGACAAACTTCAAGCATTGATTATGCAAGAATGGCCTGCCATCAGTCAGGATGTGGCCCAGAAGTTAATTGACAGCATGCCAGGGCGGATTGCAGAGGTCTTGAAAAAGAAGGGTCAACACTGCAAATATTGACTCTTTGTATAAACTGAATGTCATTGTCAATGAATGCCTTTGACACTTATGGAATAAGTGGTTGAATAAACAAAGGTGAAATAAAATAAAATAAATACTTGTAATTATACTTCAGAGTACCATAGTAACTACTGACATAAAGATCTAAGAACACTGAAGCAGCAAACTTTGTGGAGACCAATACTTGTGTCATTCTCAAAACCTTTGGCCACGACTGTACAAAACATTAGGACATAGACTGAGCAGGTGAAAGCTATGATCCCTTATTGATGTCACCAAATCCACTTCAATCAGCGTAAAGGAAGGGGAGGAGACAGGTTAAAGAAGGATTTTTAAGCCTTAAGACAATTGAGACATGGATTGTGTATGCGTGTCATGTCCTTTCCCCTGTCAGGTTCTTCCACATCAGTGCAAATGGAAGAGAGGAGATGAGCCAGCTTAGACTATTGAGATTCACCCGCAGAGCGAGAGAGAGGCCCTGCCGTGCTGATAGGAGAGACAACAGTCTAAGGGATTTGAGAGGGGGCTCGGGGCCAGATGTTAAGGTACTCAACACATATTTCAGAAGAAAGAAAGAAAGAAAGAGAGAGGAACAACACAGATGGAGAGATGAGGATGGTTGAAACAGACGGGAGGTAGGCTAGATTCGGACTGGTTCTGGACACGTAGCATTGTCCAATCATCCAAACATGCACTTTCCTTGTATTTGCTGGGGCTTTATGGTATTATAATTAGTCTGTAGCCTAGTGTTGCCAGACTTAGTAGTGTACTACTTGGTTGAAGGCGGCCACCTCATAGGCACATATGCAGGCAGTGAGGCACACCCACACACAATCCTCTCTCTCTATTTGTCTTCCACTAAGAACACCCCGCTGGCATTTTCAAACTGTGAAAATAGAGCGACACTGAATAATTCAACACTGAGGGAAGAGACACTTCGTCGAGCGCCACTGGGTTAGTTACACCTAAACCTGCCACCACCGCCGCAACCGTGAGGCGTCCAATTCCAGAATCACATTAAAACCCATTAAAGATCCTTTGAAAGTTTCCTGGGAACACAAAGGAAAACACATCAATAACACTGGTAGTGGAACACGGCAAGCAACACAGTTGTTTTTAGGCTACGGCGAGAGGCAGCAGAGACTGGCTTCATGGCGTCTAACCAAGCATTCAGCCGCAACAGCAAACAACTCAAAACGCAGTCTCCTTTCAGCTTTTCGGGGGCCAGAAGTACTTGACTTGAACGTGGGGGAGGATTTACATAGCCTTTCAGAGGCCTTGTTGAACACAACAGCGTTGTTGACTCTCAACGGAAAGTTTCTCTCAAAGAAAGCGCTTTAGATTTTCGGAGTGCGTTAAGTAAGTGAGAGTGAGTTAAGTGTCTGTATCCCGAGGCCATTTGAATTACTATTGCTTCATCAACGTCTATTCTGAGAAAGCGACAAAAGGCATGTATAGGAATTGAAGACAATGGTATCGGACATGCATTTTAAGTAGATATTTAAAAGATGGCTCATTGTGTGCTTCTCTGGGATGATCAGTGTGAATTACGGAACTTGACTCGTCTTGAACATTGCAATTATTCTTATTCTGTGCTTATCAATGATAATACCATGTGAGGTAAATGGACAGCAACGTCTCAACATAGAAATATGATACGACACCAAAGAATCTCCATTAGAACATCAATAGCCTAAATAATGGGTTTGGCGATACTGATATCACGGAGCACATTAGTGCATTTACCACAAATTTCTGTTGCACTTCGCCAGGATGGCCTCATTTAACACAGTAACATCTTCCAGGTTGCTGTTCTTTCTACTCTGCGTTCTAGTGGAACATGTCATCTTAGATCAGGCTCAAATGATCCTTGTCTACAGCCATAATATAACACTCTATATAAGGAGATGGAGAGGGGCACCATGATAGATAGGGGGGGGGGGGGTATTTCCTTTATCTCTCCTGATCATAGATAACAGGAAATGAACATTTACATTCATAAAGATGAATACAAAATAGAAATCGTCTGTGGCATTGTGTTGTGTCTAAAACAGAAATGATGATCCTTCTCTACAGCCATAATACTGTAGATATGAAGGGGGAGTACTTCCCTTAAAGAGACACTCTTGATCATAGATTCTAAATAGACAAGAGAATGAACATGTAGCCTGGGGTTATGTATTATACCTTTATTTAGAAACTATATTGAGTCATTTACTTTATTACAGAAGTAGCACAGTGTTATGTTCAGTGCCTTTCTCGTTTCATGCTAGTTTTGCATTAATGTTGTGACATGTTAGTTCAAAAAATAAAAGTGTATGTACTGTTTATTATTCAGTTTGTTGAGCAAATTGATAATTCTCTGGTATACAGCCTAAGCAAATTAAAATTCTATTTAAGTGCCTGAAACCGGGCACTTAAAGTTATAGTTCATAAGGAAATTGAAATAAATTAGGTCCCTTAAAAAAATAAAGGTGGGGTGGGGATCAGAAAACCAACATTTTTCTCCTTTGCATATAGTTGATCAGGGAGTGAATTGTGGCCTGTGGCATGTTGTCCCACTCCTCTTCAATGGTTGTGCGAAGTTGCTGGATATTGGGTGGGAACTGGAACGCGCTGTCATACATGTTGATCCAGAGCATCCTAAACATGCTCAATGGGTGACATGTCTGGTGAGTATGCAAGACATGGAAGAACTGGGATATTTTCAGGAATTGTTTAGAGATATTTGTGACATTGGGCCGTGCATTATCATGCTGAAACATGAGTTGATGGCGACGGATGAATGGCAAGACAATGGGCCTCAGGATCTTGCCATGTATTCAAATAGCCATCAATAAAATGCAATTGTGTTCATTGTCTGTAGCTTATGCCTACTCATACCATAACCCCACCGCCACCATGGGGAACTATGTTCACAACGTTGACATCAGCAAACCGCTTGCCCACACAACACCATACAAGTTGTCTGCCATCTGCCTGGTACATCTGTGAAGAACACACTTCTCCAGCGTGCCAGTGGCCATCAAAGGTGAGCATTTGCCCACTGAAGTCAGTTACAACGCCGAACAGCAGTCAGGTCAAGACCCTGGTGAGGATGATTAGCACGCAGATGAACTTCCCTGTGACGGTATGTGCAGAAAGTCTTTGTTTGTGCAAAGTAGACTTGTTCTACCGTATATACAGTGGGGAGAACAAGTATTTGATACACTGCTGATTTTGCAGGTTTTCCTACTTACAAAGCATGTAGAGGTCTGTAATTTTTATCATAGGTACACTTCAACTGTGAGAGACGGAATCTAAAACAAAAATCCAGAAAATCACATTGTATGATTTTTAAATAATTAATTTGCATTTTATTGCATGACATAAGTATTTGATCACCTACCAACCAGTAAGAATTCCGGCTCTCACAGACCTGTTAGTTTCTCTTTAAGAAGCCCTCCTGTTCTCCACTCATTACCTGTATTAACTGCACCTGTTTGAACTCGTTACCTGTATAAAAGACACCTGTCCACACACTCAATCAAACAGACTCCAACCTCTCCACAATGGTCAAGACCAGAGAGCTGTGTAAGGACATCAGGGATAAAATTGTAGACCTGCACAAGGCTGGGATGGGCTACAGGACAATAGGCAAGCAGCTTGGTGAGAAGGCAACAACTGTTGGCGCAATTATTAGAAAATGGAAGAAGTTCAAGATGACGGTCAATCTCCCTCGGTCTGGGGCACCATGCAAGATCTCACCTCGTGGGGCATCAATGATCATGAGGAAGGTGAGGGATCAGCCCAGAACTACATGGCAGGACCTGGTCAATGACCTGAAGAGAGCTGGGACCACAGTCTCAAAGAAAACCATTAGTAACACACTACGCCGTCATGGATTAAAATCCTGCAGCGCACGCAAGGTCCCCCTGCTCAAGCCAGCGCATGTCCAGGCCCGTCTGAAATTTGCCAATGACCATCTGGATGATCCAGAGGAGGAATGGGAGAAGGTCATGTGGTCTGATGAGACAAAAATAGAGCTTTTTGGTCTAAACTCCACTCGCCGTGTTTGGAGGAACAAGAAGGATGAGTACAACCCCAAGAACACCATCCCAACCGTGAAGCATGGAGGCTGCAAAGGGGACAGGATGACTGCACCGTATTGAGGGGAGGATGGATGGGGCCATGTATCGCGAGATCTTGGCCAACAACCTCCTTCCCTCAGTAAGAGCATTGAAGATGGGTCGTGGCTGGGTCTTCCAGCATGACAATGACCCGAACCACACAGCCAGGGCAACTAAGGAGTGGCTCCGTAAGAAGCATCTCAATGTCCTGGAGTGGCCTAGCCAGTCTCCAGACCTGAAACAATAGAAAATCTTTGGAGGGATCTGGATGGAGGAGTGGGCCAAAATCCCTGCTGCAGTGTGTGCAAACCTGGTCAAGAACTACAGGAAGCGTATGATCTCTGTAATTGCAAACAAAGGTTTCTGTACCAAATATTAAGTTATGCTTTTCTGATGTATCAAATACTTATGTCATGCAATAAAATGCAAATTAATTACTTAAAAATCATACAATGTGATTTTCTGGATTTTTGTTTTAGATTCCGTCACTCACAGTTGAAGAGTACCTATGATAAAAATTACAGACTTCTACATGCTTTGTAAGTGGGAAAACCTGCAAAATCGGCAGTGTATCAAATACTTGTTCTCCCCACTGTACCTGGATAATTTGAAAAAGCCACAGGATGGTTTTTCAATACTGTTGAAAGTATTTTAATAAATTAAGTATATACCTGCAGTCAACTTGAGCAATACGTTAGGAGATAAAGAACATTGAGCTCTTCATTTCAGCGGGCACATTATTATGTAGCTTACAGTAGTCCCCAGTCACGTGGTGTTTGTTTACAAGCACACAACAACGAGACCAGAGCCTTGTGAGTCACCTCACTGTTGTGCAGCATGCGCCAGGTGATCTAATTACAATTTGGAATTCACAACTAAATGCTTGCCAGCTAGATATCTTAACAGTCTAAAATGTGCTAAATGTTCTTTAGTTGTGCATTTGGTTTGCTAATTTAGTAGCTAGTTAGATATTTAGCTAAGTGGTTAGCTTCTTCCAAAATCAAGCATTTGCTTGGTAACAGCAGATAATCCCCTCCTGGATCAAGAGACTCGCTGGCTAATATTCGTTTTATGCGTGCAGCAATACTGAGTAGCATTTTTTAGTTACTTGTATACTTTAGGTCAGAAACTGTACAAAACGTTCACAATGAGCTCGTTAGCATTAGTTAGCAGTCTCTATGAGGATTCCTTAGTGCTTGTTAGAATTCTGGTGTGACGTTTTTTTGAGCTTTGAATATTAGTACTTTTTAAATAAATACTTGCAGTCCACTCGTGCACTAGGTAATAGATAAAGCAAATCATGGTCATTTCGCACATTAGATAATTTTTCATTATGAAGCTTACCGCAACTAGTTTCCCTAAACAGCGGTTTGAGACAGTCACGTGTGTTTGTTTACAAAGAAGGACAACAAGAATAATGGGAGCTTTGTGAAGTGAGTTACTCCTGCAGCGCAACTTAAGTGAGGTGATCGTTACACTTTACTACTAAATTAAATTCACTACTAATGTTTGTCAGCTATATATCTTATAACTATTAAGTTAACTATCTAAGATGTGCCAAATAAATTCTCTCCAGCTGGGTTTTGCTAATTGCTCAATGTTATCCACACAATGCCGCTATGAGAATTCATTAGTACTTGTTAGCATTTTGTTAGCATTCTGGTAAGTGATGTTTTTGGGGCTTTTTTAGCACCTTGTGTGCACTACCGGTTATACCGTGTATCCCGGGATGCCACAGGCAAGGTACAAAAGGTATGGAAATCTGCATACCGCCTAACCCTAGTGCAAACCCACAGTTTCATCAGCTGTCCGGGTGGCTGGTCTCAGACAATCCCGCAGGTGAAGAAGCCGTATTTGTGGAGGTCCTGGGCTGCAGTTGTGAGGCCGGTTGGACGTACTGTCAAATTCTCTAAAACAATGTTTATGGTAGAGAAATGTACATTAAATTCTCTGGCAACACACTCTGATGGACATTCCTGCAATCAGCATGCAAATCGCATGCTCCCTCAAAACTGTGGCATTATGTTGTGTGCCAAAACTGCACATTTTAGAGTGGCCTTTTATTGTCAAGGTGCACATGTGTAGCACAAGGTGCACCTGTGTAATGATCATGCTGTTTAATACGTTTCTTGATATGCCACACCTGTCAGGTGGATGGATTATCTTGTCAAAGGATAAATGCTCACTAACAGGGATGTAAACAAATGTTTGAGAGAAATACACTTTTTGTGCATATGGGACATTTCTAGGCTCTTTTATTTTTATTTCAGGACCAACACTTTACATGTTCCATTTATATTTTTGTTCAGGGTATATTGAGTCATTATTACTGACAGTACACTTTTAAGACTTTTATTGTGAAGCACTTAATTATTCCCAGAAGGGAAAGAAAATTGCTTTTGATGTTGATGTGATTCCTACTTGGCTGCATTCTTGTGATCAGAGAACTAATACAAGATAAAGTACTTTACCAGTTGTAACCGTGAGGTTTTTATTCTAACACCCACAAGTCCTCCGGAGGAGATTGGATATAATTACCACAATCAAAAAATTAAGGTTACAAACATACATTCATAAAGATAAATATAAAACAGAAATCGCCCTGGATCATACAATCTATTTCTATTTTAAATATCAACAACTGGATGGTTGCGCAGGGGGATGTTTCCTTCGGATGAGTAAAGTACACGGTGATAAAGACACTGGCGTTTTAGGACAAGCTGTAATCACCCTACGCGGTTACATGGATAGTGGATGGTGTGCTCTGCTCTCCCACTGAACCGAGCGGTGTGGGTGCAGAGCTGGTAGCAGTGGCAGCAGTAGGCGGAAATTTCACAGTGTCAGCAGCGAGGCAGTAAAGTGGGTAAAAGAAAAAGAGGGAGAGGCGAGAGAACGAGAGAGAAAGAAAGGCAGGGAGGAGAATTTCAATTAGGTTTCCCCCTACTATCAAAGAAGCTCAGAACCTTTTCTTTTTTGGGAGCCAGAATAATTTATCAAAGTTCAGGCTTTTCTTGGAACTGTGAACATGTCCAGGATTTTTTTCTGGTTTAAAAAAGGGCTTAGGTGGTGGGCGTGAAAAGGGCGTGGCAATAGCACATTTTTAAGCCACATTTCCTGCAATTCTCTGAATTTCTCCATAGAGCAAAGATTTTTTTTCTTCCAATTGTAGAGTAAATATCCTGCAATTCTACACATTTTGCCATGGAGCAGAGAGAACATTTGGCAGTTTTAAAGATAATTTCCTGCAATTCTATGCATTTTGCCATGGCTAATTCTGTATTTTGCTCAAACTTAAAATCAATACTGTTAAATTCATTGTTTTTGGAATTTTCAATTACCCTGACTGTCTAGCTTTTATTTTGGTGATTGTTGATTCTCGTAGATTATATTATTTAAAAAAAACGTAGGTCCATTATCTTTAGATCTGGTTTTAGTCATTTAAGTTTATACTAAACGTGTTTTTCCATCCCGAAAGTGTATTTCAAATCGTAAATATTTTTTTAAAGTTTAGGCATCCCGAAAAAAAGCTCCTATTCCCTTGCCCCGACACAACAAGACCTCTCCACTCATGTCCGAGATGAAGCAGGTGTGCTACAGATGGACCCGTAGCCAATTGCGCCGTGATTACCCAAAATGAGATCCGCTTCTCTCGTCCCTCGAGGGGCTCGTAAACTCTGCCACGTTTAATCCGGGCAGGTGTGGCGCATTGCCGCATACACCCGACCTGTCAGACATCTCAATACCCTTCCACGGCGGGGAGAGAAATAAAGTTTTCCCGACATGTTTAATACTGCTGGCGTTTCCGATACTACATAAATAATGAATTTGCTTCCACTGTCACACTGGGGTCTCGTAAACACCGGCCATGCCCGATACTGGCAGATGCCCCCTTCAAATCAGGCTGGGTGATAAATAGTGATGCAAGAAGACCCAGTGTGATGAAATAAAAGATTCTGCCATTTATTTAGTGCAGGCAGGTGTGCCGAACAGAACTGCATGGTAAATCTGGACACTGGCGGAATTCAAGATCGGCTCCCTGTCACTCGGGGGGGTCGTTAAATGGCCAACGATGCTCGACAGTGGCAGGTGTTCTGCGAGGGAGAGTAGGTCGTAAATAACGAGGCAGAAAACAATCAGGTCCCAGTCTTGCAGCTCGAAATTGTGTCGAACAACAATTGGCGTAAAATCAGTGTATGACTTTGGTTGTATTGATTATCTTAGTCTATCCAATATACTGGGAAACCAGCCCCAAATCATCCAGTATGATATGCTAGACATCTTTGATAATGGCCGGTATACAAAAGCAGTACAGAAGGACTAGAGTACCTTGGGTATTTTGGTTACCTTTTTACGAATGTAACCAAATACCCAACCCCGCAGTCGCCATCTTGACACAACCGCATAATGACTGGCTATTAGCATTAGCAATTAGCTTTTAAGGTTTACACTTAGCTAGCTATAGTCTTCAGGGTAGAGTGTACAATTACAAACAAGGACAGATAAAGGCTATTGCACTTGGTATGAGCATTAGGTCTACCGGGGGAGAGAACAGCCATTACTAAACTGCATTACACAGCCTATTATCTTACTTAAAGTAACTGTCCACTGTTTCCAGATTTCTATGAAATATGACCTATAATTAATTACAATATGAGTGAAATAGTTTTCCTTCCAAACTGTTTTAATTAAGTATGTTAAAAAGCAGCTTTTCTGTGTTGAAATGGTGTGGGGGCGGAGGATGACATGTTCAATTAGGAAATAGCAAGCATTTCTAAGATACAAGTCTGATGTGTGGTTTTGAAGTGTTTCTTTCTCTCCAATTTATGCTTTGGCCACAAATACGAGTACAGGACGAGTCACATTATTTGGGTATGCGTTAACAGTTAGTTTAAAGAAATGTATAGTCTTTCCTTCCATTCTTCTTTTGATCTTTGCACTTAGAACATCTACCAATCTGTAGTAATACCAGGGATTATCTAGAGTTCACAGCAGAGTATAGGTCATATTTAGCTTTCAGAAACTGCTAGAAAGGTTAAGGGCAACATATCAGGCAACAGTTGCTGTTTAACTCTGCTTTTTGGCCACTTATTGGCCATTTCAACTGGGTACAGGTGGGGTCCATGTGAGATTGACATTTCAACTGGGTACAGGTGGGGTCCATGTGAGATTGACATTTCAACTGGGTACAGGTGGGGTCCATGTGAGATTGACATTTCAACTGGGTACAGGTGGGGTCCATGTGAGATTGACATTTCAACTGGGTACAGGTGGGGTCCATGTGAGATTGACATTTCAACTGGGTACAGGTGGGGTCCATGTGAGATTGACATTTCAACTGGGTACAGGTGGGGTCCATGTGAGATTGACATTTCAACTGGGTACAGGTGGGGTCCATGTGAGATTGACATTTCAACTGGGTACAGGTGGGGTCCATGTGAGATTGACATTTCAACTGGGTACAGGTGGGGTCCATGTGAGATTGACATTTCAACTGGGTACAGGTGGGGTCCATGTGAGATTGACATTTCAACTGGGTACAGGTGGGTTCCATGTGAGATTGACATTTCAACTGGGTACAGGTGGGTTCCATGTGAGATTGACATTTCAACTGGGTACAGGTGGGGTCCATGTGAGATTGACATTTCAACTGGGTACAGGTGGGGTCCATGTGAGATTGACATTTCAACTGGGGAAAGCTGGTGGAGGGTCTCTGTAGGAGCTAGGGAAAGTGCAGAGCTTGAATCAAGCCAAAATATAGATGTGCACTAAACTGAACCATTTTGTCAAGACGACGTGAGCAGGTGTCATGGCGGTGAATGATGTCCAGAGCCCCGCTGAATAATATCGCCAAACTAATGAACAGGAACGCAGTAGGAAATTTACATAGGAGAGAAAGTAAAGACGGGGGGGGGGGGGGGAGAACAGAACAGAGGGAGGGGGCTTGGAATTACAGTCAGACTTGATATACTGCAGAGGTCTGGCTACTTAATAAAGACGTTTGTTATTCTTCAAACTCGACAGACCCCGAGTGATATACAGAGAGCTTCATGGTTATTTATGACTAACTCCTGCAAGGTGGAGTCTGGCGGAATAATAAAGGACAGGAGAAAAAAATAATTGTTTCCATAAATCCAGGAGATAATAAGAGCAGTGGTGGGACATCTCTCGGCGACCTTTGACCCGCGATCCATGAACTTCAAGGTTTTTCATTTTGGAGATCCTGCACATCATGCAGGGAGAGGTGTGTATTCTAAACAAGCTTGCAGTAAGACATGAGAGGAAAAGAGAAAGAGGGAAAGCCTTGGATCTCAATCGTTGTATTCTCCACGCATATCACCTCAGAGGTTTCTTGCAGAAGCAAAGGGATTTTGGCTTTGTACATTTTTGAAGATTACACGCTTTAGAGGCACGCTGGCTAGCCGGCTGTGTGGAACTTTTCAGAGCCAGAATGTGTGTGCTGGTGTGTACAGTAAGTGTGTGTCTGTGTTTAAGAGGGAAAATGAATGAATGAATGCAAGTGAGGCATAATCATTTTTGAAGTATTGATGCTGTGAGAAACAAGAAGCTGTTGCCTGAAGAGCACAGTGATTATCTTCATGGGTGCAAACTGCTGTGGTTTGTTGGTTCAAGTCCAGGGTAGGGCTGATTCACAATACATAGACAGCGATACAGTTGAGGACAACATGGTTGGGGATTTACATGAGCGGAGATATTTCCTGAATTCCTGAGGCCGGGAGATGTACCTAACACAATAATAGCCATCTACAGACGTAGGACTTTCATTTGAGCTGCTGCTACAGCAGGAAAATAATCCTGCAGCAAAAGAAAAATGTGAATTATTGTGTGGATTATAATTAATGGACATTTACGTAGGAGTTGATCCATTTTTCGTAAGGGAAATTCAAGTCAAGACGTGGAAATTAAACTTCAAGTTGTAAATGTCCTGCATTGCAGGAAAGTTCTCCTGCAACAGGGTGATCAAATTAAGATCCTACATCTGTAGGCCTTTCCACCCTCCTTTCTCTGTAACAACCTCCTCCGTACCCTAGCCTATACCATCTGTCACAGTCAACTATCTTTTCCACAGCATTTGGCATTCCTCTTCACCCTAAGGTCCCTTTCTACTGGCTTTCTAATAGGGTTGCCATGGAAATGTACCTCCATGTGAGGTAGCAGGCAGTTGATAACAGCCGTGCTGCTCCACTTCCATTTGAAAGGAACGTGGCTCCTTTTTTCTTATTTTTTGAGAATCGATGAAGCGAGAAGCAGACGCCTTTCCCCTGCTTCTCTCTCTCTCTCTCCCCTCTCCCTGTCCCTCTCCCCCTCTCCGTCCTCCATTCTCCTTTCTTACTCGCTCTCCTTATTCTTGCCTTCTTTGGAGAACTGCCAATTTCTTTTCTCATTTTTTTTCTCCCTCTCCTTTTCCTGGCTTGCTCGGTCGCTTAGCTCCTGTCTTGTCAGCCTAAACAATACGGAGAGAGTGGGTGGGCTGCACATGAAGAGAAGTGTGGGAGTAAAAAGGGGAAGGGGGAAAAAAAAATGACCTCTCAAAATGCTGTCATTTTCTTGGGGGCCAGGGCTTTCAAGCTTTGGGGTTGGTTGGGTGGTTTTGGCAGAGCTCAGCCGTGAGGGTGAACGACATCCACAACGGGGAGCTGCCATACTGTAGCTTTTACTGCCTAAGGTTTCTCTCAGACAGCCTCTCTCCCTCCTTTTGTCCATTTCGCTCTCTCCATCTCGGAGTCCCTCTTTATCAGTCTTCTCTCCCCGTCTCCCCCTCTCTCTCCCCGTCTCCCCCTCTCTCGCCACGTCTCTCTCCCCGTCTCCCCCTCTCTCTCCCCGTCTCCCCCTCTCTCTCCCCGTCTCCCCCTCTCTCTCCCCGTCCCCCCCTCTCTCTCCCCCTCTCTCTCCCCGTCTCTCTCTCTGTCTGGCTGACAACAGCGCACTCTTGATGAATGACAGTGATATCGCATAAGCTTTTGAGCCAAATGAGATTCTCAAACGCTGCAATAATAACAAAATTAGGAAAAATGATTATTCTAACTGTCGACTACAGTTCCTGTATATATATGTGTGTGTATTATGGGACTAGCTAGCTTCGTGCAACGCTTGGAATGACTCCCAAGTGGACGAGTCAGATTAAAGCAGCCGCCTACCGCATAGACGAGTTATCACATAAGATTAATGTATGGTGGGTTATGTGCTTACGAACGAATCAACTCTTTTAGTACCAGGGGCATCAGATGCACACCGCCTCTGACACCTCAGAGACAAATGCTAAGGCACATACTGTACACATGTGTAAACAAAGACTCGGGAGGAGTGCTGAGATCCCAGCCCGCGGGGAGCCTGTCACAGCAACACAGTGATAATTGGAAGCGCCAAGTCTTTTTTTCTCCCGAGCTCATTATGCGGCAGGTTTGTTTATTGTTTCGCTCCTTGGGTAAGGTTAGAAATCTGCTAACAGAATCATCGGAGTGCTCACGTCCAGAAATAAGGCGATTTGCATACAGAGCCAATGGATATAGATGGGTATTGAATCAATTTAACCTCCAAAATATTCCTTACTTTCACGTGTGCACGCACTGACACACACGCCATGAGGGGCATGGTGCGTGTAAAGAAAAAAAGCCGTTAAAAGGCTTTTGAGTTTGATCAATGAGCGGCCTGGGGCATGTTAAGGTAGGGGGGCCTTGGTGTGGAGGGCCAGGTGAGATGAGCAGCGAGGCCTTACAGACTCCACTGGCCTAATGATATGTGACATGGCAAAGTAAACAGTTGGAGCTCTGCCCTCCGACATCCTCATACTTCACATCCCTTAAATATCGCCACTGGCCTTCATTGACGGGGGAGTTCAACAGAGCAGGCCTTCTGCCATTTTAATGCTATATGGCTCAAATCTCACAGAGAGTGAGGGAGGGGAGAGGGGAGGGAGGGAAGTGGGGGAACAAGGTAAGGAGGGATGGAGCAATGGAGGGATACATGGATGGACAGAGAGAAAAAGGAGAGGGTGAAATCCTGTTGTGGGTACATCCTTCCATAACATTAGGCTCATATCTTGGCTCATACACATATTGTGGGTGTTTTAGTGCTGTACACGCCACAGCTGTTGAGCTCACTGTAGTCTCTCCCAGTAGCTGTACTCAGGCTTGTAGATGATTATCAGTTCATCTGCACATTAACTTGGGTCTTCGCATTTGGTCAGCTCTCACTCCTCCCTAAATCCACTTTGTTCTGCCCATTTCCAACTGGGCGTCAGGCTTGGCTGAGCACGTCTCCCACTAGCACACGGTCAGGTGCGGTTAGAGGGAGGAGGATTGACAGATTTGGGCTTTGGATCGATAAGAGACTGTCCCTTTCAAAGAGAGGTAGTTTGTGGCTGAGTATAATAGCAATGCCTGCATTGGGAGAGAGAGAGAGACCATTATGGGAAACCAAGCCCTAATTGCTTTGATAAAGCAGACACCACCACCACTTATATGCAGTGTGTGTGTGTGTGTGTGTGTGTGTGTGTGTTTTCTCTCTCTGCAGAACAGTTTTCCCATTTTCTCCCTATAACACACTACCGACCTGCCTTTTCCCTAATGTTCCCAAACGTTCACGTAAAAACGCTCCTACAGACCGGGAAGAAGCCAGGGGCATTTATTCCGAAAGCTGGAGCTGCCGGAGATGTGTTCCCTTTCGACTCCGGAGTTACACAAGTGTCTGAGTCAGAGCCAGGAAATGAACAGCTGTCACTTCCCCGCAGAGGGAGCCAGCATGGGGCCAAACATGTGTAATTAGAAACGTAATTAAGCCAAATATATTATTATTAATGTCTAAATAGAGGGGGTAAACACATTAGATACACACACACACACACACACACGACAGTCATACAGATGTACGTAAACACACTGTACAGACACACACAGACGGATGTACGGACAGATACACACACCATTACGTTAGGTTCCTCAATCATTCCCTCTCCCATACGTTTGTGGCCGGTGTGTATAAAGCTGCATATCTATTCGACAGAAGCCTGAGATAAGTTAATCCCAGAGAAACCTATATGCACACATGTAATAAGGTCAACTAGCACAGGGACCTCTGGTGGCGCTGCCCAGTCTGTACCGTGGCTCTCATGGCTGTTTTCATAGATTAATATCAGGGAACATGCTGTGCGTTTAAGTGTGTGTGTGTGTGCGCGTGTGTGATGCCCAAGACCGTGAAGGATTTCCCATCAAGCGGCCTGGCCCTTAGAAACGTCTGCCTGGTTTTAGGGAACTCTCACTGCCTCTCTGCTCGCTCGTCTGTGGCAGTAGATGACTTTCTGACTTCTCTGAAAAACCCATTCCATTCATTCAACACTGCTTATTCACTATTTCCATTCCCCTCATAGTTCAGAGCATGTGAAGTTTACGTACAGCATAGGACCCCAGCTGCACTCTCACATGTGCCAACAAATACCCTCGTTGGGAAAGGGTTGCTTGGGCCAGGGCATGGTCAGTCTTGTTCCTACAATACAGGGTATGTGTTGGGGCATGAGGGAGTCAGTGCACAACCCTTGAGGTTTGTCTGCGTAGCACCTCACAAGAAATTATACTGAATATGACCGCAAACACATTTTTAAACGACTTTTGACCCCTTGACCACAGGTCTGTACAGGTGTGACATATTCCATGGCCGTGCTGCGCTTGTAGAGGTGTTGGAATATGGCCTTCGGGGAGGAGTGTGGAGGTGGTGAGTCATCACTTCCTCAATGGTGGTCATACGCACACACATATATGCGCACACACACACACACACACATACACAGGCTAGCGTGGCATTAATAGAGGTGTCAAAGAGAATATCAAGGGGACAAATGAGAAATTCACAGTTCCTTGACGTATTGCATTAGCCTTGTCTCAGAGATCTATATAGCAAACTCCTATGGTCATTGTCATGCCAACGCAATGACCATGGCAAGACAGCACAAACAGAACTGGGAAGACTTTTAGAGTAGTATTGTATGGGGCAACTCTGTCAAAAGGGACTGCCATGGCCAAAGACAATGGCAATGTCATCTGACAATGGGAATGTGACGCAAGACACATGCAATGGTACACCTACTTTACACAGGTCTCAGAAAAGGTTGTCAAAAGGTTATCACAACTCACAGTTAAGACCTCATTGAGGAGATAAACACCGAAACTGGACTGAATTCCTTTCACACAGCATCTGAACAGCATCTCACACAACTATTGTAGGAGCCATTCGTTCAAGATGGGCTCCAACACTTTCAATAGCCGGACTAGGCTTTCACTGACCGCTGATAGCCCCCACGGTGAACCAACCCTTTGCTTATATTTCATAATACAGTCACCTTGGAAACGCCAGATGGCTGTGGCAGGCAGGTATAGTATATTATGCCTTTCCATTCCGCGGAAGATTCCAGATTCCCATTGTTGTTATCCATCAAAACAAGAGACGGCGTTACTAACAATTGTCAAGCCGAGGAAAATATAGTGATTTAGCAAGACATAATTTTTCTCTCCTCTTAAAACATCCCCCCCTATTGGAAAGCCTGGAGTGGTTAACTGCCAAGTGTGACAGCCCCTTTCTGTCTTCATTTACACACACACTGGCTGTGGATTAACAGGTTGTTATTTTGTCCTTGGGTAGCTTTGACTTCAGTACACTTTTCCGTGAGGAGGGCAAACATACCAAGCCTTACCAAGTCTTACGGCAGTATACGGTCTACTGCAGGTGCCCGCTGACATAACTCTAATCATAACCGCTCACTAAAAACACATCACTCCATCAACGTTATTATTACCTTTACATTTATAAGAGCATGCATACTAATAAAATATAATTATAAGCAACTCCCAATATTAGCCTAGCTACCAACGCCCTGGGGCACAACGTCTTGTGCACATAAACCCATACAAAGCACTCTTTTTCTTTAAGAGCAGCCTGGCAATTAAACACCTTTTAGAGATGGCAGATTAAACCTAGTTGTCGGAAAATACATCATCAGGCATTAATGTACTAAATGCCAGTTAGCGCTGGCAAGATGAGCTGTTGGCTATTTATTTACGCACCGTCGCGATGGGGTACGCCATCTGGTAGTAATGCGTTGGTCTGTTTTGTTCTCTTTTGTTGTGTGTCATTAGACACATGTGAACAGGATGCTATACGTCTTGTTGATAACAATATTCTGCCATTACTTTCGCAGCTGTTTGCTAAAGCGATTCGGTACAGACTATGCAGGTCTATTTATTTCAGCTTTTATTTATTTCATCGCATTGCCAGTGGGTCAGAAGTTTACATGCATTCAATTAGTATTTGGTAGCATTGCCTTTACATTTTTTTAACTTGGGTCAAATGTTTCAGGTATTCTTCCACAAGCTTCCCACAATAAGTTGGGTGAATTTTGGCCCATTCGCTCGCACACGCTTTTTCAGTTCTACCCACAACATTTCTATAGGATTGAGGTCAGGGCTTTGTGATGGCCACTCCAATACCTTGACTTTGTTGTCCTTAAGCCATTTTGCCACAACTTTGGAAGTATGCTTGGGGTCATTGTCCATTTGGAAGACACATTACTACACATTACACATTGTGACCAAGCTTTATCTTCCTGACTTCCTATCTTGAGATGTTGCTTCAATATATCCACATAATATTTTTTCCTCATGATGCCATCTATTTGGTGAAGTGCACCAGTCCCTCCTGCAGCAAAGCACCCCCACAACATGATGCTGCCACCCCCGTGCTTCACGGTTGGGATGGTGTTCTTCGGCTTGCAAGCCTCCCCCTTTTTCCTCCAAACATAACGATGGTCATTGTGGCCAAACAGTTCTATTTTTATTTAATCAGACCAGAGGACATTTCTCCAAAAAGTACGATCTTTGTCCCCATGTGCAGTTGCAAACCATAGTCTGGCTTTTTAATGGCGGTTTTGGAGCAGTGCCTTCTTCCTTGCTGAGAGGCCTTTCAGGTTATGTCGATATAGGACTCGTTTTACTGTGGATATACAGTGGGAAGAACAAGTATTTGATACACGGCCGATTTTGCAGGTTTTCCCACTTACAAAGCATGTAGAAGTCTGTAATTTGTATCATAGGTACTCTTCAACTGTGAGTGACGGAATCTAAAACAAAAATCCAGAAAATCACATTGTATGATTTTTAAGTAATTAATTTGCATTTTATTGCTCTACATGCTTTGTAAGTAGGAAAACCTGCAAAATCGTCAGTGTATCAAATACTTGTTCTCCCCACTGTAGATACTTTTGTACTTCCGCATCTTCACAAGGTTCTTTGCTGTTGTTTTGGGATTGATTTGCACTTTTCGCACCAAAGTACGTTCATCTGTAGGAGACAGAACAAGTCTCTTTCCTGAGCAGAATGGCGGCTGCGTGGTCCCATAGTGTTTATACTTGCGTACGATTGTTTGTACAGATGAACGTGGTACCTTCAGGCCCAAGGATGAACCAGACTTGTGGAGGTCTTGGCTGATTTCTTTAGATTTTCCCATTATGTCGAGCAAAGAGGCACTGAGTTTGAATGTAGGCCTTGAAATACTTCCACAGGTACACCTCCAACAATCAAATTATGTCAATTAGCCTATCAGAAGCTTCTAAATCCAGGACAAAATGTTCTGGAATTTTCAGAGCTTTTTAAAGGCACAGTAAACTTCTGACCCACTGGAATTGTGATATAGTGAACTATATGTGAAATAATATGTCTAAACAATTGTTGGAATAATTACTTGTGTCATGCACAAACTAGATGTCCTAACTATAGTTTGTTAACATGAAATCTGTGGAGTGGTTGAAAAATTTGCTTTAATGACTTCAAGTGTATGTAAACTTCCGACTTCAACTGTACATATCTGTATTCCCAGTCATGTGAAATCCATAGATTAGGGCCTAATGAATTCATTTAAATTGACTGATTTCCTTATATGAACTCAGTAAAATCTTTTAAATTGTTGCATGTTGAGTTAATATTTTTGTTCAGTGTATATGTATTGTGATTTGATACTGCGATTTGACATTCCAAACATAATGCTCTCTATCTGGCTGCTGAAAAAGCCATATCTTCCTCTGTCCAGTGTCAGTATTCTTTTGACCTTAATCTTTTATTTTTATTGGCCAGTCTTAGATATGGCTTTTTCTTTACAACTCTGCCTAGAAGGCCAGCATCCCGGAGTCGCCTCTTCACTGTTGGCGTTGAGACTGGTGTTTTGCGGGTACTATTTAATGAAGCTGCCAGTTGAAGACTTGTGAGGCGTCTGTTTCTCAAACTAGACACTCTAATGTACTTGTCCTCTTGCTCAGTTGTGCACCAGGGCCTCCCACTCCTTTTTCTATTCTGGTAAGAGACAATTTGCGCTGTTCTCTGAAGGGAGTAGTACACAGCGTTGTACGAGATCTTCAGTTTCTTGGCAGTTTCTCGCATAGAATAGCCTTCATTTCTCAGAACAAGAATAGACTGACGAGTTTCAGAAGAAAGTTCTTTGTTTATGGACATTTTGAGCCTGTAATCGAACCCACAAATGCTGATGCTCCAGATACTCAACTAGTCTAAAGGCCAGTTTTATTGCTTCTTCAAAATCAGCACAACAGTTTTCAGCTGTGCTAACATAATTGCAAAAAAGTGTTTTCTAATGATCAATTAGCTTTTTAAAATGATAAACTTGGATTAGCTAACACAATTGGGACACAGGAGTGATGGTTACTGTTAATGGGCCTCTGTACGCCTATGTAGATATTCCATTAAAATCAACTGTTTCCAGCTACAATAGTCATTTGCAACATTAGCAATGTCTACACTGTATTTCTGATCAATTTAATGTTATTTTAATGGACAAGGTATTTGCTTTTCTTTTAAAAACAAGGACATTTCTAAGTGACCCAAAACTTATGAATGGTAGTGTATACTTGTAGTCAAATATCAATATAATACCGGCCAAAAATAATATTACAATATGTTACTATCGATTCTTTCCCCACAAATCAACATAAAAGTTGCATGAACTGATAGATTAAAATCATGAAGCAGCCTTGCTATAGAAATTCCTTTCCTCATGTTTCACTACCACTGATAAAAGAGAGGGAGTGAACTAGATACATAGGTATTTAGAGAGAAAAGGCCTGGCATTTACCATCTCCTGTCAAGTCCAGTCAAATCAGTGGTTGTGTAGGACAGGAAGCTAAGAGATGCTCTTTACAACCCCGTGGGAGAGAAGATGCACAGACCTGTGTGAGTTGTGGAGGGAGAGGCACAGACCTGTGTGAGTTGTGGAGGGAGAGGCACAGACCTGTGTGAGTTGTGGAGGGAGAGGCACAGACCTGTGTGAGTTGTGGAGGGCAGGTCTTGACGGGAGTGTGTGTGTGTGTGTGTGTGTGTGTGTGTGTGTGTGTCAGAGAAATGACAATCAGCCATGGGGTAATTAAGTGCTAGATAATGGGGCTAATGATGAAACAGATGGTGCAGTCAGAGCACCAAACGACCGTCACTCTCAAGACCTTGTGCTGGGGATTATGGGAAAAGGCAGTCTTTTGATTGTCGGGAGTGCGGTACAAAAGCGGCCTGCTCCGACGAGGCTTCTAAAGACCCGCTCCAACAACCCAGAGATTTAGTCAGCTATTCCAGACCTTCTAGGTCCTTCAAAACCATCAGAGGCATATCCAGAGACAGAAGCCTGGGCATAAACATATCATGGAAGGACTGAACAACAAAACGCCACTGTAGGCCTCAGGCGCTGACAAGACTCGTACAACGACTGGAACAAAACTTTACATTTGTTCTTTCTCTGCTCCCTTCAATTTCCAATCCAATTCCACTTTCTCTTATTTTCCTGAGGGATTGCAGCTGTGTTTCTAATCGTGTGCACCCGGTGGATTAAAAACATCTTGAATAACTCCTAAATCTCCAAACATCTCAGAAATATCCAAATAACGCCACCAAATGACAAAAACGAAACGCAAATCGAAAGCATGTTTGAACGTGAGCGATGTGTAAAAAGCTCAGAGACTACGCCATCAGCTGCTGCTCCCACTGTAATCGAGATGTTGTCCCTTCACTTGTCAACTACGTGCATATTCAATTGTCATTTGCCCAGTGTTCACCTATCGCCCTGCCTACGGAAACACAGGCTGATCAAAGATCCTAAAGATCCTGAGGGGGGGGTTGGGGGAAAACATTATTTGATCTGAGAAATCCTCGAAGATTCTCCGATCCAAACTCGACATGCCACCTCAGCTAAAGAGAGTTAATGAGACCATGGTGAGGCGTGCTCTTTGAAATTATCCAGAAATCCTCCCCTCCACCTCTCCATCTCCCCTGCTCAGTATGCTAATAGTTCTCATTTTTCAGTTTTACCTCCCTGTGAAGCTTTGACACAATTACCTTCCACAGCTTATGTTTAATTCAAATGTGTGTGTGTGTGTGTGTGTGTGTGTGAGGATTAAATCCCATCTCATGACACACAAAAATGCATGTTTTTCCCCCCAACGTCTTGTGGCAGGATGCTACTGCACACTGTCAGCCAGTCAAGATGAGGTAGGGGGTAGAGAGCTGAGAGGTTTCTTTAAATAAAGGGGTTTAGGGGGAGAAAGACACAGCAGGGGCAATGGGGCCCAACAAGCAGCCAGGCCCCCAAAATCTGGAGGCTCTTTACTCAGGCAACGTCGGATGGGTTTATGGGCATTCGGAGAAGATGTGTCCCTAATGAGAGAAGGAATCTGACAAATCGCCCTGGAAAATTCCTGTGAGAAATCCATGAGATAAGCTACTATAGGAATGGAAAAGAAAAAAAACGCAACACAACTAAAAACTAGAACGTACACACAACAGATTAAAGGAGGGGGGAAGAAAACCCCTAGTCTCACAGAGGCATCCGTGAAAGATTGGATGACTCAACCACGTAGCCCTGTATCGATCGAGATGGATGCCGCCGTTCATTTGCAGGGGAGTACTCTCCCAAATTGCAATAGCAACCCTATAAATGACCGTTTTGTCCTTGAACGACTCAATTATGTTGCAACTGTCTTGTGTTTTGATTTATGAGCATATCGAGGATGAGAAAAGATACAAAAAATACCACTATTCCTGGGGGAAGAGAGAGAGAGAGAGACAGAGAGAGACAGAGAGACAAACTGAGAATATAGTCTCCAACCTTTATTTGCTTATTGTTGAGTCTCATGGGGGAACTTCAGTGGGGGCCATATTAACATGCAAATCAAAGTGTTGTGATATTGAACAAGATGCAGTCGAGCGTGCACGGCAAAAATCCCCCGACGTGGCCCTATTCTCATGGTAAATCTGCAAAGCCCTGTAAACATAGACGAGGCGCGATAGGATAAGCCGTGAAAACACCGGAATAAAGGAATGTTGTGCGCAGGTTAAAGATCCCTTGCCCTCTGCATCGCCCCTCTTTAGGGGAAGAATGGGCCCAGCAGAATGGAAATACTGTTGAATGTAAGATGGTTGACTGTGGAGTTTTCTTCTGGGCTCATTCAGACTGTGGCCTTGACACAATCACCTGTTTCCTGATTGGTTCTTATTCAAGGAAGTATAAAACCTTAGCAATAGGCTATGACAGGACTTCACGTCCAACTATCTGCACCAGATTTTATTTGGATAATGCTATGGTAAGAAAGTCCGCTTTAAGATGTACTCTTCAACAAAGGAAATCGCAACCATCTCTAAAATGTTAGGTGTTAGTACCTTTAATTACGTAATGGACTTGCAAATAAGACTGAAAACACACAAATATATTGACAACCTAAAGTGCTTTTAAGTAGGCTATTTCACCACAGCAGAAAGCGTTCCAAAAAGTAAATAGTTTCAGGAGGTTCAAATAAATGATAAAAAAAATCACTGCTTCAAGGCACTCAGTCAGTCTCGTCCTTTGGGTATTATTAGGGAGCGATGTGTGTTTACTCTCCCTAAACAGCTTCAACATTTCAGATCGTTAGTGTAAAGAAGTGGGCTATAAACCTGGAAATGTATTATCAATTCCATACTAAAATCCTTTTGGATCCTCAAGAATATTCGGAAGTGTCAATTTATCAAAACAATGTGAATAAATGTTTGTGTTATCAGAAGGGGAGAGTGTGGGGATGCGTAAGAAAGTGCAGTTGGATGGAGATGGGCTGAGGTCTTGTGTAAGGTCCGAGGCCTCTGTTTCAATATGAAGTGCACGCTGCGATGGAGACCGTGCATCATCTAGCCTACTCCTACACACATACACTACATAGAAGCAGAGGATACAGGTGGAGAAAATCACTGAGGGGAGGCTTTACTCAAAACACATTTCCAAGAGAATCTGGAACTGTATCCATATGGAATGATCACCTTGATAAACCTAGACACAGCAAACATTCCCAGACAGAAGAGAGTATGCTTCCCACACCAGCATTAAAATAACAGCTGTGTGCTACCGTAGTACAGCCAGCTCTTAGAGTGCCGATATGGAAAGAGGTTTTCGTCACAGGGGAATGTGCATGTCGGTTTCTTTCACTGACGGAGAAAATAATTATGGGGAAAGAGAGCGGGGGTGTAATAGATCTAGTTCCATTCCGGTGCCACTCTGTTCGCTGTGTCGTCATTCCCGGTATACGGGGAATGCCACCGTGCCTGTCTGGCGCAGAGGATGACAGCTGGGTATAAGGGTGGAGCACCTGCTAGGGCTGAGCCTGCTCCTGTCCTGTCAGTCTGTCACCTCCACTAATGGGCAACACTTATAACGGTCAGAAGATAACTCCAGGACGCCAAAACAGCTTAGACTACTCCCACCCACCAGGGTAGTAAATCATCTTACAAAACCACTCACCATATAGAACAAGGTTATTTCAAGGAGGCCTAACTAACAACTGAAAATAAAACCCTAAAAAGCTGTTAATTGAAATTCACAATGTGAAAGTTAAACTAATTTACCAATACTAGCCTACCAAATAATAGGCTTGGAACCTCTAACCCTGGCAATTTGACTAGTAAACTCATGGGTGCCTGGTATTGTGATGCAATCATTTCCATGGTAATGTAGAATGTTCATTGAAATTATGCTAACTGATGTGGCTCATGCAATGGAATGTATTTGTTGTAATGTCAGTTGAGTTGAATCAACAAATCACAGCACATATTGTAGCACATATTTTACTTCCTGCTTTGCTCCTATTGCACCTAGGTCGAAAATATACAGGTTAAATCAACATTGTCACAAACCCATTGTTGCAAAGAGTTATGGGATATTAGAATCCTGTTGTCTTAAAGATGCACTATGCAGAAATCGTGCCGCAATTTCCCGTTTGCCTAATTTCAGTTGAAATTACAAAACAAGCAAGTATAGTGTAGAGAATAGTGAAATATCTTCTCAAGAACCAAAAAGCTGTTTGAAGCTGGTATACAAAACTGAAAGTAAAAGACGCAAAAAAAAAACGTACAAATGGGACGCATAGAAATAGCGCACAGACCATATCTACCGCTTTATAGACTTGATTTCAAGGAGAATGACAGATCTATAACTCACATTTCTATGAGAATTTGGTTGGGGCGCCGAAAAGTTACATTTGTCATCTTCAACCTAGACACTCGCAATGGCTGCCAGTCCGACCATTATGCCATCATTGACTTGAATGGGAACACCTGTTCAATTTATTATATTTATATGGCAGCGCGGAGCGAGGAAAAACTGTTCATCTAAAAAATAAATGTTTTTTATTCTAATGGTTATTATGGTGACTGTGGTCATGTGGCTGGCCAAATTACCGTCTCTCCAAATTTCATGACCGTCACAACCCTACTACATTATTATGATCCTCAGCCGCCTCCTCCCCCTCTCTTATACACATCTGAAGTAGAATCACATGGCAAAAAAAGAAAAGAGACAATCCCCAGTGGGGCTGTATTTCATTACAGGTGCTGATATGATTCAGTAGTTGGTTACAGTGTGTTATTAAGTGAGAATAGGGTGGGCCTGACTGTCACGCTTCAGAGTGAATACCCTCAGAAGATAAAGTCTCTTTATTCCCCATGCACAGCTCATCCCTCAGGGACAGGGACAATTCCGGTTTAATTCCACACGCCGATAATTAATATGCCAAAGGAGTACATTTTATTATTTTCATTCCAGTTCATACAGGGACAGGGAGAACGATAGAGATAGAGGAAGATATCCAATCCAAAGAAGCACACATTGATTAGGAATGCTCCTTTTGAGGAAAGAGGCCCGTATTCATATTGGACATAGCTGCATGAGGGTTTGTGCCTGGCAATTGTGTGTGTAAGTCGATACAAATATCACTCTGTATTTCTGGGGTGAGTGTGGGGGCGGGGTGAATGTGGGGTGTGGGTGAGTCTGAGGGTGGGGTGAGTGTGGCGGTGATACTGTGACTCGGAGTAAAGCAACCGAGGCTGCTCGGACATATTTCAGGAGGCACAAGGCGGTTTAAACATGAACAGTTTACGCCTCGGGCGAGTTGCTAGACACCTTCGTTGACAAGTGCATCGTGGTCAGGGAGTTGGAGGGCGGAGAGTTAGTTGGTTGTACTCCGACAGCAGCGGCATGGAGCTTCAAAGGAAAGCCTGCAGCCTGTTGTCTCGTTTGCAGAACGAGGTGCCACATTCCCTGGGGTTAGACAGCCCTTGCCGTTCCTAAATGCAGGGGGGATAAAAGCGGGTATGCCAGGGCCAATCTGACAGGCTGTGACCGCCCCCCAATTAGAGTGACGGATAGCCCAGCTAATTAAATGACAGATTAGCGCTCAGTGGCCCCCTAGATTGAAAGGCTTTCACTCCGTATAGACACACCCACCCTAATCAAAGGAACCCAACATCACATCGCACCTACGTCTAATCTGCCAGTGCCAACAATGCAACAGTGCCAAGTCGTTGGTACTGGCCCAAGATCTGACCGGTGGTCACTCGCAGCCTTTTGCCATGTAAACAGACAACCAACTGTATCAGCATCTGCCAACCAGGCATCACAGGGCTATTATGGCCGAAATATTCACACCACTGAGGCAAAACAACCATTTATGAAGCGCCTAAAACATCTTCCGAGCTTCGTCTAAGAACACCTTGAGGGCATTCATCTCCACAAATTCTATTTATAGCAGAAAAACAGTGGGGGGGAAGAAATGTTGGCGAAAATAACAAGGGCCCTTATGAGACTTCACTTTGAACAGCCAGCTCAGACTCAGACAGACTGGGCTGTGTGAGCAAATGTTGTTTCAGAAGACACACTGATAGCCGGGTAGTAAACTCTCTCCAGAATCAATATTGGCCTCCCAAGAGACCGTTCCGCTGAATCAGAAACCTATAAGCTCTAGGTGTTGTGCACTGATAACTTATAAAGGTCTGTGCTGTAACAGAACTATTCAGAAACAATTGAAACCTGTGGAAGAACACAATTGCATTCAAGTCTGAGTCTAACTTTAGACTGCACCAGTGAGTTTTGTGAGTCATAGACTTGGGCAAAATCTACCGTTTATACCAAATACCGGGGAATTTCGAAATACTGACAGTATGATATTCAATACCATTTGGGGCATCCCCGCTCCGCTAAGTATAACTATAAGAAATCTAGCATGTGTCAAACTAATTCAATCCAGTTGTCTGTGCAAAAAAAAGAATATATACTATATTTTGTTTTAGAAATAGTGCCCCTTGTGTACACTTCCGGTTATACCGTATACCCCGGTATGAAAATATGGATACCGCCCAACACTGTACGTCACAACTCAAACTCACAGATCGCATTCAGTGCATGCTAATTGGCCTATCAAGTTGATGCATAGTGATTTTTATTACTTTTTTTTAGGGGGTAGGTCAGCTTTAATAGTGCAGATAGATTGTGGCTTCCATCAATCTACTTGTCTGCATCATTTCCAATACCCCATTCAAAAGTTTGGGGTCACTTAGAAATGTCCTTGTTTTTGAAAGAAAAGCACTATTTTGGTCCATTAAAATAACATCAAATTGATCAGAAATACAGTGTAGACATTGTTAATGTTGTAAATGACTATTGTAGCTGGAAACCGCTGATTTTTTATGGAATATCTACATAGGCGTACAGAGGTCCATTATCAGCAACCATCACTCCTGTGTTCCAATTGTGTTAGCTAATCCAAGTTTATCAATTTAAAAAGGCTAATTGATAATTAGAAAACCCTTTTGCAATTATGTTAGCACAGCTGAAAACTGTGCTGATTTGGCGCCACCCTGAGTGGTCGCCTGTTAAGCAGCTCCTGTTGTTTAAATGGATCTTTATATTTACCACTTGGGTCCTGTTTCAGTAATAATGAAATCAGACCTGGTTGAGTATCTGATAATATACCATGTTTATAAGAGTAGTTAAAACATGCTAATATCAGTCCTCTGAGTACATCAACAAAGGTTCGGTATACCTCAACATAATTTATTTTATTTAACTAGTCAAGTCAATAGGTTCCTCCTCTGTAATTTGTCTTCACATGAGTCATTCTGTACAGCTGTTAACTTTACATTATTAATAGAAGAAAAACATCCTTACAATAGAGGAGACAATGGAGGAGAATGTAACAAAAACATATGCTTAAAGTACTTTGCTTACTCTTTCAAAATATTGTTTGGTGAATCATGGGTGACTGTCATTTGTAACAAGTTTCAGTACATACATTTTGGTAGCTATTCTATGTTGAAGATTGAAAAAATAATTTGGCGCATTTTTCCCCATTATCCATCCATCTTTATTTTACAATATATTACACTTGATCTTTCTTGAATAAGTTCCTCCATTTATTTTTGTTTTTCTTCTAAAGTATTCTGTGCCTCTATGGTACAGTTCTTATTTATATATATCTGTACTCTTAGTCCCTCTATTTCCTTTGTTAATATGAATTATTTTGAACTAAATCACTTTTGTTTTAAAGATGAGTATTGAATTGCATGGCCTCTAAAGCCGAATTTAAAACTGTATACATTCTGATACTGTATTAACAAGATTATTCTTCATTCTGATTCTAACACATAGAATTGAGAATGTTCAATATCAGTCGTTCAGCCTTTCATTCTAATCTTAGTTTGCACCACGTCAGTCCTCAATGGATACAGTAGTGTTGCGCATCTGTAATTTTGACTAAAATAAAATGGTTCGGTACTAGAATGTTTGTTTCATTCAGTACTTCTGTCAAATGAGTCTCGTGATTGAGAGGATCAAGTCTGTCTATCAGCGCAGCCCCTTTATAGAGCAAAGAGCAGTGGTGGAAAAAGTAGCCAGTATTCATGCTTACTTAGATTTGTGTGTATTGGGTATATGTTGTGAAATTGTTAGATATTACTTGTTAGATATTACTGCACTGTCGGAGCTAGAAGCACAAGCATTTCTCTACACCCTCAATAACATCTGCTAAACACGTGTACGCGAGCAATAGAATTGGATTTGGTTTGATTTGAGTAGAAATAAAGATACCTTAATAGAAAATGACTCAAGTAAAAGTGAAAGTCACCCAGTAAAATACTACATGAGTAAAAGTCTAAAAGTATTTGGTTTTAAATATACTTAAGTATCAAAAGTAAAAGTTTAAATCATGTCAAATTCCTTATATTAAGTAAACCAGACGGCACCATTTTCTTGTTGTTTTATTTATTTACGGATAGCCATCAGCACACTCCAACACTAAGACATCCTTTACAAACGAGTGAGTCCGCCAGATCAGAGGCAGTAAGGGTGACCAGGGATGTTCTCCTGATATGTGCGTGAATTGGAGAATTTTCCTGTGCTAAAATGTAACGAGTACTTTTGTGTGTCAGGGAAAATGTATGGAGTAAAAAGTACATTATTTTCTAAAGGAATGTAAAAGTTGTCAAAAATATAAATAGTAAAGTACAGATACCCCCAAAAACGACTTAAGTAGTACTTCAAAGGATTTTTACTTAAGTACTTTACACCACTGATGAAGAGCAAAGTGCATGCTCGACTTACGCATTCATTGCTAGAGCTGCCTGGGCTACATTGTTCAAATCAAATCGTATTTGTCACATTCGCCAAATACAACTATGAAATGCTTACTTACCAGCCCTTAACCAACAATGCTGAGGTTTTTTTTTAAGTAAGAAATTATTTGCTAACCAAAATGTATACAAAATTAAATAAACTAAAGTTTCAAAAAAGTTACAATAAAATAACAATAATGAGGCTATATACAGGGTTACCGGTACCGAGTCAATGTGCGGGGGTACAGATTAGTCAAGGTAATTGAGGTAATACTGTATGTATATGTAGGTAGGGGTAAAGTGACTATGCATAGATAATAAACAGCAAGTAGAAGCAGCGTAAAAAAGGGGGCCAATGCAAATAGTCCAGGAAGCCATTTGATTAACTGTTAAGCAGTCTTATGGATTGGGGGTAGAAGCTTTCAAGGAGTATTTTGGACCTAGACTTGGCGCTCCGATGCCTCGCGGTAGCAGTATAGAGTTCCTGGATGGCAAGAAGCTTTGCGCCAGTTATGTACTGGGGTGTACGCACTACCCTCTGTAGCACCTTGCGGTCGGATGCCGAGCAGTTGCCATACCAAACGGTGATGCAACCAGTCAGGATGCTCTCGATGGTGCAACTGTATAACCTTTTGAGGCTATGAAGACCCATGTTAGTTCCCCACTAATGATGCACAGAAGTTCACACACTTGAATAACGCAACATGGCATGTAGAAATGTTCATTACTGTTTGCAAAACAATGTCCATTCAGGCTAGAATACTTTTACAATGCAAGACAATACCGGTAGCTTCCAGCTCCAGTCTGGTTTCCACTAGATTCCATAGCCAAAGTCAGATTCCACAGCCACATTCTGCCTTGAAAATTACATCATTACTTTCCTAAAGAGACAACACACACTTTTATAAAATAATAGATTGCTTCTTTTATGCAAATATTGTTGATCGGTACAATAAAATACTATGTTCTCCTAGCAGTTGTCAATTATATAAGACCTAAATGGAAGGGATTGTTTGTAATCTGTAGCGCCATGAAATGAGCTAAAACAAGCTCAATAACTCAATACATGCACACACTCCTATTGAATAATATGCATTCACCTATATTGTGAATATACCTAGGATACATCTTGATTTACCCAGTTTATCAACATAGATGTACCTTTCAAATACATTCTTACCATTATGTTGTTTTGTATTTAGATTTGTAAAAACAAAGTAAATGGATTGTATGATTATATAATTGATTCATTAAGGCATACATGGCTGTTAATAAAAATGTCAAATGTTCAAATGTAATGACATTGAACACAAAAGAACTGAGCAGTTTATTGGTCTTGATCAAGTGCCTTTCTGTGACTTTGGCTAATAAGCCTTCTTTTTTTGTTGTGGTATCGTTTTGGAATAGAGTATTGTGAAACTAAACCTGGTACCGTTTAAGTCAAAGTTCTGGTATCGTGACAACGCTAGTGTCTTCGGGTGTGTTTTCATCTCTCCCCGGCACATATTGAACCTATACATTTCTAGGTCTAAACCAGTTAATCAATAAACTAAATTTGAAGATCACATTTTCTATATGGTAGTTGTAGTAGCCTACTGTTGCCCTTTACGATCGGGACTTATGTCTGGCATCCGTGTAAAAAAAAAAAGAATGACCGAGAGATTGAAAAAGGGCAGGTTGAGCGAACGTGAAATCAAATTATACCTCCATAATCATTAGGAAACATCCAGCCCGCCATTTATCTTTTGTCCTGGACATGACACCCGCGTTTGTAACCAATGCTTTGTTTTGATTTCCCTAAACCTCTCTCATCAATTTTCCTGTTCAATTTAGCCATGACAGACATAATTTTGATTGCTCCCTGTGTCCCCCTTTGTCTGCGAAGGAACAAGTGTTTACTCGTTGTCTGTGGCCTGTATTGGCTCCATCTGTTAGTCAGCCTTTGGTTCTGCGGTAATATATTCACCTATTCATGTAATGTTTTCATGTAAGGCATGTTCAAGGCCATAGCCTTTTCATGCACTATCCTTCAGCTACAGCTGACGTCTCAAGCGCTCCTGAAGCACCTTTAATATCGGAGAGGTCCCAAAGTGCGATGGAATAAATAAATGAGTGCACGTAGAAAGATATCAGCCGAGACCCGACGGAACCGTAGCGAAGAGCTAATCTCTATTTAACCTCTAAGACGAAGAGGGCCTGAACCGAGCGTTGTAATAGCCGCTCCCCGATGACCACTTCTCCTGTTCTCCTTTAACTTGCGATGAGACGGAAGCTAAATCCCACTAGCTAATAAGGGCCTTTACAAGCATAACCACCCTCCCCGGTAGCCTCAGCCTTCTCCGTCTCGATCTCTCTCTCACATTCCTCAGCGCCTTCTGCCGGACTTGGCCACTATACTAATAGACAAGGTTTACCATCAAGGACATGTGCACCTAGAATCATTTTCCTTCAACTTAATTGGTGCATAATAATTCTGCCGTGAATCACTGACGGAGAAATCAAAGCACCATGGAATGGATTCCTGGTGGATCTTGGTGACTGACCAATTCCAAGAGACGCAACTGCCCACAAATACATACATCTGATTTGACAATACCAAATATTTGTACGAAAAAAATACTTCTTCAGGGTTGGCTTAGGCAGGTGCAGGCTGTGAACTGTGCCAAACGCTTGCACCTGCAAGGAGGGGTAATTAGATTACGAGGAATGACGATATCTGTGAAATGTATTCACATTCCCTCTCGTCATAGCCTTCTTGCCAACCCCCACACACACATACAAAGAGAGTGTGATTCAGACAAGTTTCGCTTTCATAAGAGTGTAGAGACGGAGTATTGTCCTGCATGAGGCGCAGGTACTTTTATCATTATTCATGTTGTTGCTTTTGGCAGACTAGGTCCAGTGTAGCTCAGTTGTGGGTTCGATTCCCACGGGGGGCTAGTATGAAAAAAGTATGAACATGTATTTAAGTCGCTCTGGATAAGAGCGTCTGCTAAATTATGTAAATGTGTAACGCGGGAGCTAACGGAGTAGGTTTGGTTGATAACGGCTCACAGTACAAGGTAAAAAGTAGAACATAAATCAGTGTGATCCTAGCTGGTGTCTGTTTGCTACGCTGGGGAAGTGCTGAAGAGCACAACAATATCACAGCTGGTTTGAGCCGGGAACAAAGAAGTCAATTTCAGGACAACAGACCAAACAAAATGGAATGAAAAATAAATTACAAATCAGTTCCATCCAGGTGTTCTCCAGTCCATCGAGAGAAAAGGGGGTCAGGAAGTAATATTTTCAAACTAGTTGTAAACAGAAATATTGCTGGCCTCCATTGCCGGTTATAGGGCATTTTCTCTTATCTAGGCTACAAAGTGGGAGAAGCAGCTGACTAGTTTGAAATTAGTGGGATTTCTTCCAACTCGGGTTCATAATTTTTTCATCCCCTGAAACCGCTGAATATTTCATCCATTCTGGAGGTGCTGGGGACATTTATTATGCACAGACGTCTCCTGCTCAAAGAGTTCTTCCTCTGCTCTCCACGTTATGTCTCAAGACATGCCCACAAGGGAGTGAGGGTCCCATGAGGAACTGTGGGATGAACTAAGGAGTGGGTGGGATGTGGGGACGGGGGGTCTCTTCTAAGGTTTGGGGATGCGTCGACTGACTAAGCATGTATTAAGTATACATTATTGTATGCCATCATCATTACCCCACCACCATACCCTATTGAAAGATAGCTTTTCTACTAATCTCAAGATATTTGATTTAATTTAGACCCATCTCTGTTTTAAAGGGCAGGGTCTCAAATTGGAAATAGGGTCAGTAGCTTCTGTTATTTCTCATCAGCACTCCTACAAACTGTGACTCATCCTGTGGAGTTAAAGTGATGCATGATGGTCATTAAACGGTGGCAAAATGTCTCAATTTACATAAAGGAGTGAGGGGCAATGGTCTGATCACCGACCTTTCATGGGATGAGCAGTGAGCTTAGAGATGTGTGTCAAACTCGACACTAGAGCTGGGACGATAAACACAGTTGGTCAGCACAGACCCTAGGCACCCTTGGGCTGATGCCATCAGGGCCCGCCGCTTTCCACTGATGTAGTCTCTCCAGCTCTCTCTTTACTTGGCTGGTGGTGAAAGCCAGCCCAGGTGTGTGTGTGTGTGGGGGGGGGGGGGGGTGTTGAGGATCAGTCCAGAGGTGGGGGGAAGGGAGGTGTTGCAGATCAGTCCAGAGGGAGCGGGGGCGGAGGTGGGGAGGTGCTCGCTGATTGTCTCAACGAAGGTGTTGTGAGCAAAGGGGGGATGGGACAGCCGTGAGGGTGTGTGGCCTGGGGAGCTGGAGGGGAGGTGGACAGGGCCAGTATCGAACCTGTTAAAATATTGGTTCAGCTCATTGGCTCTGTCCTGGGTCCCCTCAGTCTGCCCACTGTTTGACTTTTTGAAGCCAGTGATATTTCTCATACCATTCCACAACTCTCTCACCTGGCTCTGCCTCAGCTTGTTCTCACCTGGCTCTGCCTCTTCCCCTCAGCAATGCGCAACTTCAGCTCCCTCTGGACGCATTTCAATTTGTCCCTGTCCCCCTCCTTGAATCCCTGTTCTTCTCATTCAGCAGGGCCTTCAGGTCGCTGGTGACTCAGGGTTTATTATTTGGAAAACAGCGTACCTTCCTGGTGGGTACGGTGTTGTCTACACCAAAATGTATATAGTCCGTTATGCAGTCAGTAAGTCCATCAATGTCCTCCCCATGAGCCTCACAGAGCACATCCCAGTCTGTTGTCTCAAAGCAGTCCTGTAGGGCATCATTCGCCTCCGGGGACCATCTCCTAATGGTCCTAGTGGTCGCTGGCTGCTGTTGGACCATAGGCCTGTAGAGTGGGGTGAGGTGGACAAGGCTTGTGATCCGATCTACCGAGGGGAGGGAGTGCAGTGGAGTTATATGAATCCTTCACATTAGCATATAACAAGTCCAGAGTTTTATTATTCCTGGTTGGGCACTTCACAAACTGTTTGAACGTGGGCAGAGTTGAAGAGAGAGATGCATGGTTAAAATCCCCCGAAATGGCAAAGAAGGCACTGGGATGCGCTGTCTGTAACCTCGCGATAACAGTGGATGGCGTCACACGCTGTGTTTGCGTCCGCGGAGGGCGGGATGGTAACAATAACAGCAATGGCCGCCGTGAATTCCCTCTGCAAATAGTAGGGTCTCAGGCTAACGACTAACAGCTTAATGTCCGGGCTACAAAACTGTTCCTTAACAGTGATATCAAACTAGTAGTATTAGTAGTTTAAAAGATAATAAATAAAATGTGGGTCACATTAATGTTATAAACTTATCCTAGAGGCAAAAGAAACGCACACCTGTTTAGGCGAGGTGCCGGCCAGCGGAGCGGAACACCCGAAAAAGAAAAGGAGAGCTGCACACTCTAGGAGCTCAGATGCAATAATTGAATAACATAAAAACCAACGTTTCGACAGACAAGCTGTCTTCATCAGGGTTTAATAAACTTATCCTACCATTTACCGCTATAGCATCAATTCAGGCAATTTATTGCAATATGGATTTTTGTCCACATAGCCATGTTCTACCAGACACTGCAAAAAAACTGGCTTTCAAAACGTACAACCCTTACTCTGTTTGCATGGCGATAGCTGGTGTTGCATTCCACTGCCAGGGCCCATCCACCTAATTATAACGCATTCAAGAATCTGTGGGAAGGTCACTGCTGAGAGAATTCTCACTCAAATGCAACAGGCGAAACACAAACGCTCAGAGCCAGCTAGGTTCTGGCCTCAATGACATGTCACAACACAAATGGCAGAGGGTCGCAAACACTTCCTCCGGGGGTCACCGAAAGGGCACGACCTTTCAACATGTCTCAGTAAACAAAGAGTCAAAGCTGGAGCTAAAGGAAAACTCAGACATAAAAACACAAAGGAGAGACAACACAAGAACACAACTCATTCATAAACCCCTTAAACCTATCAAATTCGGTACAAACATACTCCTTATGACAAGTTAAACAGCTTAAGAGCATCAGCAGTCCTGAGAGATTGGATAAACGTGAATTTACCATACAAAATGTTACCATAGTGTTCATGACATCAATTCCTTATGATATCATGGAGCAGCAACAGTTGTCCATAATATATGATAACATGTTGCTAACGCTAGAACAGCCATAGGGTGAGTGGCATAAATATCTCACTGGCAAAAAAAAAAAGCATGTCAGAAAAGAAACATGATATAGGCTCAGTCTACCGGTCAGGACGAGATTCAACTGAGGCACCCTAGTATTTGCAAATTGGGTTCCAGCTAAAGTTTGAACAGTCGTTAAAAGTTTCTCAGTTAAAAAAATAAAGGACAACACCACCACTGAGGTATGATATGCCTTGATGACAGCTCTGCACACTCATGGCATTCTCTCAACCAGCTTCACCTGGAATGCTTTTCCATCAGTCTTGAAGAAGTTCCTACATATGCTGAGCACTTGTTGGCTGCTTTTCCTTCACTACGGTCTGACTCATCCCAAACCATCTAAATTAAAAATCTAAAATTTGGACTTCAGACCAAAGGACAAACTTCTACCAGTCTAATGTCCATTGCTCGTGTTTCTTGGCTCAAACCAGTTTCTTCTTATTATTGGTGTCCTTTAGTTGTGGTTTCTTTGCAGCAATTTCTGCAAAAGGGTTTTCTAATGATCAATTATCCTTTTAAAATTATAAACTTGGATTAGCTAACACAACGTGCCATTGGAACACAGGTGTGATGGTTGCTGATAATGGGCCTCTGTACGCCTATGTAGATATTCCATAAAAAATCTGCCGTTTCCAGCTACAATAGTAATTTACAACATTTACAATGTCTACATGTATTTCTGATCAATTTTATGTTATTTTAAAATGGACCAAAATTAGCTATTTTTTTAAAAACAAGGACATTTAAGTGAATGGTAGAGTACATATACAAAAGTATCTTTGAAATGCAAGTGAAAGGTCGTAATATTAGGAGTCTAGGCACAATGTAGATTTTGGCCACTAGATGGCAGCAGTGTATGTGCAAAGTCTTATCCTGAATCATTGCATTAATTTTCAAAATGTTCTATCAAGACTGCCCAAATGTGCCTATTGGTTTAAGTTCAAAGCTGTGCAATCTCCTCAAACAATAGCATGGTATCCGTTCTCTGTAATAGCTACTGTAAATTGGATAGTGCAGTTAGATTAACAATATATTAAGCTTTCTGCCCATATAAGATATGTCTATGTCCTGGGAAATTGTCTTGTTATTTACGTCATGCTAATCACATTAGCACACGTTAGCTCAACCGTCCCGAGGGTGAGACGATATCCTGTAGAGGGTTAAACACATGAAAGAGACACTTTAGTCTCAAATTCACTTCTTGACATTTCACCCCTTTCAACCGCTTTGATACATTTAACAGTGAGGTAACTTTTATCCCTGATAAGACAATGTGGCAGTGTTTTCAGATCCATTTCCTGACGCACAACTTAGATAAATAGTTTTACTCTTATTTAGCTTTTATTCTTTAACCAAGAAAGAGTTTTTAAAAAGGAAATATAGAGTATCCATTTAGAAAGACCTGGCCAAGAAGGCAACTCAAAAACCTCAGAGAGATAAGTATGAAAGAGGAGGACACTGAATGGAAGATATGAAGAATAGCTTGGCTTTGACAATATGCTTTCATCTTTATCACGAAAACGTATTGAAACTGAAAAGCAAAATTGAGCAATGCCGTTGTCATCCTGCTTCTACATCTCTGTGCTTATTCCCTGTCCACTTCACCACTTCCTCAGCCTACACTTTCTACTTCTCTTGTCAGCCCTGGCATCTTTCTGACTGTACCTCCTTCCCTCCACAAGTAATTTGTCTTCCTCCAGTGCCCCCTTCTCCACATCAAAGAGCACCAGTTCATTCAAGGCCTCGGTGGTGCTTGCTGTCACATGTCCGCCTTATTTGGGGCCCATATGGTCAAAAGGCAGATCACACTCACCGAAGTGAAATGGGACACTGTTTCCCGTGGGGCATTCCTATTGGCATCCACATAGGATTGCAAAGGGTCGGAAACTTTCTGGTAAATTTCTGGGAAGTTAAGCCCTGGAATTTGGGGAATTTTGCTTAAATTCATCAAAACAAGTTATCTTATAACTGAGAACCCTTTTTGTGCGATACACAGAAGGAAATTCTAGGTCTATATTTTGGTTAAACTATCCCCAATTCAATGGAATTGCAACCCTCTGCATGCACAGTGCATTCTTCTATCACTTATGCAGTGTACTCTTCCATCACATGTACAACTGATTCTCAAGATCTTGCACACTAATGAGATGCTATTGAGCCCACACTACTACACTGTCTGGTAAGTTTTGATTACAATACTGGGTGGGGTGAATATATATTATACGACATACATAATTTTTTGTTAACTAGTAAATAGTAGCCTACTGCAAAGTCTGTTTAAATCCTTTCTAACTTGTTAACAATTTCTGCTAGTTAGTTTTTGCTACCATGTGGGTTATAGCTTGCTTGAGCCTGCTAACTGAGGAGTGTTAATTCACCTGTTTCCACATGTTTCATTTTAAAACAATCTTACAAAGGAGTTGTTTAATCTAACTGCTTAACTATTTATCTGTACATGAAATTGTATCTGGGGTTTTTTTACTCATTTTTTTCTAATCTTTACAGGAAAATGCCACAGGCATTATCTGGTGTGTGGAGACATTTAACTGCAGCGAATGTAGAAGAAAAAGCTGTGTACATTTGCAAATACTGTGCCAAATCATATGTGAAGAATGCAACAAAGATTCAGAATCATCTGGCCAGGTGCATAAAGTTCTTTTGGAGCTCACAACAAGCAACCTCTGACAAAAGTCCCTCTACTTCTATTCAAGGTGAAAATGATTAATCAGACACCTTGAGGAACGTAGCTGTGTATGCAACTGGTTCACCTCTGATGCTCACAGGCAATGTGCATTGGAAGAGATTTCGGAATGTTCTTCGCCCAGCATACACCCCTCCAACCAGACATGCTTTATCTACTCATTTTCTGTATGCAGATTTCAACAGTTCAAGTGGAGGTCAAGCAAATCATGGAGAAAGCAGACTGCATTGCAATCAACTCTGATGGATGGTCGTGGGCAAGGAATAATTAACTAGATCATCTCCACACCTCAACCAGTATTCTACAAGAACACAGACACAAGGGAAAACAGACACACCGGTCTCTACATTGCAGATGAGCTGAAGGCAGTCATCAATGACCTTGGACCACAGAAGGTATTTGCACTGGTGACAGACAATGCTATGAACATGAAGGCTGCTTGGTCTAAAGTGGAGGAGTCCTACCCTCACATCACACTCATTGGCTGCTCCTCATGCATTGAATCTGCTCCTCAAGGTCATCATGGCACTGAAAACAATGGATAAACTCTACAAGAGAGCCAAGGAAATGGTTAGGGATGTGAAGGGTCATCAAGTTATAGCAGCAATCTACTTCACCAAGCAAAGTGAGAAGAATAAGAACACACATTGAAGCTGCCCAGCAACACCCGTTGGGGTGGTGAAGTCATCATGTATGAGTCTCCTGGAGGGGAAGGAGTCTCTTCAAGAAATGGCCATATCACAGTCTGCCGATATGGACAGCCCCATCAAGAGGATGGATTATGTATTTTGGGAGAGAGTGGTAAGCAGTCTGAAACTCCTGAAACCTATAGCAGTAGCCATTGCACAGATTGAGGGAGACAATGCCATCCTGTCTGATGTTCAGACTCTGCTTGCAGATGTAAGAGAAGAAATCCGTACTACCCTGCCCACTTCACAAGCAGAGGAAACTGCAGTTCTGAAATACATAAAAAAGCATGAAGACTTCTGCCGCAGCGTACATGTTGGATCCCAAGTATGCTGGCAAGAGCATCCTGTCTGGTGCAGAGATCAACAAGGCCTATGGTGTCATCACTACCGTGTCTCGCCACCTTGGTCTGGATGAGGACAAGGTTCTTGACAGTCTGACAAAGTACACTTCCTATCAAGGGCTTTGGGATGGAGATGCAATATGGCAGTCGTGCCAACATATCTAATCAGCAACCTGGTGTTGCCGCCATCATCCTCCAAATCCCACCAACATCAGCCGCCTCAGAGTGCAACTGGTCCTTGTTTGGGAACACACACCAAAGCACGCAACAGGCTGACCAATACAAGTGTTGAACAATTGGTGGTCATCCAAGCAAATTTGAGGCTTTTTGAGCCTGACAACAAACCATCCCCAAAATGTGCAACCCTACATCCACATGATAAAATGTTTCAAACACTGTGTTTCAATCAAATCGACACATCCACTGCCACACCAAACTGCTGTTTAATGAAATGAAGGACAAAGTACAAGAAAGAGCCAGTGATGTGGAAGGACTAGAAAAAAATACTTGTTCTCTCTTACCTTGAACCGAGGTTGTAGGTGTTACACGACAAGGCAGCAAGCAGCCAGCGAGGGAACAAAATAGGAAAGAGCGAGAATAAAAAAAGGTTAGTGTCAGAGAATATGAACCCAGTCACCAAAACATGTATTTTGAAGCCAGGGTTGCGCCAACGGATTAACTACAGAATGCATTGAAAAAGGAACTTCAATACCTTTATCATAAGTGACTGTGTGTGTGTGTGTGTGTGTGTGTGTTTGTGTGTGTGTGTGTGTGCACATGCGCGTATGAAAGTTAATTTAAGAGAGTGAAACAATGGCACATTAAAGATTTAGGAGGTGCCAGACCACATTAAGCGATTCTATTCTTAGGATGTGTACAATACATCTCATTCCCATGTACATCTGTATTCACCCTGTACACTTCTAAGGGCTTCTGAGAGGAAGGAGTCTATGCAATATGCATGGCTCACTGTTACACAGGGCAAGCGGAGTGGTATTCTCCTGTTCTCCCGAGTGCAAGAGAGACCTTTGTCAGCTGCCCTTTGTCAGCTGCCGGCAAGTGATGCTGTTCTGATCAGAAGGAGAGCAACATGGGGAAAGGGAAAGCTGCCATTGTAGAGACAAATGGATTGCATATTTTCCCACCAAAGCCAAATGCACACTTTCATTCTTTTCTAACCTCCTGGCAGGCAGTCATGTTGGATGGACACCGGTCTTTCGGTTAGTGTTGAAAGAGGCTGCAAATCAAGCTGTACTACTGCATCTTGTAATTGAACAGAGGGGAATTGACACTGTGATGGGGGCAGGGGAGAAGAGGATCAGTGAAATAGCTTATTTAAGAAATAAGCCCAGTGCAGCTTTTTTGTGTGCTAATGGCAGCTTGAACTGCATTTAAAAAAAAAAACATTTAATTTATAATCCATCTGATTCTTGTTGACTGATGCTGGACGTTGGAGAGAAGTTGAAGGATAGGTAGCCTATATTAGCTTCAATCTTTACCTTCATGTGTGCCCAGTGAACCCCCATTGGAGCAATCTGCGTATAGTACAGTATGTAATCATTTTATAGGGTCCCTAAATGCCACACGATATGCTGCAGGGGACAGATTAGTAGTGTTACACTGTACAAAGGGGATTCCACCGAGGGATCATCTGAACCACCAGGGACTGGCAAGCTACAGAAGCCCTCCTGATCTCTGGGGGTGGATTTAGGAAGAGAAACCCACAGTGGGATTTCCACCCTGTCATTTGATCTAACAAATGAGCCACAATCATAATCATCACCATCATCATTAAAGTAATATAAACCACCGTCAGTACCACAGCTGTTGTTGGCATTAACTGTCAGGAGTGGATGCACCATTTTTATAAAACCAAAGTCAAACGTTGTAACGATGCTAGGCACTGCTGACAATGCTATATGACGGGACTCTATTTGGTTACATGGTTGGTTGCATCCTCAATCCTTTTGGTACCCCACAACCCCTATAATTCCTCCACTATTAAGAGGTAGGGAACCAGTGGATGGGTACTTTGATCTCAAGGTCTTGCGACATGAATGACGACTGGGCACTTGACCCCTTCTGACCCACTTTGGCTGAGTATAAAACAGGGTGATGGACCAGTGGGGGTCAGGCTCATGCAATGACACCCCCTCCAAGAGCCAAGACACCAACCATCAATCAAGATGATTACCATAAAGGCCTTTCAATTAAGACTGTCCCGTCCGGATTGGGTTTGGGAAAACTTGGACAAATGGCACTATAAAATGACCCCACAAGGCTACTGGTTTTATCAAGATCCTGAAGATTGGTCATACATGATAAACATCAGAGGAAGGAAAAGACAGATAGATCCCAGGCATCCTGGGTCGCGACCCAAGTCTACTGTGCTAGGCCCCCTGCCTTGCCCGACTGGACGTTACCTCACCACCAAGGTCTTGATAAACGGCAGTGTTTGACACGAGATACCTCCTCCTCAGGAGCGGTAATTTCATCACACCAATAAAGGATCACCCCTCGGAAACGTGCCTTCTGCTGACCTTTGACCTATCTCCTGCTGCTGTCTGGCGGCAACCACTCAGGACCACGTGTTGTTTTTAGGCCCATCCTAATGAAGTGACCTTCTGGATAGTGGGGGGGTTAGGCTGAGGGGAGGGGACAGAAAGGGTCTGGCCTGATGAGTCAGTGAGTGAGTTCATATGGTACAAAACTCAAATCAAGGCTTAACCAAGACAAATAACAGCCTAACTAAATGGCTATCTGAACTTCAACGGCATAGCTACGCTTACCAGGCTTTCATCCTTCTTTGAAACATAGAGAGAGAGGCAAAGTGTTTCTTCTGTGGGAAAACTCCCCCATTTGTCACTACACTCTCTACCATAACTATCCCATGTGCCGCAAACCTCAAACAAATGCTGTCCAAAAACTTCAGAGCACACTTTCTGCCTTTTGGCAGAGACTCAACCACTACATGTATGATTAAGAAACTGTAAGTAAAACCAGAGCAAGAGTTCAGCTGTCATCCCTATGAGATAAAGCCATTGAAGTACCCCTGTTAGCTTAGTGTGGTAACCTAGTCACAGTGCAAGATAGCTCTATAGTTATCTTGTTTTAACTACTCCTATATAAATAGTAGTCTGTCAGGTACTTAGAAGGAAGGTCTGATATCAATATTATTAAAACAAGACCCAGATGGCAAATATAAAGATCCAGTCTATCTAAAAAGAAATGGAGGCCTCTTACACTTTAATGTTGTGATGCAAAAATACTAGCGAAATGCATAGCACTCAAAATTAAAAATGTGTTACCAGGTATTGTTCATCCTCATCAGACAGGTTTTTTTATATGGACGATACATTGGAGATAATATACGACAACTACTAGAAATAATAGAACATGAAACATCTAAGAAGGATTTTTTCAATTTCGGTGATTCTCTTATAAAATGGGTAAAGATAATGAATAGCAACACCAGGTGTAAAATAGTAAATAGCGGCTGAATTGTTTTGAATTGACAAGGGGAGTTAAACCAGGGTGTCCGCTGTCACCATATCTATTCGTTATAGCATCGAAATGCTAGCTATTAAAATCAGATCAAATAACATTAGAGGATTAGAAATCCAAGGCTTAAAAACAAAGGTGTCCATGTATGCCGATGACTCAAGTTTTATATTAAGTCCGCAAGCTAGATCCATGCAATCTCTCATTGAAGATCTAGATAACTTTTCTGGACTAAAACCGAATTATGATAAGTGCACAATATTACATATTGGATCTTTAAAAAAATACAACTTTTACATTATCCTGCAGTTTACCTATAAAATGGGCTGACGGTGATAAAACTAGCATAAATAGGAAAGTATACCAGTTTCATTTGAGGACCAGGATGTTGACAGCTGTGGCATACAGATTGCAAAATAGTTGGGAAGAGATTTTTGATGTACTGATTCCATGAGTTGATATATAAAACGACGGAAGATTCAAGACTTTGTGCTTTTCAGCTAAAATTATTGTTCAGAATTCTTGCCACCAACAAAATGTTGAATATTTGGGGCATACAATCATCGCATTTCTGCAGATTTCGTTGTGAGGATACAGAATCGATAGACCATTTGTTTTTGTATTGCCCTCAGGTAGCATAACATTGACCTCAAATTGACCCTAGAAAAAGTATTGTTGGGAGATCTGGAGACTGGGTCAGTCAACTGCTAATATACTAATACTCTTAGTAAAATGATTTATCTTCAACTCGCAATCTGTGGATTCTATTTGATTAGATGGATTGAAATTGTATGTTAAACATCACAGCATAGTTGAAAGATATATGGTGCGTAGAAATCTGAAGAGGGTGGCCAGCCGAGATAGGTGGGATGGGCTGAGGGAAGCTGAGGGTTGGGATGTGGCATTGGAGACAAGTGGGAGTGGAGTTGCTCGGGGGGGGAATAGAATGACGGCCAAAGAAAAATTAACAAATAAAGTTTAAATAAAACATAACAAAAACAGTGATAATGTCTGCTATACGTCGGATGCCTAGAAGTCAACTATACACCTGAGATACTGTGCATTCGGAAAGTATTCAGACCCTTTGACTTTTTGCACAACAGGTTTTTTGAATGCATAAAACATTTGCATAAGTATTCAGACCCTTTACTCAGTACTTTGTCGAAGCACCTTTGGCAGCAATTACAGACTTGAGTTTTCTTGGGTATGACACTACAAGCTTGGCACACCTGTATTTGGGGAGTTTCTCCCATTCTTCTCTGCAGATCCTCAATGAACTCTGGAGCTCTGTCAGAGTGACCATCGGGTTCTTGGTCACCTCCCTGACCAAGGCCCTTCTCCCCTGATTGCTCAGTTGGGCGGGGCGGACAGCTCTAGGAAGAGTCTTGGTGGTTCCAAACTACTTCCATTTAAGAATGATGGATGCCACTGTGTTCTTGGGGTCCTTCAATGCGGCAGAAAGTTTTTGGTACCCTTCCCCAGATCTGTGCATCAACAATCCTGTTTCGGAGTTCTACGGACAATTCCTTCGACCTCATGGCTTGGTTTTTGCTCTGACATGCACAGTCAACTGTGGGACCTTATATAGACAGGTGTGTGCCTTTCAAAATCATGTCCAATCAATTGAATTTACCACAGGTGGACTCCAATCAAGTTGTAGAAACATCTCAAGGATGATCAATGGAAACGGGATGCACCTGAGCTCAATTTCGAGTCTAATAGCAAAGGGTCTGAATATAATAAACTTTCCGAATGCTAAGGTACCAGAAGATTGGACTACTTAGCATGGAGAAGAAGCTTTGGCATGTTAAAGTGTGATATTCCAGGAAAAGACAGAAGTATGAGCCATAGAATAACAAGTGTCTGTCTGTTGTGTCTCACAGACCAGCCAAGCAGTTTATCTAAGCTGTAATTACATTACTTTTTACACAGGGTTAAATTAGATCAATGAATTCAATCACTGGGCCTCATTCTTTCCCAAAATGTTCTATTTGAATTGTTCCAAGTTACATGTTACTTAGGAATGATAAAGGTTAAGTGCAGCTAAAAGTTATGTTTTTTGTAAATTGTTCCAATTGACTACAATATATTTGAAAATCATAAAAATCATAAACTCTGTATTCTTTGAAAATGTATGATTACACAATATTCAATTGAGCCAGAACCATTTTTACTATAAACACCCTGAAGAAGGCACAGTGATGCTGAAACATTGGTGGTTTATCCAATAAATTACTGGGAGTTATATATAAGTGTGCAACAGTTTATTCTCCTTTAGTCAGAACCTCTACACTAAATAATTTCTCTGGGTGTGAGCCAGCTCATACTTTTTCTTACAATAAAATGGGGGGACTTCGAACACAATCCAAAATTGATTTCATTAACCAACCAGAGGCCTAAACACTCTTTATAGAAGTTACTGATGACCCCAAACAGTCACCCTTTTCAAACAATGTGGTCTCACATCGTAGACAACGGACAATTGTCATTGACCAAACAAGAATGCACAGTATATCATTAAGTGCACACCCCAAAAAATAATCTGACACCATTCAGAGGAAGAAAAAAAAATCAACAAACAAAAGATTGATTTCTAATAGCCCTCTGTCGTGGTCAAGGCCTAAAAGCACTTAAAAATAATATAAATTGCTGCCCTAGCCAGGCCCCGTTGGTCTAAACCTTCAATACTCCAGACGTGTCTTTACACAGTAGAGCAGACCATTAGCAATCAATATACTGTCCCCAAAGGCTTTGTGTTGGAAATAGCACCGCGGAATGAGACGTTAGTATTTCTAGGAAATGCATAAACATGAATGTGCTAGTAGTGAGGGTAAGGCGCAATCTATACTGATGCATGAGCTTCTAAGTATTTTTTATTGAACCTTTATTTAAATAGGCAAGTCAGTGAAGAACAAATTCTTATTTACATTGACGGCCTACCCCGGACGACGCTGGGTCAATTGTGCGCCGCCCTATGGGACTCCCAATCACGACCGGATGTGATACAGCCTGGATTCAAACCAGGCACTGTAGTGACACCTCTTGCACTGAGATGCAGTGTCTTAGACCACTGTGCCACTTGGCAGCCCCATACTGTGATCAACATGGCATTTGTCTTCTAAGAAGACTCCAAGCAAACTATCCATTTGATTAAGACTACACATCCGGTGCATAGGAGAGATATTAAAATGTACAGTATCAAGGAAAACGCTTGGAAGACAAACTCCAGATTCAACATGTCTGAAGATCCTCTTTCTTCTTCTATGTTGTCCATATTAGGTCATAATACATTGTGCACATCAGGTCATAATACGTTGTCCATATCGGGTCATAATACGTTGTCCATGTTAGGTCATAATACATTGTGCATATCGGGTCATAATACGTTGTCCATATCGGGTCATAATACATTGTCCATATCAGGTCATAATACGTTGTCCATATCAGGTCATAATACGTTGTCCATATCAGGTCATAATACGTTGTCCATATCAGGTCATAATACGTTGTCCATATCAGGTCATAATACGTTGTCCATATCAGGTCATAATACGTTATCCATATTAGGTCAAAATACATTGTCCATATTCGGACTGAATATGGACACCATACTCCTCTTTTTCTATTTCAGAAGCTAACTTCAGGTGTATTCAGACAGAGCGGTTTAAATGGGCGGCTTAATCCATTTCAACCTTTTCAAGGAAACTGGTGCTCGTTAAAAGGTCCCATAAATTTGATGCCTATGTTAAAAGCTTTAAAATGACCTTTCACCCCCGGCTGTGTGTTTTTAATGGACACATGGCAGCACGTTGAAGACTCCTGGATTTTTGTGGTGGTGTGCAGGGTCTTACATTAACCACCCGTTGGCGCAGGGTTAACAGCTTTCATTGAAAGGCTACCTGGGTACTGTGACCCCAGTAAATGATGATGAAGTACAGCTGCCACCTTTTTGATAAGGCGGAAGCGTCCGTCCCCTCTGTGCCGCAACTACCCTCAACTACCAAACATGTAATTAGTGCTTTCTAATAACGGGACCATCTGGGAAGGGGAGCTGGTACACAGAGAGTGATTACTGCCACAATGAACCAGTGGTCGTTTCCTGTATTTAATAAGGGTGGCAGGGGTACCTGACCACAACAGTCTATAATGTAAACGTGTGTCCGTTTACTCCAAGCATACAAACATTCATACACTGACACATGCAAACAAATGTAAGCACATTTGGTCAATACTGTAATATACACACAAGCTAGTGTTAAAACTGCTAGGAGAAGGATATGCTACACTGCCACATGAGAGCCATGCATATTTGACCTGAGACTTCAAGTTCACAAATGGAGAGGATACGAAGGACCGTAATGTGGGGAAAAAAAATATGACGAGAGATAGATAGAGAGAGGTGGATGAAATGGGACGAAAGCTGGAGCTTGTGAAGCCGGCTGACACGTGTGGCGGTAGGAGGAGAGATGGAGCGGTGTCTCCACTACCCAACACTACGTTCCATACGGTGACCTCAGAATAACTTGAAGCTCAGTAAATCACAAAGAGGGGGATTCCCCCCCCCCCTCTCTTTATCCTGTCCATATCCTGTTTCCGTCCTGCGTTCCTTTTCATGTCTCTGGCTGAATGAGGGATGAGCCTGGTGGCCCTTTGAAGTGCACGCCCTGGAACATAGCAAATCCACATGGACAGAGAGGGCAGGAGCGATAGAGTAAGCAGCGGATGGTGTGGTGGTGGTGGTGGGGAGGATGCTGAATTGGAGAGACATACTGTATGTTGGGGATGGAGAGAGAACCTTAGGAATCTGTATGCAGCTTGGGTATGCAGGCATACAGCACGGTGGTGTTTCACAAATGGTAGGTCAGGAGGAACGTGACTAATCCTTGCAGGTTCTACTGTATGTATGAACTTGAATATGGTTCCATGGAGGCTTTTTCTTTGTTTATTTTGTGGTAATGTGACCATTTGCACAGCTTTGTGTGCGTTATGGCCCCAACTCCAACAATTCTGTGAACCACATTAGCAGGGTTTACTGCCATCTCAAGTTGAAACAAATGGTGCAAATTTTGACTCAAGGAGGGAAACTTTTAACTACGATATCTATAATCATGAAGGTATACTTCCCCATACATTGTAAGACTGAATGTGCGTGTGTACTGTACCTCAAATCTGGATTTTAGCTCATCTCGCTGTAGTCTGGAACGACAGACCCTGTTGTCCTTGAGACAAAAAACAAGTGTTCAGCACTGCAGTTGTCCTCTGACATAAAACATTTGAGGTGAGAACAAAAGCTTAAAAAAATGTGCTGAAATTCACACTGCGGAAGAGATGTATCCCGCAGATAAGAGCGGGAGGAAGTGAAATAGATATCCCTTTTTTTTTTCTCCGCCTGCATTCAACTACTGGCACATGACTTTGTCTGGTGCATATCCACACCCTGTGCGTGTCCGCGGCACAATAAATAAATAATTTAAAGAAAAACATGCAAATGCTCTACCCCGCCCCCCTGTTAATTACAAAGGCAGACAAGACTCTGGGGGAATAAGGCATGGTTTTTCCTTCCATGAGAGACACATTTCACACCACCGCCCCCGGGGCATTCCATTCAGTTTCCTGTCAGACTCTGCACTGTGCATGCACTGAGAGCAGAAGGTTCCAAGAGAGAGACGGGGGAGTATTGTCTGGGTTCTATACCTCCCTATGAACTTCCTGTGCACTGTTCTTACTCGGTCTGCTGAAATATCTGTTCACTCAGTGTTTGTGTGAGAGCAACGCCAATCTGACTAGGCTTCCGCCCAATGCCTGTCCTCTCAACTCCCGCTGTAAAACGGAAACAGCGTTGAGACAGGTTTCCTGTCTCCGCCAAAGTAGAATTCATAACCTGCTGAGATGGAGAGGGAGAGAGAATAAGAGACAGTGAGAGAGACAGAGCGAGAGAGGAAGAGAGAGGGAGAGAGGGATGGGGTGGTGGTGGTGGTGGTGGAAGGCCTAAGAGCTAAGAAGATATATCTCTCTCCCTCTCAGGTTCTCAAGGGTTCCCATTACCGCAGGGTTGTTGTGTGACCTGCAAATATCATCCACTATTTATTGCTGTCACACTTCCCCAGAGAATACGTGTTGCTAAACCATGCAACAATAAATAGCATTATGCAGTAGGCCTACATTGCATACAAAAAAATGTAAGCGATGCATACGGCTAGAATGAAGTGGTTAACAGCAGTCACAAATTTGTCAGTTTCCCAGTTTTACAAATTGAAGCTCCTATTGCAATAGAGAGAGGTGGTGTTGGGGTCAACTCCATTACAATTCCAGCCAATAAAGGGCTAACATTGGCCACAGGAATTCAAGTATAGAAATGCCCTTAGGTAAATAGTAAATTAATTCAAAAGACCATAACTGAATTGTCAAGCCCAATAGCTGTGCATTGAAGACATGGCTACGGGGAGTGTGAAACGCCTGAAATCGACTTCTCCGCGACGCCATCTGCCTAGCTAGTTTGCTTGCAGCTGCTGTTGTCTGCGGTCAGTCGGAGAGAGAGAAATAATTAATGAATCAATGGGAAGGCATGGCAGTGCATCACTGTTTAAGAGCGAACCCAGTACATCCCTCGGCATGCAAAGGCACAACAGTTTGGCATTTGCATTTTCCCACAATTCAATTTGCATGGTTGTCAGATGCCTGGGCCCGTTCACATGCTGTCCAACTGAGACTGGCACCCAGCAACTCACACTGACCCTTCTAAGCTTTTTGGGGAAATTAATGTGCGCCCTTCCCCACTCCTGCCAGCTTTCTCCCCACTAACACTCTCACACACTCAAGCTCGCCCAACACAACACTCAGTTCGACTTAAACAGGGTTGCTTTGAATCCAACTTGAAACATTGACCTCTGAGGGGCTATTCAAAAGGTGTTACCTTGTTGTGACACGAAAGACCGTACAAAGGAGGGCACGGAATGAGAAACACACCTCACACACACCCTCTACAAGTACTCTTTCGTTGAATCTCTTTCAAAGAACCAGCTCTGGTAGCAGCTCAGTAGTGCACTAACAGAGGATTAGGCCTCTCTCTGTTCTGTGTTCTCGAAAACATCTGTTTTGGAAGGCCGCCAAGACGGCAGCTTAAAGAATTCCCTCCACCAGGGCTCCATAGGGCTAATAATTACAACGCAGTGAGAGGAGAAGGAGGTGGAGGAGTGGACTGAAGCCACTAGTCGAGTGCACGGGAGAAAAAAAAAGTCCTATCACATTCTTGAAAGTGTTTTTAAATCTTCTATTTTAATGTTGGTCTGCCCTGAGACAAATCAATCAGACAAATCCCTCAAACTCCTAACAGACAGTTTTAATATATCTTAATCTTAATATACATTTTTTGGGGCAGTCTTCTCCCCCCCAAAAAAACATTAACAATCCGGTTTGTTGACGGGAACTTTGTCCATGAAATATTCCAGGACAGAGCAGATACAAGCGATGCAAAACAATGGAACCAAACGCAAGGCAATGGATTATCTGCAATCTCTAAATCAAATTAGCTTTTCCGGCTGCGGTTTAATGTCTTTTATCTCATTAATGCAAAAAAATGTAATCTCCTCCGAGTATGGTGGTGAGAGAGCGAGGGGAGTCCACTATAGGGTGGTTTATTAAAAAAAGAAAGAAGAGCACTGAATCACATTTCAACTCTGGAGAGATCCTGGACGGGCGCCACAGTTTGGTATTGAAAGTCATTCAAAGCAAAATGTCTGAATATTGCAGGACATGGAGTTGCAGTATTTCATAGATAGCACCAACTGGACTAAAATGAAGTTGCCTGAAACCCTCATGTCATCTTTTAGATTCTTAAGCAGGACATAAGATTGTTGAATTGGACTCTCCTTACGGTATTTGCTACCTTGCTAAACACATTAGGAATAGCCACTGCCGGCTTCATTTCCAATGAAACTCTATACTAATACTGCTACTACTACAGCAGTGGTCCTATGTGACCAATGTTCCCTCTAATCTGAGCGCGTGCAGTAGCCCCAAGACTGCGCCGCAAAAGTATCACCCCACAGAGAGAAGCATGAGATTGAATTTCACTCAACTTTCTAGAGCAGTGGTCACCAGCCGATCGATCTCGATCAACTGGTCGATCTCCAAGGCATTCCTAGTCGATCACCAAACATTTGATATGCGGTGATAATGTAAAGTATTTGGCCTATAAGCTTACTTCACAAACTTCATTGCTACAGTACTGTTAATATTGAATAAGCTTAGGTTTAAGTCATGTAAAACATCTGAGTGGTAGATCTCAGCTTGCATTTTGACTCAGAAAGTGATCTTGACTCAGAAAAGGTTGGTGACCTCTGTTCTCCCTGTTAACACTGTCAACGTTTCCCTATAATGTGGCAATTGTGATCGAATCAACGCAATTTTAGCCACTTTCCATGCAACATACCGAAACAAAACTAACTATGTAAGAGATTTTGTTGTAGGCAGAACGCATCAGAGTAGGATTCTATTGCGTTGACACTCACTACTCAGCCCGTACTCTACACAGACCGGTGCGGCATAAACAATCAGAGCTGCAGTAGGCCTATATGCAAATAGATCATTGCCATATATGGATCTGTGCCATTTACTTTGAACTGAACTGTGTTTACAGCATGAGTGGTCGTGAGTAGATGCGCTTGTTTTGAGATCAAAGCGGGAGCTGCATGTAGCCACGTGTGCAATTTTTTTTTCATATCCTTTGCTAGTTAGTGAGTTATTAGCCCAGTTATAGATCATTTGAAATTCAGCAATAGGGGAGTGATTGCTTCCTACAAGAGCACAAAATGTGTAGTCAGGTATCGAGATTTGTTTTTGTCTTAAAAGGGGCAGTGTTGATTTTGAGACATGCTTGAGATAAGCCAAGTAACCAATAGGCAAAGCTTAGCATAATTTGTCTGATTCTCTGTAATAACGTTATGAGAATAATAATGCCTTTTATTTTGTAAAGTGGTTTCTTGCATCAAACAACACAACAGCATTTTCAGTCCCCTCCTTGTCTGAAGGACAAGTGGATAAACAGGTTCATGTCAAGCCCTGGATGTTTTTTTTTTCAAAGGTATCATGGAATGTAGGCCTACATTGGACACCACACATTGGCTGCTACTGTACGCTGAATGATAGCTGTTCTATTTCCATGTTAAAATTTTATGGGATGCATTTTCTCCATTGTTTTTGATGGTAGGCCACTATGGTAGGTCTACATTATGATCAAATAGCCACAGTAGCCTACTGTTAAAACTAACATAAAGGCGGTACAGCCTCAGTGTTCACAGGAAACACGCACTGGAAGTTGCTCAGAATTTTCACAACTGTCAAGTTTGCCCTCGACACACCTGAAATGTACTCCGCGTAGCAAAAAAATTGAGGGAACATTGTATGTGACTATCAAGATGGAATTGAAAGAGTAGTCAACCTGCTATCAGTCACTATCCTTTATAGAAACATAAAAGACGAGTGTTAACTTATGTCAGATTTCTGCAGGTTTGAATAAAAAAGGTGACTTGATTTATGCCAGAGTTTGCATGGATTTCCAGGGTAGGGAAAACACATGAGTTTTGATTGACAGCTCATTTACAGCAAGCTATAAAGTGAAGCAGGGTGGGGGTAGGGTGGACACAAACTGGATTGAAGATATGATTTCCTGGAAGACTGACGCCGACACTACCGCTCCGACTGACAGAGTGAATGAGCTCCCCTCTGGAAGCTGGGGTATAGGTGACTACGAAAGACGGCAAGTTATTTTCCGGAACAACGCCTTTGTGTACCCTGATGAAGTGGATGAGATAAACCATCGCTCGCTTTTGTCCTCAATTACTCTTCGGCAACAGTTTTGGAGGTCAAAGTGGATCCTACAGGGCTGTACATACAGTCTTCCTCCCTCTATCCCTCCCTCCCTCCCTCCCGCCTACCCTTCCCTCCCTCGCTCGCTCCATTCCACCCCTCCCTCCCATCCGACCCTCCAACCTGCCTACCCCCCCACCCTCCCTCCCATCCAACCCTCCATCCTGCCTACCCCTCCCTCCCCCCCACCCCTCCATCCTGCCTACCCCCCACCCTCCCTCCCATCCAACCCTCCATCCTGCCTACCCCTCCCTCCCTCCCACCCCTCCATCCTGCCTACCCCTCCCTGCCTCCCTCCCTCCCTCCCCTCCCTCCCTCAAATTTCTCTTATTTCACCTCCTCATCTTGCTAGTTTTATTTTCTTGATCCATGATTTCTTCGAACCTAATGTTTGGAATTTTTTTCTGCCCTAATGGGCACATTTACGAGTCATCCAATAGAACAGCTGTGGGGAGTGGAGGATGAGTCCAAGAATAACTGCAAATAATATCGGAGGGAGGGAGCGAGCGAGGGAAATAGGATAAATGCTGCACAATTTCTGGCTTCATGCTGACTGAGTCACAAATGGGGTCCACAGATGAGTGAATGCATTCTCCGTTCCAGGGCCAACAAAACAAAACGCCACCACCTAGAGCACTGCACTACGGGTAAATCGCAGTGGGTATCATGCCAAGTTCCCACCCTGACCAAGGTGTATGCCTTTCCAAAACACTCCTACATCACATAACATAGCAGTGAGCAACCTTTACTGTGTCGCTTCTCCAGTTATCTGCTATGAGGTTCCAGTAATATACACTCACCAGACAGATTATTAGGTACACCACCCCTTTCACGACAATGGATCGCTCACCAACACTGGACAATTGGAGGAGTGTAAAAACCATTGCCTGGTCTGATGAATCCCGGTTTGGAAGCATGAGTCCATGGATCCATCCACCCTGGTGTCAACGGCACAGGCTGATGGCGGTGGTGTACCGCCGTCCAATCTGCAGCAACTGTGTGATGCCATCGCGTCAGCATGGAACATGCCTGTGGATCGTTTCCGACTTGTACAATCCATGCCCTGAAGAATTCAGGCTGTTCTGGAGGCAAAAGGGTGGCCGACACGGTACTAATAAACTGTCCAGTGAGTGTATATCATGGTGGGTAGAGTGTAACTCGCCCTCTGGCAATCCCCACATATGTGCCCTCAGATCCCCCTTGTATAGTGCAATAACACTGATATAAATAGTGGCCTATATAGATATTAATATCTTTGGTGTGGAATGCACATCAATCTTTTCTCTAGTCCCATCTCCCACTCGTGTCACATTTCTCTGCGTACCGGGTAGGAGATCTCTCGCCTACTTGTCAGACGCTCGCTTCCCTCAGAATTCTCTCCTGGCTTTGGGTTTCTCCTTTACCATAGCCTCTTGTCTATCAACGCTCTTGACAGTAAGTTGGAATTGAGTATGTAGCTTGGTGAGACAGACTTATATCCCAAGTCAGGACATCGCACGAGTGAGGCATAGAATTTAAGCAAAATTGCTTCCAAGTCAAAGTTGCTTGTCAAATGCTATAACCCCAGTAGGGGTGTACGGTATGAGCAATGCCTCTCTAAGGACAAATTGGTTAAACTCATACAAATTGGCCAAATCAAGATGGCTGAATCTTTCTGTAGAAGTTATATGATGGATGGCTTTCATTTCCCCACATGTATGATTTAAATGGGAACCCTTGCTGTCAGAACCCACATCATTTGTTTTACTAGCCCGGGGCGGTCCTATTGAGTGATGCACACAGAGGTGTGGATCTCAATATGTAACCAATGGATACACTAAATTTCCTCTGCTTATTTGCATGCCACAGGTTTTAAAAGGGAGCACCTTCTTAAAGAACCCACCATAGGTCTACTCCAACCCACAGGGGTTCTGTTGATGGCTGTGCTCGGTGAGGAGTGGTAGGCTAAGTCGTGGGCGGCGTAAGCGGCGGTAGCAGCTGCAACGTGCTGAACTGAAGGGTAATCTCGCTCAGCTCCGAATGGGAGGCATTAGGAGACGTGTCGGAAGAGAGAATAGACAACCAGGCCTCTCCTGTAGGTTTAGATCCTAGGAAACTAGAAGCCACTGCACTGACTCAAACACACAAACACACTGAAGTTGGGGTAGGGAACACACACAAATGGGGTGAATACGGTCAAGATGGGGCCACATTTGGAAACAAATGTGTCAATGGAGTACCATTACAAACAAAATGTGAAACCCTCTAACAACCATGCCGTAACACTGCAGCAACTGTACCTGGCTTCACTCTCCCGCTCTTCTTCTTCTCCCTCCCTCCCTCGCTCTCCCTTTCCCTCTGCAGCAGATCATCTTGAGTTGTCTAACACTGCAGTGGCAATACATCACTACAAGCATTTTCTCCTTGCCTCTCCCTGTCCCCTTCTCATTCACATTGTGTAGTATGGCACGGCCATCACATTACTAGAACTACAGCGGGGATATGATGAGAAGTCCATCATATCAGTGAGATGGATCAAAATCATATTCATCCAATGTGATACACACACACACACACACACACACACACACACACACACACACACACACACACACACACACACACACAGGGGGTCAAAAGTTTGGAATATTACTCATTCAAGGGTGTTTCTTTATTTTCACAATTTTTTACATTGTAGAATAATAGTGAAGACATCAAAACTATAACATAATACATATGGAATCATGTAGTAAACAAAAAAGTGTTAAACAAATCAAAATATATTTTTATATTTGAGATTCTTCAAATTGCCACCCTTTGCCTTAATGACAGCTTTGCACACTCTTGGCATTCTCTCAACCAGCTTCATGAGATAGTCAGCTGTAATGCATTTCAATTAACAGTAGTAACTTTCTTTCCTAATTAATGCGTTTAAGACAATCAGTTGTGTTGTGACAAGATAGGGTTGGTATAAAGAAGATGCCAAACAGTTCTATTTTTGATTCATCAGATAATTTTCTTTCTGAGGTCTTGGCTGATTTCTTTTGATTTTCCCATGACCTCCAATTGACTCAAATTTTGTCAATTAGCCTATCAGAAGCTTCTAAAGCCATTACATCTATATCTATATCTATCTATCTATCTATCTATCTATCTATCTATCTCTATCTATCTATCTATCTATCTATCTATCTATCTATATATATATATATATATATATATATATATATATATATATATATATATATATATATATATATATATATATATATATATATATATATAGTGGGGAGAACAAGTATTTGATACACTGCCGATTTTGCAGGTTTTCCTACTTACAAAGCATGTAGAGGTCTGTAATTTTTATCATAGGTACACTTCAACTGTGAGAGACGGAATCTAAAACAAAAATCCAGAAAATCATATTGTATGATTTTTTAATAATTAATTTGCATTTTATTGCATGACATAAGTATTTGATCACCTACGAACCAGTAAGAATTCCGGCTCTCACAGACCTGTTAGTTTTTCTTTAAGAAGCCCTCCTGTTCTCCACTCATTACCTGTATTAACTGCACCTGTTTGATCTCGTTATCTGTATAAAAGACACCTGTCCACACACTCAATCAAACAGACTCCAACCTCTCCACAATGGCCAAGACCAGAGAGCTGTGTAAGGACATCAGGGATAAAATTGTAGACCTGCACAAGGCTGCGATGGGCTACAGGACAATAGGCAAGCAGCTTGGTGAGAAGGCAACAACTGTTGGCGCAATTATTAGAAAATGGAAGAAGTTCAAGATGACGGTCAATCTCCCTCGGTCTGGGGCACCATGCAAGATCTCACCTCGTGGGGCATCAATGATCATGAGGAAGGTGAGGGATCAGCCCAGAACTACACGGCAGGACCTGGTCAATGACCTGAAGAGAGCTGGGACCACAGTCTCAAAGAAAACCATTAGTAACACACTACGCCGTCATGGATTAAAATCCTGCAACGCACGCAAGGTCCCCCTGCTCAAGCCAGCGCATGTCCAGGCCTGTCTGAAGTTTGCCAATGACCATCTGGATGATCCAGAGGAGGAATGGGAGAAGGTAATGTGGTCTGATGAGACAAAAATAGAGCTTTTTGGTCTAAACTCCACTCGCCGTGTTTGGAGGAAGAAGAAGGATGAGTACAACCCCAAGAACACCATCCCAACCGTGAAGCATGGAGGTGGAAACATCATTCTTTGGGGATGCTTTTCTGCAAAGGGGACAGGACGACTGCACCGTATTGAGGGAAGGATGGATGGGGCCATGTATCGCAAGATCTTGGCCAACAACCTCCTTCCCTCAGTAAGAGCATTGAAGATGGGTCGTGGCTGGGTCTTCCAGCATGACGACGACCCGAAACACACATTCAGGGCAACTAAGGAGTGGCTCCGTAAGAAGCATCTCAAGGTCCTGGAGTGGCCTAGCCAGTCTCCAGACCTGAACCCAATAGAAAATCTTTGGAGGGAGCTGAAAGTCTGTATTGCCCAGCGACAGCCCCGAAACCTGAAGGATCTGTATGGAGGAGTGGGCCAAAATCCCTGCTGCAGTGTGTGCAAACCTGGTCAAGAACTACAGGAAACATATGATCTCTGTAATTGCAAACAAAGGTTTCTGTACCAAATATTAAGTTCTGCTTTTCTGATGTATCAAATACTTATGTCATGCAATAAAATGCAAATTAATTACTTAAAAATCATACAATGTGATTTTCTGGATTTTTGTTTTAGATTCCGTCACTCACAGTTGAAGAGTAACTATGATAAAAATTACAGACCTCTACATGCTTTGTAAGTGGGAAAACCTGCAAAATCGGCAGTGTATCAAATACTTGTTCTCCCCACTGTGTATATATATATATATATATATATATATGTGTGTCGGAAGTTGTCCTAATTGACAGAAAAAAGGGAAGCCTGTACAGAATATTCCAAAACATGCATCCTTTAAAAAAAAAAAAAAAAAAGGCACTAAAATAAAACCACAAAAAAAAAAAAAAAAAAAAAATAAGCTTTATGTCCTGAATACAAAGCATTATGTTTGGGGCAAATCCAACAATGCATTACTGAGCACCATGCTTTAAAATATGAAGAGTGGTAGTGGCTGCATCATGTTATGGGTATGCTTGTCATTGGCAAGGACTAGGGAGTTTTTTAGGATTAAAATAAACGGAATAGAGCTAAGCACAGGCAAAATCCTAGAGAAAGACCTGGTTCAATCTGCTTTCCAACAGACACTGGGAGACAAATTCACTTTTTAGCAGAACAATAACCTAAAATACAAGGCCAAATCTACACCCGAGTTCCTTACCAAGAAGACAGTGAAAGTTCATGAGTTTCGGAGTTACAGTTTTGACTTAAAACTTGAAAATCTATGGCAAGACTCTGAAAAAGGCTGTCTAGCAATGAACAACCAACCTGACAGAGCTTGAAGAATTTGTTTAAGAATCATGTGCAAATATTGTACAATCCTGGTGTGCAAAGCTCTTAGAGACTTACCCAGAAAGACTCAGTCGTAATCGCTGCCAAAGGTGATTCTAACATGTATTGACTCCGGGTTGTGAATACTTAAAGCTGAAATATGTAACTTTTTGGGCGACCTGACCGAATGCACATAGAAATGTGTGTTATAGACATGTCACTCATTGAAAGTAAGTCTAAGAAGCGGTAGATCTGTTCTATGTGCACAATTGTTTAGTTTTGTACACCAGCTTCAAACAGCTGAAAATACAACATTTTTGGTTATGGTTAAGATATTTCACAGCGGTTTAGATGGCACAATGATTCTCTACATTATACTTGCTTGTTTTGTCACAAGCTAAAATTAAGCGAACTATTAGACATCCTGCTGGCGTGTGCTCAATTCCAGAGTGTTTCCTTGACACAGCGGTGTCCTCTGAGGACCTTACCCTTTCAGAGGAATTGGAGGAGACAGATTACCTCAGATTGATGTGATAGGCCTCATCTATTATTAGACTGAACCATTTGAGGACTCTTTATTCAAGTTCAGGTCAAAAAAAAGGAAAAAAAGATGGGGAAGAGAGTAGAGAAAAAGCTACAAAATAAGTTATTATTTCACTGTCATTCGCACTTGAACACAACCAAACCATAAGATGATCGCTCTAACGCTGTCCTTCAAACTCATACGTTAAGGCCACCAAGTCCTAATTAAAAGAACCTTTTCCGGCTAATCAGTCATCTCATTGTAATTTGTCCCTTGTCGGGAGAATCAATTTAGTGCACACAGAAGATGTCCCATTTACCACGTCTTTGTGCTATAAATGACTACCGGGTGCCATTTTCAACACACGTTAGCCGGCGTGTGATAGAAGACAGAACGCCACTCATTCATCAAGGCCTGGTTCAAATATTTTCTTTTGGGAAACACATCACACCAAGGTCAAGTTCATTTAGCAAAAAAAGCCATTGGGAATTACATGTTGCTCTGATAAGATAGGAAACCCTATATATGAGATCTTCTGTAAATGACGGCAGCGTTGACGGTGGAGATATCATGAGGAGGTACATAGAGCCTATAAGGACGCTAGAATTACTTAACGAGATTCAATTGGGTTGAATCAGTCAATGGCCGACAGAAAATGATAACTCTGGCCATCAAAGAGCTCTCAAGCCTTGTTTCGTCAAATTGCTCCAGTTGAATCAGGTATATCTTCAATTGATAGATCTAAAAGAGAAGTAAAAGCCGGTTGTTTGTGCAATGGCCTGGGTAAAGTCAATGCTGCTTGCTTTTCTTTTGTCTACTCAGTGAACAGATAAGGCAGGGATTAATTGAATGTTTCCGTTTAGCGACGTGTGTCGTCGTGCAGAGGTTTCTCCCTGGTGTTTTCAGTGTTTAGTGACCAAGGTTTATATCTAGCTGCATTTTCTGGGGCATTTCATGGTAACGGTACATTACAGTAGCACTTTAACAGTAGCGCTCAAGGATGATAGCTGGATCCATTGAAAATAGAATCCATTTCTATGGCTGGGCCATTCACGAATCGGCATGCTCTTTCTAGACTGTTACAGGTTTCTTACTCTAGCACAAGGCACATTTCTTGTCCGTGTCCTCCTATTTACAGTTTATTATGAACCATGTTAAAGAATGTCTTTATTCTGTGACCTGAGCGACGTAAGGCATTATAGCCTGACTTGATACGCCAAAACCGGTAAAATGTTCCTAAATCAGATCATAGCAAGTATTCAAATAATTTGTTTAAAGGATCAAGTCAAACAGGTGGATCTAAGCCCAGTGTCTTCTCCAGCTATTATTAGCGCATCGCTTATGCTGTAATATTCCCCAACACTATAATCAAAATAAATCCTCCTCAGGCATGTACAGTATTTACTACCTAAAAAAAAATACTAACTTGTCTTGTCTACAGTTTAGGCCTACATGAACACAGCAAGAGAGAAGTGTACACTGTACAATCCTTACCCAGGCAAACACAGCTGAAGGGTTTGCTAAGCCGCAGAGCCCTCTTTGGTGCCGACGGCCTTTAATCCCCACTGATCTGATAGGATTAACACATGAGGACCATGCTGGCTCAGAAAGCCATGGCTTTGCCCTGTTGCCTTGGGCTCGCCTAAAAGTCGGGTCAGAAGGACTCGACAGGGGAACCGATTTAGGCCCAACTCAGGTGACCTAAAGATTGTCAACTGGCATCCAGTTCGCAGGTTATGGTGAGGTAGGCTAATACTGTCATTTGGCTTGCAGGTTATCGTAAAACGAGAAAAACCATTGAAGACAGATTGACTGCACACAGATAGGACACAAAGGGTGCTATCTGATACGAAATCCCATTATACGTTCCATTTCCATCTGCACTTCCATTCTGAAGCCAAACCTTCAGTTGTGCGCCAATGACCGTAGTAACTCGCCCCTGACTGACTAACTCTGCAAGGAGACACGCACTCTCCGATACATAACGGCAGAAATCAAATATACGCTTGAAATAGAGTGTCAAGATGCCGTGGCACGGACCCCTCTCGGAGCAAAACAAGGATCAGAGGAGCAGCTAATTTAAATCCAGAGGAGTCAGACCTCAAATAGCGTGGGCCTGACCTCCTTCTGCTTATTGGCAGTGGCGAAGTGTGCCTCTTCAATAATTTACTTCAATTAAGCCATCCTCCCTCTCCTAACTTCTCGCCAGTTTTAGCCACTTTGAGCAGTTTCTTCTCAAAGCTAATGGTGTTATAGCGGGCAGGCCATACTTGACTGAACAGTTCACACACACTGTTGCCAAAAGGGGATTGGGTGGGAGTGAGAGGGAATAAGACTCCCAATTACTTGGAATGTGGGGCTGGGGTGGCCGCCCTCATGGATGGAGGCTAATGCGGATAGCTCACTGGATTTTATTCAGCAAGGGTGGCAAATTTATCGCTGACTTTGCTGCGAATAGACAGAATCATTAGATCATTTGTTTTGGTACTGTCCATATGTAGCTTGTTTTTGGTCGCAGGTTCAGGAATGGCTGAAAAATTGCAACTTTTGCCTGGAGCTAACTCTCCAAATAACACTGCTGGGTGATTTGAAAAGTCATTGTCAATTGATCAATACTTTTAGCAAAAAAATCTTAAAATGTATGATCTGTATAAACTATGAGAATAGAAAGGTTGAGAACTCTTGTGAAACATCACAGCACAGTCTTCAGAGATAGATGGGAGGGGTTGAGGGTAGCTGAAGGACGGGATTAAAAACAAACAAAATATAACTATTGTAAAATACACTGTGTACGTAAAATGTATATAGTATGTATAAGCTGGAAGTAGAAGCCTAAGTGTTGTTGTCTATTAGTTTACTCCAATTAGGAGAGGGGTGGTAGGGTTAGGGGAAATAGTAGCGGTAGTGGGCGTGGCCAATTGTACATCCACTTGGCAAAATTTTGCTGTTTTAAAGCTATTTCCTGAAATGTGCTATGCATTTTTTTACTGCGGTTTTTACTGAGTTACAGTTCAGATAAGTCAATTGAAATAAATTCATGTATGCCCTTATCTATGGATTTCATGACTGGGAATACAGATATGCATCGGTTGGTCACAGATACCTTTTTTTTTTTTTTTAAGTAGGGGCGTGGATCAGAGGCAGTGGTCTGCGGTTGTGAGGCCGGTTTGAGGTACTGCCAAATTCTCTAAAACGAAGTTTAAGTTTACATTGATAACATTTTACCTTCACAAAAATATTTAATTTTAAATCATATATTTGTTGGAGTGTTTCCCCTGTATGCTAAAAGAATACAGGAGAAACACTGGAAAGCCTGACAAATAGCTCAAGGATTTGATTCAAGTCAGCTAAATGCCCTCTCCTATAAAAGCTACCACAGTCAAAAGCCCAGACTGACCACCACATGGAAACAGTGCCCATGTTTTTAATAAACAGCAGCTATTGTACCTATCATCATCTAGATAAGCACTTTATTTTCTCGTTAGCAGAACAGTGTGGTTAAAGAAAAGAGCAAGAGATGGGAAATTGTTGTCTACATGGACTATGGGGTTAGGATAAAAACACTTGGGTCAGGTTCTCAGGGTAAAAAAATTACTTGTAAAATATGGTCGGGCTAAACCTCTCACAGACAGTCAGACAGACAGACAGACGGACGCAACATAACAAACTATACATTTTACAGTTTTAATACAGTTTGTATGCATTCGGAAAGTATTTCCACATTTTGTTACGTTACAGCCTTATTCTAAAATGGATTAAATAAATGTTTTTCCTCATCAATCTACACACAATACCCCATAATGACAAAGTGAAACCAGGTTTTTAAAAATGTGTGCAAATAAAAAACTGAAATACATTATTTACATAAATATTCAGGCCATTTGCTGTGAGACTCAAAATAGAGCCCAGGTGCATCTTGATTGTTGTCTGCCTGTGGTAAATTCAATTGATTGGACATGATCTGTAAAGGCACACACCTATCTATACCCAGTATGGTCGCACAGTTGACAGTGCATGTCAGAGCAAAAACCAAGCCAGGTTGAAAGAATTGTCTGTAGAACTCTGAGACAGGATTGTGTGGAGGCACAGATCTGGGGAAGGGTACCAAAAAATGTCTGCAGCATTGAAGGACCCCAAGAACACAGTGGCATCCATCATTCTTAAATAGAATTTGTTTGGAACCACCAAGACTCTTCCTAGAGCTGTCTGCCCGGACAAACTGAGCAATCCGGGGAGAAGGGCCTTGGTCAGGGAGGTGACCAAGAACCCGATGGTCACTCTGACAGAGCTCTAGAGTTCCTCTGTGGAGATGGGAGAAACTTCCAGATGGACAGCCCTCCACCAATCAGGCCTTTATGGCAGAGTGGCCAGACGGAAGCCACTCTTAAGTAAAAGGCACACGACAGCCTGGTTGGAGCCTGCTGGTCTGATGAAACCAAGATTGAACTCTTTGGCATGAATGCCAAACGTCACGTCTGGAGGAAACTTGGCACCATCCCTACGGTGAAGCATGGTGGCGGCACCATCATGCTGTGGGGATGTTTTTCAGCAGCAGGGAATGAGAGACTAGTCAGGATCGAGGAAAAGATGGACAGAGAAAAGTACAAAGAGATCCTTGATTAAAACCTGCTCCAGAGTGCTCAGGAACTCAGACTGGGGGGAAGGTTCACCTTCCAACAGGACAATGACACTAAGCACACAACCAAGACAATGCAGGAGTGGCTTCTGAATGTCCTTGAGTGACCCAGCCAGAGCCCGGACTTGAACCCGATCAAACATCTCTGGAGAGACCAGAAAATAGCTGTGCAGCGACGCTCCCCATACAACCTGACAGAGCTTGAGAGGATCTGAATAATAGGAGAAACTCCCCAAATACAGGTGTGCCAAGCTTGTAGCATCATACCCAAGAAGACTCGATGCTGTAATCGCTGCCAAAGGTGCTTCAACAAAGTACTGAGTAAAGGGTCTGAATACTTATGTGAATGTGATTTCAGTTTAGAATTTCTTATAAATTTGCAAGAATGCCTAAAAGTTTTGCCTAAAAACGATTTAATCCATTTTAGAATAAGGCTGTAACGTAACAAAATGTAGAAAAGGTCAAGGGGTCTGAATACTTTCCGAATGCACTGTAAACTAATGTATAGAATGTATTATAGAAGAGACAAAATTTACAAATTCTACAGCATAACGGCAGAGTCATGTCTCAAGTGTAAAACTAATAATGACTCAATAATCCATTCTTTTTGGGAACGTTATGAAGTTCTGACGTTGTGGGCGGAGCTAATTTAAGACCAAGTGGCAAACATTAATGCAAACAATTAGAGCTAGTTTCCTGCCATTCTACACATTCTGTCATGGGGCTGAGAGAAAAATATCAGTTTCAAAGCTAATTTCCTTCAATTATACGCTTGTTGACATGTTCTTATTCTATCTAAATGTAATTTTACATTTTTGGAATTTTAGATTGTCCCGGACAGTGAATGTTGGTTCTCAAAGATGATCTTATAAAAAAATATACTGCTCCATTATCTTTTCTACATACTTTATATCTGGTTTTAGTCATTTAAGTTTACACTGAAAACCAGTGGTAAAAAGTACTACTTAAGTATATTTAAAACCAAATACTTTTATACTTTTTCTCAAGTAGTATATTACTGGGTGACTTTCACTTTTACTTGAGTCATTTTCTATTAAGGTATCTTTATTTTTACTCAAGTATGACAATTGGGTACTTTCTCCTTTTACCATCCCGAAAAATTATTATTTGTGCCGCTGCTAAATGCAAATAGGGGAAACACTGCATACAGAGGGAAAGCCAGCCAGAGAGGGTTTGGCTTTTCATTTGTCTCCACAGACAGCCAGTTAGTAGATTAGCCGTGGCCCCCATAGCCTGCCACACGCCGGCCGGGTCCTGTCCCACAGCCATGCACTAAATCACATTTGCAAGCCACCGGTGCTATTATAACCACTAAGGAACACCTTTCTACAGGATTACAGGGGTAGTGTGGCTAGGAGGATTCACCCATTGACAGGTTATTTATATCCGCTCATCCGCCGTGCTCTCCTGACCCCTTTTGAAAAATCAGCCCAAGTCCATTGCTCAACCTAGCCTATATTTTAATACACCAAGCACGTTATCCCACCGAGCCTCTATAGGTCATATTTAGTAGTTCGTAGCTCACCACACTGACCTCCATCTAGAATAGGCTGCTGAATTCCTGTTCTATTAAGAGGATGGTTAAATATTCTATTCAAAATGTCTAGGGTGTCTCTATATATATTTGCATCAATTAAACATCTGTCACCTAATGATAATGATAATACAAGATGATTAGTCAATTAGATTATTATTATTATCATCATCGTCACCAGCAATCAATTGTGAGGTGGCAAGTGTGGTAGATCCAATAAAATGTCCAACCTCCCAAATGGGAATCCCCACAACCACTCACTAATAATAAGATCTGGGGGATATACAGTTTCCTTTAATAGATTAAATAGACCACATTAAGTTCCAAGAAAAGCCACAGTGCCAAATTTGGAACAATGGCATCACTTGTGCGAAAGGCGAGCTGCTATTGTGGAATAAGTAACTCTCAACACCAATGTTGTCTGGCAGTCTGGGCTGTTGGACTAGTAGACAACATAACTCCTTTACAGGAATGCAGCGAATTGTTGTTCATACAAGACATTCTTAGGGACTTTACCTTTTTCTATTCATTATAATTAGGCCTAATTTGTAGATGCACACAGCAGTCAAATTATGCATAAATATTTCAGCAAAATGACCCTCTTCAGTGTGCTGGTTGAGTAGGTAAACTCCACAAACTGTAGGTCTTGACTTCAATTTCTAGGGGGAAGAATTGTTGACGTCTGTCTAAATGACAAAGCAAGAGACCAGACCAGAGAATCAGCCATAGAGGCAGCTGGCTAATCTTTTGAATACAAAACAGCAACAGCAGATAATATTAGCCCAATAGATAAGATTAGCAAAATAGCTAGCTAGCGAGATAAGGTTGGCATGCTAGCTTGCTACACTGAAAGCCGTCAGTGCCCTATTTGTTAATGTTTATCAACTCCACGTGGACATTCCCATACCCAATTTATATAAGCAACCATTCTTCGGAGGTGGAACCTAAACGTGCATTTTGTCTCTAGGACAGGACATTACGTTGAAATAGTGGCGGCAACTTCCTCAGGGAGGGTCCTTTTAAACCCAAAGGTTACAGGGTAATTATACCTATTTGTCATAATATTATGTTTTCGGCAGACAGAGGACAAGACAGTCAGTCCCACAGGGAATACAAATAGTCTGTTGCCAAGGGATACTTAACAGATTAGTGCTCAAATAATCAACCATTGTAAGTGAATCTGGTAGACTAGAGACACAAACTTGTTTCTAGGTCGGGAATGTTTTGCAGGATAATCTTTCATGCTACGGGGGGAGAAAATATTTTTGAATCCATTTTGAAGGACATATTTCACATATTAGGCAATATACTGTAGAATTGATATATCAACTCTCCTGACCCAGTCCCACGTACAGTCACAGCCGTTCCAGAAAAAACAAATTCCAGAATCTGAGAGACAATGTGAAAGAAACTCAGTCTGCCAAGGTTCACATGCCCACGTAAACCGACACAAGCAGAAGTGTTGACACACCTGGGCAAACCTGCCTTCATTCTTGAGCGACACTATAATTAATCATGAAAGCTGATTAAAAAAGGGCCTATTTCTGCTTAAGCAGCAAGGAGGTTAGGAAAACATGAGGGTTGTCATTTCAGCAAGCCATGACACCCAATCTCAGATTGTTCTGAAATCATTTCTGTAGTTAGAAACATAAGATTAGAACTCCTGCAACATTATGATTTGAAATATGATTTGATCTGAGAAATTAAGGTAATTGGTTGGCTTTTGACAATGTCTTTGGATTCCTCATGTTGGCCTACTTACTGTTAGAAAAAAGTCTAAATCTGATATTAGTTACTATATATTTATTAAGTATTATATATATATATATATATATATATATATATATATATATATCACACATACACAGTTGAAGTCAGAAGTTTACATACACCTTAGCCAAATACATTTAAACTCAATTTTCACAATTCCTGACATTCAATCCTAGTAAAAATTCCCTGTCTTAGGTCAGTTAGGATCACCACTTGATTTTAAGAATATGAAATGTCAGAATAATAGTAGAGAGAATGAATTATTTCCGATTTTATTTCTTTCATCACATTCCCAGTGGGTCAGAAGTTTACATACACTCAATTAGTATTTGGTAGCATTGCCTTTAAATTGTTTAACTTGGGTCAAACATTTCAGGTAGCCTTCCACAAGCTTCCCACAATAAGTTGGGTGAATTTTGGCCCATTCCTCCTGACAGAACTGGTGTAACTGAGTCAGGTTTGTAGGCCTCCTTGCTCGCACACGCTTTTTCAGTTCTGCCCACAAATGTTCAATAGGATTGAGGTCAGGGCTTTGTGATGGCCACTCCAATACCTTGACTTTGTTGTCCTTAAGCCATTTTGCCACAACTTTGGAAGAATGCTTGGGGTCATTGTCCATTTGGAAGACCCATTTGCGACCAAGCTTTAACTTCCTGACTGATGTCTTGAGATGTTGCTTCAATATATCCACATAATTTTTCTTCCTCATGATGCCATCTATTTTGTGAAGTGCACCAGTCCCTCCTGCAGCAAAGCTCACCCACTGGAATTGCGATATAGTGAAATATAAGTGAAATAATCTGTCTGTAAATATTTGTTGGAAGAATTACTTGTGTCATGCAAAGTAGATGTCCTAACCAACTTGCCAAAACTATAGTTTGTTAACATGAAATCTGTGGAGTGGTTGAAAAATGTGTATGTAAACTTCCAAAGTTTAAATTAGAAAAAAAAAAATATATATATATATATATATATTTTTTTTTTTTTTCTTCTAATTTAAACTTTACTTAACTAGGCAAGTCAATTAAGAACAATTTCTTATTTACAAAGACGGCCTACCTACAGGGACAGCCATAGTAGTACGGCGCCCCTGGAGCAAATTAGGGTTAAGTGCCTTGCTCAAGGACACAGACAGGTTTTCACCTTGTCGGCTCGGGGATTCAATCCATCAACCTTTCGGTTACTGGCCCAATGCTCTGACCACTAGGCTACCTGCCGCCCAATAAATCAACTTATATTTCAACAAAATAATGTTGCAGGAACGCTAAACTTATCCGTTTCTAACAGAAACATTTTCAGAACAAGCCAAGATGGTGGGTGTCAAAATCCACTTTCTTTTGCTTTTTGAGGTGGAATGACCCATGATATATGGAAGTGATGAACATGGGTGATATAAGATAGGGGGATGGTCCATGCATCAGTTAGTTTGAGGTGCTTGTTGGCTCGCAACACCTCATTCACTGCCACGATGGTGATGAAGCTTGACTTCTGGAAAAAGACACCAATACTTTTGAGGGAAGCACTTTTGATATTTCATGAGTACCCTTAGAATCCTAGTCCCCAGAGAGGTTTTGCTGTGAGAACACTTTTTTCATGTTTTCACTTGAAGGCCTTAATGCAACAGACTGTTCTTTCATCAAGAGAGATTAACTCCAAAGCACCCATTCATCACCTTCTTCCCCCCTGACACATGTGTGTACAGTATATGTGTATATGTAATACATGCGTGTGATAACATACAGTCCAAGGGTCACCACGGGCCGCCGGTTGGGGAACCCTGGTATAGGCCGATATTATTAAGAAGTTCAACAAGGGAAATGCAGATAATGAGCCTTTACTGTGGATTTTATGATAGCCATAATGAGTTACTGCCCCCTCAATGAAATCCATTAAAGGCGGATATTTAAAAAAGTCTGAGCTCTGCTCTGAATTACACCATATCATATGACCCCATTACCCACATACAACTAACAAGTGAGACTAATCAGAGACATATACAGACTCCTGGAGCAACTTTCAAAACTGCAAAAAGGGCAATTATAGTGATCAAAAGGACAGACATGTTTTGAATGCCCTGTATGACGTGATTAGGACATTTCTTTCCTTTCTAATACACATCATTTAAATTACATTGATGTCACCACTCTTATCAGCTATTGTATTTAAGTATTTGCTTTACTTTTCCAGAGGTTCTGAATTGGATGTGCAGACTCAAACACATGACCACAATGCCCTGGCTGTGACCAGTCCCTCAAACCCAGCAATCATGAGGTTGGGGTACCTAAACATCATGTCATGTTTACTTCACATTACCACACAGATAATCATGCGTCTATGTCGAACCGCAATTTAATGTGCATCCAGCATATTCATTATCAGACATATGCTGCGTCATGCTGTGTAGACTTTAATACAAAATATGAGCTGCTGGAGGGGACCGTAATCAGGTTTTTAAAATGTGGTGCATTCATTAAGTCAAAGGGAAAGCCAACTCACTCACACAATCCATGTTGTTAAAAACAGATGGGGGTGGGAGGACTACTTGTTGATGAGGATCTATCGGTCAGATCTGCAGGTTGTGATGCACATATGAAATAACTAGGAGGCTTTGCTGGCAGCAGAGCCAGATTAGACCCGCGCTTCAGGACATAATTGATGCGCTCAGCCAGCAGTGTGCAGCATTAGACCACTTGAGCTTGTATTTCTACCCCCTTCTCAGCCAGTGATTGGACATAATCATCCATGAAATGCCCAATTTCCATCAGTATAGCCTGTGGTGGACCATCCGTGATGGTCGGCCATTGTGCCGCATTCTAAAAGGCCCCTTTCCGTGTCTTTAAGGGGCGCTCACAATCCAGGGCTTTGTTTTTCAGGGTGGTTGAGAATTAAGGGATATAGTCGTTATTAAAATGCTTCCATGATAAGTGCACATCAGAGAATGGAACGACAACAGCCAGTGGTATCCAGAGCACAAATAAGGGAACGAGGTAAATCACTCACAATGAACGGTCAAAAGGTACAGATGAAAACACCCCCAGGAAATGGAGCTCCAAAATGTATAAAGAAAAAACAGTAAACCCATATAAACCTCATAAAACCAACCTCAGATATTGGCTCCGTCTGCCGCGACAAAATATAACTAACCAAATTAATTATTGTTCACCAGCCATGCATATTTGACAGCAATTGACACGCATGCGGCATGCCTTTTGAAAGATTACTCTAGACAAAATACTATGTTCCAAACCACTGCTCTCCTGAAACTAAGGCCCAACTTCCCTAATATTGTATAAGGGGAAATTTCCTCTTTTGTACTTTATAGTTCCTCAAGCAAGGGGGAGACCGATGACGTCACATATTACTATTAGACCAACTCCTTGAATGCCCTACTCCTAGAAATGTCAAAAAAAAAAAACACTATTTTGTTAAAAAAAAACATTTTTAAAAATGTACCCTTTAGTGTGTGTACTGTACTGTATTTATACTTGGGATATCGCTTTCAATAGTAAACGTTTGGGAAAATCGCTGTAGGACGTCTTTAAACAAACCATAAAACTTAATGCACAAGGGCTATGTTTTATTTCAACAAAAACACATTAACTTGAAGAACAGTGCAGATGTAAAGTTTGGTAACAGAATGACCGTTTGTGCCGTCATTCTGTTAACAAACTTTGTATGATGATTTGCTAGTAACATAACGAACAGGTGGGTTATTAGTGGTTGCTAAGCCCCAATGTGGAACTTGGTTCTCACCAGGCTAAAAGAAATCATATCTGGGACTCTGGCCATTAAAACTGAATAGGGAATGAGTAAAGCTGGCCCTGGACCAGGGGTGAACGGCACACTGCACCCAGAAGCATAGTGATAGGTGAAACTACACCCATAATGGTGTGGTCCACAGATAGGGAGCATGCTGATTGTTGAAACTTCTCCCATCTAGTACCAAGTGGGATTGTGACTGTGATGCAATGTCTTATTATGATATATGAGGCGGCAAAGATTGCAATCGCTGTGATGTCATCACACTGAAGTGACCTAATGCAGAGCTGATGATGCTATTGATAGAACTTGTCAAGTGTGAAGCTCCTGGTTTACTATGATACCATGTGCCAGGAGCCCCGGACACAAAGAGGGCAACCCCTGTACCACCCAAATTAAATGGGAATTACGCAGAGGATATTTGTTGTCTAGGTTGTCAAAATAGCATTGGAAGTTGCTAGAGTGTAACAAAGTTTGCACTACAGCTAGGCCTGTACAATACATCTCAACAACACTGAAAACTGGCATTTATGATGCATGGGGAGGGCCCTATCTGGTCCAAACCAAGACTGTGTGAATGAATGGTATGTGTGGGCTATTTTGCAGCACTCCATGAACAACAAAAAGGTTTAAAGTCAAGTGAATTCATGAGGTAGGCTACTGCAATGTGATACAATCATAGATTATCATTGTATTGTTCAGTGTGCTAAATAATGTAATCATAGAAATAGACACATTAGAGTAGTCTATTATGTCATGATAAAAGGTGGCAAAAGTGTACTTTCTACTCCAGAGGACATAGATGTGAACATGTGATATTGCAACCACTTAAAACAGAACAGGAATACAATCGGTGTTTACAATAGCTGTTGATAACGCAGTAATTTTCCACTTTCACTTCACAGTCAGGAGCAGATTGCCCGTGTTTACACCGCCCGCTGGGTTGCGAGTGGGGCATAGGGGCAACAGAATAGGCTGTGGTTGTGTGGCTATTTATTCTAATATAGCCTACGGCACCACTGATGAGATGGCAAATGGAATGTCAAAACATTTCGCACATACCTCAGTTTTTTCGATTTGTTTTCCTTCTTGTTGAGCACTCCAGGAACGCAGTTTGTGAGCTCGGTCCAATCTGCATGTAACCCGCAACTCCAGCCAGTGGAGAACCTCGAAAACAGCCAGGTCTCCTTTCTGTTGGGACGGTAGCATGTACACTTTTTCTGCCCTGGTCTACAATCACACGGGACTTCTAGTCTAACATTTTGCACAAGATGCCTGCCAAAAGTGGTTCCGCCAGTTTTCTGTATGTGAAGAAACACTATCACGTCTTCACCCTTGATCTCGAAATCAACGGTGCGTTCCAAGTCTCTGACAGGGAAGTAGTACTTTTTTACATAATGGGGATCCGGAGTAGGGAAAATATCCATGTTGTCCTCGGCGAGGTACCCCTGTGGAGACCCGAAGTTCATCACCCCAGGAGCCACGTACTGATATAAAATCAGCATGAAGAAGACGGATCCGACGACGATCAACAAAAATTTGCTGGTCCTCTCAACCATGTTCCCTCCAGTGCCGTTCATTTGTTACCATCTCCCAGATAACCGAAATGGGGGTACTTGGTACCTGAGCGTTGCGCTCTTCGTTTGTCCCTCCATAGACAGTGGGATTTTAGCTCGTCAGAGGACCACTGAGCAATGAGAGTTCAAGCTTGGATACATTGTATCTCTCCCGCTTTCACAGAGCAAGCTCAATCCGAGTTGTTAAAAATACTAAACTGCAGATGAAAAGCAATTTTGAACCCTGCTACGCCGACAGTCACAGCACTCAGATCATGCAGACGAACTGTTCGCTTCTTAGCAAAATAAGCAGCTTTCGAATCGTCTTCCCTCTCTACAATGTTGTTCGGTCGTCACTAGTTACCCCAGCCACAAAGTCATAAACCCCGCCCATTTCTACAATTTATCATATTATTAAGTCTGATTTTCAAATATTACCTTAACCTCAACCCTAACTTTAAACACACTGCTAACTTTATGCCTAACCCTTACCTCAAATTAAGACCAAAAATAAATTTTTGCATTTCATATATTTTTATTATATAGCCAATTATCACTTTGTGGCTGTGGTAACCAGTGGGACCCAGGTTGCTCTGTTGCTCTAGGACCAGCATGCACAGCGACACCCACTTCTCAACACACATTTGCACACATTAACGTTCATCTCACAAATGCATGAAAAGAAAAGCTACCTATAGGCCTACACATGTAATTATTTGTTTGGAATACAACGCCCACAGTTGAATTCCTTGTCTATAAAACCATATTAAAATACTATTATAAACTGAATTAACAACATATTGTATAGCATATATGGTATCTACAATGTGTTTTATAATTAGTGTCTAATTTATCCTAAGGAATGAATACAATGAGTGTGATTACATGCACACAATAATACGATGATTGTGAACAAAAATAGTTTGATTTAAACGCTTACATGCTTTGCAAGATTGATTTCCCTAATAATCCTGTTTGCATCGACACATCTCAAATCCAGCTACCTGATGCAGAAAATTACCAATCAAAATAAACGTACCACAGCGACCATGTTATTTTTGTGATGCATATTTGGTTCTGAGTTAGGACATATCTGGTTTGTATGTGAAAACTATTTCTAAGATGCATACTTTCAGTTTCTCAAAACCAATTTCACTTGCGCAAAATAAGGAAACTCGAGCTGCTCGTGCGCAAATTAAATGGATCGCTCTAACTCTGTCCTAATAATTCGAAAGATTGCTCAGAAATCCAGGTGTTTTAATCAGCGTATGCTTACTTCGATTATAAATTTACACGGATTAAGATAAGAAGAGTAAGGTGTTTACATGACTAATGCCGTAATCGGCCTAATACCATAATCAGTTTATTAATATTGAATTATTAGTGTGCATGTAAACGTACTCAATTAAAAGCACTGTGTCAAAATATGTATTTATCATAATCAAACAACAAGCATTTGTAGTTCTAATATCAGTGAAACTCTTTACAGTGAAAAACAGTGGTGTCATGCACCACATCATTTTGAGGGGGCACTTATGGCCAAATTCCCCGAATTTGCATAATTTCAGTGTATTGTAGAATTATATCCCAAAAATTGTCCCCTCAGTTTCAACAGGAATGGTGAAATGTGTTCAAACAACATATAACATTTACATGGCACACTGCAATCATATGTCCCTGAAATTATAGTATCAGGCAACCAACATTTTACCAAAATGAGAGTAATGATTATCAGTACAGTAGGAGCATGTTAACCAGAAGATCAAACCTGTAGGAACCTTGGAAATTCAGTAATGTAAAAGGTAGGTGTTTTACATGAGTGTATTAGTAAGGGGCGATACTGCTTTTTCTTCAGACAAAAAACAGTGGGCTATACTACTCCCAGGGCTATGTATAGGGTTGCAAAATTCCTTAAATGTTCAATAAATTCCCATGAAATCTGGAATTCTCCAACCAGGATTTCGGGAAAACCAGTTAATTTATTGAAAGTTATAGGAACTTTGGAACCCTATAAATAGATCTGTCCGTCATAATTATGCAGTTCTTATGTAAAAATAATGTAACACATCCATAGATTGGCCAGAATAGGCCTATAGTATTCTTACTTCTTATCATTCAAATGCAAATTGTTACACATTCTTGATGTGATATGGATTACATTGGTACACAAGGGGTGGCAGGTAGCCTAGTAGTTAGAGTGTTGGGCCAGTAACTGAAAGGTCGCTGGTTCGAATACCTGAGCCGACAAGGTGAAAAACGTGTCCTTGAGCAAGGCACTTGCCTCTGGAGCAAATTAGGGTTGCTGTAGGTAGGCCGTCATTTTAAATAAGAATGTTCTTAACTGACTTGCCTAGTTAAATAAAGATAAAATTATTATGGGCATGTAGCTTATCATATAGAATAAATACATACATACAGAATAAGCACAGTTCAGATACATAAGATGAGAAGCAACACAGCGATTTGTTAGATCTGAACAGTCTAATTTTCAAGATTCGACACGTCAACTTTAGCTAAAGTCTTGCAACAAGACGGATCCATTTAGCCATTCAAAGAACAGTGCGCTAACATTCTGTGTAAAGCTGAGCAGTTAGCTGGCTAGCCAAGCAGAGAGCTAGCTAGCCTGGCTTGCTGCTGTTTTTGACCAGTCAAAAACTGTACCCTGTTTCTGGTTCATGTATTTTATGACAGTCGTTTGCTATTCACCTTATTTAAGAACTCGGAAACAAAACTATGTCCGAACATTCTGTTTTGTGGAGGACTTCCGTTGTGGCGTACTTGCCTTTTTGCGAACGTTAGCTAGCTAGCTCCAAATATTGTGGGATTGTTCCAAGAAAAACTTTTCAAAGTTTAATGGGAAGTCTGTGCCATATCCGCAGACTATTCAAGAGTTGGAGGACGATATGAAAAAATGGCCACATATCACCTACAAAGACACAGTTATTTTGTCTCGTCTCTCTGTGTGGATGGGTCAGAGATGAGGAGCTACAAAAGCACAGCGGCATATCAATACCTCCACAGTGGCAAAGTTGGGCGGGTGCTTATTCACTGTCTTGAGGATGACAACCTGGTGTTCCTCAAAGAAGATGACCAGCCCAGTCAGAGCAAAACACACCATCATTCTGCCAGAATTCTTGTATCATCTGTCGGCACGGTGGAGACTGCAGGGTGTTCTTGTGTCGCAGGGCAGGGGAAGTCTTGCAGCTGCAATTCTATGGAAGGTAGCTAGCTTGTTGGTTTTGTGTTTATCATGAGCCTTTCTATGACTGATACATTTGACGTTAGCTAGTTACTTGGCTAGCTAGCTAATTGTGATGAAACCATATCACTGACCAGAACTGATAACTATTACAACATGCACACACATTTTTTTGGTTTCAATGGCTCATTGTGTAAGTATATCAGACTAATCTCAAATTGCAATGAGGTAGGTACAGAATCAAGGTGAGTTTTACAATCAAATAGGAAATTACCAACATAACCTAAACCTACTAGTTAAAAGGAAACTGTAAACTAGTCAGCTGTGAATACCATGTAATCTAGTGTTCTGTACTGTAATTGACTATTCTAACAGTAGTGTGTTGTTGAAGGTGCAGAATGCGGTGTATGGAGGATTGACAGGGGTCTCCTGTACAGATGAGAAATGCCAGTGGAACTCAGGGACGCAAAGGAATTTAGCTCTAAAAAGGTTGAGGGAGATCTGTTTCAAACGCCACAAACCAAGTGACGAGTTCTCTCTTCATACATGTTCATATAATGCCTACAGATAACTCCTTATGATTTATGAATATTTTTATTGTACCTTGCATAGCTCTCTTTTCATATGGCACTTCATGAATGTATCTAAGCATACCGTAATTCACCTTGCACTTGACAAATTATGGTGTTAGTAAAAACACTGAAATTCAACTTTGTTGACATTTTCTGATTCTGGATTTGGTATTCAAGGGCACAAATTAAGAAGACATTTTGGTGTTGAAGAAAATGTTTTAGATTGAATAATTTATTTATTACCCTCACTTATATCATACATACTTTTAGCTATTTAAGTATTTATCTGCCATTGACCTGTACAGTATAATAAACCATGCAAATACTCATTTATCTATATCTTCTTTATTTTCACCTAACACTGTAACAATGAAGTGTACATATTCAGCCATCCACCCATACTATGCAATGTCTATCTATCTATCTATCTATCTATCTATGAAGGCATGATAACAGCACCTATTGGATGCCTGTAATTACCAGGAACAGGCAAAGTTACAGTACAGTAAAAATGGTTTAGATTAAATAGGAAACTATATATACACACAGTATCTCAAGTGGATGCAATTATAGTGTATAAAGTTACATTTCATATGTATGAACATTCTCACGGCTCACTCGGCATTCCTCATGGATGATCCCACCCTGCATGTTAACAAGTGCTGCACAGATTCTAAGGACTTTGTCCATTTTGTGCATCAGGTTCATGGGAACAGCCTGGGAGAGGATTTTGAACACCTTGAGTCGTCTGATAACTCTCAACATTAGCTATCCTTCTCATGCTTGTGACATCCTCGTCGTCTCCTTTCTGAGTGAAGGCTGGTATGACCAGGTTTACCTTCCTCTCATACAGCAGATCTCGGATGGTGAAGCCCCAGTCTGCCATAACTTCATCGCCAGGCCTAAGGTATTCCAGGAAGCCAGAGTTTTGGGTGATGAACTTGTCACTTCATCTGCCTCCATATGCAAGAGAAATGAACATAACGAGTCCACATGAAGCAATGGCAACCAAATTCTTGAGAGTATTGCTGGAATAATAGTGGCTGTATGACTCCCCTCTGGAATGGAGATTGTGTGCTTTCTGAAGTGTGGTTTCAGAGCAGTCAATGATGCAAATGGTGTTGGGGAGCTTCTCTTTGAAGCACTGAGGCATTGTTCTGGATCGTCTCCCTCGGCAGCCATAGAATGTAGATCCTTCTGTTCCTCCACTGTATCAATCCAGTAGGAAAGGATTCTGCTCACTACTCCCTGGGACACAGCAAAGCATTCAGCAAGATCACCCTGGAGTAGATTCAGCTTCAGCTTCATCAAGGTTATCAGTATTTGATCAGTGATATGCATTTTGAAGTTAGCCGTGTAGAATTTCCGCAGTAACGCTACATGGTCGAAGAAAACACTAAGAGGAAGGCCAGTATACAACACTGAGCTAGTGTCATTCTTCAGGATGGTGTGGGTCGATGGCTCTGCACCACCACATTGGGTTTGTCTGTGACAGGTGAGCTTATTGACTGGTTCTCTTGACACGTAGCTGTGATCAGTTAGTGCTGGAACCTCCCATTGAGTATCAGCATCTTTATGCTGCGGAGGAATTGGCAAACTCAGATCAGACTGCATCACCACAGTTGTCTTCATCTGTCAAACAAACATAAGAGAGACAATACATTTAACACAATAAATACACAGACAGCCGGCATGGTTAGGTAAAAAAAAAAAAAAAACACTAACATTTTATAATTTAGCTAGTTAGATATTTCAGGAGCATCACCAGTGGCATGCCAGCAATGATGGGGATGAGCATGGCATGGGGGAGACATTGTCAGACAGAAGTTGTTGGATAGCTAACAATGTAGGGACTAACTAGCTAGGCTAGTTAGCAAACAAAACTGTATCAGATGGGCTGCTCTCAAGCTAGCCAGCTAAGTGAGTAAGCTAGGCAACAGTTAACTAGCTACAGTATGTTAAGACTTAGGATTGGCTTCTAACTAGTAACATAATTAGCTAAGCTAGCTAACTTCTGCCTGATTCAGGACACCCATCTGTGATTATAGCTAGCGAGTAGCAGCTAGCTAACAGCTACCTGTATGCATGTCCTGATGAGATGTCGCCTTCTGGTCTGTGCTGGAGCATCATAGCCCAGCCACTTCTCAGGGAAAGGATGCTCTTCAGTCGGCCTCTTGTCCACGAAGTGATAGGAACACACATAGGGTCGGTTTGGTGGTTTCTTCAAGTTCAATGAACCAAAGCCGAAGAGACTAATCGTCCTTAGGTGGGTGCAAATCAAAAGGCGTCTCACAACTACACTCGCTCCTCAAAAAAGTTTGGTGGTCAAAACACTCCTGCTCCATGAACAGCTTCTGTTTCTGCCGGTTATTGTGGCATCCCCTTACCGAACATAAAATGCCTGTTTTGCGTGAACCCACGTTTGGAAAGTTGTGAGAAGCGATAGCTAGCCGTAAACTATTGACCGGAAGTACTTAACTGGAACTCCCCCACAAAAAAAATTAAAGAGACCCGCCCATATTTCCGTAAAAAATTTGGTCAAATCAAACTTTATTTGTAACATGCGCCGAATACAACAGGTGTAGACCTTACAGTGAAATGCTTACTTACAAGCCCTTAACCAACAATGCAGTACCGGTGCCAAGTCATTGTGCAGGGGTACAAGGTAGTTGAGCTAATTGAGGTAGTACATACATAGGTAGGGTTAAAAGTGACTAGGAAATCAAGATAAATAGTAACAGAGCAGCAGCAGTGTATGTGAAGAGTGGAAGAGTGTCTGTGTGTGAGCGTATGTTTTGTGTGTGTATATGTGTGTTGGAGTGTCAGTGTAGTATGTGTGAGTGTGTGAGTAGAGTCCAGTGAGTGTGTGTTGGAGTGTCAGTGTAATATGTGTGAGTGTGTGGGTAGAGTCCAGTGAGTGACTATACATAGATAATAGACAGCTGGTAGCAGCAGTGTAAAACAAATGGTGGGGGGGTCAATGTAAATAATCCAGGTGGCCATTTTATTAATTGTTCAGCAGTCTTATGGCTTGGGGGTAGAAGCTGTTAAGAAGCCTTTTGGTCCTAGACTTGGCACTCCGTTACTGCTTGCAGTGCGGTAGCAGAGAGAACAGTCTATGACTTGGGTGAGTGTTCGAAAAATTTTTGGGCTTTCCTCTGACACCGCCTAGTATATAAGTCCTGAATGAAGCTTGGCCCCAGGGATGTACTGGGCCGTACGCACTACCCTCTGTAGTGCCTTACAGTCAGATGCTGAGCAGTTGCCATACCAGGTGGCGATGCAACCGGTCAGGATGCTCTCGATGGTGCAGCTGTAGAACTTTTTGAGGATATGGGGACCCAAGCCAAATTCTTTCAGTCTCCTGAGGGAGATAAATTGTTGTCGTGCCCTCTTCACGACTGTCTTGGTGTCTTTGAGCCATGATAGTTTGTTAGTGATGTGGACACCAAGGAACTTGAAACTCTCGACCCGCTCCACTACAGCTCCGTCGATGTTAATGGGGGCCTGTTCGGCCCTCCTTTTCCTGTAGTCCACGATCAGCTCCTTTGTCTTGCTCACATTGAGGGAGAGGTTGTTATCCCGGCACCACACTGACAGGTCTCTGACCTCCTCTCTATAGACTGTCTCATTGTTGTCGGTGATCAGGCCTACCACTGTTGTGTCGTCAGCAAACGTAATGATGGTATTGGAGTCGTGTTTGGCTACGCAGTCGTGGGTGAACAGTGAGTACAGGAGGGGGCTAAGCACGCACCCCTGAGGGGCCCCAGTGTTGAGGATCAGCGTGGCAGTTGTGTTGTTGCCTACCCTTACCACTTGGGGGCGGCCCGTCAGGAAGTCCAGGATCCAGTTGCAGAGGGCAGTGTTTTGTCCCAGGGTCCATAGCTTAGTGATGAGCTTTGAGGGCACTATGGTGTTGAAGGCTGAGCTGTAGTCAGTGAACAGCATTCTCACATAGGTGTTCCTTTTGTCGAGGTGGGAAAGGGCAGTGTGGAGTGCGATTGCGATTGTGTCATCTGTGGATCTGTTGGGGCAGTATGCAAATTGGAGTGGGTCTAGGGAATCCGGGATGATGTTGTTGAGGTGAATAACAAGTGGCAACTTTGTTTCAAAGTTTCATCATGGAATTGTAAAGTGGCACCGTTACCGTGGAAACCTTCTCAACTGCACATCTTGTGTTCTTGATCTGAATGCCCCATCTTTAGTCAGCTAGTTTTATTCCTGATCTAGGTCAGGGATGGCCAACTCCAGTCCTCGAGGGCTTGATTGACAACACAATATTACCCCAGCTTATACATGACTCCAATAATCAAATAATTCAGTTAAGAATGCAATTAGTACAATCAGGTGTGGTAATCAGGTGTGATAGAATAATATTTGGTCTATAGAATTAACTATCTTTCAGCTAAAGGAGACTCTACAATAACAAGTCTCAAAGGTGAAGTATCTACGCAATGAAAACTGCAAAGGACTACACCGACATCCCAGAACTTCTAAAAGCAGTGTTGAGAAGACTAGGCTCTCAATTGGCACTAGCAAGGAGAATGATCCTGAGATTAGATTACCCAAGTCTCCCTAAAGTGCAACCCCAAATAATGGCTGAGCTGCTACAACTTCGAGGAGACATTGCCACGCAACACACGGTGCAGTAAGGACCGGATCCTTCCCTGTTGTCAGACTTGGTGAAAACCTATGGAGTACTCAGAATTGTTGTTGAAAGAGGTGGGCCTACAACCAAACATACTGTATAAATAATTTAAATAAGGGAAGTTTGTGTGGACAACAATAAACTTGTGTGAGAAACAATACTTGTGCATTTTATCTAGCATATAGTCATCATTATTGAACTTTAGGAATGTTTTTATAATGATTTACTAAACTGTTCTCTTTTCCTGGATATCTATGCTCTTGACAGTTTACACTTCAAATTAGCAGCCCTACAGGTGGGTAGATATCCAGAAACACGGATGGATTACCCTGGTGTAAATACAGTACAAAACAAGTCGGTCCGATTAGACAGATCAGGCCAAATAGTTTTATTAGGGAGATAAACAAGAATACAAGGTAGTCTCTTTAACCTTACTCAAAATAACAAAAGCACAGTGTGAGGGAAACATTCAGATAAAGTACTGAACTGATATCACCCAGACCAAGGAAAAAGTCACACAAAGAAACAACTTACAAAGATCACCAAATTTAATTTTTTCCTAACTGGGATCCAAATGAAGAATAAAGTACAGTGTAGTTGTGGAAAGTGTTAACCTGTTATGTAATGTATTACTGTTATGTATTACTTGGTAATAAATAAATGGAATATTGCAGTGGTGAAGTGGCATCAGTTGTGCAGGTGCACCAGCGAGGTTGTCCGGAGACCCTGGGATAGCTTTCCAGTACTCAATGATGTAAAGAATCACTCCAGGTACAGGGAAGCGGCCAGCTCCAGTACCTCTCCACTTTCTTCAAAATCAATTTAGCCTGTAATGATAAGAAGAAAAGCAACAAGAAATTACAGAATACAGCCAAATGTTGTGTGATATGATTATGTTGTGAAATGGGTAAACAGTACCACAGGTGAATGATTTTTACTAACCTTCATCTCGGCCAGCCTCTCTTCTTGCAGTCGGGCAGCCCCTGCAAGGTCTTCCTGCCCAATTCTTTCTGCAGCCTTGCCTGTGCCATGATATTTTGTGTATAACCAAACAGGATTCTCATGCAGAAGAGTCAAGTATAATACTTCTACAATCCATACACAACCTCATAGCTCTAGAAAATCAAGGGGCCATCCCAGTAATGTTATTAGCTAGCTAGTATAGCGGTCAGAGAAGGGCAAAGGACTCGCCAAAGCCAAGGTTATTTTCCATGAATGCAGAGCTATGATAGTCAAAAATCATTATTTTGGACTGCTTTTTTTTAACGCAAGTGTGATAACTAATAATGTACTAAAGCCATCGTCATATTGCCAACTTGTGCCAGTCAGGAAAATTCAAAGTAACGTTAGCTATTATCAACCAGCTACCTTGCAATAACTAACGTTAGCTTCTGACTGACAACGTAAATTATAACATGTCTAAAAAATGTTGTACCTGTTCTGAAGACATTGTTGCTCAAATGGAACCGTGTTATCTTCAATCTGGTACGTAACTGTTATCGCATCGTCATCGATAGTCTCAAAGTTCCTGACTCTTTTGGCTTGTCACTAGATACCACATCCACAAAGTAAAAATAGTCTACACTGGGTTTCCCCTAGATAACACAGCCACAAAGTGTCAGAGCGGATGTTGAAACCACATCATCCCAGCGGCGACTACCAATGAAAGCTGGGGTTTCTGGTATATCGTGTTCAAATCAAAAATAAATACTTGCCAGAGGGGTCTCTAAAAACAGCTGTACAATGTTAGTTACACAGTGCAGGTTTAATCAAAAGTTAAATAAAGGTTAAATACAAAAATAAATACAAATAAACCATGATCATTTTCTTCTATGTATGTTTTTGTTCAACCATATGTTAAACGCAGGCCAGTCTACATACTATAAATCATAGAAACAGCTAGTGGCAGACAATGTGTACCCGATTATAACAGTGCCATGACAATACGCAACACACTTATCAAATCAGCTGAAATCTACAACATAATCTCTGTGATTGAGTGCTGGTGCTCCATTAGGAACATACACTCCTCTGTGCTGGCGCTGTAAGAGTACTTGCGTGCAGCCATTTATTCATGCTTTAACCCCATTTGTTTAGCAGTCACTAGTGGGAGACTTGACCCTGATCCCTTTTAACACACAAAATGATGGTTATTTTGCAGCTTGAAACGTACTAAGAGGCGGCATTGTAGCTCTTCTAACGTTTAAGAATGCAAATAAATGATGCTTATGCAATGATGCCTTCAAAGTTCGTGCCTGAACCTTGTGCCTATTTGTTCCCGAAATGTCAGCCCATGCATTTACACTCATTATTTATGATCAGATTGTGTTCCGTAACATGTCTAATTGAACTATGCAAATCTATTGGTGCATATCTGGATTGCATTATGAGTAAGAGGATGCTATGTGCCTCGTAGTGCTGCAGTATTACAACGCATCCAGAGTCGTACATGAATATGTATCTGAACTCCTATCTGCCTCCTAGCTTTTATGCAAATATTAACTATTTGGTGCATAGAGGGCATCAAGTCCAGTTTTTGATCATTTTATTTGTTAGTAGTTATATGCAACGGGTCCATATCAAACCTCGTTTGGCCTGATTTCTGACTGTTCGGATAATTTGGGTACTTTTTTATGGCTGTTTAAGTGATCATAATAGCCTTCTGAAAATGAATTGTTCACCTACAAATAACAAATACTATTACCATTTTGTGATGTCCAGAGCAAATTCATACATGTTCATATCTTCCAAGATAATGAGTTATATCGATTTTGTACACCATATGGTTTTCTAATCTGGAGAGAGGAAGTAGCTGTTAATTGAAAGACCAGGCCCAGTGTGAAACTGGACTGACTAATATCCTGGGATCATTTCCCTATCTCCAATGTGCAAATTGTATTTCCTGACTGCTGGGAAACTTTCATTTTTACACTGTGATATGACATTTTTTTTAAAGGGCATTGAGAGGACTGATCCTATTCTTTCATTTAGAATAGGATCAATTCAAAACAGCATTGCATTATAACGCAGTGGGCCAAGCATATAAACTACTTGTGACCCGTTTCAGGAAACTATGTGTATGTTGCAAGTCACGGCTTCACAGTAGAGCCATTTGAATGTTATTTTTGTTTTTGTTTTTTTAATGTGTTTTTTAGCAGAAAAGCCTTCTGGAACATATGAACTTTCATGTCCCTTAATAACAAACTTGTATGCTATCTGTAAATATGAATACAATTGTGAACCTTCTTGGTTAAGCCACAGAAAAAGACAGCAACCTTCACACTAGCCATTATTGGCTGAGATAATGAGGGGGCTGGACTTGCCGAGAGAGGATTGGTCTGCCATATAGAAGGCTTCCGACTATTTGAGCTGGTCAGTCTGTGTTAGTAATACTGTCTAAAGCAGCTTTAAAAAAAAATGTATTGTATAGTGGAGCTGCATAAGTGTTGCTCTACACTTTCTGGAGGATCGAGTTTTGAAATCTGTGGAATTGGAGTATGATATCTGTTTGCTTTGCTAGTTATGTTAGCTAGCTTAATGTTAGCTATCTTACATTGAACCTTGTTGGTTAGCTCCCAGCAGATTCATGCAGGGTTGTAACGACATGATTTGGCACTGTTCATTGTTGTTTAACTAGCTAACGTTAGCTGGCTGGCTCGTTAGCTAACATTACGTAACGTGTGTGGTCTTACACATTGTTTACCTAGCTAGGTTCATTGTTTACTTAGCTAGCTAGCTACATGTCTTAAGCTAAAGTATACAACACCCGTTGAATATGGCCGGTGTCAATAAACGTTGGCAAAAAAGCATAATGAAATTGTTGCCAGCAGAGCTGGTTAGGATGTTTTCATGTTATCCATAGGTAAACAAATCATTGGCCAGAGCGTCAAGTGTGCGCTCTGAATGCTCTGAGAGCAAAACGAGATGGGTGGAGCTATAGCTTAAGAGGGTGTGAACGATGCTGAATGGGTGTAGACAAAGAAGTGCTCTCCAGCAGGTACCAAAACATTGAAATGCCATTTTCTCAAAAGTGAGTTTACAAGTTTATCAACTTTCTAAGAAGAATTACTTTCCCATTGTTCCTCAAAAATGCAGTGTATGACATACCATTTTGTAGCTCTGAGTCTCTACTTTTATCCATTAAAAAAAAAAAAAACAGCATTTCAAATTTTGCTACCTAAGACCAAATCCAGGCGGTGAGTCATATTTGTGTGTTTTGGTCTGTGAGGTAGGATATCACAGTGAGTGTACTGTAGCAGTGAGGAGACACACAAGGATAGTACTGTTTTTTACACAAGATGAGGGCTTTTATTTTTTGCAAAATGCAAATAAACTGGCACCAAATACTTACAATATATTTACAAAATAATAAACAGGATGAAGAGCAACATACTGTAAGTCACAGCAATAGCCTAACCCAGGCCTCAATAAGGCCTGACAACAATTTGCACAAGCAGCATGATAGAGATACATGTTCACTCACATTCAGATCATTAAGTTTTCAGGATAATGTAGGGCTATGTCTATCCTGCAGTTTTGTAAACACACATGTGACTTGTTTGGTTTAATTGAATCTATATCAAACAGAGTTAAAGGTGACTTTCTATCAAAAAACATGTTTATTGTACTCAGCAAATGTATAGAAATAAAAGCCACTATTTGACTTAGCCTACTAAACACGTCATTCAATGATAACGAGCTAGGCCAGTCAGTCCCTATGGAGGGTTGATTGAAATACTCCACATGCACATGGGGCTTTATTGCTAATGAATGACCATTGGTCTGAATGACCTTGTCGCACAGAACTGTCCTCAGTTTAGTGCATTGGTGGACTGTTTTGACATTAACCTTAGCTATTTGCCTGTGGGGACTGAAGGCAGTGGAGCATGTTAGCTAGTGGTTTAAGTTCCTACAATGTGCTAGGACAGAACAACCAGCCTAGCCTGCTCCAACCCTTCCGATATTGCATTTAATTAGTTCTCTTGTTGACCAAAGGTCTGTAGTCAGCTTCCCCGAGGGAGAGAAGACATACAATAAATCAAGGAAAGGGGTAAAAAAAAAAAGCTTCCTGAAGTGCACAGGAAGGGCATGGAGCAATACCTCAATGTGTGGTGTCTTGTTGTTTTGGGATGATTTGAGGTACAACTGTTGCAGAGGTACAGTAGTTATACTTTTCACACACCACACACTTTTCTCTCTCTCACCCTCCCTCCCTCTCTCTCTCTCTCTCTCTCTCTCTCTCACCCTCCCTCTTCTCTCTCTGTCTCTCTTCTCTCTCTGTCTCTCTCTCTCTGTCTCACTCTCAGTATCATTAGCCGGATTGTTTTTTTTGCAGGATGTAATGTATCATACACATGTAGTACACAGTTGGATGATGTAGTACACAAAAAACAGGGAACAGGTGTTTCTTTATTTTTTTAAAGTATGATAATGTGCTCACAATACCATGTCAAGAGCACTCTTGTGAAATCTGGATTGTTTGGTGCTGATGTGTTGCAGTGCTTTTATTGTATTTGTTTCATGTAACTGTAGCCTAGTGGTTAAGAGTGTTGGGCCAGTAAGCGAAAGGTTGCTGGTTTGTTTCCCCTGAGATGACTAGGTGGAAAATCTTTCAATGTGCCCTTGAGCAAGTCACTTAACCCTAATTTCCCCTGATAAGAGCATCTGGTAAATGTAATATACATTTGTATTTGCATTTTTCGTGCCACTAGTATACAGCCTACACAGAATGAAACTGAAACGTTTCCTAAAAGCGAAGTCAGCAGGGTAACAGGGTAGAGGTGCCTATATTAATGCCTCTGCTGTCTCCAAGTCCTACATTTGCTTTTCCTGTTTGAACCAAAATCAAGCCACGGTTGACAATCTTCTGGATTGGTAAGAGCAAACAGTTCATTGTGTTACACACATCTGATTCATGAACATTAACCTAATAGGGACTACTTAGCATTTTTCCTATCCAAATCCCTTCGCCCAGTTTTCAGAAGGCTTGAAGCCACATCACACAGCTAGGGTGAGAAATGCCTCATCAGAGTTTGGTAGTATTGAAGCGTGATTGACAAGGTACTGCTGAGGGCATTTTTAATCGGTCTGTTAAACCACTCAGTGAAGATCTTATTTCAACATACACTACCGTTCAAAAGTTTGGGGTCACTTAGAAATGTCCTTGTTTTCCATGAAAACATACATTAAATTATTTGCAAAATGAATAGGAAACATAGTCGAGACATTGACAAGGTTATAAATAATAATTATAATTGAAATAATAATTGTGTCCTTCAAACTTTGCTTTCGTCAAATAATCCTCCATTTGCAGCAATTACAGCCTTGCAGGCCTTTGGCATTCTAGTTGTCAATTTGTTGAGGTAATCTGAAGAGATTTCACCCCATGCTTCCTGAAGCACCTCCCACAAATTGGATTGGCTTGATGGGCACTTCTTACGTACCATACGGTCAAGCTGCTCCCACAACAGCACAATAGGGTTGAGATCCGGTGACTGTGCTGGCCACTCCATTATAGACAGAATACCAGCTGACTGCTTCTTCCCTAAATAGTTATTGCATAGTTTGGAGCTGTGCTTTGGGTCATTGTCCTGTTGTAGGAGGAAATTGGCTCCAATTAAGCGCCGTCCACAGGGTATGGCATGGCGTTGCAAAATGGAGTCATAGCCTTCCTTCTTCAAGATCCCTTTTACCCTGTACAAATCTCCCACTTTACCACCCCCAAAGCACCCCCAGACCATCACATTGCCTTCAATATGCTTGACAGATGGTGTCAAGCATTCCTCCAGCATCTTTTCATTTGGTCTGCGTCTTACCAATGTTCTTCTTTGTGATCCGAACACCTCAAACTTAGATTTGTCTGTCCATAACACTTTTTTTCCCAATCTTCCTCTGTCCAGTGTCTGTGTTCTTTTGCCCATCTTAATCTTTTATTTTTATTGGCCAGTCTGAGATATGGCTTTTTCTTTGCAACTCTGCCTAGAAGGCTAGCATCCCGGAGTCACCTCTTCACTGTTGACGTTGAGACTGGTGTTTTGCGGGTACTATTTAATGAAGCTGCCAGTTGAAGACTTGTGAGGCGTCTGTTTCTCAAACTAGACACTGTAATGTACTTGTCCTCTTGCTCAGTTGTGCACTTGGGCCTCCCACTCTTCTTACTGTTCTGGTTAGAGCCAGTTTGCACTGTTCTGTGAAGGGAGTAGTACACAGCATTGTACGAGATCTTCAGTTTCTTAGCAATTTCTCACATGGAATAGCCTTAATTTCTCAGAACAAGAATAGACTGACGAGTTTCAGAAGAAGGTTCTTTGTTTCTGCCCATTTTGAGCCTGTAATCAAACCCACAAATGCTGATGCTCCAGATATTCAACTAGTCTAAAGAAGGCCAGTTTTATTGCTTCTTTAACAGCACAACAGTTTTCAGCTGTGCTAACATAATTGCAAAAGGGTTTTCTAATGATCAATTAGCCTTTTAAAATGATAAACTTGGATTAGCTAACACAACGTGCCATTAGAACACAAGCGTGATGGTTGCTGATAATGGGCCTCTGTACGCCTATGTAGATATTCAAGCTACAATAGTCATTTACAACATTAACAATGTCTACACTGTATTTCTGATCAATTTGATGTTATATTAATGGACCAAAAATGTGCTTTTCTTTAAAAAACAAGGACCCCAAACTTTTGAATGTTAGTGTAACTCCATCGGTTTCCACTGTGGCAGGTAGTTGTAGCCCCAAATCCCCACAGACCACATTCCTCTCTAGTTCATGCCATTTTCAAAATATACACAGATCCCTATTCCCCAGACATCACTCAATGGCCTTGTACCTGTCTCCTTCCTTCCTTCCTTCCTTCCTTCCTTCCTTCCTTCCTTCCTTCCTTCCTTCCTTCCTTCCTTCCTTCCTTCCTTCCTTCCTTCCTTCACTTCCTTCCTTTGTTCCTTCCTTTTTTCCATCTTGTAATTTGACATAGTCTACTGACATTTATTTTTAGATCTTTAAATCTAGTTCTAAAAGTGTGCAAGCCTTCATTCAAAACAGAGAGAGACAATCTAGTGGTCGATTGGCACGTTAAGTAGAACATGCATTTTCTTTCCTCGCCTTGAAAAAAGTTAGGAATGATTTTAGTTATTCAGAGCCGCATCGCTAATTGAATTAGCAGTATGGGAAGCACCACCCAAACCAATGCCTTTTCCCTCCTAAGTCACTCTTTGAGGTTTGTCCTAGCTACATTGCATGTTATTTGGCAGGAAAGCCACTTGGGAACACATTCAATTGATTGTGGGATTTTATTTTGGCACAACATGTTATGTCATGGAGCACATCTGGGCCAAACGAATGCTGTATTGAACATTAACATGCCTCTATCCCCTCTGGGAGATGTAAAACGCCGGAATATGACATCACTATAAAGGCTGGAAACTGATCTATGCTGAGCTGTGTTCAAATATTGTAGTTAAATGAGTTAATAGACCAATAAGAAATTGAGTTCCAAACCTCTCTGCCAATAACAGCTAGTTTTTCCGTTTTCCCCTCCCCACTCAGAACACTCCCAGCCAGTCGTAGCAAAATTCTTGCTTGGAAAATTGCTATTTACTAAGAAGCTCTTTTTGACCATTTTAATTAAAAACAATCACAGTAAGGTAGCTAATTGTTACCCAGAAATTATTTGATATTGAGATAAGAACGGCTGCATTGGACCTTTAAGTATTTCTATTTTTTTCTCTACTTCCTTGTTCCGTATCCTCAACCTCCTATTGGAGAATTGAATGTGCCACATAAGGTGCACTTTAGGTCTTCAAAACCGTAGTCAATAGGCTGCATGAGGTTATAATGGAAAGGGTTTTGAGCTGTGATACATTTGTTTCCAAAGAGCTTCTCGGAAATACACAGCGCTTCTCAGGGTGGCGTTCATCTCTTACTAATTACATTTTCTGTGCAGCTGCTCCAGTCACTGACGTAATCTGCCCTTTAAAGTGAAGTAAACATTTGCAAGAAAAATCTGTACATAAATCCCTGCCGCAAAATAAAAAAACATGGGCCAAATGGGAAATTCAATGTGATGACATTGAATCAACGTGGAAAACTGATTGGATTTGAAAAAGTCATCAATGTAAGGGCATTTCATATTTTTTTCCACCTAACTTTTTACATAAATCCAATGACATGGTAACATTTGATTTCACATTAGTTGACAACTCCTCCACATGTAAATCAAAACTAGGAATTCCAACCCTTTCATATTGTGTCACCTTGTTATGCCCTGAGGTGGGAAAGGGGATTCCTAGTCAGTTCCACAACTGAATGCATTCAACCAAAATGTGTCTTCTGCATTTAACCCAAGCTCTCTAAATCCAAGAGCGGGCTGCCTTAATCAACATTCACACCGGGTGAGCAGTTGTTGTGGGTTAACTGCTGTGCTCAAGGGCAGAATAGCCTTTCAACCTTGCCCGGTCAGGGATTTGAACCAGCAACCTTTCAGTCACTTGCCCAGCATTCTTAACCGTTAGGCTACCTGCCGCCCCGTACAACAAGTGTATAACAATGTGTATAACAATGGCGATTATCACATTTGCTGGTGTTGTCGTATTTCTCCGCTCACACTAAATATTTCTGAAGAAAAGTTGAGGAAAATGCTGTATAGGGTCCACTGCTTAAAAAACATAAAAGCTATTCTAGCTTAAATACTGTTGCTACAGTACGTTTTCTGTCTATTACTCTCCTCTGAAAAAAATAAAATAAAATAAAATGTGGCCATATACTTGCTTGTTCCCGCGATAATTTCAAATTCAAATTCACTCTTAACTGAAGAACAGGAGCTTACACAATTAACATCCAGTCCACACAAACGGACCAACAACTGCACAAAGACACACACAACTAAGGGTGAATACCCCTCTGTTCTACGAGCGGCTTACTGAGGCAAACACACGGGTCATTGGATCTTAGCTAATGAGTAGACAAGTTCAACCAATCTAAGTCTGTAAAATTTCACCAATCTCCGGCCATAAAACACACAGTATGATGGGCTGTCCAAATAAAACTGAAGTGTTGTAACAGTAATGCCTCAATCATTGACTTGTAAAACCTAATGGTTATGACCTTTGAACTGTATAGGTTTTGTTAGACTTAGTCTAGGAGGTTATTTGACCTGTTTCAATGACTTGAATGGGTATCTGAGTGTCTTGTTGAGGATGTCAAGTGAAAATATATAGAATATGATCGATTTAGAGTCAAGTGTTTTCTGGGTAATTATTTGGACACTAAATTCAATCACCACTGAAATTGATTAAAATGTTGGAAAGACAAAGTTTGTCAACGAGAGACGAATACATCTGTAACATTAAAATAGAACTGAAATTGTACACCACAAGTCCATTCAAGTCTGACACTTTTAAAAATGTGTTCATAGAAGCTCTAGAACAGACATTTTCAAGATCATGTTTTTTAATATAAACTTTATTTAACTAGGCAAGTCAGTTAAGAACACATTCTTATTTACAATGACAGCCTACCAGGGAACAGTGGGTTAACTGCCTTGTTCAGGGGCAGAATGACAGATTATTTAGCTTGTCAGCTTGGGGATTCAATCTAGCAACCTTTCGGTTAATGGCCCAACACCCTAACCACTAGGCTACCTGCCACCCAAAAAGAAATCACTCACTATATTAATTCTTCTCAAAGCCCATTGTAAACAGTTCCGTTGAACTACTAGACTTCTAATCCTTAAAAACAAAATTTTACTTCAGATGTTTTGTACATACACTGAACAAAAATAGAAACATGTAAAGTGGTCCCATGTTTCATGAGCTGAAATAAAAGATCCCAGAAACGCACAAAAAGCTTATTTCTCTCAAATGTTGTGGACAAATTTGTTTACATCACTGTTAGTGAGAATTTCTCCTTTGCCAAGATAATCCATCCACCTGACAGGTGTGGCATATCAAGAAGCTGATTAAACAACATGATAATTACACAGGAGCACCTTGTGCTGGGGACAATAAAAGGCCACTCTTAAATGTGCAGTTTTGTCACACAACACAATGCTACAGATGTCTCAAGTTTTGAGGGAGAGTGCAATTGGCATGCTGACTGCAGGAATGTCCGCCATGTTCATTTCACTACCATAAGCCACCTCCAACATCATTTTAGAGAATTTGGCAGAATGTGGCTTACAACTGCAGACCACATGTAACCACGCCAGCCCAAGACCTCCACATCCAGCTTCTTCCCCAGTGGAATCGTCTGAGACCAGTCACCCAGACAGAAGAATTTCTGCACAAACTGTCAGAAACCGTCTCAGGGAAGCTCATCTGCATGCTCGTCGTCCTCACCAGGGTCTTGACCAGATTGGCGTCGTAACTGACTTCAGTGGGCAAATGCTCACCTTTGATGGCCACTGGCACGCTGGAGAAGTGTGCTCTTCATGGATGAATTCCTGTTTCAACTGTACCGGGCAGATGGCAGACAGCGTGTATGGCGTTGTGTGGGCGAGTGGTTTGCTGATGTCAACGTTGTGAACAGAGTGCCCCATGGTGGCGGTGGGGTTATGGTATGCGCAGGCATAAGCTACGGACAATGAACACAATTGCATTTTATCACTGAAAGTTTGAATGCACAGAGATACCATGTCGAGATCCTGAGGTCCATTGCAGTGCCATTAATCCGCCGCCATCACCTCATGTTTCAGCATGGAACATTTTCCCAGTTCTTCCATGGCCTGCATTCTCACCAGACATGTCACCCATTGAGCATGTTTGGGATGTTCTGGATCGACGTGTACGATAGCGTGTTCCAGATCCTTCCAATATCCAGCAACTTCGCACAGCCATTGAAGAGGAGTGGGACAACATTCTACAGGCCACAATCAACCACCGGATCAACTCTATGTGAAGGAGATGTGTCGCGCTGCATGAGGCAAATGGTGAATATATTTATTTTCAGTGTATTAAACACAGGAAAATATTTTGTTTGACTACACCGGGCCTTTTAAGATACTCAGAAACATATGGTTAATCTATAATATGTTTTGTAAATAATACGCTTCATAAGAGAGTACATTGAAACACCTTGGTTGAGGAAATTCATCGACATCCTGAAAAAACCTTGTGTCTCAAGTGTTCAGTGATTAGGCCCACATGGCAATAGATCTGAAAATAAACATGTTTTTTTCAAATCCTGAAAGTTTTGGATATACTATGTTTATCTAGGACACAGACAAAATGCTGCTTGCCTCTCCACCGTGTGTAGGCCTACACTGTTATGTATTAGGCTTAACACATCCAGTTACCCTTTCACGCACAGTCTGCTCTTGGTGAGTGGGAGGTGGAGGTTACAGACAGAGATTGTTCGCATCCGTTGAAATAGAATCAGTCTTCCTAGGAGGCTACTAAAATTCTATTGATTTTCAGGTACTTTTCTCCTAAGGAATGAAACTGTAATGACAGAGACATTTTTTATTGTCAAGGGTACTACTCACAGGCCCATTCTGTAGGCCCACGCTCCCATAAGGCTCCCATAAGGCTTGCTCTCTCTGTGGCGGCACCTGCACACTTCACACTTTTGTCAGTAAACATTGTTTCAACATTCCATCAATGGTTTTTATAACAATGTCTATAATGACTGCCTGTCTCTTATTTGCAATAACCTTGAATAACCTTGACCCTGTGCTCTATTCTCCACAGTACAAGTGACTAAGGAATTGGTGATGAATAGCACCAACTGTAAAGCCCTTTTGCAGCTCCCCTCAATTGCCATGTGGGCCTACAGTCAATGGTGCATTGAAATGGTTTTAATCACCTTCATTGTACTGAGTGAGGTCATCGACACAAATGTCCCGAGAGCCATGAGAAATAATGCACCACTTCTGAAGTGAGCGTGCTAATTTTCACATCTATTCACCATGGTTGTTTTTTGTGTAATAAAACATCAAAATTAAAATCTAATTTTATTTGTCACATACATGTGTTTAACAGATGTTTTTGCGGGTGTAGCGAAATGCTTGTGTTGGGTACAGTAAGGTGCATGCCTTCTGTCTCTCTTCCTTCACATCCACAAGTACAGGCTGTGAGAGGAACTGTTTCATGCTCAAAGGTCAAAGGTCACAATCAGTATATCTGGGTTGTGTTCAGTAGGCATCAAACGAATGAAAGTGGACAGAAACGGAGAGGGACTACCTGGGTCGTATTCATTAGTACACACTGCTACGGAAAATGAAAACAAGCTTTTCTTATTGGACAAGTTTAGGTAGTCCCTCCCCCTTTCAGTCTGTTTTCTACCATTTGTTGGCTAGTGTATATGACACTGGACTTGACCAATAAGAAGCGCTAATTTTATACCAGTTTCCACTTCGTCCCCTAATGAACACGACCCCGCTGCCTGCATCACATATCAGCTGGGTATAACATGCAAGATGGCACAGTCGAATCATATCATCCTGTACAATTCCAAGGTTAAAGTGGAACCGTCTGGACTGTGCGACTGAAGTCCATGTCCGTGCCAGCCTCCAGGTTGAAGTGCATGGACGCTTTGACAAGAAACCTCATTACACGACTGATGTTTTTCCATTTCATGCGGCCAGCAACATATGCTCTGCAACGTTGGGGCATATGGTATTGTGTGCAAGTACTCTTTGTCTCTTTGAGATGGGGAGGCAATCAGGCCAGTTGAAATCGCACAACCTCAGCCATCTGCTCTTTACCTGGTTGGGCATTGAGAAACACAGCCATCTGCTCTTTACCGGTTGGGCTGCTCTTTACCGGGTTGGGCTGCTCTTTACTGGTTGGGCTACTCTTTACCGGGTTGGGCTGCTCTTTACCGGGTTGGGCTGCTCTTTACTGGTTGGGCTACTCTTTACCGGGTTGGGCTGCTCTTTACTGGGTTGGGCTGCTCTTTATCGGGTTGGGCTGCTCTTTATCGGGTTGGGCTGCTCTTTACCGGGTTGGGCTGCTCTTTACTGGGTTGGGCTGCTCTATACCAGGTTGGGCTGCTCTATACCAGGTTGGGCTGCTCTATACCAGGTTGGGCTGCTCTTTACCAGGTTGGGCTGCTCTTTACTGGGTTGGGCTGCTCTTTACCAGGTTGGGCTGCTCTTTATCGGGTTGGGCTGCTCTTTATCGGGTTGGGCTGCTCTTTACCGGGTTGGGCTGCTCTTTACCAGGTTGGGCTGCTCTTTACCAGGTTGGGCTGCTCTTTACCGGGTTGGGCTGCTCTTTACCGGGTTGGGCTGCTCTTTACCGGTTGGGCTGCTCTTTAACGGGTTGGGCTGCTCTTTACTGGGTTGGGCTGCTCTTTATCGGGTTGGGCTGCTCTTTACTGGGTTGGGCTGCTCTTTATCGGGTTGGGCTGCTCTTTATCGGGTTGGGCTGCTCTTTAACGGGTTGGGCTGCTCTTTACCGGTTGGGCTGCTCTTTAACGGGTTGGGCTGCTCTTTACCAGGTTGGGCTGCTCTTTACCGGGTTGGGCTGCTCTTTACCGGGTTGGGCTGCTCTTTAACGGGTTGGGCTGCTCTTTACTGGGTTGGGCTGCTCTTTATCGGGTTGGGCTGCTCTTTAACAGGTTGGGCTGCTCTTTACTGGGTTGGGCTGCTCTTTACCAGGTTGGGCATAGAGAAACATTACACATAAGAGTCTAATCTTGTGTTGTTGTGATTGGTGAACGGTCATGAACTTCTCACTTAGAATGCATTGATCTCTATCAGTTGTCTGTCTGACTCAACAGAGGGTCTTTACAACTGCTGCAGTCCTCTATAGTGGCAAAAGCAGTAACTGGAAAGAGAAGCAACAAAGCTACAAGAATAGTACAGGATCACGTTGACATAGTAAGGCTTCTGTTTCAATTGCAGGCATACTGTAGATTAGGGGTCGGCAAAAACCGTCCCACAAGTAATTGTTTTATAGACACTCACCGGACAGTTTATTAGGTACCCATCTAGTGCTGGGTCGGACCCATTTGCCTCCAGAACAGCCTGAATTCTTTGGGGCATTTTTGAAAGTGTCGAAAAGGTTCCACAGGGATGTTGGTCCATGCTAACACAATGGCATCATGCAGTTGCTACAGATTGGATGGCGGTATATTCATATTGCGAACAGCCCGTTCCATCTCATCCCAAAGATACTCCATTGGGTTGAGGTCTGGGGACTGCGCAGGCCACTCAAGTTAACTGAACTAGCTGTCATGTTCCAGGCAATGTTATTCCACTCCTCAATTGTCCAGTGTTAGTGATCGCGTGCCAACTGGAGCCACTTGTGTGGTCGTCTGCTGCAATAGCCCATCCGTGAGAGTTGTGTGTTCCGAGATTTCGTTCTGCGTACCACTGTTGTACTCCGGCTTTATTTGTCTGTTTGTGGCCAACCTGTTAGCTTGCACGATTCTTGCCATTCTCCTTTGACCTCTCTCATCAACAAACAATTTTTGCCGCTTAGGTCACTTGTTTTGCCCATTATAACGTTCAGTCGAACACTAGCTGAATGCCTGCTTTAAATAGCAAGCCATGTCTGTAAAAGTGATACATTTTTGTGAATGGGTGGTGTACCTACTAAACTGTCCAGTGAGTGTGTATGTCTGTATGTATATATATATATATATATATATAGGAAATCTATTCCCAACTATTGCCAATAATATATCATTTGTATTATGTTCCAGCCCCCCGACCGTCCCCTTCGTCAAAAATTGGCCCGCAGCTGAATCTAGTTTCCTAAACCTGCTGTAGATCCTGACCATAGTCACGAAGAGCAGTTGTTGGACTTGTCAGAGGAATGAAGGGTTCGTTGAGTGCACAAGTTGATCATGAGGGTATGCCGGTAATGTAAAATGGCCGGTCTTCTAGCTTTCCACCCTTTTCAAGAGGGCTCTTTTCTCTGAGATTGCCATTCACAATGCCATTCACATCCCAATTGCATGAGCAGAGGTGCATTGAGATTGCTCGTCCTATTCCACTCATGTGATTGAGCCATCGCCATAATTTCAACTGTGTTACCATAACACCTCTATAGTATTGCTGGTCCCTGATAATATGTCTATGGCGCATATGATATTATTACAGTCAATTGTGACATGAAAAAGCTCATGAGTGACATCCTCACTGGTTTGCATCCATTAGGTACGGATGGGGCTGTCACTTCAAAGTTTATTAACGGTGAGACGACAGAGGCCTGATAAGGCAAATCACAGGCGTTTCTGACAGGGCAAAGACAGAGACGAACCCGGAGGCTTCGACCGACGCACGCCGAGAACTAACAAACAATGCCTGGAACGTGTCTCTCCGCCAGGCAGTTCAATGTAATTATCTGACATCAAACAGTCCGAATGTAATCAACTCAGAGAGAGAGAGAGAGAGAGAGAGAGAGAGAGAGAGAGAGAGAGAGAGAGAGAGAGAGAGAGAGAGAGAGACAAAAGAAGAATAGGAATCAAAGAACAATGCGTGTCAGACAAAAGACATTGATTAGGTACTGTCTATACGACATAAGAGAGGTTATGAGTGTAAATGTGAGTCAGTCACACAACCACCATTGCCAACCTGGTCTCAGAGCATTTCGTATTATTCTTTATGTAAATCTGTAAGTAAATCCGTAACACTCCATTTGATATGATATGTTGCGTTTTGTATGGAATGTATTAATTTGTGGATGTCCATCATTCATTTCGTATGATATTTTACGAATTACAATTCGTATGATATGTTAACATTTTGCTAAATGTATCATATGTTACGAATTCTCATTTTTTGTGGCTAATCTTAGCTAGGTGGCTGACACCAACGTTAGCTAGCTGGTTAACGTTAGCTAGGCTAGGGGTTAGGGTTAAGCTTAAGATTTAGTTTAAAGGGTTAAAGGGTTAGCTAGCATGCTGAAAAGTTGCTAATTAGCTAAAATGCCAAATTAGCTGCTAGACGTTTGCGTGATACGCCTACCCATCCACCCCGACCAACCACCCATGTTTTTGCCTTAAGTAACCTTCTGTTTTATGTAACCATACTAAACGTAACATATCATACTAATTTGGGTGTCCCGGATTTACATTTACTATGTTATGCCTAGTCTATGAGACCAGGCTGCCAAACCTCCACTATCTCATATTTCATTGGAAATAAATGTGCATTACTTGCCTGTGTAACTGCAATCATACCCACAGAGGAATAAAATATCACATCCATATATATATACAATATATTAGATACATAGAAGAAAAACACACTTTTTAAAGATTCATTCTGACACAAGCTTTTGAAATGGCACAGGTGATAGTGCTAGGCCGAAAATGGCATTTCCCTCATTCCCCTGCAGTGATGTGCTAATACGTTCCAGATGCTGTGATTACAGGGCTAATTAAACACTGTATTCCGAGTCTCCTGTCACAGAATGGGATTTCCTGATTACTGCACCAGAAATGAGCAAATGAACGCCTCTTTTGCCTAGCTTTCAGAAACCCCAGAAGATGACAACGACCAAAGGAAATAAGAAAAGGGCATGAAAAGGAAACAAGAGGTTTTAGTGAGCAAAGCAGCGTGGGATGTGGAGTGTCCTCCAGCCAGCCACATCTGTGTGTCTGGGCCCACGTCCAGCCCTCTCGGGGGTGTCAGAGGTGACCGTGTGCATTTTGCAGGTGCTATATTTGGATGAAGCCAGGCTGCTTCTGGTCGACAGAAGCCAATTGCACGAGTGTCCTCTGGCTTTACAAACATCAGCCTAAACACACTGACCATCTGTGTGTCATTTTAGACAGCATATCTCTCATTTCCATGCATCTGTATATTGATGGTGTCTTTATAATAAATGTTGTGACTGTTCAGGACTCAGAAGCAGTCACCAGTAGGAGTATGTTGAGAGAGTTCTCAGAAAGAGAGACATTTCTATGAGTTACATTTCTATGAGAGTTACTGTAGATTTAGATAACTAATGTGACTTGAGAGCCTTCCCTTTATTCAAGTTTAGAACACATCTACAGTTCATGATATAGGCCACACACGCATTGCAATTGACTGTTAGCGTTTTGATAATTTCCACTCTTAAGGAATGATAACATTTGGACCATGGTGGTTGTCAGGATGCATCACGTGAAATTAATAATGGAACGGTGAACTGGTTTTGTCCCAATTCAAGTATTGACATCATTCAATTACCAATTCAAATTACTTTCTAGAATGTGTAATATTTGGATGTGTAATAATGTGACAATTTTCACACTCTGTCAATGAGAGACAGTGAGCAGTAAAATATTAGTTCTGTCTGACAGACAGTTTCCTTTTTATAACTCCTTAAAAAAAGAGAGATTTTATATCCTTAATTAATTAGAATTTGTGCCTACAGGGCCTATGCAGCATTTAGCCTACCAAACTGCCATCTCAGAGAGAGCGGGAGGGGGTGAGACAGAGAGAGACAGAGAGACTTTATTAGGACCTTTCATCACTTCAAATGTGAACCAATCACACAGCCAGATGAGACTGATCACAAGTGCATCAGAAAAATACCTCAGGGTGAATAATAGACACCATTTTGGATACTGGCATCAGCAGTACAGACATAGTAACCACACACACAGCCTGTTAATAAGCATCAGTAACACCTCACCACTTTCTATGTCTACTGAAGTGTACCTGTTCTGTGTCTACTGTATGTTTGTAGCAACGATTCTGTGAATAACTGTAGATGGGTAGTGTAGGCTCTGTAAGTGGACGTTCAAATCAAATCAAAGTTTATTGGTATATTTATTGGTTAATTGAATGCCAACATCACCTCAAGCCCTGGCCAAAACTCTCACTCCCTATGAGACTCTATCACTCCCTCACAGCTCCGGGGCTATGTAGCATGTTGACATGAATAAATCCTCTTAAATGTCCCCATATTAGTCTGGAATGAGAACGGTAGCCACTTGTCTGTGGAAAGCTGAGTATCATGGCTATTGATCGGTGCCTTCAAATCTTTGGTATGACTTACTACCATATATTGGCATACAAATTTATAAGGGCAGGCCTAGCCAATGACCTAATTTCCAGATGGCTGGTACCTATATTCCGGTTAGCGTTGTGAAGCATAAACTAAATAAACACGTAATACGTTGATACACACTGAAAGCCGGGACTCCACAGATCATGAGGATATCTTATTTGTCTGCCTGTGACCTTCCGTTATTGATCCCTTTCACCAAACAGCAAACATCTTACAAGGTAAGCTTCGCCCTCTGACACCACCACAATGTTTAAGAGAGGTTAGTGTTGTAGAAATTTAGTTTTTATAGTGAACAATAACTTTTAGGCACATCCAGTGTGCAAAGACAGTGCAATTACCACATTCAGACACTTTGGAGAGGTTGAAAGGAGACTTGAATGTAACCTGGATACCCCCTAACACCACCACAAAGTTTGAGTGAGGTTGATATGGTAGGGATTGTGTTTCTATTCTGAACAAATAGCATTTAGGGATTTCCTATATATGTAATTGCATTGGAATTATCGAATTTACAGGCATATGCCACTTTGGAGAGGTTTAAGGACACTTGGAAATGTGACCAAACCTGACACCACTCACTAAAATATTGGCACATTTCTAGTTGTTAGGTCTATCAATCCCATTTTTTTTCTGATATTGTTCACATGTTGTGGAAACGATCTGATGTGTTTCCACCTCTAGTCATCAATAATTCACTTATAGCTTGTCAATGAAAGATGATTAAAAAACAGATGTGTGCAGATGTGTATTCTGAACTATGTAAATCCTATCTATCTTCTGATAATTTCCTCATAATCTCCCAGATGTCTTCTTTCCAAACATACCAAGTTAACCAAGTGGGCAAAATTGGTTCAAAAGATTTTCAGGCTCTTTTGTGGCATCATAGTCCAGTTATGTACTGTTTGAAAAGTAATGTTATTATTAGACGCTGACATCTTCCCGGGCATCTTGATGTAGTCATCAAAATATGTCTTCACTTGATTTGACCTGATTTGCTTAGCTAATATCACCTTAAGCAGAAAACTAGGTACCAACCAGAAAATAACTTCATTAGGACGGCGCATGCCAATTGTGACAGTGAACATAACGTGGACCTATTCCATGGTTAGGTTCCGTGGTTGTTATGGTGCCGTGAGGTCGCCTAGGCAGAGAGCTCCTGTACATTTTGTAAATATTGAATAATTTGTAAGTGTTTTTTTTGTACATATATTTTTGTTTTGATAAATCTCAGTTTAGATCACATAAATATGGTGGTCTTCAATGTCAAACTTACAAAACTGCTGATAAATCTGTTTGTTTGCATTGGCTAGCTAGATGGCTAATTTAAATAATGCAGCAGCTCCAGCTTTTTAGTTTTACCTGCCGGTTGGAGGGTGGAGACTGCTGTTTCTGAGATGTCAGAGAGGCAGAGGGACTGTTCCTGACCACTGCTGATGTGTGGTTGAATTTCTGGCGCTTTACTGCAGCCAATGCATCACCCAGTTGCTACACTGTCAGCAATGGAGGATCAGCTACCTACGGAGGAGCGCCTACTATGGAGGAACGTCGGACAAGGCGAGGGCCCTGATGAAGAGCTCCTGGCTTGTCTGACAAACTGACTTTCTCCTGGCTGTACTGTACCATCGATGTGCCCTCCGCTCAAGCCATACTTTACCAAACTGCCTCAACTCCATTTGTTTTCTATATTTAATTTGTTGTTCATTGATGAATGATGCATTTTGTTAACAATAGGACCACAATGGAAATACGCTTGTAAACTTTTTGTGTTATCCTCTATGATTTTTAAATGCATTGTATCCACATGTTAAAAGGTTAAACTCGCAGCACTAATTGACTGTTGATTGGTGGTAACAAGAGGGTAAGTAGGCATGCTTGCCGGTGAAGTTTTAATCAACACTGACCTGATTGAAGCAGAATTGCATTAGTGGAAACATAAGGTGTTCCCTGATTTACATGCAAAAACAACACAACCCTGTGTTCCAGTAAAAGCTGCCAAAAATATTTGCTAGATATTTACCAGTGCATTTTTGTTATTTCACAGTTATTCCTTTTTATTTATTTCTTATTTCACCTTTATTTAACCAGGTAGGCCAGTTGAGAACAAGTTCTCATTTACAACTGCGACCTGGCCAAGATAAAGCAAAGCAGTGCGACAAAAACAACAGAGTTACACATGAGATAAACACATGTACAGTCAATAACACAATAGAAAATCTATGTACAGTGTGCGCAAATGTAGTAAGATTAGGAAGGTAGGACAATAAATAGGCCATAGTGGCGAAATAATTACAAATTAGCATTAACACTGGAATGATAGCTGTGCAGATGATGTGCAAATAGAAATACTGGAGTGCAAATGAGCAAAAAATAATAAATATGGGGATGAGGTAGTAGGGTAGGCTATTTACAGATGGGCTGTATACAGGTGCAGTGATCGGAAAGCTGCTCCCACAGCTGATGCTTAAGGTTATTGAGGGAGATGGTAGTCTCCAGCTTCAAAGATTTTTGCAAATCGTTCCAGTCATTGGCAGCAGAGAAGTGGAAGGAATGGCGGCCAAAGGTGTTGGCTTTGGGGATGACCAGTGAAATATACCTACTGGAGCGCATGCTACTGGTGGGTGTTGCTATGGTGACCAGCGAGCTCACATATGGCGGGGATTTACCTAGTAAAGACTTGTAGGAGACCTGGAGCCAGTGGGTTTGGCGACTAATATGTAGTAAGGGCCAGCCAACGAGAGCGTACAGGTCGCAGTGGTGGGTAGTATATGGGGCTTTGGTAACAAAATGGATGGCACTGTGATAGACTACATCCAATTTGCTGAGTAGAGTGTTGGAGGCTATTTTGTAAATTACATCGCCGAAGTCAAGGATTGGTAGGATAGTTTTACGAGGGCATGTTTGGCAGCATGAGTGAAGGAGGCTTTGTTGTGAAATAGGAAGCCTATTCTAGATGTAATTTTGGATTGGAGATGCTCAATGTGAGTCTGGAAGGAGAGTTTACAGTCTAACCAGACGCCTAGGTATTTGTAGGTGTCCACGTATTCTAAGTCAGACCAGTCAAGAGTAGTGATGATAGTCCAGTGGGTGGGTGCGGGCAGCGTTTGATTCAAAAGCATGCATTTACTTTTACTAGCATTTAAGAGCAGTTGGAGGCCACGGAAGGAGTGTTGTATGGCATTGAAGCTTGTTTGGAGGTTTGTTAACACAGTGTCCAAAGAGGGGACAGATGTATACAGAATGGTGTCATCTGCGTAGAGATGGATCAGAGAGTCACCAGCAGCGAGAGCGACATCGTTGATATATATAGAGAATATAGTCGGCCCAAGAATTGAACCCCGGGGTCCAGATTTTGCAGCTCTTTCAGAACATCAGCTATATGGATTTGGGTGAAGGAGAAGCGGGGGGGGGGATACAGAGCTGTTGGCCGGGGTAGGGGTAGCCAGGTGGAAAGCATGGCCAGCCGTAGCAAAATGCTTATTGAAATTTTAGATTATCGTACATTATCGGTGGTGACAGTGTTTCCTAGCCTCAGTGCAGTAGGCAACTGGGAGGAGGTGCTCTTATTCTCCATGAACTTTACAGTGTCCCAGAACTTTGGTTCCTGAGTCTTGAGTGAACCAAGGGCTATATCTGTTCTTAGTTCTACATTTTTTGAATGGGGCATGCTTATTTAAGATGGTGAGGAAAGCACTTTTAAAGAACAACCAGGCATCCTCTACTGACGGGATGAGGTCAATATCCTTCCAGGATACCCAGGCCAGATCTATTAGAAAGGCATGCTCTCTGGTGTGTTTTAGGTAGCGTTTGACAGTGATAAGGGGTGGTCGTTTGACTGTGGACCCATTACGGACGCAGTCAATGAGGCAGTGATCGCTGAGATCCTGGTTGAAAACAGAGGAGGTGTATTTGGAGGGCAAGTTAGTCAGGATGATATCTATGATGGTACCCATGTTTATGGATTTAGGGTTGTACCTGGTAGGTTCCTTGATAATTTGTGTGAGATTGAGGGCATCTAGCTTAGATTGAAGGACGGCCAGGGTGTTAGGCATATCCCAGTTTAAGTCACCTAACAGAACAAACTCTGAAGATAGATGGGGGGCAATCAATTCACATATGGTGTCCAGGGCACAGCTGGGGGCTGAGGGGGGTCTGTAACAAACGGAAACAGTGAGAGACTTATTTCTGGAAAGGTGGATTTCTAAAAGTAGAAGCTCAAACGGTTTGGGCACAGACCTGGATAGTATGACAGAACTCTGCAGGTTATCTCTGCAGTAGATTGCAACTCCGCCTCCTTTGGCAGTTCTATCTTGACAGGAAATATTGTAGTTGGGGATGGAAATTTCAGTTTTTGGTGGCCTTCCTAAGCCAGGATTCAGACACGGCTAGGACATCAGGGTTAGCGGAGTGTGCTAAAGCAGTGAATAAATCAAACTTAGGCTTCTGATGTTAACATGCATGAAACCAAAGATTTTACTGTTACAGAAGTCAACAAATGAGAGTGCCTGGGGAATAGGTGTAGTACTGGGGGCTACAGGACCTGGGTTTACCTCAACATCACCAAAGGAACAGATGAGGAGTAGGATAAGGGTACGGCTAAAGGCTTTAAGAACTGGTCGTCTAGTGCGTTGGGTACAGAGAATAAAAGGAGCAGATTTCTGGGCGCTATATAATAGATTGATTACATAATGTACAGACAGGGATATGGTAGGATGAGAATTCAGTGGGGGTAAACCTAGGCGTTGGGTAATGATGAGAGCGGTCCTGTCCCAAGCTACCTAAAATTACTTCAAATGAGTTTACACAGTTTATAAGCAGACAAATAAATAACAACCAAAACATTTTTAAGGGCACATCATTACATGTTTGATATGCTATACTCTTGCCTTGTCTGGTATTATTTTAACTGAGTCTTTGCAGCCTCTTGTGCAATCTTTGTAAATGAGATCAGGTTCTCAATTGACTTGCCTGCTTAAATGAATAAAGGGGACACATCTTAGAATCCCCTTAGATGGAATGTTTATACATAGCGTTAGATAGTGATTATTCATTCAATCAATCTCTATTAGCCCCGTGCTTTAATGGCTGTAATTGCAAGAGAGGCTCTACATTTCTCATCTGGTATATGTTGCACAGGGAATCAACTAATCCCATAGGTTTACCTGCAAGTTATTTTGTGTTGCAACACCATGCAACTGAGTCAGAGTTTTCTACTGCAAATAATGTATTGGCAAGTGCATTACTATTTCACGGCTGCAAGGTCAAGCTGAAGAGGCAGGTCTCTTATCAGGCAGACAAAAGCATACAAATCCAAGACACAGAGCATTTATTATGCTATTACATAAAAAACCGAAATGTTTTCAATGAAAGGGAAGCCATTGTGTGAGGGAAGAGTGATTCTGTTCTTGTGCATTTGTCATAATAATACAGAACCAACACAACCACAACCACTGAGCTGCTGTTGAATGGCTTTTTTCTCCTTCGTCCTTGGGAAAATGCTGAAGACATACTGAATTTAAGGTTATTTTGCACTTCTTTTTTATGATACACAATTTATGTAACACTTTATTTTTTCGATTTTCTACAATTTACCTGCAATTTACCCAGAAAGTGCCTGATGATTACCTTATGTATAGATTTTTCATTCACTGTAAGTATCACAGCATTTGCTACCTGATTTTCAAACGTGTTGAATGCTGGGTATTATGTACTAGAAAGTGCCCATTTTCTTAACTATTACCAGGTAAGATCCAATTGAAACAGGACTGTAAGACAGTTAAGTGTTACAGAGTTGAGGCTGCCTTTCAGGATTTCTAATCACAATAACTTTGTGACAGAATCACGAACAGCATAGGTTGGAAAGGCAGACCTATTCACATAGTGGACATAGTGTTCAGGTAACCGCTTGGAATTATTAAGTCTGTCTATGTATCACACAGAGTGTGTGAAGAATGAGTGATGAATGAGTCAAAGCATGTTTGAGGAACCTTCAATGGAGCTGGAGCTTAGTTTCCGATAAAAACAAGTGATCACCTCAATGGGAGATTCTCAATTTGGCCAAAGTACGTCTTCACCTCGATTCTTCCGAGACCCTGAAACCGATAAGTGGTCGCCATAAGTAGGAGATGCTCAGGTGTATCCTACCCGGAAGAGTTTTAAAATCCGCCACACCCCTTTTGAAACAGCTGTTGTTTTCTCGGAGGACAAAAGCATGCACACATTTAAAAACCATATGCTACGTTTCCTTTTAACACTAGCAAATCTTTTGACCACTTTACACATATTACACGTATTTTGGGATTCATCCTCTGTCTCTCTGTCTGTCTGTCTCTCTCTCTCTCTCTCTCTCTCTCTCTCTCTCTCTCTCTCTCTCTTTCTAATTCCATTCAATCATATTTCTTGGTGCATAATGTAGTTCCATCAGGTGACTCCCACAATGTTGACGATGGTCTTTACCAGCATCACAGGCAGTCTTGAGTTGGAACTGCTAAGATGAGGTGAGCACACATTGAACACACACACACACACACACACACACACACACACACACACACACACACACACACACACACACACACACACACACACACACACACACACACACACAGACAGCATACACACACCTACCATACACACTGACAAACTGACACACAAACCTTCCTAGCTCATTCAATCTTCACTGCAGCACGTGTGCTGTCTCTGCATTTTAAAGGTCACTCTTATAGCCTGGAGCATAACTCTCCAGGTAATATTGTTGCTGAGGTCTCGTATTGAGTTCTCTAATTAACATATTACAAGGATGTTAACATAGAACCAGAACAGGAACACTGCAAACTATACAGCCTATATACACTTAGTGTACAAAACATAGTATTGAGTTTGCCCTCAATTAGTTGTGTAGAAAGCTGGATTCACCTGTTCAGTCTTTGTCATGGAATGTTTTGTACACTCAGTGTATATACTTTATTTGATACATGCAATACCACTTTTATTAATTTACAAATGTATAGTGGATGAGTTACAGTTGATCATATCAGTGGATAAATGAAGAGATGAAAAATTGAATATTATGCCAAAAATATTATGCCAAAAATCCCAGGCAAGGGTAAGAGGTCCTTTGTGGTTGGGAAAGAGGTCAATTGAGCTACAGCAGTGGTCCCTAGTCTACCTCCTATCATCGCCTCACTGCCATCGTGAAGTCAAGACCCAGTGGAGGTGTGCCCAAATTAGAAGCCCCGGTCAGATCAAACTATGGGCAGGGTTATGGCCCTGTTATGGAGGTTTTACAGAGGCTAGATATGTGTGTTTGGAACGGAGGCTGTCACAGTGTGAGAGGTGTCACTATGTTGTCAATGCTGAGGAATAAACCTGCTTAATTAAGCAGGGGACAAATGGCTTGTGACAGCCACAGGGAGCCTGGAGGTGGATACACAGAGGGCAGAGGGGTCTCACAAATTAAGTCTGCTGCTCTGATCCTCGTTTCAAGTTAGTTCGACTCCCTAGCTAGTGAGGAAGAACTGCTCATTACAATTGGTAAACTGTATATTATGGAAATAACTGTTTAGTATGAGGGAGAGGGGATAGGGAGAGAGGGAGAGGGGAGGAAGGGAGGGGGGAGGGAGGGAGGGACGGAAGAAGGATGGAGGAAGGAAGGGGGAGAGAGAGAGAGAGAGAGAGGATAATTTGTCAGTTGTTACATGCTAGATGGTAGATGAAGATAGACTACTAGTACACATATAGAAACACTATACCAATGTCAATGATTGAAATTGCAGATAGAGAATTACTGTAGAAGGTCAGTAACAGTTTGTTTGAAGGGGGTATGCATACTAATTCACAACACCTTAGGTAAATACTTCATGACACCTCTATGAGTGTTGAAATATCCTTCATAACACCCTTCTTAGTACATTTCCCCAACATTTCTGAGATAGCGCCTGGAGAGAGAATGTCATAATAAGTTTAACTTTCATTACACTACTCACGGTCATTTTTTATCAAACTATGAATAAATATTTATTTAGATATAATGACATAAATTGCAATGATATTGAAAAAATTGTTTATCAAAGTTGTTTTAATTTGTAACAATTATGTCAGCTGTTATGAATGCCAATGTACACCCCCTTCAAGTAAAGTGTTACCAGAAAATATTGGACAAATCTTGTAGTAAGTTCACAGACTCATGTATACACACAACCACATTCTGACCCCTAATATCAAAGCTATGCTAATGAAATATTGACAGAGAATCTGTGGAATGTGAACTGTAGTTCCACTATCCACAAGCATTGAAAAGAAAATATGCTGATAGACTCAATTAAATAGCTATCTTTGTGAAATTCCTAAAGTTTGATGATGGCACTCTTTTTTTCTCTCACACACGAAACGGCAATTTAATAACCAAGGTACACACACACACACACACACACACACACACACACACACACACACACACACACACACACACACACACACACACACACACACACACACACACACACACACACACACACACACACACAGTGACATTAAAAGTAAAAGGGGGACGTGTTCACGTTCAGAATACGCTGTGACTTGCAGAGAAAGAGAGAAAACAGATGAAAGGTAAAATGTGAGATGTCTTTACTAGCCAGTCTACTGAAGCTCTTGCATTTCTTGACATTTCTTTCACTTTCAAATCCCCATTCAGTTTCCCACTCGCTCACCCAACAATAAAACTGCCACAGTAGTTGAGCTGTGCTGGTTTGGTGAGGCAAGTTCAGGTTCAGGTTTCTTTATTTGTACCCGTAGGTAGATTTGTTTTGCAGTAGACGAGTCATCCATCTTGGCACACATTTTAAAAACAAACACAGACACAAAACATCATAAAAGTACTCAAATGTTCCAATCCTCACTAAACCACTAAAAGCTAAAGATAAAAGAAATCTGTGCAATGTTGCTATGACTTGTTTCTCTGAGTGATTGCTGCTGGAACAAAGCTATTTTTACATCGCTTTGTTCTGCACTTTGGGACCATAAAGCTTCGTCCAGAAGGAAGAAGCTGAAATTCACCGTGCAAAGGGTGGGAGTCGTCATTTAAAAACCTGCCACCCTTGGATATTTCTCTGCTTTTCTTTTGATGACTCATTTGAAAGCATCAAGTATTTCAGGGTTATTCAAGGAACTAGATATCTTTTTGTTCTAATGAGGCATGATCAGTTTTCAGTTTATCAAAGGGAAGATATGCAGTAATCTAATGACAATGTAATCTGAAAACACTTTATGTGAAGGGTAATTAGATAAGAACTTTACATTACATTAGCCTTTCATAACTTTCAATATACCTGACATATCAACTTGCGAATGTTGACATAATAATTTATGAAGCTCTGTTTATGTATGGTTACGAATTTGTTATGAAGTCCTTATGTAGGCAGCCTTTAAATAAGGTCTTACTAATAAACTGTATGTCCATGTAGTAACTGTACATGTTTATCACCATAGTACAGTCGCGCAGTTGATAGCATTTATGTCAATCGCCCTGTGCTTGGGCTCACAAAAATGACACATGGCTTGTCGCTTTAAATAGGGCTACCAGCTGGAATGTTTTGTCGTATTGAGATAGTTGACAGCTCCAGCTTGAGGCAAAAGTGAATTTCATCAATCTCTGACTCAGTTGGAATTTTGAGAAATAACCCAAAGCATGTAGACAAATAGCCGAGCGGTTCACTCTATAGTTCTCCGTCATTATGTTGACAGCGTTTCATACACTGGGACAGTATTCAAGATCAGGGTTGTGATTTCTGTATTAAATAATTGTTTTCCAAAGCAATCTCTGTGATCTTGAAGGAAATGGATATTGAACTTTAAATCAGTAATGAATCGAGGTAATCGAAACCAGGATCAATTCAGTATGAGCCTTAGTAAATTGAGAAACTACTCATTGCCAAGTCTAACTTGTGAGTTTCTAATTTGTGAGACTCCAATCCTTTTGGTGGAAATGAGAGGCTGTGTGACCTTCGACCTAATTTCTGAGAATGGGCCTGGGTCATGTTCATTAGGCACTGAACATATGAAAATGCACTGAAACAGGGGAGGGACTACCTGGACTTATAGCAAATAGAAAACGTTAATTTTCATATTCTGTTGTGAAACATTTTAAAATATTTTCCGTTACGTACCCTGATGAGCAGGACCCTGAAAGGACAAGGTACCTGTAGTTGTGCATCTGATCTGCTGCTCTAGCTACCTACACCAGTGAGTCACCATCTCCCCAGGCCAATACCTCTGTCCCCAGTTCAACTTTCTGCTAAAACAATCAAGCTACAATTTAGCTAAACCAAACGTTTGCCAACATAAATTTGTGAAGCGTGAACTCAGTGTGAACAAGAGGCAATTCTTTTTGACATATTCAATCACAGAATGACATGCAACTTGATGTTTATTACCAAACTAATGGATGCCAGAATGACATGAATGTGTTCACCTGGGTTGAGGTTTTGAATTTTCTCAGGTTTAGCATGTGATCTGTATCACAGACTAATGGTATTACGCTAAGACAAACACATCGATCATGTTACCAAAGTTGCTGGATACCTGGCTAACAAAGATGTAATGTCAACATTCCTAGGCAGGCAAACCTGTTCATATGCATTCAGAATATACACTGGGGGCCAAAAGTTTGGAATATTACTCATTCAAGGGTTTTTCTTTATTTGCACTATTTTTTACATTGTAGAATAAAAGTGAAGACATCAAAACTGACATAACACATATGGAATCATGTAGTAACCAAAAAAGTGTTAAACAAATCTATATATTTTATGAGATTCAAATAGCCACCTTTGCCTTGATGACAGCTTTGCACACTGTGGCATTCTCATCAACCAGCTTCACTTGGATGTTTTTCCATCAGTCTTGAAGAAGTTCCCACATATGCTGAGCACTTGTTGGCTGCTTTTCCTTCACTGCGGTCCGATTCATCCCAATCCATATAAATTTGGTTGAGGTTTGGAACCAAAAATCTCAAATTTGGACACCAGACCAAAGGACAAATTTCCACCGGTCCATTGCTCGTGTTTCTTGGCCCAAGCAAGTATCTTCTTCTTATTGGTGTCCTTTAGTAGTGGTTTCTTTGCAGCAATTCGACCATGAAGGACTGATTCACACAGTCTCCTCTGAACAGTTGATGTTGAGCTGTGTCTGTTACTTGAACTCTGTGAAGCATTTATTTGGGCTGCAATCTGAAGCTGGTAACTCTAATGAACGTATCCTCTGCAGCAGAGGTATTTCTGGGTCTTCCATTCCCGTGGCTGTCCTCATGAAGCTGGTTGAGAGAATGCCATGAGTGTGCAAAGCTGTCATCAAAGCAAAGGATGGCTACTTTGAAGAATCTCTTGTTTAACACTTTTTTGGATACTACATGATTCCATATGTGTTATGTCATAGTTTTGATGTCTTCATTTTTATTCTACAATGTAAAACATTTTGCAAATAAAGAACACCCCTTGAATGAGTAATATTCCAAACAGCCTCTGACAGACAGACAGAACTAAGCAACAGTCTAACAGGAAAAAAAAATAGAACCAAAACATGCATGTCAGAGGCTGTGTTGTGTTGGTGTGGCCTGTTTGTCACATTTGTTGAAAAACTACAGATGAAGGGGAGAGAAAAAATCTATTGTTTCACCACAGGCAAAAGTCTCATTAATCCTGTGTAGCTCAGTTGGTAGTGCATGGCGCTTGCCACACCAAGGTTGTGGGTTCGATACCCACGGGGGACCAGTATGAAAAAAAAATTATGAAATGTATGCATTCACTACTATAATTTGCTTTGGATAAGAGATTCTGCTCAATGACTAAAACTTCAACATGTATAATATTCCTGGAAGTCTTTACCATATGCTTTGAACTTGATATGGATGATTCACAGATCCTCTGTTTTCCCTCCAGCTTACTTGGCCTCGTTCCGGCCTCAAAACAACATTCAATGTGTTTATTATTACGATCATCTGTATTTTGTTCTACAATTACAACCATGGGTTGTTCTTGGAAACTTGTCTAAGATTGAAGCCAACAGTGCCATGGATGTATTTACTTCGAATTCAAATGATACGCTGTGTGCCTTCAATGCTTGGTGCACACCTAGGAAGTCTGTCTGCATTTTTCATTTGCAAAAACACATGGATACGATTTCATCAAGATGTGGTATCCATTGTTTTCCTTAAGGTTTACTTATGGAGTTATTCAAGGTCAAAGGTTGACTAAGGTGATTATACTCACTCCGGAGCTCAGAATAAATACAGTATTCCATTATTGTGTAGTAAGGGAGATGCCTAGTAACAACGTAAATGTGCTTTTGAAAACAAAAGTTTAATTTAAATAATTATTGGCATTGTAGAATTTTATTTTCATCATTTGTATTTGTATTTATTAAGGATCCCCATTAGCTGCTGCCTACTCTTCCTGGGGTCCAGAAAGCAAGCTAGGACTGATGGTTTGGTCAGCTAAACTGGCAAGTCTGTTTGTTTGGTTACCAAGGCAACTACTGTAGCTATCTAGTAAACTTGCTAGCTACTTCAGTGGATGTTGTAACACATTTCTACCTGCAAATGGACACGTTTCTAGTGGCAAATGTGTTCAATTATAGCCATGGTATAAAAGGGATAATCAACTTGGGCTCTATGTGTTCTCTGGAAAGTAATGCAACTCCGTGGAAGGTCAGTTCCACTCCGCTAGCACGTCGTGGAACACACCTTCCACGTTGTTCATTATTTTCCTAAGAATCTTAGCCCCTTGTTGATTATCCCTTATGTAAACAATCAAAGATGTATTTCAGAGAGCAAACACATACATCCAAAGTGTGCATAGTAAATAGCTCATGTGTGACAAAACCCATCCAAGAAATTAGATTTGTACTTTTTTGGCTTGAGGATACGATTTTTTCATCCCCTACTTAACGACGGTGGATTACGTTATGTTTGGATTCAGGTTTTGCCGTTTCAAAATAGTAGTCTGAGGTCTAATCTAGGTCGTACATCCAAGGCACTGGGACCAGAAATCGGCCCTGGAATTTCTAACACAAATCCAAGTTAGACAGGTCCAGTGGGCTGGCATTTCGGGCCAGTCAACACCTGCTTACATCGCTGACCTGGACCAGACAATGCATACAATGGTATGTACTTGTGTTATGATGTATTATTCTGCATTATTGCATGTGAAGACATTAGCTTTCAGTGGGGTCTTAGAGGTCTAGGAAAAAGTAAATGTTCTCATTTACTAAAATGTGTCACTTTACTCAAATTGTTTCCTGTTGCCTTGTTTTTAGAACGGCTTACAGTGCACGTCAGGTAACTGCCTGACGTGCACTCCATGAGAATTCCTTTGACATTCTCCTGTCTACGTGGAGACCAACGTTACATGTCAATCAATATCGCTTTACCATGGGTACAAACAGTCCTCTACAAAATAACAGACAATACAAACAAACCAAAAACAACAGATGTCATTAACTTCACTGAGCTTCTTCAGCCTTGACAAGTGGAGCATTACTAATTCACTCAAAGGAGAGAACAGAAATCTCATCACCCTTTAATGTTGAATAAGAGAGATGTGAGCTTTCGACAATGCAATTACTGTAATCCATAGATCCAGGGTGCCTCGTCCATATAGCGCACCAGGCAACCAGATAACACTAGCTTTGTGAAGGAGTATAAAGAGAGAGAGACGGTGTAAGGCTCCGGAGGCTACAGACCATACAGTATATTTTAGTATCAAGGTGACTGGCAACATACAAAGGTGTATTTGTTCAATTAATGTCTTGGCAGGTACACATTGTCTTGGCACTAGGACTATGAGAACAAACATGAGAGGATGTTTAAAATGTTTTAAATGTGGGTGACTGAGGTGTTCTTGTGTGCTTTAGGGGTGTTAGCCCACAGCATATTGAAGAGCCATTTCATGCTTGAGAGGATCTACAGTATTGACACTTGTGACAATACGATATTAGCTGGTTCTGACTCATGGACAATTGCTAGTATTCGACTTGGAATCACCATAGATAATCTACGTATACGGCTAAAACAAATGTGTAAAGGAGCTCCTACTCACCGCAAGACTGTGTTAGCCCACTGAGCAATAGGCATTCGTTTTTTGGGAGCTAACACAAGTCTTCAGGTCTCAGGCATGGTTACACATCACGTAATGGTTCACCAAACCATCTCCGTTATATACAGGTTACATACAGGTATATGTACAACGTAGTATGTTTACACCGTTAGGGTCTTCAACCAGTAGTAATACATACTTTAGCTTGATGGAGTTTCACCATCCATTCATTTTTTGTTAGACGCTCTCAAAGAAGAAGGAGATTTTGGATCCAGGGCATGTAGCAAAAGATGAAGAGTTGTGGTAACACCTTGCCAACACCCAATTTTCACTCCTCTCTGCCTTTAATTGGTTGTGTTCCCAGGAGTGCAAGGTTGTTCGTTTCTACGGTATTGTCTGTGTGACCTTTTTTTTGCCTGTTGAGATGCAGTGATGGAGTCACATTGGAAAACATCATACCAGAGAACCTATTTAAAGACTGTAGAAAAGTTAAGCTGTATGTTATTTAATTGCTGGCACTGATTTTTTAGGGGGATTTGATGAGATTCTCAGAGCTGCACTATTAGGTCCATGTTATTTTGAGAAGCAGACAAAAGAGAACCATTGCGCTCTCCCAAAATGTTGGCTGGTGCGTTAAACCCTGTAAATTCAGATAAGCAAGAAAGTGTGATGGGTCAACACTCAAGATGTTACATAAATAAAGCTTACTTCAGAAGCAGACTAAAACAAATGTATCTAATTTATCTGAATACTGTACATATTGTTTTGTTTCATCAGTGTGGAAATATTTTTTTTTGGGGGGGGGGGGGGGGGGGTGGATAATAGATTCCAAAGACACCTGACAGCATTGGAGTAAGTCAAATAAAAAATGTTCAGTTTGACTTGGAAGATATCCACTCGACAATTAGCAAATGACACGTCTTCGAGAATCTCTGTGTTTACAGAGAAGAGATGGCATTCCATGCAGCAAATCACATTTAATTAAACAAACCACAATAAAACAGTTTGGATAGAGAAACAAATAGTGGTGGAATTACAAAACCTGACACTTCTATCATTCGCTCTTGTTTGCTTCTGTGTTTTATCAATATGACACAATGTTCCCAATTTATCAGGCCTCAGAGGTTTTTCCCCTTCAACTGCGCTCACATTTAGCTGTGTTTTCAGCCCTAAATGGCATGGAACAAATTCAATTGAAGTTTTGAAACTTTGAATAAAGCAATTAAAGCCTCTTGAAGCATGAAGATGAATGCACATCTGAGGATGAAGTGGAAGAAGTCTTCCTGGGACTCCCAGCAGGAATATAATAGCCTGGTTCCAGATCTGTTTGAGCTATTATTTCCAAGATGGCAAAATGGCACAATCCTATCTGGAATCAGGCTAGGAATATAATACAAATACTCAGCCGTGCACAAAAACATAGCCCTGTTTCCCTTGTCATAGCTCCTTTTCAATCTGAAAGGAATGGGTAAGGGAAATTGTTTCCACCAGCTTTCACCTATCAATTTCTTACAAATCTAGGAAGAGTAAACCACTGAAAGTATTAGATCCAGTGACGTAGTCCCGTGTAGCTCAGATGGTAGAGCATGGTGCTTGCAACGTCAGTCGTGGGTTCAATTCCCACGGGGGACCAGAACAAAAAAAGTTTGAACATGTTTGCAGTAACTGTAAGTCGCAGAGTGTCTGCTAAAATAAATGTACTGTAGGGTAAACATGTTTCCCCACCTACTATTTCATCTGAAGTATAGGGAGCGTTAATTTAGTCACTAGGATTTGCGATCAGCCTTAGCCCACTTCCTATTTTTTTTACTATTACAACACTGATTAGATCATTGCATATCGTAGCCCTCATCTGCCTGCTAGCTTATATCAGCCTACACAGTATGACCACAATCAGATTACCCCCATTTTATATACTCACTTCTCTATGACAAAATTCATAAACAATAACATTTCTAATGTCAAATTCAACACTATTTTGCGGTTTACAGTATATGGTCCCACCCCAAACCTACTCTGGTCATGGTGTTGATATTGCCAATCCATATTTTTGTTAAAAACGACACTAAACGGAGTAAACATCTAACTCTCAGAGAGTTTTTTAACTCCCTTTGCCTTTTTACACTTATCTGTGGTTTTGAATTAACAATAAACTCCATCAGTACATTTTTACTTCATCGGTGCACTACCTTTGAAGTGTATGGGGGTTAAGCTTTATTTTGATTTTTCTTAATGGGACACATTATTGTTGCTTGCAAAGTTATAGCCAGTCCAATTTGGGGAACAATATCCAGCAACTTTACATTACCCACAACGTGCATTCAGAATGCCTATAAGCAGGGAATGTGATATGGCTGTTTGAGACTACTTACATAATGTCAACTGGAACAATCATCTCAGTAATGGTTGCAAAAAATCCAACCTCTTACCTTGTTGCCTATCTTTGTGTAGCATAAGATCAAAACCATCAACGTACAGGCGAAAACACAGATATTGAAACAAACAATTCTAAAAATCAACCAGCAACAGAGCGTGCTGGGAAATATGACAATGAGACCTCTCTCACATCTGTGTATACTCCATGTCCCTGTCTCTGTTTACTCTAAATTGAGTTAAAAGTACTCCATCCTAATGAACTCCAGTTATCAACACTAACTCCATGGAGCGTATCACTCTGTTGAGGGTTAAGATAACTCCAGTAGTCAATTTAATCCCAAAACACTTTAACACTGTGATTTCAACTATCCTTGATGTATTGTGTAGCATGGTACATAGCTTGCTGAGGTCTTTGTCTCACACTTATCATATAATTTTTGATTGGAGGGAAAGTGTGAGAGAGGAGAGTTAGAACAAGAACAAGAGAGAGCGACAGAAAGAGAGGCGAGTACCAATTAGTTGGATTCTAGAACCACGAGGGTGAGGAAAGAGTGTTATAACTCAGGTAGAAAAAAAACAGAACGTCTAGTCAGGTCATGCTCTGCCAGGCTGGGATAGTATTATTTTCTGAGAGAGTAGGGCGTTATGAAATATTAATTAGAATTCTATAAAATTAAGATTAGAACACAAAATCCCATTGGTAGAGGCATCCAAGATAGCATGTAATGTGCCATCTGTGTGGAGGACAAAATAGAATAGAAGTAGTCTGTTCCATTTTTATTGTTTTGTCTCACAACATGATAAGGGGGAGAGAGAGAGAGAGAGAGAGAGAGAGAATGAGCATCAACACAGAGCGACAGAGAGAGTGGTTTTTGTGCCTGCAGCTATTCTTGAGTTAGAAATATTTACTGTGACATGTATCCACAAATTAATTAGTGATGTGAAAGGCACATTTCTGAGGATCTTGTTTATACTTCTTCCCGAACAACAACATATGTGCTTTATCAAGAGAAACAACTGGAAAAAATAAACCACTGAAAAGAATAGAGCCTCCTTGCTTTCCTCAGGAGCAGGTCTTAAGAAACAGCTTCCAGCTCCATCATTATTTGTGCATTAAAATGATCTTGTCGGAACTACAACAAAACATGTATTCCGATTTTTCCCTAAAGACAAAAACTGAGAACCCCCCATTATGCAAGAAATACTTCCTGACAAGATCAAGCAGAATAAAAGCCATTACTTCTTCAAAACAAAATGTTAACTCATGCAAATGCAAGGGGAAAACAACAGCTGTAGACTTTCCTAATCTCTTTCTGATTTGGGTTTATTTGGAGAAAAAATTAATTAGTATTAATTGTTCAATGAATGTTCATTGAGCATCCGTTTGTTATGTACGTTCTATGACCATGTCAACAAGAACGCAAATACGCAATAATGAATAATAAAAGATGTCCACACAGCATGGATAAAGTTCATTATCAACTTCAACTGGGGGAGAAGAAGAAGAAGAAGAAGAAGAAGAAGAAGAAAGAAGAAAGAAGAAGAAGAAGAAGAAGAAGAAGAAGAAGAAGAAGAAGAAATATAAATACTAAATATTGGCCTGGGTTTGTTGTTTACTACCCATCTGTATATATTATTTGTTTTAAACCGTGCCTTTTCCAGGTACCGCAAATATAGCGTTTTTGACCTCCTGATTGCATTTTCCTCCATTTCCGTCAAGCACAGGCTTTTTTCATAATTTGCGTTAATGATATGCCTCTGTAGTGGAGGAGATAACATCACAGCAGACCTGGGTTCAAATAGTATTTCTTTACTTTCAAATACCTTGAGCGTTTGATTAAGCTTGTCTGCAGTGCCAGGCTGGTGGGATTTACACTTTCAGGACTATTCCATTGGTTGCATTGCACCAGACAAGCTCAATCAAGAACATATAAAGCATTTGAAAGAAAACAAATACTGTTTGAACCCAGCTCTGCATCACACAAATAAATCTCTCTAGCAAGTATGAATGGAGAAGTCAGTCCATATATCCATAAATCTACAGTATACACACGTCAGTGCAAAAGGAATCCGTAGAAGCCAGAACAGATACACCATCTTACAGTCGTATGCAAAGGTTTGGGCACCCCTGACAATTTCCATGATTTCCATTTATAAATAATTGGGTGTTTGGATCAGCAATTTCATTTTGATCTATCAAATAACTGATGGACACAGTAATATTTCAGTAGTGAAATTAGGTTTATTGGATTAACAGAAAATGTGCAATATGCATCAAAACGAAATTAGACAGGTGCATACATTTGGGCACCCCAACAGAAAAATCACATCAATATTTAGTAGAGCCTCCTTTTGCTAAAATAACAGCCTCTAGACGCTTCCTATAGCCTCTAATGAGTGTCTGGATTCTGGATGAAGGTATTTTGGACCATTCCTCCTTACAAAACATCTCCAGTTCAGTTAGGTGTGATGGTTGCCGAGCATGGACAGCCCGCTTCAAATCATCCCACAGATTCTCAATGATATTCAGGTCTGGGGACTGGGATGGCTATTCCAGAACATTGTACATTGTGTTCCTCTGCATAAATGCCCGGGTAGATTTTGAGCAGTGTTTTGGGTTGTTGTCTTGTTGAAATATTCAGCCCCGGTGTAACTTCAACTTTGTGACTGATTCTTCAACATTATTCCCAAGAATCTGCTGATATTGAGTGGAATCCATGCGACCCTCAACTTTAACAAGATTCCCAGTACCGGCACTGGCCACACAGCCCCACAGCATAATGGAACCCCCACCAAATTTTACTGTGGGTAGCTGTCAGTCCACAGCACCTTATTCCAAAATGAAGCTGGCTTGTCCAAATGTGCGTTTGTGGCGTGTGTGTGCAGAAAAGGCTTCTTCCGCATCACTCTCCCGTACAGCTTCTCCTTGTGCAAAGTGCGCTGAATTGTTGAACGATGCACAGTGACACCATCTGCAGCAAGATGATGTTGTAGGTCTTTGGAGGTGGTCTGTGGGCTGTTTTTGACCGTTCTCACCATCCTTCGCCTTTGCCTCTCAGATATTTTACTTGGCCTGCCACTTCTGGCCTTAACAAGAACTGTGCCTGTGGTCTTCCATTTCCTCACTATGTTCCTCACAGTGGACACTGACAGCTTACATCTCTGCGATAGCTTTTTGTAGCCTTCCCCTAAACCATAATGTTGAACAATCTTTGTTTTCAGGTCATTTGAGAGTTGTTATGAGGCCCCCATGTTGCCACTCTTCAGAGGAGAGTCAAAGAGAACAACAACTTGCAATTGGCCACCTTAAATACCCTTTCTCATGATTGGATGCACTTGTCTATGAAGTTCAAGGCTTAATGAGCTCACCAAACCAACAGAATGACAAGGGTGCCCAACTTTTTGCATAGCCTATTTTTCACATCTGATTTAATTTCATGCAACTTAATATTGCTACACTAAAAATCTTTGTCTGGACAATACCCCAGCTTTTATTAGAAAATGAATGGCATGCCACTGTGATCATTTTCTGTGACGACAGAGTAAATTATTATGCAGCCTCAGAGGGATGCCCAAACTTTTGCATACGACTGTAATACCTCTCATTGATTTTATTGGTAGGGAAAGGTCGGTGAATAAAAAATACTTTACATAATATGAAAGCTGAAAATGTAATCTGCACCTAGAAATAAATTGTTTCGGTCCAGGTTTTGACAGTATTGAAAAGAAAATACAGGTTGCAAAATTCCCATCTTCCCAACTATTTTGCAACCTGTATTAATCTCTTAAGGATCGGACCTAAAGTGACATACCCAAATCTAACTGCCTGTAGCTCAGGACTTGAAGCAAGGATATGCATATTCTTGTTAATGATACGCAAAACAACGCTTGATTCAAAACTTACAGTTTTTCAATTAATTTGTTTTTACAAAAATCTTGCCACAAACATAATGTTATTTATATATGGGGCATAAAACAATCTCAGCTCTACACATTTTGCTACGAAGAGACAGAATCATTATATCACTTATTTTGGTATTGCCCTTATATACTGTGGCTTGTTCCTGGTCAGAGGTTCAGGAATAGATGGAAAATCACAACATTTATCTCAAATTAACCCTACAAACGTATTGTGTTGGAAGGAGGGAGCCAGGCGCAGGATACGGAGCACAAGTATTTAATAGAATGTAGCCGTAAACAATACACTTGGAACAGGCGAGCAAAATAAACAAAACTACAGGACGAAGGACCGGAAAGGAAATAACTGTGTGATAGACACAGACAAAAGTTCCACCAAATAACACGTATACAGCAAACAATAACACACAAGGACTGGAAAGCAGATAAACACTAGGTGATGACAATAATGAGCAACAGGTGTGTGTAATTATGACATGACAGTCCGTGGTGCGTTCAGGAAACAGAAGGAATAGGCTATACAACGGCCCAGGGAAAACGGTGGCGGCTGGAGGCAACCCCGGAGGGGGACATGACAACAAATACCACTGTTGGGAAATTTGGAAAACCATAGTCATTCAATCAACAAAATAATAATACTTTTTGTAAAAATGTTTATCTTGAATTTAGAATCTGTAGATACTACGCGATTAGACAGGTTCAGAATGTATGTGACAGCACAGTTGAAAAATAAATGGCTCATGGAAATCAGAAGAGGGCGGTTTAGGGAAAGGGGTATACTGAATGCATTCAACTGAAATGTGTCTTCCGCATTTAACCCAACCCCTCTGAATCAGAGAGGTGCGGGGGGCTGCCTTATTCGACATCCACGTCTTTGTTTATGGAGATACTGCAGGTGAGATGGGACTGAGAGTAACTGAGGGGTGGGTTTAAAAGCTGATGTTTTGATAATAGTTATGTCTGAAAACATTATGTATAATGTATAAGTAATCTCTATCTAGAGGTAATGTACAGTGGGGAGAACAAGTATTTGATACACTGCCGATTTTGCAGGTTTTCCCACTTACAAAGCATGTAGAAGTCTGTAATTTTTATCATAGGTACTCTTCAACTGTGAGTGACGGAATCTAAAACAAAAATCCAGAAAATCACATTGTATGATCTTTAAGTAATTAATTTGCATTTTATTGCATGACGTAAGTATTTGATACATCAGAAAAGCAGCACTTAATATTTGGTACAGAAACCTTTGTTTGCAATTACAGAGATCATACGTTTCCTGTAGTTCTTGACCAGGTTTGCACACACTGCAGCAGGGATTTTGGCCCACTCCTCCAAACAGACCATCTCCAGATCCTTCAGGTTTCGGGGCTGTCGCTGGGCAATACGGACTTTCATCTCCCTCCAAAGATTTTCTATTGGGTTCAGGTCTGGAGACTGACTAGGCCACTCCAGGACCTTGAGATGCTTCTTACGGAGCCACTCCTTAGTTGCGCTGGCTGTGTGTTTCGGGCCGTTGTCATGCTGGAAGACCCAGCCACGACCCATCTTCAATGCTCTTACTGAGGGAAGGAGGTTGTTGTCCAAGATCTCACGATACATGGCCCCATCCATCCTCCCCTCAATACGGTGCAGTCGTCCTGTCCCCTTTGCAGAAAAGCATCCCCAAAGAATGATGTTTCCACCTCCATGCTTCACGGTTGGGATGGTGTTCTTGGGGTTGTACTCATGCTTCTTCTTCCTCCAAACACGGCGAGTGGAGTTTAGACCAAAAAGCTCTATTTTTGTCTCGTCAGACCACATGACCTTCTCCCATTCCTCCTCTGGATCATCCAGATGGTCATTGGCAAACTTCAGGCGGGCCTGGACATGCGCTGGCTTGAGCAGGGGGACCTTGTTTGCGCTGCAGGATTTTAATCCATGACGGCGTAGTGTGTTACTAATGGTTTTCTTTGAGACTGTGGTCCCAGCTCTCTTCAGGTCATTGACCAGGTCCTGCCGTGTAGTTCTAGGCTGATCCCTCACCTTCCTCATGATCATTGATGCCCCACGAGGTGAGAGGTTGGAGTCTGTTTGATTGAGTGTGTGGACAGGTGTCTTTTATACAGGTAACGAGTTCAAACAGGTGCAGTTAATACAGGTAATAAGTGGAGAACAGGAGGGCTTCTTAAAGAAAAACTAACAGGTCTGTGAGAGCCTGAATTCTTACTGGTTGGTAGGTGATCAAATACTTATGTCATGCAATAAAATGCAAATTAATTATTTAAAAATCATACAATGTGATTTTCTGGATATTTGTTTTAGATTCCGTCTCTCACAGTTGAAGTGTACCTATGATAAAAATTACAGACCTCTACATGCTTTGTAAGTAGGAAAACCTGCAAAATCGGCAGTGTATCAAATACTTGTTCTCCCCACTGTATATCAAAACCTCAAGTTACTTTATTCTTGCTATGAAACTACTGTAAAAAAAAAAAGCCATGTATGTAAAATGTGTGTAGAATATACTTTACATGTAACAAAAGATAAAGCTGTGAAAAAATGATATACAGTTTGAATTCATTTGGATGGGATGTATTTATTTGCTGATATGCCTCTATCTGATTTTCAAATTGGAGCAGGTATACCAAGTCAGCAATAGCTTGGAAAGAGTCATTATCATAATGGTTAGAATACTCTACTTGTTACGCAATTATGATTTTTATTCAAGGCCTTCCACCATGGATGTCAATCTCCAGTGTTTTTGAGAATATAGACAAGGTCAGAGACCTACTGTAATGGCCTCTGTTGCAGCCTCAGAGTGCACTGCTATTTCTGAGCCTGGCTAGACCCATAGGAAATTCTGTAATTCGTAAAAAAATATAAATGCCCCTTACATAAATCATGTGAAAACGTGTTTTTAGAACACTTCACATGTTGCTTTACATGTTGTCACATTAACTTAACGATCACGTGATTGGACCACAGATGTAAAAGTTCATGTGGTTTTTCAGTAAGGGACAATCTTTCAGGGAGGTTCATATCAGCCAGTTGCTCTGGTAAACAATGCCTTCATGGTGATATTGTGCAGCTTAGATGCTCCATTTATACACGATAACAATTTAATTGGAAACAACTGTATGATTCTCTTGACCTTTTCGTTGCCCTCACATGAGGGTGGCAGGTAGCCTAGCGGTTAGAGCATTGGGCCAATAACGGAAGGTCGCTGGTTCGAATACCCGAGCTGACAAGGTGAAGAATGTGTCATTGTGTCCTTGAGCATGGCACTTAACCCTAATTTGCTCCAGGGGCTGACCCTGTAGGTAGGCTGTCATTGTAAATAAGACTTTGTTCTTAACTGCCTTGCCTATTTAAATAAAACATGACTATTTCTTTAAGAAGCCTATAGAAAAAGTGGTGGGTGGTGTATCATACAACTTCTTGCTTATAGTTACTATTTAACTAAAGCAACTTGCTCAAGCTTATGTGAACAAAATAACTTTATTCATTTGTATTTAATTATCATACCTCCCGATTTAATTGTGCTTCAAATAGTGTTTGGCATGACTCAATGACAAATATATTAAACTTTGATCCCTACCATCTGCATGATGTAAATCAATTTTATTAATCTTTCTTGTGAGGTACTACGCAGCGTGATATTTCTGCAGTCACAGATGATTTTCATCATAAGTATTCATCAGTACAATACACAATTGGGAAGTTTGTTTTGCACTTAGATGCTGTGTGCAGGGGTGAGGTGTGAAATGAGTCAAACCTGCTTTTAGATAGATAGATAGATAGATAGATAGATAGATAGATAGATAGATAGATAGATAGATAGATAGATAGATAGATAGATAGATAGATAGATAGATAGATAGATAGATAGATAGATAGACAGATAGACAGATAGACAGACAGATAGACAGATAGACAGATAGATAGATAGATAGATAGATAGATAGATAGATAGATAGATAGATAGATAGATAGATAGATAGATAGATAGATAGATAGACAGGTACTTTATTGATCCCACGGGGGGGAAATTTCATTGTCAAGCTGCTACAACAAAACACAGGGCAGGTGCAAAATGCCACAATGAAAGTACACAAAAGACAGATACACGGTACATGATACATAGAGCGGCAGTACGAAAAAGTATAGAAATACAAGATTTCTGGAGTGCAAAAAAATAAAAGCTATAAAAAAGACATTGCATAGTATGGGTGGTTGGCTGAATATGTACACTATACATTGGTGGATGTGTACACTATACATTGGTGGATGTTGGATTGTTAACTATACTATACAGGTTGATGGCAGAGAAATACTTCAGTAGCTAAAAATGCGTATGATATGAGTGAGGGTAATAATAGTTTACTTAATAGACAGACTGGGTAAATGAACAGGTAAGTGAAAATTTTGCATGGTTAAATTAGCTGTACAGTTAGGTATACAGTTATATTTACAGATAAGTGAATACTTGCATGGTTACACAAACTGTACAGGTAAATGACAGGAAGAGATGCTTTAATAGCTAAATGTGTGTATGATATCATTTGGGGTAATAATAGTAATTCCCTTAAAATACAGTCCTTAGTGCGCAGGGTTTAATTACAGACAACTGCACGTATTGCACATTCGATATACTAAAAGCAATGAGAAAAGGTGCAACTGGCAGGATACTCCTGAGTGAATACCTACGTAAGTTAAGTCCAATAATTACTTACACTATTGCATGTGATATGATATAACAACTGTACATGAGTATGTATATACAGACCTGTATGAATAAATAGGTCCTGAGTGGATGAGTGCTGACGGACCAGAGTTACTCACGGATGGATGCATAATTGTTAAACTAGGTCCTAGCACCCCAACAGTTCCAGATCTATGTTGCCGACGGCACGGCACCCCGGTGAGGCATTATATAGTCTACTAGCCGCCGGCAGGAAGGACCTCCTGTAATGCTCTCTGGCACACCGTGGTGGGATCAGTCTGTGACTGAAAGTGCTCCTCTGCGTCATAACCATAGCGTGCAGAGGGTGGGTGACGTTGTCCATGATGGCCAGCAGTTTGGCCAGGATCCGTCTCTCCGCCACCTCCTCTAGAGTGTCAAGGCTCATCCCCAGGACAGAGCTAGACTTCCTGATCAGCTTATTTACCCGAGAAGCATCACCGGCTTTGATGTTTGCTCCCCAGCACACCACTGCAAAAAAGATGGCACTGGCCACCACAGACTGGTAGAAGGTATGCAGTAGTTTACTGCACACGTTGAAGGACCTAAGCCTCCTCAGAAAGTAGAGTCGGCTCTGGCCCTTTTTGTACAGGGCCCCGGTGTTACCGGCCCATTCCAGCCTGTTGTCCATATGGACTCCCAGGAACTTGTATGACCCAACCATTTCCACATTCATCCCCTGTATAGGGACTGCAGTCAGTTGTGCCTTGGTTCTCCTGAAGTCCACCACCATCTCCTTTGTTTTGCTGATGTTGAGCGTTGTCGAGATTTCACAATGACAGAATCTGTATTTGTTTTTTATTTTTCTCAATATTCTCACCTCATGTTCACAGCTTCGCTCAGACCTCTGTCTAGTACCAAAGGGAAGTGGAAACTGCCACTCTCTTCCGCCCATGCCGGGGACATTTTGGAGAAATGAAACAGATAGATAGTGATGGTTGAAGAGTGGCCGGCCTCAGGAATGACTAAACACGTGCAGTTAGCTGGCGGGGGATCATTGGGATTCTGTCACACACCGCTTTCATCAGAAAGTAAATGTCACACAGTGGAGCAATACGTACTAGGCAGTCCTTTATATAGTCTCCCCACAACCACCCAGCCTAGCTCTACTGTATGTCATACACTGCCTAGTAAGTCTAACTTAAAGTGACGCTCCATAACTTTTGTATAATTTCAGCCAGTAGTTTTGAAAGTGGTAATCACCAGCCAAAATGGGTCCCTGCTTTTTGTGTACTAGGTCATCCAATTGTGTACTGCGTCATCCATTTCGTATTATATTTTACGTCCTGCAAAAAGGTGATATGTTACGAATCCAATTTGTACAATATGTTATGAATTTGTTCTGCTTAAGATCCCGGACTGCATCTTTAATCAATATTTCTGATAGCAGTAAGTTAGACTTACTAGAAGGTACATGATATACAGTGGGACTGGGCTGACTGATTATGGGGGATTTCACATTATTTACCTTTAAAAAGCTACTTCTCTTACAGCAATACAAATACTTGGGAGATTCGTAAAACCATGAATTCTAGAGATTATTTGATTGTTCCTCTCAGCCTATTTTGTACATAGTACTTAAACATCGTTGGGCCACCCTGAAGCTCTGGTGCTTGGCCTCTGTATTTGCCCATGTCGGAGCAATTGAGAGTTCTTGCAGGTCTGGGCTTGTGAGGATGTTTGCTGGTGCCCAGGGACCAGACTAAGCATTGGTCCAGAGCTGGACCTTAATGACTATGACTAGGAGCTTAATCATTCTGATGCTAATTGCATTTGCATCTCTTCCAAGTCCCATGTAGTGAGAAAACCCTTGTGTCCTCCCCCTCCCTCACAGCCTTCAGGACCTGAACAGAGATAGGGAGAGAGAGAGCAGCATGAGACGAAAACGAGAGCATCTATCACCGCGAGGCAGCAGAGGCTAAACCCCAGGAGTTTGGGAAAAACAAAACAGAACAAACAAAACTAAAACATTTATGGGTCTTATACCCCAAACACTGCAGCGTGCAGCGAAGCAGCGAAGCAGTGGTTTCCAAGCCGCTCAGCCCGTACACACCCAGTGTGATTGCATTCTTTTGTTCCACTCTCACGGTTGGAGAGTGCTCCACTCCGCTTCTCTGCTCATCGTCTGTCACTCAGGCCACAGCAGTCCAGGGGGATATTATTTTGGCAGTATGGAGGAAATGGAGAAAAGAGCAACATTCCTCCCATGCAGTAGTCTGTCTGACTCACTGAGCACCTGAATAAAAAAAAGAGGGAAGCAAAGCTCCCTGGGAAACAATCGCTCGGCAGAGCGCTGGCGGCTGCAGGTCGGCACCATGCAGCTGACCTTTGACCTCTGTGACTCGTCCACAACAACGAGGTCGTCTGCTGACCCCTATAAGTCTGCAGGCGAGGGCAGACTCCAGATTAATCTACCACTCCTTTAAAACCCTCACCCCGCCCCATAAATAGCTGACTACTCAGTTTTGATGCCCGAATGAGACCAAATGCCCCTCCAATCCCTCTTAACCCCTCCTCCCTCTGCCCATTTTGAAAGTGACATTCCATCAGACAACTTATGCAATGTGACCCCTGCCTTTCTTCTAGGCACAGCTTTTGTCTGTTAATTAGAAGGCATGCAAATGCAAGTCTGTAGTAGAGAGAGAGAGAGAGAGAGAGAGAGAGAGAGAGAGAGAGAGAGAGAGAGAGAGAGAGAGAGAGAGAGACAGTGGCCAGATCAACCATAGCCACAAGAGTATAGCAAGTAGCATAAATCAGCTTTTGTGCCTGGCGGTGGCACTGCAAACTGACTAACTCAGATGGTTGCCCTGTCTGCCTGCCTGGGTCATTTATTCTACCCAATGGCTTGTGACTAATCTGTTTATACAGTTGAGTCGTAGCCAGCAGTGGTCATGCCAGGGCAATGAGGTGATGCCAGACTTACAGTATGCAGCACTGGACTGTTACCAGTGGTGGAAAAAGTACCCAATTGTCATACTTTAGTAAAAGTAAAGATACCTTAATAGAAAATGACTCAAGTGAAAGCCACACAGTAAAAGTTTAGAAGTATTTAGTTCAAAATATACTTAAGTATCAAAAATAAATGTAATAACTAAAATATACTTATGTATCAAAAGTATAAATCATTTCTAATTCCTTATATTAAGCAAATCAGACGGCATCATTTTATTTTGTATTTTATTTACGGAAAGCCAGAGGTACACTCCAACATTCAGACATCATTTACAAACAAATCATATGTGTTTAGTGAGTCTGCCAGATCAGAGGCAGTAGGGATGACCAGGGATGTAAGGTTGACAAGTGCGTGAACTGGACCATTTTCCTGTCCTGCTAAGCATTCAAAATGTAACGAGTACTTTTGGGTGTCAAGGAAAATGTATGGAGTAAAAAGTACATTATTTTCTTAAGGAATGTAGTGAAGTAAATGTAAAAGTAGTAAAAAAATATAAATAGTAAAGTAAAGTACAGATACTTTAAGTACAGATACCCAAAGAAAGATACCCAAAGAAACGACTTAAGTAGTACTTTAAAGTATTTTTACCTAAGTACTTTACACCACTGACTGTAACGCAGGTAACTATAGCACTCTATGGCGTACCGCAAGGATCATCAGAATCAGCTTTCACTCTATGCAAAGTTGGAATTTGCTTACACACACTAACACACACACACATGCACACACACACACACACAGACAGCCATTGGTCTAGGCTCCAGTGCAATGTGTTTTCCCGCAGAAGTCATTATGACTTTCTACACAACATACACACTGGAAAGTGTTCAAATACTCTCTCCCTCTCCTACGTCAAACAATGTCACAGAGACATACAATATATTTTTTTTTCTACCAAATTTTAAACATTGAGGTCAGGAGACAGACCTATGTCTTTGTAATTTATGTAATCTCACAGACAGGATGACGTGATCCCCACCCTGGACAGTAGCACATAATGAAAGATGAAATCATACCTAGATCAAATTGATTAATCATCACTCAGAGACATTTCAATGAGGTGGGAATAAAGCAGCGTAAACATGAGACGCCATTGTTAACGGGTGTAAAGCCTGTCGCACTAATTCATTGTGAAAACCCATTTAAGGCATGACGGATTAAGCCCTAATTGAAGCTGATGTATGCATGGCTTCAGAAAGCATGTGGTCAACCCTCACCCTTCCGTTCATAGTCTATGATAGTCTCCAGAGAGGAGAAATGGAAGTGGAAAGATGTGACTCCCAGGAAGGTTTGTCTGCGTTGTTGACAAAGTCAACACTTCTTCTCTCGTCTAATTACGAGACGACGACGGCAAAGTCAATGTTGCAGAGTGTTTTTGTTGTCTGACCCGACGTGCTCAGCATGCATCCAGTTATCATGTTAATTAAACCTTATTTTGCCACATCTTTGTTTTGCCTAAAAATCTAGAAAAAAATTCTGGAACAGAATGTTGTCTGTCCAATAATCCTTCCTCTAATCCATTCCAACTGTAAATTAGACAGAATGGCGAAGAGTTAGAGTTAGTATTAGTCATCCTGTCAGATCAAACACTTCAGCTGCGCTATACTGAGCTTGTATATCACAATGGAACCAATCGAATAAGCCCAAAAGTGCAAACGCCACCCCCCACCCGATTGGAACTCCAGGAAGGCTCAATAATTTTATTTATTTATTTTACCTTTATTTTACTAGGCAAGTCAGTTAAGAACATATTCTTATTTTCAATGACGGCCTAGGAACAGTGGGTTAACTGCCTTGTTCAGGGGCAGAACGACAGATTTTTACCTTGTCAGCTCGGGGATTTGATCCAGCATCCTTTCAGTTATGGGCCCAACACTCTAACCACTGGGCTACCTGCCGCCCCCAGGTAAAACGCTCAAAGTGAGATAAAACAAATACTATTTGAGCCTGGATCTAATAAATACAATAGTCAACCTATACGTTTTAGAAATCCTCGACAACCCTCTATAATGTGTGTTTAACCCTATATTCTGTGTATTTAACCCTCTATGTTGTGTATTTAACCCTATATGGTGTGTATTTAACCCTCTATGATTTGTATTTAACCCTCTATGGTGTGTATTTAACCCTCTATTATGTGCATTTAACCCTCTAAACCCTTTATGGTGTGTATTTAACCATCTATGTTGTGTATTTGACACTATATGGTGTGTATTTAACCCTCTATACTGTGTATTTAACCCTCTATGCTGTGCATTTAACCCTCTATACTGTGTATTTAACCCTCTATTCTGTGTATTTAACCCTCTAGTATGTGCATTTAACCATCTAAACCTTTTATGGGGTGTATTTAAACATCTATGTTGTGTATTTAACCCTCTACGGTGTGTATTTAACCTTCTATACTGTGTTTTTAATCCTCTAAACCCTCTATGGTGTGTATGTAACCATATATAATGTGTATTTAACCCTCTATTCTTTAACCCTCTGTGTTGTGTATTTAACCCTATATGGTGTGTATTTAACCCTATATGGTCTATTTCTGGATGTTTGTTGGATATTCATTGATGGATGATGGGATACTTCAGGAAAACCATTAGAGGCGGATCAGCTGGACAGCCCACAGACTGAAAATAAATATGATTACGCAGCCGCCCTCCCCCTTAATTGCTGGACGAAGCCAATCTCTAACATATCAGGAGTAACACAACACAAACCATGAACAATTTCATGCCTGAGGGATTTAGAATACACTAGGACTAGAGAATGAACATATCCAGTACAAAGATATCCAGCCTAATACAATGAGAGACAAAAATACTCAGGAATTAATATTAATATGCCATAATCCTTTTTCTCTCCCAACGGAATGGTCACCATGTACTGCAAGCTGGGATTGGAAAAAGCATTTTCTTAATACACAAATCCTTTCAGTTCAAATAGTCAGCGAGGATTTCTCATCTTTATCCATGCACAATTTTGTTTATGATCCTCAACTAATTACAGGATTGATGCATCTTGAAAGTATGCATCTTTTTTTAAAATATAAATGTGCAACATTTCACTTTTTCATAATGGGGTATTGTGTGTAGATTGATGAGGATTTTTTTTTTAAATACATTTTAGAATAAGGCTGTAATGTAACAATATGTGGAAAAAGTCAAGGGGTCAGAATACTTTCCCAATCCACTGTATAAGTTCTGTGTCATTATTTTAAATGTTATGATTTTATAGTAAGAATAATATAATTGAACGTAGCCATATAAAATAGAAAGGATATGAAGTGGTTATGTTGAGCATAAAAGTGATTATACACTAGGCTAGATTTAGAGTTATTTGGCAACTTTAGTTGTTAATGATCCAAACATTTGAATGTCTTAGAAATCAAAACATATATTGGCTGCATTGATGCAACTATAGGCTATTGATGATTTGAGAAAGTCGCAAAAAAAGCTAGCGCTCTGTTTCTTGTCTCAGGCTGCACACACTGTTCTCTCATCAAGTGATCATATTTTCACCCATCAGGCTATTCTCAATTTAATCTTGTCTTTAATATTATGTTAAATTACTTTTGATTTAGAATTGGCCATTATCAAATGGGCAGGGACAGGGGCAGAGGGGAAAGACAAATGAAGGCCACTTTCCCGCTTGTTCTTCAGGTAGGCTGCGCCGGTTATTTCACTCCATGCATCAACCACTGTTTGAGGAGCATGCAGCCTCTCACTGCGCGACAATTGATATTCCGCCCGAACTCTGTATGCTATGGGCTCCCCAACCCTGTTCCTGCAGCTACCCAGTGCTTGATTTTGGAAACCAAATGAAATCTGTTCTGGAACACCGATACTAACATGTTTTCACAACTAAACATATTTCATTAAACTAATAGGATGAAACATTAAAAATGTACTATTACTAGGCTATTCAAAATCAAATACAAATTCACTATAATTGTAGGCTAACTCTAAGCCGCCCTGCACAATCAATGAACCAACAGCATCGCCTAGGCCTCTCCCAGACTCATGGATATAATCTTTGGAGTGTAGCATAAGGTAACCAGTCCATCCAGTATGCATAATAATACAGTCCACACTCAAATGCGATTACTAGAATTTGTTTAATTTTGGAATATAGGCTAGACCAATTAAAGACATCTTAAAACTTTTTCTGCGGTGAGTAATATGCGGTAGGCAATGTATTGTATAATGAACAGCTCAATCATTATAATTCTGGGATTTTTTCAGGCTTGGGCTCATATATAGACCAATGTCTATGCATAAGCTCTAATATGCGTATGGGTGAATTAATCAAGCACTGTCCATTTCGTTGTTAGGCTTTGAAACCACATCCACAACGACCATGTTTTCCATTCAGTTTCAACCTGTTGTTGAACTTTTTTTCAAATTGATAGATCACAATGAGGTCAGTTTTAAAGCACAATACTGTTTCGATGATACGTGTTTGATGTTATTTTTGATTACATTGACGTCAGAGTGGTTAGAGGGACAATTGAGTAGCAGTCCATTAGAGACCTGATGGTCGTTAGTGAGTTGGGTACTACCAACGCATGTCCAGAGTGGTCGTTAGTGAGTTGGGTACTACCAACGCATGTCCAGAGTGGTCGTTAGTGAGTTGGGTACTACCAACGCATGTCCAGAGTGGTCGTTAGTGAGTTGGGTACTACCAACGCATGTCCAGAGTGGTGGTTAGTGAGTTGGGTACTACCAACGCATGTCCAGAGTGGTCGTTAGTGAGTTGGGTACTACCAACGCATGTCCAGAGTGGTCGTTAGTGAGTTGGGTACTACCAACGCATGTCCAGAGTGGTCGTTAGTGAGTTGGGTACTACCAACGCATGTCCAGAGTGGTCGTTAGTGAGTTGGGTACTACCAACGCATGTCCAGAGTGGTCGTTAGTGAGTTGGGTACTACCAACGCATGTCCAGAGTGGTCGTTAGTGAGTTGGGTACTACCAACGCATGTCCAGAGTGGTCATTAGTGAGTTGGGTACTACCAACGCATGTCCAGAGTGCATAAGAGGAGATTACCGTGACTCAACGGTCACATGGAATTTTACTGCGGTCACAGCTCATTACTGCCAGTGTGCCGGTTATGCGGTCACTGTAACAGCCCTAGTCTTGAAGATGATGTGAGCTTCGACTGGAAGCCAGTGGAGTGTGCGGAGGAGCGGGGTGACATGGGAGAACATAGGAAGGTTGAACACCAGGCGGGCTGTGGCATTCTGGATAAGTTGCAGGGGTTTGATGACACAAGCGGGGAGCCCAGCCAACAGAGAGTTGCAGTAGTGTAGACGGTGTGCCTGGATTAAGACCTGCACCGCTTCCTGTGTTAGGAAAGGTCGTACTCTACGGATGTTGTGGAGATTTACATTTTTCTGCCTTGGAATGAGGAGGAGAGGGAAGAAATCTAATATTCATAGACATGCGTTTCCACGACTCAAGCATGCTTATGCCGTCATTAAATCATCCTGGTCATATCTTCACAGGCCATGTGTCTTGTGCTAAGTGTATAGAAATCACCTTCTCAACATCCTGTATCCCCTCATTTATAAAAGCAACATTACTGCCCTTCGCCCACACTCCATTATTGGATTTTTGGACTGCTGTCTCATCATAGGAGACCAAATGCGTGTTGAGAACAGGCTGTTGCATTGAGGGAGTTGCTTATATTGGGAAGATGAAGTTGTATTGGGAGGAAGGAGTTAGTTGTATTGAAAGGAGGGAGTTAGTGGTATTGGAAGGAGGGAGTTAGTGGTATTGGAAGGAGGGAGTTAGTTGTATTGGAAGGAGGGAGTTAGTTGTATTGGAAGGAGGTTGTGTAAGGTCTAAGTTAGTTGTGTAAGGGAGCAAGTTCAGTTATCTAATGCTAAAGGCCAGCCTTTTCAGAGTTACCTTGGCTGGCTTATGGTCAATACTAGAGACCATGTTGAAGGGATCAGATACATTTTCGCTGCTCTGCCTCCCCTCAGCATTACGATGGGGGTTGAACCGTGGACGAGAATCAGATTTGTCCTCCTTAGCACTGATTGGTCATCATTGTTCAGACTGACCTTTTATGATACTTTCACTTCTTCTGAACGTTGGCAACAGTATTATTTCTCTCTTTCTCATCCTCTGTCTCTCTCATCCTCTCTCTCATCCTCTCTCTCATCCTCTGTCTCTCTCATCCTCTGTCTCTCTCATCCTCTGTCTCATCCTCTCTCTCATCCTCTGTCTCTCTCATCCTCTGTCTCATCCTCTGTCTCTCTCATCCTCTCTCTCTCTGTCTCTCTCATCCTCTGTCTCTCTCATCCTCTCTCTCTCCCTCTGTCTCTCTCATCCTCTCTCGCTCCCTCTGTCTCTCTCATCCTCTCTCTCATCCTCTGTCTCTCTCATCCTCTCTCTCTCCCTCTGTCTCTCTCATCCTCTGTCTCTCTCATCCTCTCTCTCTCTCTCCCTCTGTCCGGTGGGGCTGTCAGTCCCAGTCATGCTCACTTTTAACCTTTTTATTTAACTAGGCAAGTCAGTTAAGAAACCATTCTATTTACAATGATGGCATACACCGGCCAAACCCTCCCCTAACCCACCCGGACGACGCTGGGCCAATTGTGCACCGCCCGATAGGATCAATTACAGTAGATCACACATTTCCTGTGCGATACGATTTCCGCATCTCTCCGTATCACATTCTCAGCCTCTTTGACAGGCACCAGTCTTAGTCCATCATTAATTCACTAGACTTGTCTGACTGTCTCCCTCAATAGAAATGTTCCGACGTGTCGTGTTGCTAAAGTATTGTTGAGGCTTACCAGCCTCAAGGGCTCAGGACCGATTAGGAAACAACCAGGTTTAAGAATTAATAAGCAATGATGGACTCCCGGTAGTAGCCAGCAGCAAGCTACACACCCCTGTAGTGGCTAAAGCAGGAACAGATTTGTATAGCAGCATTCTGCTAGATTCTGTATTGTAGCTAGGTGTTCTGGAATTGTATCCCACCATATATTTTTTTCTCACTTTATTTGAACTGTATACTGTACAAGAAATATTACATAGCTACTTATACATGTAGAATAATACTGATGTATTTGTTTTATTGCGAAAAATGGCCTTATCTAAACTACTGTATGATGTCTTACTACATTGATATGCTAATGAGGTTAGAACAACTTCAATATTCTTTTCCTAGATTGCTATGAATGTACTTTATGCTGCATGTTGTTGCATTGTATTGATGTGTGAAAGATTCGGAGCACTCCAAGCACAAGAGACAAGGCCTATACCCATAATGCAACTGGGCATGGTGTGATATTGGGACTGCAATCACAGATTTGATTACTGATGTGCTTTATTTTATTCATATGAAATCATCCAACTATCGTGGTAAATATTCTATCCGCCTCAGACAGACAAGACAGACAGTTCACACTGTAACCCTACTGTCTCAATCCTTATCACAGGCTTCCCAGAGCCTCTGATGCGTGTATACAGTAAGATGGTTCCACAGGGAGGTGTGACATTCTTAGTGAGAGGGGGGTTATGGGTAGATACTGTAGATCCTAATGCCGAGGTCACAGAGACTGAGTTTCCTCCCCTCTGTCAGAATGCTGTCACAAATCGTCTTCTCGGGCTCATTTCTCAACTTGTGACGTTTTTATGCAGCAGCGTTTAGGGGCAATGGCTTCTCAACATCCTCATCTGCATCCTCTGTGCCGCAACGTTTTTTGGTGAGACAGTGTGGGCTTGGTACCAATATTCATCTGTGAAATTCATCACATTGATTTAATTTCTATAAATTAGAGTGAAATGCATAAATCTTTTTTACAGGCTGACAGTATTTATTTACTCCATAGCTACATGGGTGAACCCAATATAGTTTTCTGATCCTATACGGACAACAAGGTTCAGGCTATACTTCATCCATAATCCATCACATTGGAACATCATGCATAAACATTTCACATTCCCAATCCTTCGTTGAACCCTAATAGTATGCTTTGGGGCTGAAAGATGAACGAAAAGCTCACCATGCAGAAGGACTGGTTCTGCAAGGATGGCCAGTGGAGAAGGAAGGGAACTCTCAATCACAGGTGTGGAACGATAATTAGGACTTCTGAGGAAAAATAGCTCACGCATTGCCCTGTTCAACTGGCTACCCTGATGTGTGTGTGTGTGTGTGCACAGGGTGTGTGTGTGTGTTCTTTTTCTCATATCATCACCAAAGAGAATTCACTGATTTTTCCCAGTGATGCATGACACATCCTTGAGTTGGAGGTGGTGCACCTTCTCCCCATTAAAATAAGCAAAGCATTATGGGAGCTCCTCAAGCGTGCATTAGACACACACACACATGCGCACAGACAGACACACACACACACACACACTCCAGCATTTACTGCATTATGTAAACCACCCTGTCCCACTTGCACAACAACAGAGTGCTCCCTGGAACACCTCCCCCCAATTACAGCCAGCTGGCTAGGAAAGAAGTATGACAGCACTTGGTCATTCATATACTCACTCAGATGAAAGCCGCAGCTAGCCCACAGAGGAAACTGCATCCCTTGTGTTTTGTGAACAGCAGGGATGTATAGTATGCACTCTGAATGCCTAGAATGGTCAAAAGTCCACCCACACAGGGAGTGGGTGTCAACGTTCTGGATAGCTTCCCTTAGCACCAATTCAAACGGGTAGAAATTGTTAAAATGGACAAAGAGGAAATATATATGGCAGGAAGAAAGATGAGAGAATAAAGGAGGACATATATGTTTTCTGGCCACCAGAGAGCTACCTCTTTGTGGTCTCCATAGAGGCAGTAATAGATAGATATGGGCTAACCGTGGGAAATTCAATTTCTTCGTTAACCATTTCTGAGTTCACCAATTGGCATGATGATCTCATTGCCTTTAGGTGATTCCATTACAAAGAAAAGGTTATGGGTATAAAACATTTCCTGTTACACAAAGAACCTTACATTAGCCAGCCATATCAGTCATCCACATTGCATCTAGCTACTTAGCCTTATCAAGAGTCATTAGCCGTTGCCATCCAAACAAAGCCAAGTCTTCATTTGCTTTAGTGGTTACTGCTGTTAGAGTACTGTATGTGAAAGACACATGAAGCTCAAATCTGGACAACATAACATTGGTCCTGTGCCACATAAATTCATGATTAGTTGATTTTCAGCCAGTTACATTGTAGTTATTACTATGATGTAACTTTTTCAAACTCAGATTCAAGATTTGCATGATTTACATGGAACACAGCTGCTTTTACAAAAAATGTTATGTTGATTTCTGATCGTTTTATTGAGAATGTGAGGAAAGACATCTCTCTATTTTTAGAATGTGTTACTCTGTGACATACACCATCTCTATACGGTTGACACGGAATTCAATCTCACGTCAACAACAACACATTGTTCTCCTAATGCTAGCACGCTAACTATTACGTATACCAAAAACATGGTTTTGTCTGGGCGAGGGTTATGCTACTTTAGGTCTCGAAGCGACAGCTACTTATTTTTTATTTTTTTGTTCTACCTTATGTTATTTTGTGCTACATTGATATTGATTACTGCATTGTTGGGTTTGGAGCTGGCAAGAAAGGCATTTCACTTGTACTTGTGCACGTGACATTAAAACCTTGAAACTACCCTCTCACTAGCAAGCTGTCTGGTAGCATCCAGGTTATTCAGTTTGCCTTGTTAAGTCTCACAATTCTCTTTACCAATTCTCTTGGTAGACGGTGGAAATATCAAGGAATGTCTTTCAAAATGCTAAAGCAATCTCCAGCAATCTGCCAAGTAATTTCAAATGTCAACATTAAAACGAAAGCCATTTTCCTTTCTCTCATTTTCAATTAGAGTAATTCTAATTTAGCCGTTGGTCAGAGGAACAAAGCACGAGCTGTCTAAATGATTACTAAGCTGTCTCCTGGGTGGAAAAGCTCCTTTCAGAGCAAACAGCGTTGACATTCTAATTTGTTATACTAAAACGCCAAGTCAATTTTAGCTGGGGTTTTTTTCCCTCACATTTCCAAAGATTACTAGTAAAGAATCCAAAACCCATCCCCATAATTAGCAGGCAATGGCTCTGTCTATTTGATATCCTAATGAAAGAGGGTTGGCCGACATACATTTCTCACGACTCGGTGACTTTGTTCACAATGCAGCAGAACAATATAAATTACAGGACTGTGGCCAATTACTTTGTGTGAGGCTTCCTTTCTCTCTTTTTCATTTCACAAATGATTAAAACGAGGCGATTAGCTATGAGGAACATCCTAACCAAAGTAAAGGGGGCTCTATTATATCATATTCACCATCAGAAGACAGTCTACCATAGAGTGGGTTTGGTTTGTTTCCTAATATCCATGGATGAGTTGTGTCTGTTGAGCTATTACATAAGTTGATAACTATGGTACTAAAGACTGATGGTACTAAAGACTGATGGTACTAAAGACTGATGATAAATGCTTTAAAGGTAGACTCAGCGAGAGGACATTACATGCACAAAGTAAACATATAGTGGGTCAATTTCCGCAACAACAAAAAAGCGTTGAGGGGCGAGGATAAACTTCTCCACTGTTTTGGTCCTGTAGCTACCACGTTGTAGCAGCGTGAAGCGCACCCGTGCACATGCGCAGATACTCTGGTGGATTGTGCGAATGCAAAGTCTTGAATCGTGATTATCTTAATATCTGCTGTGCTGTTCGTTGCGACGTCATCTCGCTGAGTCTACCTTTAAAAGTGGTGCTGTTGAATTTGACCTGCCAAATTCTTACTTGAAACATAGTTTTTGTGTTTAAATTGCACATTCTGTTAACACTGACTTGAGAGTGATCTGTTCTTGCAATGTGTAATCTATGACAGATTTAGATGTGATCATTTTTCACTAAGTAGTTTTGATGTAGTGAACCTCCAGTTTGAACACTTCCTTTTGATTATGTTACCCTGAATAAGAAGCACATTGGAATTAGAATGCCATTTGACAAAACTCCGCCTGAAAAGTAAAGACCCAATCATCAGAATCATTAGCCTGATCCAAACCTACATCAAAGTGAGGTGACCAGCAGAGAAAACAGTTGCCCACAGAGGATTGGCATCGCTCTGTCTTGGTTCAAACCAATCCCCCCATTAAATCTGTCCTCACAAAAGCATCTACATCAATGGGGACAGGAAAAGAGACAGTTCGTCGACATTAAAAGAGCCACAGATCAAAAGAGCTGATAGCTGTATGTGCGAAGGCTGAGATGCAATGACAACATTGATGTATGTTTCAATTGATCACTAAGGCGGTCATCAATGTCTCTGGAATGGTCTGAATTCAACTTTTATGCAAGGTTTGGGCATTGTCAGTCATAGATGCTTATCCTACATGGGTTCAAATATTACATTTTCATTCAAATGCTTAACTGTGCTTCACTGAGCTTGCCTGGCACAATGAAACCGATGTAATAATCCCATAATTGCAGATACGTTAGCACCATTATACAGCAGTACAGTACAAACACTATCATTATTTCAGCTAACAACTTATCACTATGTAAACTAACGGCAGCTTATAATTTAGTCTGTTTTCCTAACCAATGTTTAAGGAAACAGAGATAAATCGGCACTGTTGGAGTTTACGTCTGTGGGAGATTTAGGGGTGCACCGTCATATTATTTCACTCTTCTTCTTCCCAGAAGCCCCCGTTGTCCGTTGTGATCTGCGGCCAAGTTCGTTAGCCCACGTTAACCTCGCCATTGTGGTGCTGGCTGACACATTTGCATATCAGGCAGGTAATTAATTTCCTTACCTGCTCCTCTTTTGTTTTGGAGGAAAAGCCCAATGAATCGAGAGGGACAATGCTGAATTCCATTGTTTTCTCAAGCGTGAAATTGCTTTTTTCAATGGTCTGCTTATGAGTTAATAAAACACAGGTCCCTCTCTACCTGTCTGACTTTAAGAATGAATTGTTGGCTGTGAGCAGTGTTGGGGAGTAGTGAACTACATGTATTTCAACTAGTAATTGAACTACATTTTTCAGTAGCTTGATGGTAGTTGAACTAAATTCAAATCTAGGTAGTTTTTTCAGTAGTTAATGACTTGTTTGCCATGTAGCAGTGTAGTTAACTACTGGAACTACACAATGTTTTTTTGCAAACATGAAATATGAGTAAAGTAGGCAATCATTTCCTTTTTTGGGGGGGGCATCAGACCTGCCTAATTCTCACTTGAAACATAGTTTTTGTGTTTAAATTGCACATTCTGTTAACACTCTGACTTGAGAGTGATCTGTTCTTGCAATGTGTAATCTATGACAGATTTAGATGTGATCATTTTTCACTAAGTAGTTTTGATGTAGTGAACTTCCAGTTTGAAGTAAATGGTAGCTTGATAAACAGAATAGCTTCCCCAACACTGCGTGAGAAGAGCAACATGCCCAAAGTATTGTTCTATTTCTCACCCTCACTCTCTCATCCACACAAATTACACTTACATTATGGTAGATTATGTCTAACAAGATCTGTTGGCCTATCAAGCACCACGGGTGGATCTCTGTTTGAGTGTAGTCCAATCTGGGCTGTATTCAACCACTAAGTAGATGCTCCTGGGTAGTGCAAAAAAAGCATTCTTTCCAGGTCACAAGAATCCACATTTCAATAATTATCCAGTATAGTTTATTATGAACAAGTTTCAAATCATGTTGTTTAAAAAAGCAATACCTGCACCAGAAATGCATACTATGTACAAAATCTGACATAACAGATTGTCCCTTTAACCAGCCCGTGCAGGTTGCTTACATACCCCTGGGGTGATAGATAGGTACTTTATTGATCCCCCGGGGGGGGGAAATTTCTTAAATAGGCATGTAACCCAGTGACTTACCAGTATTCCGACATCAATGATAGTAGAAGGGTCATTTTATGATATATTCCATGGTGGTATTAAAATAGTGGTAAAGGTACAGTATTTTATTTTACAGGTATCCAACCTTAGGGCCATATAGTTGAGAGTAAACAAGGTAGAGAGCGAGGTTGGGATTGTAACGAATCCACTGAGAGTCGGGAGTGAGTGTTAATAATATATAATATAAATAATAATAAATAAACGAAACATGAAACACAAACAACGCACTGAGGAAAGAACCAAGTGGAGTGACAGATATAGGGAAGGTAATCCAGGAGTCCAGGTGAGTGTCATGAGGCGCTGGTGTGCCATATAAAACGCAGCCTGGTGACCTAGAGGCCGGAGAGGGAGCACACCTGACAGGGATAGAGGAAAGGTGTTTTGAGATAGCTAAGGCAATAGAAACAACACAAATATTAAAGTAGAACTGACAGCATTTGAGCAACATGACATCTTATAAAGATCTGCTCATATACACCCCCGGGAAGAATATGACACTTTTGTTTTACATTTTCTGACAAGCGAGCACTTGGATTTCATAAATTCTTAGAATGTTTGGGAATTAAGTATAGGGCATTTGTCAAAATTATATAGCAATAAAGAGTGGGAAAGAGGCTAGACAACTAATGAACAACAACTAATGCTAGCCAAAGCAAGATGAGCTAAAATCTAATGAAGGAACATTAGATAAACCCTCTCAAACATTTCAGCTATCAAAATTGCACTGATAAATGATAGGTAATAACCTGCTCATCCTTCTGCAGCTTGCGTGCCAATACATGCATTTTAGTGTACTTCCAGACACTAATGAGAAAACACCTCACTGACCATTTACTCACCCTAGCAGAGCTGATTAGACTGTTTACATGTTATTTAGAGCATTCGTGACTAACTATAAGAAAGAAAAGGTAAAAAGTAAACTATAAGTTTACTGACACCGATCATATTCAATAGGTCTTGCGCGTTCGTAAATGCATCAGTTATTCTGCGCTCTGGCACCCTCAGACATGAGTGCTCTGAAATCGGCGTAGATGGCTAGCCGTAGTGAATTTGCGAACATAAGAGACATTTAACTGGATAACAGTCGTTCAGCATAGCTAGCTAGCTAGCATAGCGATTCACATGTCTTGCTAGCTAACCAAATGACATGTGCATCTCTAGCTGTGTAGCCACCGAAAAACGATACAAGGGGAAAAAGTCAGTCACTCACCCACCAACTCCTCCAATGACATGACGTCCTCGTAGCAGCAATCTATCTATCTATCTATCTATCTATCTATCTATCTATCTATCTATCTATCTATCTATCTATCTATCTATCTATCTATCTACCTACCTACCTACCTACCTACCTACCTACCTACCTACCTACCTACCTACCTACCTACCTACCTACCTACCTACCTATCTATCTATCTATCTATCTATCTATCTATCTATCTATCTATCTATCTATCTATCTATCTATCTATCTATCTATCTATCTATCTATCTATCTATCTATCTATCTATCTATCTATCGTTAGGCTCTGTGTTTTTAGCTGATTTGTGATCATTGCCATTGCTAGTTTGATTGTATTGACATTCCCAGCCTTAGTTACATTTGTCGGTTTTTGTCCAAAATATTGAGTCATTGAAACTTAAACAGCGCATCCCGAATTGAGGCAGCAAACAATGCACCAGGCCAGCTGTGATTTACAACCTGATAGCAATATTTTTTGGACTACCAACAAATGTATTGGTGAATTATATTAATCATGCATTGAACTGCATCCATCTATTCTGCCAGCAATGCCTTAGTGTACGTCATGGAATGTTGAGTCAAATAGAACCTATTTTGAAAACCTCTTATAAAGTTGGTTTTGTAGCATAAACTGGGAATTTCAGATTTTTTATTGATGTTATGATTGTCTGTTTCTTTCATATCTGCAAAGTAGTTAAAACACTGTCAGTTCCACTCTAATTATGTCCAGTTGGTAGAGCATGATGCTTGAAACGCCAGGGTTATGGGTTTGATTCCCACGGGGGACCAGTATGAAAATATGTGTGCTCACTATTGTAAATTGCTCTGTATAAGAGTGTCTGCTAAATGTAATTATTGAAAATTGCAGGGAGACTTGGTGCTGGTGATACAGGACCAAGGCTGAAGTACACGCTCCCCACATTCTGGCCCCTAATATCAAAGCTAGGCTTATGAAATATTGAGGGGGAATCTGTGGGGTTCCCAGTGACTATAGTTGAAGATTTTCTTCACAGCTGGAGAGCTGAAGTATCTCTCTGCCTCTAATCTCACAACCCTGAGTCTAGGTCAACTACATGGGGGAGGTACTAATACTTTGTTTCTCTCTCTCTTCTCTCAATTCAATTCAATGTAAGGGCTTTATATCGGAAACATATGTTCATATTGCCAAAGCAAATGAAATAGATAATAAACAAAAGTGAAATAAACAATAAATAATGAACAGTAAACATTACACTCACAAAAGTTCCAAATGTATAAAGACATTTCAAGTGTCATATTATGTATATATACAGTGTTGTAACGATGTGCAAATAGTTAAAGTACAAAAGAGAAAGTAAATAAACATAAATATAGGTTGTATTTAGAATGGTGTTTGTTCTTCACTGGTTGCCCTTTTCTTGTGGCAACAGTTCACAAATATTGCTGCTGTGATGGAACACTGTGGTATTTCACCCAATAGATATTGGTTCTGAGTAATCTGAGGGAAATATGTGTCTCTAATATGGTCATACATTTCTCAGTAGCAAGGCTATGCTCACTGAGTCTGTACATCTCCGTCTCTCACGCTCTCTGTGTCTCTCTCTCAGTATCATTAGCCATATTATACTTTGTGGATTTCATTCACTATTCTATTAACATCATGAATGTAGTACAGTACATCTTCATTTTCTGACAGCATTTTGTACGAAAAATGATAGACAACAATCCCAAATCTTGCATCATACAGATATGGAGTAATGATTCTGGGACTCCGAATCGTTGCATGAACAAATACTTTGATTTACTTCAATCACCAGTGCTGGTGAATACTAAAAGGGGGTGGAGCTAGTGAATCTTGTGAATCTGTTCCTGGGTTCCCTGGGAAATTAAGGGAAGAAAAACTAGCAAACAAACTAACAAATGCCGTCTAGGTTGGCCTCTTGCAATCAAATTCACACGATTAGCCTGTTGTTAGAAATAAGTGTCTATCCAGTCAAGTGATTGCCATACACAATATTCCTGTCACACGGGACTCTGTCTGATGTTTAGAATCAAATGATTCAGTCTGTAGTTACAAGTTTAAGCAATCTCTTTTTACTCTGCACTGGCTTGATCATAAATATTTACGTATTTGCTTGGTGTTGGCTTTAAATTGGTGGTATTGTTTGCCTATGGACTGTGTTTTGACTAAATTGAACCATCATTGGAGAGCAAGGATTTGAACTCATGCCACAATTCCACAACATACTCCATAACATAGCTAGCATGTTAATCACTAATCACTAGCCTACCAAAACCATGACCTGGGATGACACTAGTTTAGGAAGGCAGTAGCGATGCTAATATGTAACCACCTGCTACATAAAGCACCATATCAGAGTGAAAGTTGAGGAGTCACTGTGCTCTCTAATCTCACATGTTCTCCAAAGTTGTCCCATGCATGAATTGAAATGCTCTCCTAGTATTTTAAAGGTGTTTTATTCCACTTACTTGCTTATCCCTTTGAAAAGACCCACAATGCACCTCTGAAAAGGATCAAAACAATGATTAAAGCCTAATATTGATCAAGTTCTTCACATTATATAATAAACCGAATTAGGTCTTCAAGTCATGGGTAATGTGATGGTCTTAAACCCTAAGTTGATCTAAAGCTCTTTCAGCCAGAGAAAGGAGTGCAGCAACCAAAAACCACACAAGCCTCTTAAGATTATTCTTCTGTTAACTCCGGATTAAAATTATTGTCTTTTGCTATCCTATTCTTTATTCCAGGAATGCATTATGATAAAATGTGGGTTTGATGGGGCTTACTTGGTACAAATACTCAAGGGTAATCCTAGTGGGATGCTACTAATTTATATGGATTGCACTTGGCATATACAGTACACACACACACTGACATGTATGCATGCACACATACACACACACACACACACACACACACACACACACACACACACACACACACACACACACACACACACACACAAACACACAACCTTGACCTTCCTGAGCTCATAGTGGCTTATTGAATTGTCTTTTTTTAATATTCTTTATTGAAGTTTTTTTTCTATAGCTTTCTCTGATTCAACATGCTAATTGTATACATGCCATAAACGGGGAGAGTGACTCAATTAATGGAAAACACGTTTTCTTGTATGGGAATAAAATAACTCAACAGTTGTTTTGGAAATAACTTACTCAAATAGCAAACGTTCCCATCTCATTAGTTCAATAGACTGTATGTTATCATGTTACATAATACAAGGCCATATATTGCCACATTGTCTTTTTTTTACCGACTGTTTTGCTCTTTTTATTTTTATATAGGTCACACTTTGCTTCTTTATTTTGATTCTACACTGTTGAGCAAAGAGCTTGCAATAAGCATTTCACTGTACCGTTTACACCCGCTGTATCCTGTGCATGTGACAAATAAACTTTGATTTGATATGTACAGTGCATCGCAAGATAATTATTTTGGCATATTCTTTAGAGTTTACAGTGCTTCAAGGGATTTGTGTCACAGTAGCATCCATAAACAATCCAACATTTTTATACTATGTGATACAGTATGAGGCGTATTAAATCAATAGCATCAGGAGTTTCCTGGTAAAACAATGACAGCCCATTTCTGTGAAAAAGAATGGATCACTGAATGTTTGTTGACTTAAAAGTAAACTGAGACGAACATTAATGCAAACACATTGTCTTGCTCTGAGGTGTCAGCGTTGTTTTACTGGAAAACAAGTTTGATTGAATAGTATCAAGGGCATGTTGTTTTTCATCATGTGCCATATATTGCAGTCAACATGTGATCCATTCCAATAGAGTGCAGCTCGATGCATACACCCACAACCCCCAGGCATACTGCGTCCTATCAACAGATGCCAATCACGATGATAAGCCAATCACGTTGTCAGATGACGAAACAGGATAAAGGATGAGGTCAGGCAGTGACAAAACCATTACGGTGGCCTAGTTGCTCCATTCACAATTGGTGCTCAGCGTCTATTTATTTCAGAGGGGGAGATTGGAGGCCGACACTTCTCCCTGCGGCGTGACAGAAGAAGCACAAAGCGCCGCTGGGAGAAGAAATGCAATCTTCATCCATTTTTTTTTTTAAATGTCTCCTTGAAGGTCAGGTTTAGCAATTCCAATTGGGGTCCAATAGGAGTTGAGTGCTCCTCTGATAAGGGCATGGGCATGCTTAAGTCATCAGGCAACACAGACACGAGGGAAGCTTTTATGATCCTGGTCACCTTTTATTGTGTAGAGTATATAGTGTGTATTCCCATGGGGCGAAGCAACAGTGGTACAGGACAAGACTTCTGGCTGCTTTATCTCTTACAGGTGTATCATTTACCCTCTTTCGTTCTTTCTCTCTCTCATTCTGTTTCTATTTCTTTTTTCTACACACTCTCTCTCTCTCTCTCTCTCTCTCTCTCTCTCTCTCTCTCACACACACACACACACACACACACACACACACACACACAAAGGCCTGTGGCAGTCATGACATTTTGTCAGCCGGTTATTGTCATGCAAAAGACTGCTGGTCTCACAGTAATTGACCATTAATTAACATAAACCTATTTCGCATCTCCAGGCCTATACATACAAGCTGCATACAAGCCATTGCACGCCTTTGGAACATTTAAAAAAGTCTAATAAATTGAATATTTTATAGTTTAGCTGAATAAAATATATATATTTTTTAAATCCCATTCCAGAGCGAGTGCGCATATGAAGTGGTTATGTTGAGCGTAAAAGTGATCATTTGAAACAGGTCCTACAGTATACAGTGCACTAGATTTTGAGTTATTTTGCAAATTTGTGAATGATACAACTTGTGAATGATACAAACCCTTGAAAGTCATAGAAATCCAAACATATATGGGCTGCATGATACGACTATAGGCTATTGACGATTTGAGAAAGTCGCATGCGCTCTGTTCCTTGCCTCTCATCAAGTGATCATATTTTCACCCATCCGGCTATTCTCAATTGAATTTGATCTTTACTGATATGTAAAATTTGTTTCTATTTAGAATGGCCCATTATCAAATGGGCAGGAACAGGGGTAGGACAAAAAGCATGTCATCCGTATGCACTGGAATAGCGAATGGAGGCCAGTACATTTTTCACTCATGTTGGGTAGGCTACTCCAGTTATTTTGCTGCAGGACATGTGATATTCTGCCCAAACTCTGTATGCCATGGACTCTCCATCCCTGAAATCTGTTCTGGAACATCGATAGTAACATGTTTTCACAACTAAACATATTTAATTGAACTGTTGATAGCCCCTTTCTCTGTGCGCTGGAGAAAGGAGAAAGAGAGGGGAGGAGATGGAAACGCACGGTGGTGAGATATTCTGTAGCTAGAGTTAATGTGTCAGCCTATTAATTATGAAAATAAAAAAAGCCCTATTACTAGGCTATTCAATATGAAATGCAAATTCACTATAATGGTAGGCTAACTCTGAATTTGTTTAATTTAGGCTAGACCAAAGATATCTTAATCTCTTAAGGATCAGACCCTTAATTTGTTTTTGCCTAAAATGACATACCCAAATCTAACTGCCTGTAGCTCAGGACCTGAAGCAAGGATATGCATATTATTGATATAATTTGAAAGGAAACACATTGACGTTTGTGTAAATGTGAAATTAATGTAGGATAATATAACACATTAGATCTGGTAAAAGATAATACAAACAAAAAAAACAATTTTTCTATTTTTTGTTTTGTTTCATCATCTTTGAAATGCAAGAGAAAAGCCAGACAGTGATGTAGGATTCTAGATGTAGTTTAGATGTTGTCCACGAGATGGCAGCAGTGTGTATGCAAAGTTTCAGACTGATGCAGTGAAGAATTACATCACTACACAATATTTTGTATCAAGTCTGCCAGGAGTTTTCCCAAATGTACCGAATTGGTTTTCAAGTACATAACTATAGAGATACAGAATGTAAGTTTGCACACTCCCAGGAATGTCATACATGATGGATCATAAGCTTCCCTACAGAAAATACACTAACCTTCACACATGTAGATGTTCGGGCGTGGTGGGTTTGGAGCCAGAGGTCAAACTATAGAACTCAGTTCCTACATTTGAATAAAAAAATAAAAAATTCAAACCAAACTACACTACATTTTACCAAACCAGTTGACATGATAAAAGTGTTTTGTTGTTGTGCGCTCTTCAAACAATAGCATGGTCTATTTTTGCTGTAATAGCTACTGTAAATGGGATACTGTAGTTAGATTAACACGAATTTAAGCTTTCTGCCCATCTATGTCCCGGAAAGTTGACTGTTGTTTACAACACCATTCTAGTCACATATCGCATATTGAGCAGCAACCTTCCTTCTATAGGGACACCAATCCCGTAGGAATCAGTATTTTGTTATGTTTTTCTGCCATGTGTAATATACGATAGGCTAAGTATTGTTGGGCTCATATAGGCCTATGCATATGCATAAGCTCTAATATGCATATGGATATTTTGAATTAATCATCACCTTAGAAAGCACTGTCCATTACATTGTGTTAGGCTTTGAAACCACATCCACAATTATTCAAATTGATCAATCTGTAACGTCTGCGCTGAGGAGTCGGAAAGCAAGTTCAGGGAATGAAATATATATATATATTTTTTTTATTTCACCTTAATTTAACCAGGTAGGCCAGTTGAGAACAAGTTCTCATTTACAACTGCGACCTGACCAAGACAAAGCAAAGCAGTGCGACAAAAACAACACAGAGTTACACATGGGATAAACAAACATACATTCAATAACACAACAGAAAATCTATGTACAGTGTGTGCAAATGTAGTAAGATTATGGAGGTAAGGCAATAAATAGGCCATAGTGGCAAAATAATTAGAAATGAGCATTAACACTGGAATAATAGCTGTGCACATATATAGGGAAGGTAATCAAAGAAGTGATGGAGTCCAGGTGAGTGTGATGAAGCGCAGGTGCGCATAACGATGGTGACAGGTGTGCAGGATAATCAGCAGTCTGGTGACCTAGAGGCCGGAGAGGGAGTATACGTGACACAATCACAGTGAGGTGAGTTTTAAAAGTACATACTGTTTTGATGATAGCGTTTGATGTGATTTTCAATTGCATTTGCATTGATGAGTAACAGGCCATTAGCGACCTGAAGATCGTTAGCGAGTTGATAAGTTTGCAAATTCTTATCTGTCTTTCACTCTTAATTAGCTTTTGTTACTCCTTTTATGTTCTATTCCCTGTACCAAATAACAGGTGTAAACTTTCCCCATGTCAGAGAAAGCAATAAAAAATACTGTTTCTATCTATTCAATATGTCAGCATTAAGCCAGCCAGATCAAGTGTGTGTGTGCGTGTGTGGGTGTGTGTGTGTCTTCAACTACGATGTAAACATATGAGAATTTCCCTTCTTACAACCAACACTTCACTGTAATGCTAACCCTTCTTCAGTAATACACTACACATACTGTACACTCCCAGTCTTTCCAAAGGTAGATGCCTTTCCCTACAGGTTTATGTTACAAAGCGCAATATCCAACCCCTAGTGTAAAACATGTTGGGATTGATGAGTGGTGAAGCGGGACAATTAAGGACATTCCGACCGCTTTTAATTATCGGACAAATGAGAGGGGAATGAATCAGGTCGCTTTCCTCTCCTCTCCGCCCTCCAGCCATAGTGGAATGCTGGGTAATCCTTGTGACTGGCTGATTAATTGAAACGCAGTATGGAAGCTGGCGGGGGGGCGGGGGGGGGATGGAGGGCCGGGAGGGTCAAAATACATTAAACTGTCAGCCTTGACCTCTAGCTGTTCACTGAGCCCACCGCTGAGATGGATGAAGCCTATGCAGACAAGGCCATTGTCCCATCGGAAATTATACATGAATTGGCAAGAGAGAGTGATGAGAGAAGTAGAGCTAGGAGGAATAACAACAGTGTGAAGAGTATAGTTTAGAATAAAGAGTTTAAACCTTAATTGTTGGTTTTGAGGATACATCAGACATGAAAGCTCATACTGGCCTTAATTAGTTGTGATACAGTGCTTAATAATAATAAAACAAATGTAAGTAGCCAGATAACATACAAGAGTTGAACAATTTTGTATATATATTCTATTACAAATGTACACTCACTAATCGGGCTAACTAGTCCCTCAGAGGCCATTGCTACAGCTCATTTGCCGTGGCGGTATGAAGGACAATGCTACGCTGGCCCATGAAACCCCCCAAAGACGAACGGGGTTGTCAGAAGCACAGTGTCTGGAAACCAATAATAATATATAAAAATGCAGGGCCCCTCTGAGCCGAACAAAAGCCGCCCTCAGAATAGAATGGATGAATGAGCCAAACAAATCAATGTGGCGTGCAGCAAGGGAGAGACCCACTAAATCAAATGTAATTAGCCAATGGTTTATAATGGTTGCTCCATATTTACCTAAGGCCATCTTTGAAATAGAAAATGTTGGCCTGACTGTGTGGAATAGAAGGGAGAAAAGAAAGCTAGTTGACTTGCTTCAGAGGCTTAATGCTGGACACAAAAGTCTTTGGAATAACAGCAAAAGTTAGGGCTGCTATTTGGACACTGAGAACCGAACTGCCAAACAGACAATGAACTTCAGACCTGCAAGATCCTCTCTGAAAACTGCAGTAACAAGTCTCTGCTGGTGGCATCCCCAGTCAAAGAGACCTACTTACTGTATTGCATCTCTGTCAATGCAAAGCAGATTAGTAATAGCATGAACAATCCGGCCCATTCAATTGTGTTTAACTTGGGGGCCGGATACCTGTTTTCCTTCCATTCCCGCAACGCATTACAAAACACTTTGCCTCTATCGGTTGTCAACTTTGCACTCAAATTATGAAAGTGTTCAGCCGAAACTCAAGGTTAATAGCTCTAACTTCACAGCAAGGGCACGTCTGTTTGTCTCTCTCTGTCTTTCTCTCTCTCTCTCTCTCTCTCTATCTCTCTCTCTCTCTCTCTCTCTCTCTCTCTCAGGAGCACAGCATGAGACACGTTGGTAAACAACAAAACACACGGACATGAATTATTCAGGATATCTCAGAAGCAAATTACACATGAGCTGATGCCCCTTAAGATATAGCCAAACACAAACAGCTGGCAGCAGGTGAGCTAGGCCAGGGCTGCCATGTTGACTCACCAGGGAGACTGGTGAGGACGTGCACAGTCACAGAACACACCTGGACCACTGTTATCATGAGGAATGACCTTTGACCTCTGTTTGGTATAGACAAAAAGACATGCATAATGTAAGAAGTTTGTTTCGTGAACCACACTTGTGTGATGAGTGACCTTGCCTGGGATCTGAAAACTTGCATTAGGTCCCAGACCTAACGCAGGGCTCACATACAGATCTTAATTTTAATAAAATAAAATAATCCTGCAGTAATAGGAAATGTGAATTATTATATGTATTATAGTTATTTCACATTTGTGTAGGCATTGATACATTTTTCGTAAGGGAAAATCAAGTCTGAAATTTCTATGTGGAAATTACAAACTTCAGAATCCTTTTTAAACCTCAAAGACACGTTTTCAATTTCCTGCGTTGCTTTCAATGAGAATGACAGATCTATAACTCACATCTCTATGTGAATTTGTTCGGGTTGCCCAAAAAGTTACATATTGCAGCTTTGAGTGCTAATTCGGTGAGGGCTGAAGAGGCCAATAGCTCTGGGCATACAAGTCATCTCATCTTCTTGACCCAGTTGGAAATGATTGGCTTATTGAGAATAAATCAGTGGCCTAATGGAATAGAATAGATATTTATCATCCATTTGCATGGGAATTATTCTTCCTGCTGTTTCAGTACCTAACCCGATACACACACGGCCGGCTGGCAGCAGCCCCCCCCCCCCCCCCCCCCCCCGTAGAAGTTTGTGCCTTCCTTAAGGGCACAGCAGTAGATAACAGTTGGGATATTGAGGCTAATGGCCCACATCCCACCATCTTTTACTTGTTAGCCCTGGCATTCGAAACGGCAATCCTCCACTTACTGGCTCGCCTCTCCAACCTCGAGGCTACCACCTTTGAACACCTGGATATGGTGGAAGCTCCTTCTATCCATAGAATGACTTACATAACAGAAATGTATTAGAGTGGGTGATGCTAAAAGAAAACTAGTAGATACTGGGGCTCTTGATGACAATTGATCCTGACTGATGCCGGACAGAGGCAAATCACTGGGTCCCGGTCAGTTGATCTACAGTCATATTCAGCTTCAGCCCAACTGAGACAGCAAGTGACTCTCAGTAAGAAACCAATAATAATCAAGAATGAGCGGGTGCATGTGTGCTGTGTGAACAAATTGAGATTTAAATGGAAAAGTGCACCGTCAGACAAGCCAGTGATTATGTTTGTGTTTACTCATTCATTTTCAAATGTGTCAACTATGCTGGAAGACTTAATCAACAGAAGATTGGCTGTGTTTACGATTGCAGCTTTTAATTACGATCTTCTTGCATTATTTGCAAGGACGGTTTAGAATTTGGAAATGCTGTTGAGTGTAATAACGTTTTTGGTTAGAAATGCACCCGAAACATAGTGGGATGGGGTGTTCAATCAGACAGATCAGGCGTTTCCTTCTAACTAATGTATTAAGCCATTTGCCTTGTCTTTCCAAGTTGTTTGGCACTCCCATTGTCTTTTACTTGAGATGAAAATAAATAATTCATTGATGACACCGCCATATCAATTCTGGCACCGTTTCCATTCAATTAGCCTCCGCTAAAAAGATGATAATAGCACATCCTAATTCATGCACTCAATTACATCCTGATTCCCGGTTTTAAATTCATCACAAATTCTAATCAAGATCTGCAAGGAGGGAGATGTATTATTTATTAGGAAATGATGGCAATATGTTTGCTTACATAATCGTGGAAAATGCATTGGGGGAAAACAGCGATATCAGTTTAATTTGCGTTCATTATCCAATGCTGGCTGGTGCTAGGGGAGGGCTCAGGGACATACCAGTGACAGCTGTTGGAGCAGAGACGAGTGGCAACATTCTTTCCCCTCCTGCTCCTGAGTCTCTGTGTGCCTTTGATAGTCATCCTCCAAGTTGCTGATTTGAATTACAGACAGCTCTGGCAGCAGGCAAAATCCCTGCTCTGGGAATGTCAAGTATTTACTTTGGAACCATCTTATAAACAACTTGTGCCTTTAGGGGTACATAAACTATTTCCCGTTGGGGAATACATGTTTTAAGCACTTGAAGGACGCTACTCTCATGTGAGATAGTGGATCTTAACAAAGGCAATATGACTTGCATATCTTGGAGCTTTGGATCGCAAAGGGGGTCAGTAGATCCGTTTTCACATTTTTCCACTTGATACTTTCTATTTTACCAAAGGAATGAGATCCACAGATTAAAATGTCACATTGAATACCAACTGCAGATAACTGTCTCCATGTGCTTGTCTGTGTGTACATGCGCGCGTGTGTGTGTGTGTGTGTGTGTGTGTGTGTGTGTGTGTGTGTGTGTGTGTGTGTGTGTGTGTGTGTGTGTGTGTGTGTGTGTGTGTGTGTGTGTGTGTGTGTGTAGGGGGTGTTCTTTCGGTAGAGACGCAAGGCATTAACTTGTTTCCAATATCTGGGAAAACAAGATTAGCTAGAGTTCCATTCTGTCAGACTGAGTTAATACCAGGTTTGAGCTACTTTCTCTTCAGTCCCAAAGAGGAAGAGAAATATTTTCAAATTCATTGTTCTTACAGACTTGGCCTCATTTCAGCAAATAATTCTCAATTCTCGCCGGAGATGGAATTGAGGTGAATCGTATGAATGAATAGTAAAATTTGACAGTTAAAGAATAATTTCCATATTTACTGTTCTAAGAATACACATTATTTTAAATTCACTGAATTATTTCAATAATTCATATTGCCCTTGATAGACATATATATTCTGGATACTCATGAATGGATTTGAGTGTTGGCCAGTTTTGGTCCTAATCTGATAAAACGTAAGGTTTCAAGAATCATCCATATAGTATTCAGTTTAACTTCCTAAGAGTTGTCTTAGATTAAAATACTATTCCATTTATCTAAAAGAAGGTGTGATTCAATGGCACATTTGATCGTGATTTGAATAAAGTTACATAAGTGGTTTTTAAGTATTGGCAAAATTAATTAGAAAATGTGATAATCTGATAAACCTGGCATAGAGATTTTGTTGAGCGTTTTAATTCAATTAGATAACTAAGAACACTTGAACACTGATCATAAAAAAAAGAAGTCAGGCCAAACCAGAAGAGTATGACACCTCTGCAAAACCATTAGGAAGCAGAGAAAGTGAGCAATCAAGACCAGTAACCGAAAGGTCGCTGGTTCGAATACCCAAGCCGACAAGGTGAAAAAAACCTGTTGATGTCTCCTTGAGCAAGGCACTTAACCCTAACTTGCTCCAGGGGCTGACCCTGTAGTTAGGCCATCATTGTAAATAAGAATGTGTTCTTAACTGATTTGCCTAGTTAAGTAAAAGTGAAATAAAATCAATAAAAATACAAATTACCATAATCCTTTCCTTACTTTGAAAGTAGTCCATGGACAAAGGCATTTTGTAATTCGGGTGAACGATCCCTTTAACATTTTGTGTAACCACAGCAACCACTTCTGTCAATTCACATCAGGGTTACTCACCTCTCCAACACTGCCTCTTGATAACAAGATTGCAGGACAGGACATTGAAGATTAAACACTGTTGTTTTGATATCAGACAGTGGAGTGATATAGACACTTGATTTATAACACCTGGATCGATTAAAAGATACAGCAAGGTTGCAAAGCTAGTTTAATGAGCAAGCGCGGTCATGTCAAACTAGGAGTTCTATTGTACGCATGGTTTTTAGATTGTGTTTAGTTAGAATCCTTGGTGAGATTAGATATGAAATATCTATGTTGTAGGAAATAAAATATCTAGATTTTTAGGGACTCTAGATTCAGAATATTTTTTATAAAACAAATGACTGTATAAAGGTTAGGAGAAGGTCAGTCAGATTTACCACTGAACTTATACTACATGAGAGATACTGCAGTATATAAAGTTGTTCAATTCTAATTGAATTGATTTGAGTTATGCATGTAAAAATGCAGTGTAATGCCACCAGTGGAGACTGCTGAGGGCAGGACGGCTCATAATGACGGCTGGAACAGAGCAAATGGAATGGCATCAAACCCATGGGAACCACGTATTTGATACCATTCTACCTATTCCACTCCAGCCATTACCACGAGCCCGTTCTCTCCAATTAAGGTGCCACCAACATCCTGTGAATGCCACAGACCATTCACCCATGCTCTCCGCTATCTATTGCCCTAGGCACTGACACCCAGATGAAAATTATAGAGTTGTGAAAAATTACTATCATTATGATTAAATGTTTGTGGAATAGAAGATTTAAAAAATAAATAGTCAAACAAATGACACGCCCATATAGTCTATCAATGTCAAAGTTAGAGCTTAGGTTCTACCCTTGTCCATAAACACTGCAACTACAATCTTGAAAGGAGTAACAAAAAGGCAAACCATGCTACACTTTTCCAAACCTCGCATAAACCCTCATAAAGCAATCCTTGGATGTCAGTGATGGGGAATAAATTGGCTCAGGTTGACAGTATTAGAAGACACTTTGAGAGGAACCAGATGCCTAACAAATCAACCCTCCTTTGGTTCACACAGGGTTCCTGTTCATACTGTACATAACGTGCATGATGGCCTGAGGGGTTTGTAGACCATAGGAGGCTGGTGGGAGAAGCTATAGGAGGATGGGCTCATTTTAATGGCTGGAATGGAATATATGGAACGGTTTCCATATGTTTGATATGTTTGATACCGTTCCATTTATTCCAGTCCAGCCAGTACATTAAGCCCGTCCTCCTATAGCTCCTCCCACCAGATTGTTCTGTTGTACACTCAGATTCGTGCTGAGGGAGGCTTTGTACAGTTCCCAGTAACGGGCCTCATTTATAAACATGCTATGCGTAAAACTTGTATATTTATTCTTAGAAAAAATGGCACCAAAAGACCCATGTGCCATTTATCAAATATATTTTTCTCCTCAGAAATTCTTTGTTTATCTTGTTTGCCTAAAGCTATTCAAAGTTTGGGAAATGCTGAAATCCCAGAGAAAACAATCGATTTACACACAACTCTGTGCTTATCACCATTGAGGAATGAGGCCCGCTATGAAGGACTGTGAGGACCAACATTCCTAGAATTGTTTAAAAAATATTTCTAAAGTATTCACAAATGGATCAAATCTCTCCTTTTGGACTTCCCTGTGCCAGTTGTGAAATATACTAAACAATATATGAGAAGATTTGCCTGGTGGTCAGATGATCAATGGAATTGACAAATTCCTTATGAATATGTCACTTTGCAGTTTGTGGTATTTTTAAATAGTTATAACTCAAATAATCCATGTGTTGTAAAGTACTTAAGTAAAAATACTTTAAAGTACTACTTAAGTAGTTTTTTTGGATACCTGTACTTTACTTTACTATTTATATTTTTAACTACTTTTACTTTTACTTCACTACATTCCTAAAGAAAATAATGTACTTTTTACAATTTCCCTGGCACCCAAAAGTACTTGTTACATTTTGAATGCTTAGCACGACAGGAAAATTGTCAAACTAATGCACTTATCAAGAGAACCTCCCTGGTCTTCCCTACTAACTCTGATCTGGCTGACTCACTAGATACACCTTTTGTTTGTAAATTATATCTGGGGTTGGAGTGTGCCCCTGGCTTTCCATAAATCAATTAAAAGCAAAACAATTGTGCCATCTGATTTGCTTAATATAAGCAATTTGAAATTATTTATACTTTTACTTTTTATACATAAGTATATTGTTACATTTACATTTACTTTTGATACTTAAGTATAATTCAAAGCAAATACTTTTAGACTTTTACTCAAATAGTATTTTACTGGGTGACTTTCACACTGTCATTTTCTATTAAGGTATCTTTACTTTTACTCAAGTATGATATTTGAGTACTTTTTCCACCACTGAATGAAACTGACGGTGGGTGACTAGAGGCTTATGTTCGCACACCCGAAGGAGGCCTGCTGATAACCCTATTTCACTTCAGTTGCCATCTTGTTCCCGGTACTCCCGTGAATGGCCTGTAACTGTCCATTAATAATACAATTAACACTTGAATTCATAATAAGCAGCCTACTGCCAACACACAAATGTCACAACTGTAGTGACTGATGTAGAACAATTTTGAAAATTAGCAGTGGCTTGTTTAATTTAGTGCCTTTCTTGCCGTTGTTTTAAATTAAACTATTTTTGGCTCATTCAGCTGAGGCAAAGCTAATGAAAAATCAACACACACAAAATGGGATAATTTGAGTAATCCTAATTACAGAAACCACTCTATACAGTTTATTTTCCCTAGGCCGTGACACAGACAGCAGAACTGTAGGTTTGAGTACCAGGTGACACTTCGTGCTAAGAATATGACATCCATTTTACACCATAGTTTTTGATGGGTTTACAGCTTGGTACCTCCCTCAAACTTAGGTGATGCTTTGATAATCACAAAATAACTTTACTTGGCACACATTTGTAGACTGTTTATCCATAAAGAGATATGGGCATGGCCGACTTACAGCATTATTATAGACACAAGTTAAAAGTCCCTTCTACACCGATAAGTGCTTTGTAACATAAAACATGTGGTTGTATTAAAGGGATAGTTTGCCATTTATCTGCTTCCCCAGAGTCAGAATTGAGGTTTAATTTTGAAGGTTTAATTTACTGGCACCAAAGAAAACAAATGATAAACAACAATACAGATACAAACAAATACATAAAAAAGGTGTGGTTGGAGGTGTGGTTGGAAGCCCAAGGACTTATACAAACCACACCACCATTTTATTTTATATACAATACATACAGCGGGTGAAATGAGTATTGAACACGTCACCATTTTTCTCAGTAAATATATTTCCAAAGGTGCTATTGACATGACATTTTCACCAGATGTTGGTAACAACCCAAGCAATCCATACACACAAAGAAACCAAAACAAATAAGTTCAGAAATTAAGTTATATGTAATAATGTGAAATGACACAGGGAAAAAGTATTGAACACATGAAGAAAGGGAGGTGCAAAAAGGCATGGAAAGCCAAGACAACAGCTGAAAACTATCAGTAATTAAAAAGAAATCCAGCCCCCTGTCAGTGCAAATTAATATCAGCTGGTTCAGTCCCAACTGATGGCCTACAAAAAGGTCTCATTGCCAAGGTGTCACACAAGACACATCTCATGATGGGTAAAAGCAAAGAGCTGTCTCAAGACCTTCGCAACCTAATTGTTGCAAAACATAATGATGGCATTGGTTATAGGCGCATTTCTAAGCTTCTGAATGTTCCAGTGAGCACTGTTGGGGCCATAATACGGAAGTGGAAAGACAATCATTTCACCATAAATTTGCCTCGACCAGGTGCTCCTCGCAAGATTTCTGACAGAGGAGTGAAAAGAATAATCAGAAGAGTTGTCCAAGAGCCAAGGACCACTTGTGGAGAGCTTCAAAAAGACCTGCAATTAGCAGGTACTGTTGTCTCAAAGAAAACAGTAAGTAATGCACTCCACCGCCATGGCCTGTATGCACGCTCACCATGCAAGACTCCATTGCTGAAAAAAAAGCATGTTGAAGCTCGTTTAAAGTTTGCTGCACAACATTTGGAAAAGCCAGTGAAATAGTGGGAGAATATAGTGTGGTCAGATGAGAGCAAAATTGATCTGTTTGGATGTCATAATACACACCATGTTTGGAGGAGAAATGGCACTGCACATCACCCTAAAAACACCATACCAACAGTGAAGTTTGGAGGTGGGAACATCATGGTGTGGGGCTGCTTTTCAGCAAATGGTACTGGCAAACTTCACATAATTGAAGGAAGGATGAATGGGCAAATGTACCGAGACATTGTTGACAAAAATCTGCTGCCATCTACCAGTATGATGAAAATGAAACGAGGGTGGACATTTCAGCAAGACAATGATCCCAAACACACAGCCAAGGAAACTCTCAATTGGTTTCAAAGAAAGAAAATAAAGCTGCTAGAATGGCCCAGCCAATCACCTGACTTAAATCCCATTGAAAATCTATGGAAAGAACGGAAGATCAAGATTCATAGAAGAGGCCCACGGAACCTTCAAGATTTGAAGACTGTTTGTGTGGAAGAATGGGCCAAAATCACACCAGAGCAATGCATGCGACTAGTTTCTCCATACAGGAGGCGTCTTGAAGCTGTCATTACCAACAAAGGCTTTTGCACAAAGTATTAAATAAATATCAGTAAGTGTGTTCAATACTTTTTCCCTGTGTCATTTCACATTATTACACATAACTTAATTTCTGAACTTATTTGTTTTGGTTTCTTTGTATGTATGGATTACTTGGGTTGTTACCAACATCTGGTGAAAATGTCATGTCAATAGCACCTTTGGAAATATATTTACTGAGAAAAATGGTGACGTGTTCAATACTTATTTCACCCGCTGTAAGTACAAAAAAAAAGGTTTGTTGAAACAGATACCAAAACCTACTAATTATAAATGTATGCATGTGTGCATGTGGGATGTGAGTGTGTGAGGCTATATGGAGAACATGACTGAGTAGTGTGTTTAATCAGAATGACCCCAAGTCTTTGGAATGATGAGGGTTTGGCAATGTGAAGATAAGAATTTCAGAGTATGTTACTTCTGTATCTGATAGAGAATTGACTATGTGAGGTGCAGCACTGGGGAGGGTGAAGGTTATCGCAGTGTCTTGTGTTATATAGATGGATTTCAGAATTAACCTGGAATAATCCATTGAAGTTTAGGTCAACTGTCTGGGAGTTATGAGTATTTGTAGATAACAATGCATAATTGGCGTACATTGACATCGTAAATAGACAAGATATTGAGATTATTAAACAAAGGTGCAGATGGAGCCATGTAATTAAAGGAGGTGTCTAGTCTTGCAAATGTATTTTGTATGATGAGTAATTTGTGTAGGTAGGAGGCATATGTACTGGCCCAGATGATATTACAGTAAATGAGATATAATTTGTTTTATTCTTGCTAGTGAATACAATAAAGTTGTACATGCCTGAGTTGGCTTCATTAATTAGTGAATACAAATTATTGTGTGATAAAATCTAATTGGTATCATCAGCAAAGAGAATGGGAAGTACGGTAGAAGACACAGCAGCAATGTCATTGATATAGGTTAGGAATAATAAAGGTCCAATTATCAAACCCTGTGGGACGCCTCAGGATATCTTGGCCCTAGTAGATGCACAGTCGTTTGCATAAGAAATGTGTTCTCTATCATAAATATAACTATGTAACCAATTATATGTATAATCATGAAAACCGTAATAATACAACTTAGAAAGTAATATTTCATGATCAACCATGTCAAACGCTTTGGATAAATCTAAAAAGATGCCAAGAATATATGCATTGTTGTTAAGGGCTGTAAATAATTTATCCACAAATTGCAAAAGAGCCATATCTGTGGAATAGTTTTTACAAAAAACATATTGGTGCTGATATAGAATACAGTGTTTATTTAAATATTTTTGATAAACATGGTTTATCAAGACCTGCTGCTGACATATTTAAGTTACCAATTACCTCCATCATATCCATTACATCAGGAGGATCAAATTGAAGCAGAGAAGGGAAATGTCCCTTAATGTAATCCAAGGGATTTCCATCCGTTTTCAAAATGTTCTTTGACAGAGAGGAACCCACAGTCTCCTGACCCCCACTGTCTCAGCCTCCAGTATCTATGCTGCAATAGTCTATGTGCCGGGGGGCTAGGGTCAGTTTGTTAAATCTGATGTTATTATCCGGTGTCTTATGCTCCCTCTAATTCTCTCTCTCTCCCACTCTACCTCCCCTCCCGGAGGACCTGAGCCTACACAGAGGACCATGCTTCAGGACCACCTGCCCTGATGACTCCTAGCTGTCCCCAGTCCACCTGGTCGTGCTGCTGCACCGGTTTCAACTCTTCTGCCTGCGGTTATGGAACCCTGACCTGTTCATTAGACGTGCCACCTTGTGCTCTCGCTCTACCGCACCTGCGCTCCATCGCACCGTACCTGCATTGGTTCTCCACCGTACCTCTACCGCATCTAAATGCCTGGCTATGAAAAGCCAAGTGACATTCACTCCTGATGTATTCACCTGTTGCAACCTCTACAACCACTATGATTATTATTTGACCCTGCTGGTCATCTATGAACATTTGAACATCTTGGAGAAAGAACTGGCCTTAATGGCCATGAATTGTTATAGTCTCCACCTGGCATAGCCAGAAGAGGACTGGCCACCCCTCAGAGCCTGGTTCCTCTCTAGGTTTCTTCCTAGGTTTTGCCTTTCTAGGGAGTTTTTCCTAGCCACCGTGCTTCTACATCTGCATTGCTTGTTGTTTGGGATTTTAGGCTGGGTTTCTGTATAGCACTTTGTGACATCGGCTGATGTAAAAATGGCTTTATAAATAAATGTTATTGATTTGATTGATTGATTCACATTAAATAACATCAGGATCACTATAGGTTTAGGTCTTACAGTATTTTCCAACAGTAAATTGAGATGGGATAGTTGTATATGCCTTTTTCTTATTCAATAGCTGATTGATGATTTTCCAAGTTGACATTATATTATTTAAGGAATCTTGGAATTTGTTAGTAAAATATATTTTTGGGATATTCGAAGTAGGTGAGTACATTTATTCTTATACTCTTTGTAATTTGCAGAATTCAGGGGAGCGAGATTTGTGAGCGGTTGTAAACCAGGTTTTCCACAGCCCTTCTTCTGCTATCTTACATGGTATAACTGAGGGAAAGTAGTGGTGAAATACAGAGTTGAAAGATGTGAGAAAAGTCTGGTAAGCAGACTCCACATCGGCCTGATTATAAATATTTTCCCATGAAATATCATCAATAAATAACTTAAAGCGCTCACAATTACTTTAGATGAACTCGTGGATACAAATGCTATGTCTCTGTGTGCAGTATGAAGAAAGTTAGAGGTAGTTTTGCGAGCCAATGTTAACTAGCGTTAGCGCAATGACTTAAAGTCTACAGGAACAGCTAGCATGCTAACTGTTCCCATAGACTGGAAGTCTACAGGACATTGCACTAACACTAGTTAGTAATTGCGCTAATGCTAGTTGGCAACTTCTTTGAAACTGAACATTAAAATGGTATCCACAAGTCCATCTGACTCTGAGGAAGCAGATAAAGCACTAAACTATCCCTTTAAAACAAAGGCATGTTTTATATTAAAGAGTACTTATCGGTGTAGAATGTACTTTAAACTTATGGGTATGATAATACTGTAAGTCGTCCATGATCATATCTCTTTATGGATAAATAGTCTTTCATGCAAATACGACTACAAATACACTACACCTACATCTCATTACAAAATCATGGGCATTAATATGTCCCCCCTTTGCAGCTATAACAGCTTTCACTCTTCTGGGAAGGCTTTGCACTAGATGTTGGAACATTGCTGCGGGGACTTGCTTCCATTAAGCCACAAGAGCATTAGTGAGGTCAGGCACTGATGTTGGGCGATAAGGCCTGGCTCGCAGTCAGCGTTCCAATTTATCCCAAAGGTGTTCGATGGGGTTCAGGTCAGGGCTCTGTGCAGGCCAGTCAAGTTCTTTCACACCGATCTCTCGCTTTGTGCACGGGGGCATTGTCATTTTGAAACAGGAAAGGGATTTCGCCATAATCGTCTAGAATGTCATTGTATGCTGTAGCAGTAAGATTTCCCTTCACTGAAACCATGAAAAACAGCCCCAGACCATTATTCCTCCTCCATCAAACTATACAGTTGGCACTATGCATTGGGGCAGGTAGCGTTTTCCTGGCATCCGCCAGACCCATATTCGTTATTTGGACTGCCAGATGGTGAAGCGTGATTCATTACTCCAGAGAAGGCGTTTCCACTGCTCCAGAGTCCAATGGCGATGAGCTTTACACCATTCCAGCTGAAGCTTGGTATTGCGCATAGTGATCTTAGGCTTGTGTGCGGCTACTCGGCTATGGAAGCCCATTTCATGATGCTCCCGACTAACAGTTATTGTACTGATGTTGCTTCCAGAGGCAGTTTGGAGCTGGGTAGTGAGTGTTGCAACCGAGGACAGACGATCTTTACGTGCTACGCGCTTCAAATCAAATCACTCGGTGGTCCCGTTCTGTGTGCTTGTGTGGCCTACCATTCGCAGCTGAGCTGTTCTTGCTCCTAGACATTTCCACTTCACAATAACAGCACTTACAATTGACTAGGGCAGCTCTAGCAGAGCAGAAACTTTACACACTGACTTGTTGGAAAAGTGGCATCCTATGACGGAGCCACGTTTAAAGTCACTGAACTTTTCAGTACGGGCCATTCTACTGTCAATGTTTGTCTATGGAGATTGCATGGCTTTGTGCTTGATTTTATAAACCTTTCAGCAACGGGTGTGGCTGAAATAGCCAAATCCGCTAATTTGAAGGGGTGTCCACATACCTTTGTCCATGTAGTGTATGTGCCTTAGCCAAAATCCCAAACATACCTTTAAAAAGAGGGAGGCACAAAATCCCGGTGAAGTACAGTGATTAGTTTCAGCACCACTCCTCTTCAAATCAAATCAAATTGTATTTGTCACATGCGCCAAATATAACTGTATACCTTACAGTCACTCTGGCTTTTAAGATTTTATGGTGCATGTTCTTTTACAGCGGCTTCCTTTCATACTCACACAAGTTCCCACATCATCATCACTCCGTCGGCTTTTGACCTCCATTTCTCAGTACACTTCAGCGGGATTATTGATTAAACAGGCCTCCAGAGGGTGGGAAGCTGCATGCCTTTAATTGTTTACATTGCCTGTATGTTTCTCGCCTTACCCTGAGACTTCTCTTGTATTGATCGCCATCTCTGTCTCAGATGTGTGTAGGACTGTGAAGCTCTTACCCTGACCTTTCAGTGCCAGCTCCCAGTTGCTCAGTACACTGTGTATTTAGTTCTACACACTGTGTATTTAGTTCTACACACTGTGTATTTAGTTCTACACACTGTGTATTTAGTTCTACACCGTGTATTTAGAAACCTATTGTTATTCTTAGACATTTTTTCCATTGACATGGTCAAATAACTTAAGCATAGATTGGTAACTTTTTTTTTCTAATTTGGCACACAGAAGCTAAAGGCCCCGAGTAACTTGATCCCCCAATATTCACAGATTGGCCTATAGGTGGCGCTGTTATAAGCGGTCTCACTTAAACCCTCATATCCGCCGCCTGGTTTGATCTAGAGACATGAAACTTTGCATGTAGGTGTCTTTCCTCATGCTGACGCTTAAATTGAATAACTTCATAACACATTCATAATCCATACACAATACATTCATAAGCAGTACATAACCATTTCATAAATGCTTCTTTTGGTTCCCTGACTACAAAACAAGTGTTTTTGCTCAAGGGGAACCTAGCTGTAGCTATGAGTGGATCAAGAAAACATATTTACCGACAACATATTCTGCGGAGTGCTAAATGTTTTCAACACTTGTGAGTTGGCTAGCGAAAGAGTACCAAGTCCTTGGAGCAGCCCACGGCGGCATTATAATGCAGGTCCTTGAGGACTGTGTGGGGTTAGTCCATCATGATAAGAATAGTGTTCTCTGCCCACAGGGCTGTAGTGGGACCATGGGAAATTGCATTGGTTCTCCACAGCCTGCAAGGATAGTTGAATTTGCCCCCTTACCCGCTGGGGGGGAATGAATTCCGTTGGGATAACAAGTCCAATTCTGAAAAGGCATTTAGCTTGGAGTTTATTTTATTTGGCTCTCCTAAGGAAACCATACACCTTGAGGAGACCTTGATAAAGCTCTCACAGACTGTGATCCTGCATCTCTCTCTATCCCCCTCTCTCTCTCTCTCTCTCTCTCTCTCTCTCTCTCTCTCTCTCTCTCTCTCTGTCTGAACTGACAAGAAATCCAAATACCAACTGATCTTCTCATCTTTTTGGGGGAAAATATTAAGTAGATGGTAGGGTTGTGTGTTTGTGTGTGTGTGTGAGCGAGTGTGTCAGGAGAGGTGTGGTTTATGCATTGAATTTCACATTGCATTCTTGGTCTACACACACGCATCATGGACGCCATATCTCAAAAGTGATATTTTTCCAGCCTGTTGTCTCAGAAAGGGGAGGGGAAGTATTTGCAAATTCATGGAGGAGGAGTAGCCAAATGATTCATAGTGAGAGCTTGACCATGAATAATGCATCCTGTCCTACTGCACACCTGAGAGGAATTAGATACACAGCACACAGCGAACAGAATGCATCTACATCTTTAAAACCACTACCTATAATTTCAAGAGCCTGAGCCTGACACTTTGTTTGGTAAGCTGAGGGATGAGGCTGGGAAAATGTAACTACATTGGGGTAATGTAGCCTTTATGATTGGCATAATATTTTTGAATGTCAAATGGTAAGATTAAATGTCATATCATAATGTCAATACACTTTGCAAATCTCCTTCAATTACACTTATGAAGACATTGGAAATGTATACATGGGACTGAGGTAAAGTGAATATCTTATACAGGTGATTGGATGCAAAGTCATTTAAAGGGTTGATGGAGTCTTCTCCAACTGTGACTATTCTGTGTGTGCCTGCCTTTGTATAGGAGAAGAGAATATAAAGTATGGTATATTTCTGTGTGAGTACTCTCCTGAAACAGGTACTGCTGGTTCCTGCCCTGAACCCACCACCTTTATCTGATTTCAATTCACAGACTTGATGAGTCAAGGTGATAGTGTGAGCTGGTACGCTGTTAAACGATCAAACTCACCATAGGAAAACAGAAACATAATCAGAACCATTTCCTAAGAAATATGAAAAAAGCATATCTAAATACCCATGTCAATTCATGTGGAGTTTTCTTTAAAAGCATACATTTCCTATTTCAAAGGCCAAGGTCAGGAACTCAGGATGAGATGCAATTTTGCGGTAGCTTTCTGTGTATTTCCCTCCCTGATTATTTATTTTATTTTATTGATTTCAGTTCTTTCTCCATTTGGAGAGGATTTTGCTTAGAACGTCCAAACAGTTCAGGATCTTTTGAGAGCTGTATTCTCTGAGAGGCTACTGGGGCTCAATTGGCTGAATTGCACATGCTATTGTAGCTGGGGATGTGAAGATGTACTACGTATCAGAAGTACCAGAAGAAAATTGAGTGTGTTGATGCAGTCCAGCATGAAAGGTGAAAAGTGTGATATAATGCTAACATTTGCCACACAGTAAGAAACTACATAAGCTTTACATGACTCCACAGGGAGTTCTTCAAACCCTGTGATTACATGTCTCAAAGGTCTAACTACTTTGACATTATGTGGTAAATAAAAGTGACAGGCTATTTTCATTTGCTCTTATATGAGGTGGTCTTACCGAAGATGAATACACTAACTGTAAGTCTGCTAAATTACTTCTTTTTTTTTAATGTAATTTATCAATTCAGTAACAATAAGTCTAAATTATTTTGAATGCTCTCAAGTCCCACAGCATGGTTTATACAATATACTGTATACACTTTCTATGAAGCCCATATAAATAATGCATTATACATGTTCTCATAATGCACTAGTATTATCAAACACCATATACAGTTGAAGTCGGAAGTTCACATACACCTTAGCCAAATACATTTAAACTCATTTTTTCACAATTCCTGACATTTAATCCTAGTAAAAATTCCCTGTCTTAGGTCAGTTAGGATCACCACTTTATTTTAAGAATGTGAAATGTCAGAATAATAGTAGAGAGAATGAATTATTTCAGATTTTATTTCTTTCATCACATTCCCAGTGGGTCAGAAGTTTACATACACTCAATTAGTATTTGGTAGCATTGCCTTTAAATTGTTTAACTTGGGCCTAACGTTTCGGGTAGCCTTCCACAAGCTTCCCACAATAAGTTGGGCCCATTCCTCCTGACAGAACTGGTGTAACTGAGTCAGGTTTGTAGGCCTCCTTGCTCGCACACGCTTTTTCAGTTCTGCCCACAAAATGTCTATAGGATTGAGGTCAGGGCTTTGTGATACCTTGACTTTGTTGTCCTTAAGCCATTTTGCCATAACTTCTGAAGTATGCTTCGGGTTATTGTCCATTTGGAAGACCCATTTGCAACCAAGCTTTAACTTCCTGACTGATGTCTTGAGATGTTGCTTCAATATATCCACATAATTTTCCTTCCTCATAATGACATCTATTTTGTGAAGTGCACCAGTCCCTCCTGCAGCAAAGCACCCCCACAACATGATGCTGCCACCCCCGTGCTTCACGGTTGGGATGGTGATCTTCGGCTTGCAAGCCTCAGCCTTTGTAACTGTTTCCTCCAGCATATTCACAAGGTCCTTTGCTGTTGTTCTGGGATTGATTTGCACTTTTCGCACCAAAGTACGTTAATCTCTAGGAGACAGAACACGTCTCCTTCCTGAGCGGTATGACAGCTGCGTGGTCCCATGGTGTTTATACTTGCGTATCTATCTATCTATCTATCTATCTATCTATCTATCTATCTATCTATCTATCTATCTATCTATCTATCTATCTATCTATCTATCTATCTATCTATCTATCTATCTATCTATCTATCTATCTATCTATCTATCTATCGTTTGTACAGATGAACGTGGTACCTTCAGGTGTTTGCTGCCAAGGATGAACCAGACTTGTGGAGGTCTACAATTTATTTTCTGAGGTATTGGCTGATTTCTTTTGATTTTCCCTTGATGTCAACGCACTGAGTTTGAAGGTTGGCCTTGAAATACATCCACAGGTACACCTCCAATTGACTCCAATTATGTCAATTAGCCTATTAGAAGCTTCTAAAGCCATGACATCATTTTCTGGAATTTTCCAAGCTGTTTAAAGGCACAGTCAACTTAGTGTATGTAAACTTCTGATCCACTGGAATTGTGATATAGTGAACTATAAGTGAAATAATCTGTCTGTAAACAATTGTTGGAAGAATTACTTGTGTCATGAACAAAGTAGATGTCCTAACGGACTTGCCAAAACTATAGTTTGTTAACATGAATTCTGTGGAGTGGCTTTAATGACTTCAACCTAAGTGTATGTAAACTTCCGACTTCAACTGTAATGGCTATCAGTGCGATGCATTTTCAAATCATTATTACTGCATCATATTCTTTGTTATGGTGTGTTATAGCTTACTTATAAGCCACTATAAAGTCATCTTTGATTGCTTTAGGTAAAGTGATGAAATGCCTATGGATATTTCTGTATTTCATTTTCAATAAAATGTGTAAAAAAAATGTTTAAATCACTTTTTCATTATGGGGTATTGTGTGTAGATGTATTTCATACATTTTGAATTCAGGCTGTAACACAACAAAATGTGGAATAAGTCAAAGAATGTGAATACTTTCTGATGGCAGGATATCCTACTAATGTATATAAGCCCTACACAAAACACCCACCAACATGAATTTAGCCATGGCAATAACATGGTTATACTGTAAGAAATGAATGGGAATCTAAAAAGTGTTATTGAAATGTCGTTGTTGTATGCATTTTGCATCCATTTTATAGTTAGCACTTAGATGTGAGGTGACTGTTAAATGTTAATGTCACCCCAAAATATTAGATCCTTTATTTTTTACAAAGTGGAACCTCCTGAAATTAAACTGGAAGTGAGTGGGTCATGATTCGATTGACAGGGTTCAAAAGGGCTGCCACTCAGTGGCATCAATATGAAACCTTATAAAAAGCACTTAGTCCAAATCATGCCACATGTTTTATTGAGCCGTAAGTATCCATTATTCATGGAGTCATCATTGGTTTTGCGAAATGGGCCAGTTGACCTGCATATCGATGAGGAAGGATGAATTTAAGGAGCCCACTCTTCAATTCCTTTATAAGACTAGCCATCTTCTCTTGCTTGCAAATTTCCAATCTATCCCGAATGGACACTTGGCGTCTGTTAATGTTTTATTCATTTCCTGTATTTATTCTACCTTCACTTTACCAGTGAGTTGATTGAGAGCGTTCTCATTTACAGCAACCAAGGGAGTGTTGCGGCCGGCCGAGCAAGACTTAATGGGTTGCCTGTTTGAGGCAGGGAATGATTAGGTGAACATGATAGTGTGAGAGGGCAGGTGGGAATTGGACCAGATCACCAAGTTTAACACTACTACTGTTATGTTGCTGTGAAAGGTGTCATGGGAGCTTAAATGACCATCAAGAGTCAGAACCTCTGGTTAGTCTCATCAGAAGGATTGCACCCTTTGCTCCTATCATTGTCCAGTGGCATGAAGGTTACCTAGACTACAGGAAATATTTCCCCACTACTGATCACACAAAAAGTCTACTAATACCAACCTGATTCTCCCCAGAAATCTCCTGTTTAAGTACCTACCATGCCTGACCCTGCTTAGCTTCAAGAGCTAGCCAACGTTAGTGACACAGATTGGAAAATCTCAACTGTACGTATTTGGCTTTAGTTTCTTTCTCCAACAACACAATGGTATATGGAAGGTACTGTACCTCTGTAGGCACGGTGTGTCCATGCAGTAGTTCAAAACCCAGTGAGGCAAAAACAATAACAGACCATTCTAGAACATTGTGGTGGGGTTGACCTCCTGTTCATGGCTCTATGTGTCAATGGGTCTCGCTGTAAGTTGACTTTACAAAAACCTTTGTTTTTGCTGACAACTAGGAAAAGTTGAGGATGTTAATTTTCAGGGAATGTGTCTTTTTCATCTAAAATCACAAGAGGTAATGAAAGTAATACACTTAACCATATACAGTGCCTTCGGAAAGTAGTCAGACCCCTTGATGTTTTCCACATTTTGTTAGGTTACAGCCTTATTCTAAAATGAATTAAAAAAAATTTCCCCCTCATCAATCTACATACAATACCCCATAATGACAAAGCAAAACATTTTTTTTTTTTATAAAATAAAATAAATATCACACTTACATAAATATTCAGACCCTTTACTCAGTATATTGTTGAAGCACCTTTAGCCACTGTGTTCTTGTGGACCTTAAACGCTGTAGAATTTCCCATCTCTGCGCTTCGACACAATCCTGTCTTGGAGCTCTACGGACATTTCCTTCAACCTCATGGTGTAAGTACCGACGCTGGAGATGAGAAGCAGGTACGGGTAGTTAACAGTTAATAACACGGACAGAACAAGACAGAACCAGAACAGCATCAGAACCGGGTGACAAAATACAAACGACAATATAAAATTAATGCAGCAGCGGGGAACAGAGCTTGGGAACAGACAGATATAGGGAAGGTAATGACAAGTGATTGAGTCCAGGTGAGTCCAATAATCGCTGATGCGCTGATAAGATGATATTTCTGGTATTTAAGAAGGTCAGAATGTGAGAATAAATATAAAATACTTGATGAAGAGTGGATACAATTTATTTAGATCTGGATCTGCATAGCAACCACCAGTGAATGTAATTGCCAAGTAGACGTTAGACAAAGGCGAGCCAGGAGTTTATATGCCATGGTCAAAACAATATCTCCATACATCTGGCACACATCAAGAAAGAGATAGCGAGAGGCCCAGCTCAGACTAGCTGGCGCCAAGATGACATGATATTTATAAACACACATTCCACAGTGGATCATATAGAAAATCACATCACATCATGCACGTGATAAGGGAAGCAGGTGTACATAATGATGGTGGCAGGAGTGCGTAGTGCATTGCAGCCTGGCGTATACTGACTGTATATGGTGTATTACTTTCATTACCTCTTGTGATTTTAGATGAAAAGGACACCTTATTTAATCATGTATTTCAGTTTTTTGTTTTTAATACATTTCTAAAAATTTCTAAAAACTTGTTTTTGCTTTGTAATTATGGGGTATTTTGTGTAGATTGATGAGGATTTATATTTATTTAATCAATTTAATCTATTTTAGATTAAGGCTGTAATGTAACAAAATTTGGAAAATGTGGAAAAAGTCAATGGGTCTAAATACTTTCCATATGATAAAATGTTAAACCAATATCTTATCTTGCTGAATTGTTTCCCTATGTATTCATTGTGTCCTTCTATCTATTTAATTCTTAAAGTTATTACTGTAGTGCATCTTTTACCCCATACGGCATGAAGTTATTTAATATTTAACCTCCATGTTAAAGAGATGTTATGGTCTTCCCTACTACATCATAATATGTGCTGTGTGGTTTCCTGGAGCAACCAGATTCATAAATGTTTTACATTTTCGTCATTTAGCAGATCCTCTTATCCAGAGTGACTTACAATTAGTGCATCTATCTTAAGATAGCTAGGGGTGCCGTGATAGTTATTTAAGAGACTCTTAGAAGAGGTAAGGTTTCAGACGTTTTCGTGACTTTAGGGGGATTGTCCCATCATTAAGGTGCCAGGACAGAGAAGAGCTTTGACTTTGCTGGGCTGAGCGGGAGCTGCCCTACCGTAGGGGGTATGGGTGGGAGGGCCAAGAGACCAGAGGTGTCAGAACGGAGTGCTTGGGTTGGGGTGTAGGCTTTGAGCATAGCCTGAAGGTAGGGAGGGACCATTGCCCTTCCTGCTCTGTAGGCAAGCACCAGGGTCATGAAGACAACAGCATGGTGCAATGACCAATCAGAATTCATTATTCCATAAAACCATGTAAACTAAAACATATATTTGTATTTCAAGGACTTCTGTGATGAGAAAAAAAACCATTGGAAGCATGCCCAGTCATATTAGGTATGAGAATATGAGGCAAACACGTAAAGTAAGTTCTATATCACACCCCCCTAGCTGTCATATGTCCCCATCTGTCTCCATGCCACATCGGGGACCAGACAGGGTTGCCCCACCTCCCCTGATAATCCTGTGCCTTTAGGTGCCTCCCTGTCGTCTGGCATTTCTGTCTCACCTATACTCTCTTCCAGGCTCCTTGTCACCATGGTGACAGTCCCAGACAGAGAGGCGGAGGTGAGTGACTTGGGCGTGGAGAGGCATTGAATGCCTTTACCTGACCTAACAGCCCACTGCTGTCACATCTCTGAGAGAGAGAGAGAGAGAGAGAGAGAGAGAGAGAGAGAGAGAGAGAGAGAGAGAGAGAGAGAGAGAGAGAGAGAGAGAGCAAGGCAGAGAGTGATCCAAACAGTGCCACTGGGGTTCCAGGTGGCACGACATGCTCCTGGATCAGCTTCTCTTAGAAAGCAGGTCAAGGAATAACAAAAAAAGTGGACAGAGGAGAAATGGCTACCAGAGAAATAATAGACGTCGATTGACAGAGGGCAGAATGGCCAAAGCAGTGGATCAAATGAGGCAGAAAATTAGAAAGCAATCAGATGGAAGTGGTAGGTAGGTAGGTGGGTAGGTGGGTAGGTTGGTTGGTTGGTTGGTTGGTTGGTTGGTTGGTTGGTTGGTTGGTTGGTTGGTTGGTTGGTTGGTTGGTTGGTTGGTTGGTTGGTTGGTTGGTTGGTTGGTTGGTTGGTTGGTAGGAAGGATTTTTCCCGAACCCCTAACAGTTAACTGCCAAACACTTAAGTGTTTGTTGCCACAATGCTGCCTATTGCTGAAGATCTCTCAGAGTACCATTCTATGGACAAATACTGGTTTAAATAGACTATGTTGTGGCATTCAGGGACAGACAAAACACTTTTCAGCCATTCAGTGCCACTTCATTCAACTGAACAATTCCTGAGACCTTCAACTGAAATAAGCATACCGCACACAACACTGCACAGTGAGAATTTATTTCCCCATAAACAGCTATGAATTTGACTGACACATGTAAGCCGTTCCAAAAGCCAAAAGGTGGGAAAGTGACTCATTTCAAAGGGGATATTGTCTTATCCTCTATAACTATCTAAAACCCACCTCCATACCATCCCTATTGATATCCAACCTATTAGAATCCTAATTAAACTTGGTAATTAGGATTTCCGAGAGGGTTTCACCTTTAATCCGAACTGTACGCTTCTGAATCTGAAAGTCCCTAATCCACTCATTACAATGCTTCATCAGCAGATAATACAGTAGAGGTAAATCCTAATTTCCTCACACCATTACTATTCCTAAATCCTAATTTCCTCACACCATTACTATTCCTAAATCCTAATTTCCTCACACCATTACTATTCCTATATCCTAATTTCCTCACACCATTACTATTCCTATATCCTAATTTCCTCACACCATTACTATTCCTATATCCTAATTTCCTCACACCATTACTATTCCTATATCCTAATTTCCTCACACCATTACTATTCCTATATCCTAATTTCCTCACACCATTACTATTCCTAAATCCTAATTTCCTCCCAGCCTTTATGGCTGTTACAAGGTTCATATGATTCTATGGACATTGTACCAACGCGTCACATGCTTTCTTCACATTCAACAGGCTTCCCTATAGAATAAGAGGATCACATTTAAACGTTAAATTCATGAATCAATAATAAAATCTAAAAGTGTCTTAAACACACATAGAAACAACTTCTTGATTGCTGTCGTTGCATAAGCATGAGTTCCTTCTCCTATTATGAAAGCTGCATGGATGGTGAGTGAGTGGTGGACCTGTCTGGGTCAGTGAGTGCGTAGATTGGGGTCACTGTTCCCCACACTGGCTGTAGTGAAAAAAGCATTGCCCACACACTAGGTCAGCCTCTTCTATTCAGTGTGGGTGGTTTTGATCAAATCGAAAATTATTCCATTCACGTATTATTTTCAGATTGCTCAGAATGTGTAGCTGACCTGTCTTTTAGATCTATATGACTCATAGGCAAAATATTACAAGTGTCAAAAGGTCCTAAGGTCAGTGTAATTGGGTTAAAATATTAGTTGAGATTTTAATTGTTTTGAAAACCAACTTAATTTTAGTGACATAAAGTCTCAATTGAATCATATGTTTTTACGTATTGTTTGATGTATTCTTTATTTGGATTCATGGGTACCTTGCATCCTTCATGCAATGCAGTTCAATTATTTAAGTGGTAAATTAGCATTACAGGTCATGTATGGAATTAGATAGATAGATAGATAGATAGATAGATAGATAGATAGATAGATAGATAGATAGATAGATAGATAGATAGATAGATAGATAGATAGATAGATAGATAGATAGATAGATAGATAGATAGATAGATAGATAGATAGATAGATAGATAGATAGATACTTTATTGATCCCCCGGGGGGGAAATTTCATTGTCAAGCAGCTACAACAAAACACAGGGCAGGTGCAAAATGCCACAACGAAAGTACACAAAAGACAGATACACGGTACATGATACATAGAGCGGCAGTATGAAAAAGTATAGAAATACAAGATATCTGGAGTGCAAAAAAATAAAAGCTATAAAAAAGACATTGAATAGTATGGGTGGTTGGCTGAATATGTACACTATACATTGGTGGATGTGTACACTATACATTGGTGGATGTTGGATGGTTAACTATACTATACAGGTTGATGGCAGAGAAATACTTCAGTAGCTAAAAATGTGTATGATATGAGCGAGGGTAATAATAGTTTACTTAATAGACAGACTGGGTAAATGAACAGGAATTACAATGGAGTTAATAAGTTCAGTCAAAGACAACACCTACTGTATGTTCCGACTGTGCACGTTGGAAATCAGTGTTAAAACCGTCACTGCAATGTGCGTCATAAATGCCTGCTGAAGACTTCTTTAAGAGTGCAACGTCTTTTCTTCAAGCCCTGTGAGTAAGAAGAGACCGCATTATGGGTTCACTCAAAACTGGCACTGACTAAATGTCAATAGCAATTTCATTTAAGTCCGGTATGACATTCAGGGCAATGAGCTATCAGGAGAAAGCTGAGAGAGAAGAAGAAAAAAAAAGAAAAGAAAAAAAACTTCTTTACCTTCTAATCACAGTCTACAAATGGCCTCATCCTGTCTCCCCCTCCAGATCAATCTCCATTCTCCCTTGTATTATGTCTCTGTTTCTCTTGGACAATGAGGCCTGTCACTCTGCCAATCAAGCCATGCCTTGGTGTTACGATAGGTACATTTTCTTTTTAATGGATCCCATCAAGAGCCAGAAGACTCTGACAAATAAAACATTTAGAAAAAACCCAGCCACAGTGTAGAGAGACAGAGAACTATTCTTATGTTCTTTTCAGACTTTATTGCTGCAGTCATCCATTAACCATGAATGCCAGGGTATCAGTCTGTTCATATCATTTGAACATTGATGTCTGAGTTGATCTGATAATCGTGTACAACTTAGCGTAGAAAGTCATAACAGCAACTCAAACAATTGAAGTCTGATATCTTCCCTTTGCAATATGTTCTATACAATTATACCTGATCTGTGGTGTTGATCCGTTGAATGTACTTTAAATAAAACATAACTTCTAAGGCTTAATGAAGCCTTCATAAATCCTTTATGTGATAACCTAACCCTATATTTGGTCAGCCAGTTAAACAATTATTCTAAATGTCAGGATACTACATTCATAAGGTGTATATTCACTGAGTGTAAAAACCTTAGAATAAAAACAAATATATCTGCATAAATATCCGTCAGTTTAAGCTAGAGATCTGTCTCAACCCACCGCATCCGCCTATGTAACACTTCCGCATCTGCGGTGAAAGGTGACAGAGCTAGAGCGATGCTTGTCAGACCATGAGACATCCCAAAAATTGGTCTTCTCACAAAATCATCTGTAGTGTCTGAAAGGTTTGGCCTACAAACTATCACCCCTTTATGGAAAGATGAGACTCTCATGAACACGATGGTGTTCTCCGTTTTGCTCTACAACCTCCACAAGTGACAGGAGACTCTATGAAGTCAGTTCAGCTTCTGTCTGTAGCGTTCGAACCGGTTGGGCTACACACCAATATGACCCCTCTGTACATGTCAGTTGTTTTGCTCTATGGGCCTCATATGACTAGTCTGAAAGTTGAAAAAATGTATTGAAGTATATATGGTGACTGTTTAATGCCAAAAAATATGGGGTTAAATACATGAAAAAAAACCTAAACAAATGTTTCCTGATCTTTTTTATATCTCTCAGATAGAGGAGAGACTATTTGTTGTTCCATGAAGTTTATCTATGTGTTTGTATGAGCTTTTTTTCCTCAAATTATTTTTTATTTATATATTTTTTTATATTTCAAGGCGTCTTAAAATTCAAAATACATTTTTATTTAACCTTTATTTAACTAGGCAAGTCAGTTAAGAACAAATTCTTATTAACAATGACGGCCTATCTGCAGGGTCAGACCCTGGAGCAAATTAGGGTTAAGTGCCTTGCTCAAGGACACATCGGCAGGTTTTCACCTTGTCGGCTCGGGTATTCAAACCTGCGATCTTTCGGTTACTGGCCCAACGCTCAGACCGCTAGGCTACCTGCTGTCAAATAGCTAAATGATCCTTGGTATGACCTTCTTAAAACAATTCAATATAGCTTAGTAGAACACCCCCTCCCCCAGCTAAGACAGGGCTTAGACTGATGGGTTAACAGATGACTAGGGATGATAGCTTTCACCTGGATTCACCTGGTCAGTCTATGTCATGGAAAAGCATGTTCCTAATGTTTTGTACACTCAGTTTAAATTATATGTCATTCATAAGCAGATGTCATGCTCTTGTATATAAAGAGAGATAAGGCTATTTTATAACACCCGTTATGTTTTATGACTTCGCAAATAAATTATTTGTGAAGCATCTATGTAGGGCAATAAACTTGAAGACTTAATGAATGCTCTATAAAGCCTTTAAAGTTTGTAAATTGGTGCCAATATCTCTAATACAATAGACCATTCTGGGAGGTAAATGGCAAGTACTGCCTACTTACTAGCTTGTTACTCTAGTAACTTGCAATTTACTAGGAACTTTAGTAAGTATTGTGTAATGTACATGATGATCCTTTATTATTTGATCAAAATAATCATCATCCCTCTGACTATGAACTCTATCTTGTATGAAGATCGATTGGAAAATGTGAAATCAATAAAAAAAATTGAGGATTTGATTAGTTGTAAGCCTACAGGCTGAGTTCCATAAGCACTCAATCACATCCTTGCTTCAGCTTCCTTTCTTTCCTTGGAGAGAGTGCAGATCGTAGCCTGGAGACATGTGAAGGTACCTACCAAGTATTCTGACAGCACAGGATGAAAAAGAGAAGGCGCAGGGGAAAGGAGAGAAAAGAGAGGTGGGAGATAATTGCTGCCATGGATACAGATGGCCAGTGTGTGTGTGTGTGTTCCAGCCTGTCCTTCTGCACTCAGTCCATTTCACTCTGCTCACTGTTTGCCGCAGCACAAAGAAGTGATTTTTATCTTTTGAAAAAGGAACTTTTGGAATGATTCAAAAGAGATGGAGAGGATCGTCCATTGGGTCAATGTCCATCACTGATGCTAATCAGACCCAATTATTGCCATGGTGACTATGGCTGCAATGGTAGGGAACAAAGGAATAGGTTGGATACGTTTTAAGGGATAGTTAACCCAACTAACAAATGTATATACATTATGTGTCTGCTTTCAAGGTAAGCAAACAAAAAAGTTATTTGGTCATTTTTGTGAACCATTCCTTTTAATATAAAAAAACCAGCTATATGGTTTGTTGATGTTAAGTAGATGTTCAATAACTGTGAACCACATTTCAACCTTTGGGATCTTGGCAGTGAGGCACTTTATCTACTTCCCAAAGTCAGATAACTTGTGGATACCATTTTTATGTCTCTGTGTCCAGTATCAAGGAAGTTAGAAGTAGTTTTGTGAGCCAACGATAACTAGCATTAGCACAATGACTGGACGTCTATGCTAGTTAGCAATTGCACTACTACTAGTTAGCAACTTCCTTCAAACTATATGAAGGGATATAAAAATGTTAAGTTAATCTGACTCAGGGAAAGGAGGTAAAGGGTTAGAGCAAGGGTAAGGATTAAGTTTAGGGTTAGGGTGTCACAGTTTCTGATTTATTTGGTTGTTGTTTCCTTAGGTTACCGCTGGAGGGCATCCTTACCTTGTTTTTACATTTCCAGGTTACCCTGATTATTACTTATTGGATTCACCTGTGTTTAATTACCTCCTCTGTTCACCTGGTTGCCTTGTTTTTTAGGCTCCTCAGTAGGTCTGTACCTTTGCTTAGGTCTCATGTTTATTTGTGTGCTCTTGTGCGGTTGCCTTGTTTCTGTTCAGACTCTAAGTAAAAGATTGGATTTACCCTCACCTCTGCTTGCTGTGTTTCTCTGCGCCTGGGTTCGAGTTCGTATCAACACTATTGTCACAGTAGACCTAAGCCAACAATGAACCCAGCAGAGATTCCTCAGTCATCCGAGGAACATTCCGAACTCCACCATTTATGGTCGGCTCTCACCCACCATGGAACTGTGATTGGTCGCCATGAGGCGCGGCTACAGACATTGTCAGATGATTTAAGAACTCTTGTGTCCGCTCTGCAGACAGGACAGACACAGACTGGAGCAACGGCTGCTGCACCTGTGGCTCTTCCTAATCCTCCACTCCCTATCAGCTCAGCGTTTTCGGGAGCCTCATCTCCCATCACCGGAGCGCTATGAGGGACATCCTGGGAGGTGTCGTGGGTTCCTGCTCCAATGCTCACTGGCCTTTGAGCTATCACAGGCATCAACATTTCACGCCGAGCGTTCCAGAGTGGCATACATCATCTCCTTGCTCTCAGGAAGGGCTCTGGCCTGGACCACGACCATATGGGAGCAGCAATCAGACATTTGTTTTAATTGGCAAAGCTTCACCCAGGAAATGAAGAGGGTTTTTGATCACCCCATCAGTGGCAGGAACGCGGCTCAAAGACTCCGGAGCGTAGTTGATTACGCCATTGACATTCTGACACTCGCCGCTGAGAGCGGTTAGAATACAGAGGCACTTCCCTCAGCCTTTCTGAACGGACTCAGCGAGGTTCTCAAGGATGAACTGGCTTCCCCGGACAACCCTGACACTCTAGATGAGCTTATCGTTCTGGCCATCCGGATTGACAACCGGCTTTGGGAACATCGTTGTGAGAGGTCCTGAGTTGTTTCCAGTGTTTCGGTCCCAGCAGAGGGAGTCGAGTCTTCGTTTGTTCCACTGCCTTATGCTGCGTCTGCTTGTCCGGTACCCTGTCAGAGGTCTCATGTCAGCTCTGGTTCTCCTTCATACCCTTCAGAGGAGCCGATGCAATTGGGACGCACCAGACTTTCCGCTCTGGAGAGAAGGCGCAGGATTAACAAGCAACGCTGTCTGTACTGTGGACAGTCCGGACATTTCCATGCCTCCTGTTCCAAGCTGACGGGAAATGGGATGACTCGTCAGTAGACGGGAGAATACTGGCAAGTCAGATTCAGTCTCCAGCTGCCGACATGGTACGCACCTTGCTTCCGGCCAACCTGCAGTGGGACAATGGGCAGTTGGACATTCCTGCTTTCATAGACTCTGGGGCTACCGGCTGTTTTCTGGATCACACATTAGCTCGCCAACAGGGGCTGCCTCTCACTAAGCTGGACATTCTATTGTCAGTCACTGTGCTGGATGGTCAACCCCTAGGGACCGGGAAGGTGAAGCAACTCACCATGCCTATTCAGCTCAGAGATCTGGATGATCATGTGGAGTTGATCCAGTTATCCACATTTGGTGGACTCTCCTGAGCTTCCCCTGGTTCTTGGACATTCATGGCTTTCTATCCATAATCCTCAAATTGAGTTCTGGGATGGAATCCTTCATGCCAGTCCACCTGCCAGCAACTCTCTCAATGTCTTTCCAGCGCTGCTCATCTGGAGGCTTCCGATTCTCCTGTTCCCCCGGCTGGGGATGACAAGCCTGATCTTTCCCGCGTACCTCGGGATTACTGGGATCTGGGTCAGGTCTTCAGCAAACAAAGTGCCAGCGAATTGCCTCCTCACAGGTCCTACAATTGTGCCATCGACCTCCTGCCCGGCACCACTCTTCCGAGAGGAGGGCTGTATTCTCTCTCAGGTCCAGAGATGGCAGCCATGAACAGTTATATTAAGGAGCCGCTGGTAGCTGGTTTTATTCAGGAGTCCACTTCACCTGCAGGAGCGGGTTTTTTTCTTTGTTGGAAAGAAGGATGGGGGGTTATGTCCTTGCACCGCTTACCAGGGTTTAAATAACATTACCATCAAGAACCGTTACCCTCTTCCTCTTATGTCGTCAGCTTTTGAGAGACTCCAGGGAGGCAGTTGAGTGGAAGACAACACCCCAAATGGAGATTATGAGTACCGTGTCATGCCGTTTGGTCTTACTAATGCTCCAGCTGTTTTCCAGGCCCTGGTTAATGATGTGCTGCTTGACTTCCTTCACCAGTTCGCATTTGTTTATCTGGATGACATCCTCATCTTCTCTAGGTCCATGGTTGAACACATCCAACATGTTATCCAGGTCCTTCAAAGCCTCCTCGCTCACCACTTGTTCGTGAAGGCTGAAAAGTGTGAGTTTCACGTCCCTCAGATCTCCTTCCTGGGGTACATCATGTCTCAGGGTTGTGTACGGATGGACTCCCAAAAGGTAGAACCGGTTGTCAACTGGCCGCGGCCCAGCACTGGCCGCTTTTTGGGTTTTGGTCATTTCTACCAGAGGTTTGTGAGAGACTTTAGTTCTGTGGCTGCGCCACTGACAGTGCTCACCAAGGGCTCAGCTGGGCATGTAAGCTGTACCCCTGCTGCCATGAAGGCGTTCCAGGACAGCTATATTCTTTGGCACCTATTCTTTGGCACCTTCTTCTCCAGGCGTCTCACTCCAGCGGAGAGGAACTATGATGTCGGAAATCGGGAGCTTCTTGCGGTCAAACTGGCTTTGAAGGAGTGGCGGCACTGGTTGGAGGGCTCAGAACATCCCTTTACGGTTTGGACTGACCACAAGAATCTGGCCTACATCCAGGAGGCTAAACGTCTTTGTCGCCGACAGGCTCGCTGGGCCCTTTTTTTCACCCGGTTCAGATTCACGTTATCGTACCGTTCAGGGTCAAAAAAACGTGAAGCCTGATGCCCTTTCTCGCCAGTCCCCCAGCTCCAGTGAGGATCGGCCGTTTGGAACCATCATCCCCAGGTCGCTCATCCTTGCGCCGGTGTCCTGTGGTATAGAGACTGTAGTGAGGGAGGCGCAAGGAGGGGAGGCAGTTCCTGATGGCTGTCCATCTAACATGCTTTCTTTCCGCTTGGGGCACGGTCCCCTCTCATCCAGGAGGGCAGCGAACGCTAGAGTTTCTGAGGAAAACGTTTTGGAGGCCCTCGGCGGAGGCGGACATGCGGACCTTCGTGGCTGCCTGTCCGACATGTGCCCGGAATAAGACTCCTCATCAGCCCAGGAGACTGCTCAGCTAGTTATTCAGCATGTTTTCCGCCTTCACAGACATCGTCTCCGACCGGGGCCCCCAGTTTGCCTCCAGATTCTGGAAGGCGTTCTGTACTCTTCTGGGGTCTTCAGCCAGTTTGTCCTCGGGATATCACCCTCAGTCCAAAAATATCAAAGGCTGCACAGAAATCTAACAGTACAGCTTCCACAATCTTATTATTATCAAATTCTTTCAACCAACCATAAGTCATTTGTATCAGTTCAGTACATGTTGAGTGACCTTCTCTATAAGCATGCTCTAAATCTGTGGTTAATTTGTTTACAGAGAAATAGCATTGTATTTAGTCAAAAACACTTATTTCCAACAGTTTGTTAAGAGTTGGCAGCAAGTTGATACTGTAGGTCTGCTGTTAGAACCAGTAAAGTCTGCTTTACCATTATTGGGTAGCGGAATGACTTTGTTTTGACTCAAGGCCTGAGGACAAACACTTTTCTCTATACTCAGATTAAGGATATGACAGATAAGAGTGGCTATAGAGTTAACTAACATCCTCAGTAGCTTTCCATCTAAGTTGTCAATGCCAGGAGGTTTGTCATTATTTTTTATTAAAATGTTTGATTTAACCTTTATTTAACTAGGCAAGTCAGTTAAGAACAAATTCTTATTTACACTGACAGCTCATGTTTTTTTCATCATTGATCTTGTCTTCATAATGCAGTTTCTTATTTTTTTGTTGAGTTTATTCACATAATTTCTCAATTTGCAGTAAGTCAGCCAGGAAGATGTGCAGCCAGATTTCTTAGCAACTTCTTTTGCCCCATCTCTTTCAAACATAGAGATTTTCAATTCCTCATCAATCCATGGAGCCTTAACAGTTTTTTATAACAGGTGCGTGTTTATCATTAATTGGAGAAAGAAATGTCATAAATTCATCAAGCTCACAGCAAAATCGTTTGTATGATCTCTTATACACAATTTTAGGCCCAGTTTTTGGAACTTTGGCTTTACTGGATATATTTTGATCACTCCATCCAATGGGTACGGATACAGCGTTAGAACAAAGTTCTACAGTATTAGTAATCAACACATGTGGATAATCTTGTTTCTATAGTGTTTGTAAACACCCTGGTAGGTTGATTAATAACCTGAACCAGATTACAGGCACTGGTTAGAGTGTAAATCGTCTTGAGCAGATATTGACTGAAAACACAGTCAATATTCAGGTCCCCAAGAAAGAAGACCTCTTTGTTTACATCACATACACAATCAAGCATTTTACACACATTATTTAGATACTGACTGTTAGCCATTGGTGGCATATTGCATCACCCCAAAAGAAAAGGCTTTTAGATGAGGCAGGTAAACCTGCAACCCCAGCACTCCAATGACACTATCTAAGCATTACAGGGATATGGCTCTAAATATATACAGCAGCAACTCCCCCATAAGCATTCCTGTCTCTTCTATATATGTTATATCATTGTATTTCTCCTGCTGTATCATCAAAGGAATTACAGTTTCTAAGTTAGTCTCAGAAATGGCTACTATATGAATGTTATCTGATGTTAGCAAGTTATTGATGTCATTAACCTTATTTCCAAGGTTACATATATTATTAAGGGGCTATTTTAAGCTCTTCCTGGGTAGCTTATCAGAGATAGACATAATATGGAAAATAGCAAACAAAGCCAGAGAAAAAAACAAATATTCAGCTATTAATCAGTTGGTGTGTGTGTGCTGTGGGGTTGACGCTACAAACCCACAGGCCTGGCTCTGTTATCCCTTCCAAGTTTTTGGGAGGGAGGGGGGACAATGAGCCTGTCATAGTGGATGTAAGCAATGTCCCCAAGTGCTCTGGCAGCTTTCATGGCTGGGATAAGTTATTTCCTCTTCTGGCACACAGCTTCAGGATAGTCCTCGTTGAGGAAGATGCACGTTCCTCTCAAATTATTGTCTCTTTCCAGAACAGCAACCTTGTCCTTGAAGCTCAGGAACTTGACCACTATCGGCCTATTCCTGTCACCTGGGCCTGTGGTGGGTTTTCCAGTCCTGTGGGCGCGTTACACCTCAATCTTTCTGTTGTCCATCTTTAGTTTCTCTAAGATCATTTCCCTCACTTTATCCTCAGACTTCGTCCAGGTCTCATGTGGAGATTCTGCAATTCCATCCACAACAATGTTGTTCCGCCTTGATTGTACCTCGAGATAATCTGATTTCTCCGTCATTGTTATCATGGATTCACATACAGAACTGATGTTCCCTCTCAATGACTTGTCATTCTCCTGTTTAAACTCATCGAGCTGAATCTGGGAGAACTGCAAACTGTTCTTCAGGTCCTGGAGTTCTCTGGTCAGGTCGTCCAATCTTTTATTAGTTGACTCCAGCAGTATTTGGACAAAACACTTGAAGCAATTTACTTGTTGTAATAACTGCTTGTAGAACTCTTTTTGTTTGTTTAAAGGATTGTTCACCTGTGATTGAGAGACACCACTGTCCTCTACGGTACTCCTACCGCCTTTGGTGTTTGTCATGGTATCAACGTAGGCTACGCTTATATAAGGAAATCAGTCAATTGAAATAAATTACTGGGCAAGGACACAGCCATGGGTGGGCCAGGCAAATCAGAATTATTTTTTCCCCACAAAAGGGCTTTATTACAGACATAAATACTCTTCAGCACCGCCTCAGACGATCCCACTGGTGAAGAAGTCAAATGTGGAGGTCCTGGGCTGGTGTGGTTACACGTGGTCTGTGAGGCCGGTTGGGCATACTATGAAATTCTCTAAAACAACTTTGGAGGCAGCTTATGATAGAGAAATTCACATTAAATTATCTGGAAACAGCTCTAGTGGACATTCCTGCAGTCAGTATGCCAATTGCACGCTCCCTAAAAACTTGAGACATCTGTGGCATTGTGTTGTGTGACAAAATTGCACATTTTAGAGTGGTCTTTTATTGTCTTCAGCACAAGGTGCACCTGTGTAATTATCATGCTGTTTAATCAGCTTCTTGATATGCCACACCTGTCAGGTGGGTGGAAAAGGAGAAATTCTCACTAACATTGATGTAAACAAATTTGTGCGCAAAATTTGAGAGAAATAAGCTTTTTGTGTATATTTTCGTGATAGTATGAACATCTGTAGATCAGCTATAGTATATGGGACTATCCAACTAAAGTGTGACAACTGTTTTCCCGTTTATTTGTAAATAAAATGAGCCTTCCAGCTACTGGTCTGCCAGTCTTGGTCCATTTACTGCCAGTAGCTGAAGCCAATGGAATAGGTCATAATCTTAATCATACTGAAAAATGCTCATCATTTGTTGACATTTCAGTAGCCTGTCAAACAGGGTGAATGTTTACTGTAAGACAAAGTACCTTTCCTGTGATCTTTAACATTTTATTACAGAGGCCAATGCACATCGCTTCCCATGCTGACAAATACTTTTTTTAGAAGGTGAACGTACAGAAATGTGCTGAGATAAGGTCGAAAACCTGAAATGTTTATCTGATGATAAATACATACAACATGTTTGGAGCAGTGCCTGAGCATGTCACTCCTACATACTTATTTTGTTCAAGAGCACCCTAACCCTGACCCTAACCCTAACCCAGCACTGAGGCCACAAAACCTGTAAAAAAAAAACGTACTTTAACGCCAAATATCCTTCATAGACCCATCAGATTCCAGTGTACTAGTTTAGCTACACATGTGCATTCCACTAAGACACAGGTATTATATTAACTGAATTAGTTTTCCTTTGAGAGTTTAGTTCACTTGTAATTTGCATTTAGGCTACTGTTGATGTTAAGTGGGTACTTCCATGCATGCTGTGACTGTGATGTTAGTACTCACTTGCTACACAACCAAGATTTATGTCAAAGTGAGGCAGCTGTGGTTCAACAGTGGTTCAAAGAAGTTGATGAAAATCAGTTCCTGAGAAGACAAATAAGGCTTTGTTATAGAAAGAAATAGATGCCCACACAAAGCGAAAGTAATTGTCTCGCATGATTCACCTCTGCAAATTGCTCCATTTCCCATTCTAATCATTTCATGTGAATATGGAATTGTCAATCAGTGAGATGTCAGGTATTGAAGTTTATTTTGTAAAGCACTTCATCTGAGACTATGAATCTTGCTTCCTGCCTGCTATGACACCAGAGCGTTATGTAAAAATGTCATAGGGTATCACCATAACATCGATGCCATAAATCTTTTTTTTTGTTTTTTATGAAAGCAGCGTTTCAGTCGGAGGGAATGAGGCAAACAGAAATGAGCCTTTGGTGTCAGCACACAGAACAGTCCTGTTTCAACCCCAGACGAAAGCTCCATTTCTCTTCCTAATTGTTCCGTCAGATAAATGGGTTTTAGAAGTGTCCCCTGGTTACTGACCCATTTCTTGTCCATTTGATCAGCACAAAAGCTCCCAGATTTTTTCCTGTGTGGCTCAGAGATAAATTGGACAGTAAACTAGGCAGGATTGGGATATGATGGACGAGCTTAATTTTTTCCCCTCCTTTATCTGTCGTGTCAGAGAGATGAGCTCAGATCCTCCGAGTCATTTCTGGAGATAAGGCTGTAGGCTTATAAACTGAGCCTCCCAAGCCCAATGTTCACCTTCTCACACTGACACACTGCAGTGTTCATTTTGTCAACAAAAATAGCGACTAAAATATTTGTCAAACACCTATTTTTCAGTGGCATTTGATGAAACTAACTGACTAAATAGACAGAGAAAAAACTATAACTTAACTAAAGTTATTTTTCATTTCCGTTTACTAAAATGAGATGAGACTATATTATCACTGTGACTAAAATCTGATTAAATCAACTGGATTTGAGTTATCACTGATTTCAGTGATAAGCACAATTAAAATTAGCTGTGCTGCGCAGTTCTGTTCAGCAGTAGGAAGGACGCGCCACACCCGGCACATACAGCCTAGCCTATATCTCATACCTCTTAACCTTACTGCATTTTTGCACTACATTTTGCACTCTGTATATAGATTTTTCTATTGTGTTTTTGACTGTTTGTTTAATGTGTAACTCTGTGTTGTTATTTGTCACACTGCTTTGCTTTGTCTTGGCCAGGTCGCAGTTGCAAATGAGAACTTGTTCTCAACTGACCTACCTGGTTAAATAAAGGTGAAATAAAAAAATAAAATAAAAATATCAGCTGGTGAGCTGCGGGGGACCTAGCGATGACTGTGGGCAGACAGGCAGACAGGCTTTGCTCCGAGATGTCTTTGATTAAATACATCACACAGGCGACTCTCTTGTTTCCCCGTGGCTAACAAGTCACCACCAGCCTTCTAGTTAGATACTCTTTGCCTGGTTAAGAATCTCAGGCTGCTTTAAGAAATTAAAAACTATAGCAGCATTAAGTTTAATAGTAAAACAGTCTAGCTATTTTTTTTTCTCCCTTGAGTGTAGAAATGTTTTTGCAGTCTCGCTCAACCCCCACACTCTCCCCACTGTATTATATATACACTCAATTAGTATTAGGTAGCATTGCCTTTAAATTGTTTAACTTGGGTCAAACGTTTCGGGTAGCCTTCTACAAGCTTCCCACAATAAGTTGGGTACATTTTGACCCATTCCTCCACACAGAACTGAGTCAGGTTTGTAGGCCTCCTTGCTTGCACACATTTTCTATAGGATTGAGGTCAGGGCTTTGTGATGGCCACTCCAATACCTTGACTTTGTTGTCCTAAGCCATTTTGCCACAACTTTGGAAGTATGCTTGGGGTCAATGTCCATTTGGAAGACCCATTTGCGACCATTTGTCCCCATGTGCAGTTGCAAACCGTAGTCTGGCTTTTTTATGGCGGTTTTGGAGCTGTGGCTTCTCCTTGCTGAGTGGCCTTTCTGGTTATGTCGATATAGGAGTTGTTTTACTGTGGATATAGATACTTTTGTACCCGTTTCCTCCAGCATCTTCACAAGGTCCTTTGCTGTTGTTCTGGGATTGATTTGAACTTTTCGCACCAAAGTACGTTCATCTCTAGGAGACAGAACGCATCTCCTTCCTGAGTGGTATGACAGTTGCGTGGTCCCATGGTGTTTATACTTGCATACTATGGTTTGTACAGATGAACGTGGTACCTTCAGGCATTTGGAAATTGCTCCCAATGATGAACCCGACTTGTGGAGGTCTACAATTTATTTTCTGAGGTCTTGGCTGATTTCTTTTTATTTTCCCATGATGTCGAGCAAAGAGGCACTGAGTTTGAAGGTAGGCCTTGAAATACATCCACAGGTACACCTCCAATTGACTCAAATTATGTCAATTAGCCTATCAGAAGCTTCTAAAGCCATGACATCATTTTCTGGAATTATCCAAGCTGTTTAAGGGACAGTCAACTTAGTGTATGTAAACCTCTGACCCACTGGAATTGTGATATAGTGAATTATAAGTTAAATAATCTGTCTGTAAACAATTGTTGGAAGAATTACTTGTGTCATGCACAAAGTAGATGTCCTATCCGAATTGCCAAAACTATAGTTTGTTAACATGAAACCTGTGGAGTTGTTGAAGAATGAGTTTTAATGACTTTAACCTAAGTTTATGTAAACTTCCGACTTGGACAAGGTTCTGTAGCCATTAGCCAACGTACTAGCCAAGTCTCCTTTTCCTCAGATAATTAATCTAGACATTACCGTTCAAAAGATATGATCCATAATACCGCTGCTACGTTTTTTTCTTTCTATCATGCATTGGCCGTATTGTACATTCATAATGCATACTGTATCACAGGCTGTTCTAAAACTAGGCTACTTGCGGACCGGACTATTAACCATTTGTTTAGGCTACACCTTGTTCAGTGATGTTACCTCATTAGCTACCTACAACTCTGACATGTTGAATAAGGAATAATGTCCACTCTATTCATGGAATTTCTATCTACAGTGTTCAAGGACTTTTGCAACTGAACGTGGCCCTGGTAACATTACCAGTAGCCCATAAGCAAACATTTGGTGACACAGAAAAAAAGGAAAAGGATAGCAAACAATTTGTTGACAACGTCCCTCTTGCCAATACACTATATCTGACTGGGTAAATAACTTTGAGTTAATGTTCTACTCTTGGACATCAATGTGGCTGCAGCATATTTTGAACGTTGAAAACAATGGCAATGACATGATGGAGGTGCAACCCATACTACTTTGCGGCATCATCTGGGGTTTGTGCTATTCTTATTCTTATTAATGTTTGTCATATTTCTGTTGTTGGGTAAGAATAGGTTGTTATGCAGGAAAATTGGTTGGTAGGACAAGGCTATGTATGTTTGTGCACACGGAAGTTAGTGATTTCTGTTTACTATAGGTTAATGAGGCAATATAATGGATATGTGACTAAAATGAAAAATAATTTAGTTGACTAAAATGAAAGGGAATTTAATTGACAAAAATGGCTCACTGTTTTCGTCATTATGACAATAACTAGTCTAAATCATTATTCAAATGACAAAAAATGTGACTAAGAGTTAACAATATTTGAGTTAAAATGACTAATACTAGACTAAATACATTTTAATTTATTTAATCACTCCGTTGAAAGAATACTGAGAACCTGTGAATTGGATACTCTGTAATCTCACCTCAACGTCAATGGATGCATACAGTAAACCTAAGTGTGTGCCTGATTTTACTGTGGTAGATACCTAAATTAATTATGTTAACAAGAAGTTGAAAAGTCAACAGAATATCCTGAATAAATTAGAAAAAAGTCACTGTTCTCAATACTAGTATGTTCAGGCAAAGACAAGGCCTTTAAGTCTTTATTGGTCATAATATTTGTATTGTTTCAGTGGTTGGCAGCAACCCTTAACAATAAGGCAAAGCAATCAGAAGCAGTATCTGTCAGCGTTTATAGGGTAAGACTAAATGTACTTAATAATAATTAATGCACACATTCTCATACCGTGGGAAGCTGTTGTTTTGCCTTATGAAAACTCCTGGTTTCCATTTAGGTTTGAATTGGTCCCTAAACCTCCTATTTGTAGTCTGAATCAGGGCTCAGTGTTTATGCTACAGCTACTGAGGCCCACTGAGGGGCAGAATCCCATATCAGACACATTCATAATTTGCTTCTCTTTGCCTTTGTTCCTATTCCTGGCACATCATAAGAATATCGATTTGGTAGGGAAAAGACATAGCATTTGATGAGACGAAGGGAAAAAAACGTCCTTTTTGCGCTTTTCCAATTGGCAACACTCAGGATGCCTTGATTGCCTTTAAATGCCAGCGTCAGAGTGAGGTCCATGGTCATTATGTCTGTATTGATCAGAAGTTCTGACGCAGGCGCCTTGATCCATTGCCACAAATATTACTGGAACCTTTTACACAACAACAAAACACATCAAATTTTCTCATTGGGCACAATTGGGATAGCAAGAAAATACATCTTGCCAGTAAATGGAAATTATTTTGCTACAGCACTTTACAACTTACTTGGAAAATGAATCAGCTTTTACCCATCTTCACTTACCTTGGGAAACGTTTCAGTATTGCAGAGGGCCTATTGTAGTCTGTTCATATCAAATGTGCAAAAAGTTAACAGAATTCCATCGGCTGATCGTCACCTCCCCACACTTTTCTCAGTGTGGGGAGGTATACTGTATACTGTACCTTGAATATAACAGTAGATTGAGGTTGAAAAATATCCCAGTTAGTAAGATCCCCATGCTCACATGTTTGATACGTTTCAGTTTCAGGAAGTGTAATCCTAACATATTCCTTTGAAGATGGTCAATTGTTGTTTGTGTTTCTGGTTGAATTGTCTGGATCTCCTTCTGGGACAGTTATAGTATCTTATGGCGAGCAACTCAGATTCCCAGCCAAAATCATTACCGTGAGTCTCCATTGCGCACATGTAATGGCATCGATGGAGCTAACAAACCCCCCTGCTAAAGCTCAGGAATGGCTGCTTACTGCCATCTGTCTAACACAGATAGAGTGGGATAGGAGATAATCAATGAACCCCTAATTAATTCAGAAAAGCAATCATGCCAAAGCAAGGTTGGACAGATCTGGACACTGCCAGAAGTCGCCATTAAGGGCCTGCCATTCAATAGCATTGCTGACAGACTGACAGGTCCAGTCCGTTAGATGGTCATCCCTGAAGTGCATCTATTCAACGACATTACCTGTACATACATTACCTTGGAATTGCAGGACAATCATTCACAGCCCGGTCAATACAATTAGTTTAATCTATCTTGTTGCATGCGTTTGTTGACAAGACAGGTGTACAGTAACCCTCTCCTTCTCTGATTTGACGCTCTCTTGATAATTCCAGGATAATTCTAGTGCCGCCTCTCACCTTCCATTTGTTGCTTTTTGACATGGATCTCTGAAAAGTCTAAATCTATAGCCTTACCGAACAGTTGGCTATAAGAATGGTTTGTTGTCATTTGTGTGGCCAACTTATACAGTATCTTTCAATGACATTGGCTCTTTTCAAATGCATTTTTTGCAGAATGATCAATTCTTTAACCTTACTCGTAGGCATTGGGTGTTTTGTTTGAAAAAAATATCAACACCCAGACAAAATATCAACACCCAGACAAAATATCAACACCCAGACAAAATATCAACACCCAGACAAAATATCAACACCCAGACAAAATATCAACACCCAGACGGTTGTGATCACTATGTTGGTCGAGAAGGGAGGCAATTTCTTTTGTTTGATTTTTAGACCCAAATTATATGTCAGCCTTATCCATGTATGCAGCTCAAACCTCCACTGCAATATCAATATATCAGCCACTGTAGTCAAGATGAAAAATAATTTATCTGCAAAATCAATGGTTTTATATTACCATCTCCATGGTCTGTGTGTATGTAGAATATAAGTGACTTTGTAAAGTGGGAGATGTGCTTGATTTTCAACCCTGCAGTACATTCTGAGAAGAGAGAAATATCCCATAATGCATTTACTTCAATTTAGACTTTAAAATTGCACAGCCGTGAAGTTATCTGGAAAGGTTGTGGCACTATTCCAGGTTGCCTGTGCTAAGAAAAGCTTGTGGGAACAGGTGCTCCATAAGACGGCTAATGAGGTGCAATAGTACAAATATACCATGTGTGAAGAAGATGGTTGATTGACACGTTGTGTGTTTGTGCTGTTGCAGTTCATTCGCCTTTTCTACTTTGGAAAAGTTGAGAATATATGCATATAGTGTATACCTGTAACAGTGTGCAGCATGCATCCTTTAACCATATTTTTCACATTATTTGTGCCTGCTCTCTGTTTTTATTTATTAGGTTAACTGTAGCGTTAATCAGAAGCACAGCACAGCCTTAATCAGCACAACCGTTTTCAGCTGTGCTAACATAATTGCAAAAGGGTTTTCTAATGATCAATTAGCCATTTAAAATGGTCAACTTGGATTAGCTAACACAATTGGAACACAGGAGTGATGGTTGCTGATAATGGGCCTCTGTACGCCTATTTAGATATTCCATAACAAATCAGCAGTTTCCAGCTACAATAGTCATTCACAACATTAACAATGTCTACACTGTATTTATGATCAATTTGATGTTATTTTAAAGGACAAAAAAGTAGATAGCTTGTCTAACCATAGGCCGGCGCGTCCATAAGTACATTTAATTAAGTTAACCAAAATTATATAGCCTAATTAGTCTACTCTACTAACTCCACCTCATTCAAAATAGGCTACTACACCATAATGTCTGTTGAGTTACATCTGTCAGTTAAAAGTCCCGTGTAGCTCAGATGGTAGAGCATGGCACTTGCAACGCCAGGGTTGTGGGTTCGATTCCAATGGGGAAACAGTATGGAAAAAAAGTATTAACATGTATGCACTAACTAACTATAAGTTGATCTGGATTAGTGTGTCTGCTAAATGACTAAAATGTAAAAGTAGAAACACACATAGTTTGGAAAGCGAATTGCTGTGAAGAAAATAATGTAATATGTATTTTAGTTATCAAAACAGTATAGCCTATCTTACTGGCACCAGCGGAGATCATCGACCATATCCCAGGTGAGTGCGTATATACACTCTTTAGTAGAAAATGATAATCGGCTGGGCCGATATACAGTATTGGGCCGATGTTGGCCTTTTCTAGCCTTCTTTATCGGCTTTAACGATAGTCCCTCTTCATAGCAAAAATGCTGCTAGGCCAGCCACCACACACCGCCTGAGCCATGAGCACTGCACAATGCAAAGGAATGTCTAGCTGGGAAAATCAGCGGCAGCAGCAAGCTAGCTCATTCTCCAACAGAAAGATGGAGCATTGAGAAATGGATGAATTGACACAAACTAAAATCGAACTCCTGTTACAAATTTTAGTTTAGTTTAATTCACTAATAATAAGGCTTGTGTTTTTGTGCCCGGAAATGCATGCAATAAGTAAAAACTAGCTAGCTAAGCAGATAGCTATGTGACCTGTTAGCAAATATTATGATAGCTAAATATTTCATCTGTGATGCTAGCTAGCTGGCTAGATAAACATGGTGCTAAGATATCATATAGGAGCTAATTTACAACCCGCCCATTTCTTCAAAGATTACTGAACTAGCCAATTGAGTTGTTTCCAATTTCATCCTGGCAGCTGAGTTATTAAAAGATTAGTCCTGACAGCTGAAAATGAAAATGTCTAAAAAACTAGTTTCATAAGCATCCATGATCACAAATCATGACGTTACGTTGGACACATTTGCATTGAATATATTGTTCAGTTATGTTCTCAAACTAACAGCAGTCCTTCCATACAGGTAGACATGCTGGAGTGATTTTTTATTCATTTATTTTATTTAAAAAAAATTTAACTAGGCAAGTCAGTTAAGAACATATTCTTATTTAAAATGACGGCCTACCTACAGGGTCAGCCATAGTAGTACGGCACCCCTGGGGCAATGCTTCTATGATGCTTCTATGCAAATGTTGTTGATCAGTAGGTAAGTCCCGAATAGAAGGCAAACAGATAGTTTGTCATCTGTAGCATCATAGACTCCACTGATCAGCCAAACAAGCTCAATAACTCAATGCATGCACACACTGCTATTGAATATGCATTCACCTGTATTGTGAGTAGGCCTATGCCATCTTAATTTACACCGTTTATTAATAGATTTACCATTCAAATAAAAGTATGACCATTATGTTATGTAGTTAGATTGTTTTAACCAAAGTCAAATGTATTGTTTAATTTTTAAAATGGATGAATTAATGCATACACGGCTGTCTCTGGAACATTTTGTCATCAACATTTTCAAATGGAATTATATTGAATATTGGCCTAAAATTTTGGCATCGCCCCTAATAAATCCATGTTGGTCATTCTCTACTCTTTATCATTGCTGGGTCAGTGCCACTTGAAAGTCTGTTTTTGGAAAATAATTTCCTCCTCCAGGTTAGATGGATATCATACACAGGAGGTATGTGGCACCTTAATTGGGGAGGATGCGCTCGTGGTAACGGCTGGAGCGGAATCGGTGAAATGGTTTCAAATTCATCAAACACATGCCTGAAGATTAATGCAGGGCAGTAACGTTATGAGTTGGGATTATGTCTAAACAAAAGACTTGACTATGCAAGTAACTATTTCAATAGAATGTTTATGATGTCACTGCGACAATTGTCGATGGACGTAGCTGGTAAATTCGCTCTGGCTATCTACTCCGATTTCAGAGCACTCTTGTCTGAGTGTGCCAGAGCACAGAATAACTGACTAATTTACGAATGCTCAACACTCATTGAATATGGCCGGTGTCAGTAAACGTTGGCAAAAAAACGTAATTAAATTGTTGTCAGCAGCACAGTTGCAGTCACCAACACTCTGGATGACATAAAAAAATCCTAACCAGCTCTGCTAGGGCGAGTAAAATGGTCAGAGTGAGCTGTTCTCTCATTTGTGTCTGGAAGGAGCTAGCAAACTACCCAACGTTAGCCAGTTAGCTTGGGTGCTTTTGTTAGGTCAGAACGCTCGGATCAACCCTACTTTTCGGCCAAAGCGTCCAGTGTGCGCTCTGAATGCTCAAAATTTACGAATGACAAATCTGACAACGCTCTGAGTTTACAACGCCCAGAGCACACTCTGGCACTCCAGATAAAATTTACGAACACATCCATAGTACAAGCCAGCCTTTAGTCTTGAAATCTTTGGTTGTTTAGTACATAGCCTCACATGTGAATCCTTAAAAGATGGGTGGGGCTAAAGCTTAAAAGTGTGTGAACAATGCTAAATGGGTGTAGACGAAGAAGAGGTCTCCAGTAGTTACCAAAACATTCAAGGGCCATTTTCTCAAAAGTGAGTTTATCAACTTTCAAAGCAGAACTACTTTACCATTGTTCCTCAACTGTAGTGTATGATATAACATTTTCTAGCTCTGTCACGCTGCATAGTAGACAGGACCCGAGGCGCTGAGCAGTAGGATATCGACCTTCCTTTTATTCTCAACAAAACGGCGAGCAGGCAAACATGAACTAGTGTGTACTAACGTTACACAAACAAAGACCTACACACAGGTGGAAAAACACTCAACTCAAATAGGCTCCCCAATTAGAGGCAATGCCGCGCAGCTGCCTCTAATTGGGGAGCAAACACAAACTAAACATAGAGTTATCCAGAGAGGTCTCTGGACACTAAACCTGAACACCATAAATTGTCTACTTTTATCCAATGTAAAAAATACAATTTCGAGCCGGTCGGTCACATATTGTATTTTTGTCTCCCCTGCCTGCTGGAAAGGTTGGTAGAAAATTAAGCAATAACTAAAAGTACCCAGATTTGAGCAGAGATGCAGAGAAGCATATTTTGTTTCTTTAAAAAAGAACCACCAGTCAGGAGGATAAAGACAGTTCAAGAGGTATGTTTGGATATGCAGAAGAATATTGTATTTTTTACATAAAATTAAGCATAATGATTATGGTTCTAGATCTGTAACTTCAGGATAAAGCTGTTTCAGGTTTTTGAAAAATTCAAAATTCACCAACCTTCAGACGGGGGGCATAGCCCCCCTCTGGACCACCCCCCAGCCATTCTCACTTACTTTGTGCCCTCAGAAATGTTTCGGGTGCATTACGCTCCTGAGTATGACCAACAACCATACCCAACATCTCAGTTTAGAAGGGAATTTCCATAGACTTCTGAATACAGCCCCAATAAGTTAAACTCTTGATTTAATTGTAGCACTGAAAGAAGCATAGCGTTAATGTGATTGTGCATGGACTATTGCGTATTTTACTGATGCTTCCTCTGCATACTTTGATTTAGAGATGGAATTACTAAACTGCATGGTTGACAGGCAGCCCAGATGCTTTTAATTTCATGTTCAGTGCTGAATTCCACTGTATAATTTATACCACAACTTCAAAACACATTTTATAACACATTTTATATGTATTTAAAATGGCAGTATTGTATAACTGGCATCTGTTTGTAAGGCTTTCCCAAAAGGGTATTTCTAAAAAGAAACAACCATAACCTACTTATTATTGTTTAAATATGATCAGTTCATGATAATGTAATTTACATGGTTGGACCAACCGAGATAAGTCATGAATATGATTACAGCTGGCTCTCTCATATGCAGTGATGGCAAAAGTACTGAATTGTCATACTTGAGTAAAAGTAAAGATACCTTAATAGAAAATGACTAAAGAAAAAGAGATTTAAAACCATATACTTTTAGACTTTAACTAAAGTATTATTTCACTGGGTGATTTTCACTTTTAATTAAGTCATTTTCTATTAAGGTGTACTTTTACTAAAGTATGACAGTTGGGTACTGAGTAAAAGTCAAAAGTAAAAGTAAATGTTATACATGAAAATCATTATATTAAGCAAATCAGATGGCACAATTTTGGTATTTTGTATTTACGGACAGTCAGGGGCACACTCCAATGCTAAGATATAATTTACGAACAGAGGCAGTAGGGATAGGTGCATGAATTGGACCATATTGCTGTCCTGCCTGAGCATTCAAAACTAGTACTTTTGGGTGTATTGGGGTAAAAAGTACATATTTTATTTACGAATGTAGTGGAGTAAAAGTGGATGAAAATATAAATATTAAAGTAAAGTACAGATAAAAAACAACTTACTGTAAGTAGTACTTAAAAGTATTTTTTACTTAGTTACTTTACACCACTGTTCATAAGTAACACCACAGTTAACATCTCAACTTTTACAGTGCATTTACAGAGTATATTATGTCCTCTCCTCACACGGTTTCCTCTAGTCGTTATAGATCTTTCATCAAACTTTAAAAGAAAACAGCTTTCATGGCACTGAAATTCATTTTTCTTCATCTTCGCACATCCACCAAACCCCCTGATTGTCGACTCATTTTTACTTCTTCATATTTGTCATGAAGCAGAGTTCATTCTAATTCCCCCCCCTTTCCTTTCACACATATTTCCATAAAACGTGTTTTTTATGTTGTCTTGATCACGGTATTCTGAGTTGTTCTCATTAAGGACACGGTGGGGACGCGACGGGAGGGGAACGGCGGGAACATTAAACGCATGATCAAACCGGAGAGGAGTTAATGGGGAAGAGCAGAATCACCCTGCGGCTTATCCCATGGGAGGCCATGGAACAGGGAAAGAGCCTGAGCGCACACTCACGTTCACACACACACACACACACAAACCACTCCAAGGTTACTGCTGTCACCTCACCCGAAGCCAAGGCAGATGGGACAAAGCGTTCCCAGCGTTCTGAAGCCACAGACAGCCGTACTTTTTCCCACTGTGAAGACATTTTAAAGGCCTTTCATCCCCTTTGAGCGGACTGTCAATCCCTATCCCGGTATTAATCTGTAACCTCTGGATCGAGGAACGCCACAAGGCTGCTCATTTGCCTCTTTCACTTATATTGTCCACCTCTTAAACCCTTCTCATCACCTAATATGCCTGGGAGACATTTGGGGTTAGTTGTACATTCAGGGCAGGGCTAAGTAATGCATTTCATCTTAGATCACAGCAGTTACTGAACCCAAATTTGTCTAAAATGTGTATTTGTCTCTGTCGTCCATCGCTAGTCAAAGCATTGTCTCAATCTGATTTTGACGGATACGAACCAGCACAAACCATCACAGCTCAAGTCTAGAAGATGTGTAACATCAATATTTTAGAAGGGTCCGACTCATGTGCACTGATGCATATCTGTTTGGTGAGTGAAGGCAGTGAGAATTGAGACATCAGCAGTAGACAGAGTACAGTAGACGAACAGACTAGTGACAGCCTCCATAAGATGTAGAAGAATATAGTCTCTGTATCCTGATACCGTGTGTGCCCCTTCCACTTAGGAAACCAAATCTCACATGTCGAAGAACACTCTTGTTCCTCAATCAATACCTACATCATGCAAATCATCGAGTATCGACCTACCACCGGAAGCACTTATGTAGATAGATGGAGCGAGTAGGCCAGCATACAGGAAAATAAATACACAAACCCATCAGCACTAATGTTGACTGATTGCGAGGGCCCGGCCGCCTCCATGCATGGAACTGCTTGGCAACTGCTCGTGTCAGGGAGTTTTATTCCATGTGTCATAATTTATTATGAATGTTACAACTACTCGTGTCAGGGAGTTTTATTCCATGTGTCATAATTTATTATGAATGTTACAACTGCTCGTGTCAGGGAGTTTTATTCCATGTGTCATAATTTATTATGAATGTTACAACTGCTCGTGTCAGGGAGTTTTATTCCATGTGTCATAATTTATTATGAATGTTACAACTACTCGTGTCAGGTAGTTTTATTCCATGTGTCATAATTTATTATGAATGTTACAACTGCTCGTGTCAGGGAGTTTTATTCCATGTGTCATAATTTATTATGAATGTTACAACTGGAGGGAGCGGAAGAAGACAGATCTGCAGATGTTGGACTGGGAGAGAGGGAGAGAGAGATGGAGAGAGAGAGAGGGAGAGCGGAAGAGAGGGAGAGAGAGAGGGAGAGAGAGAGGAAGAGAGAGAGGGAGAGCGGGGGAGAGAGAGGGAGAGCGGAAGAGAGGGAGAGAGAGAGGGAGAGCAGAAGAGATGAAGAGAGAGAGGGAGAGAGATTGGAAGAGAGGGGGTGAGAGAGGGAGAGTGGAAGAGAGGGAGAGAGGAAGAGAGGGTGAGAGGGTGAGAGGGAAAGAGAGAGAGAGATGGAGTGATAATAATAATCCTACTGGGAGACTCTGTGCTTCAGCGAGACCCCGTCTGACTAGTATACTAAACACTGGTGTTGAACGACCGCAATCACACACGTCACTGTGTACTTCTCATCTGGCTTTTTTAACCAGCTGCAACATGACTTATATGATACAGTATATTATTATCTGAAATATTGTATTATGATAATGATTGTTACCATTCCCAGTTTGCTAGAGATACACACTGTCTAGATATCCTCATTTAAAAGAACTATGTGAAGGTGACTCCTATGATTCATTCAAAGGATTTATTCTAATTACTCCTTGGTTTACTCCTCGCTGAGAAAAATGACAAGAAATAATAATTATTCCCATGTTCGTTGATCCCTTGCTCCTTCTTATAATCAGATAATTTCAATATCCTATGCCGACATTCGGGAACCAAAGTATTCACGGGTTGCGTGCATTTGATGTGGCGGAATTCATAGAAATAACAACATATCTAATAATGTCTCTCTATTCTATGTTTAAGATTTGGGAACCTACATTTTCTGATTACTTTTCCGAGAAGATGCATTTTTATCAGACCTACAGATATATGATCTTAAATTTACCAGTTGCTCATAGCAGGAAAATAATCCTGCAGCAGCAGGAAATGTGAACTATTGTGTGGATTATAATTAATATATATTTTTGTAGGGGTTGAATCATTTTTCGTTAATGCGAATCAAGTCTGACATTTTTAAGTGTTGTGACGAGTGTCTCTGGGCTCATCAGCGTCGCCCTGGCAACCAACACGCTACACCTGCACGTCCTCATCACAGGCCGATCGCTCCCAGCTGCCGCTCGTCAACACAAAGCTTAAGAAGCCAGCGCCGCTCTCACTCAGGAAGACTAACGTCTCATGCAGATCGCTCTGGCTCTAACGTTCTCTCGCTTTGTTACGCAGAAGATAGCGAGTGACCGACGGCCGCAGCACGCACGCCTGGACACCTCTTCACGGACACGAGGACACCGCAGAAACACCAGGCACGATCGCACCGAGCACCCCTGCTTTTTCCCCAACACCTTCACTTCAAAGGATTAATAAATATCCACCCTCCGGGGCCATTGCACTGAGCTACCTTGTTGTGTGATTTCTCACCCGTGACAGTGTAAATTACAAACTTTAGAAGCCTTTTTGAACCTTGAATACACACAAATGTTGTTTTTCCTGCTGTGCAGGACATTTCCTGGAACAACAGGGTGATCAAATCCTACATCTGTACATGGAAGCAAAATGTACCACAAACAAGATACAGACTACAAATGGGAGAGTGTGTGAGAGAGGGGGAAAGGACTCAAGGAATAGATATATGAACGTATCTTGACTCAGCATTCACAGAGTGGAGTTCCATGAACCAAGGTTAGCCCATCTAATACAAAGGTCAAACGCGGAACACATGACATCAGAGGTATGCACATTATCTGTAAGTGCCTTAGAGTAGGATCTCTGACCTTTTAATATCCTCTTGAGAGTTTGTGTAACTTACCTACACTGGAAATGTCTCTTTTTATAAGTCCCAATTAAATCAAATGCAGAATGTTTACGCCAGAATGTTTACGCCAGAATGTTTACACCAGAATGTTTGCCCCAGAATATTTACACCAGAATGTTTGCCCCAGAATGTTTACCCCAGAATATTTACACCAGAATGTTTAACCCAGAATGTTTACCCCAGAATGTTTAACCCAGAATGTTTACCCCAGAATGTTTAACCCAGAATGTTTGCATCATGAACATAGTGTTAACAATACATGTGTAAATAGTTGCCATTCATTCAATTTGGAAAATTACTGTTGATCTGCACCATCTAATTCTACCACTTCTCTCTCGAATAACCCCCCCCCCCAATTACTATCAGTGTTAGTAATCCCTAAGGAGGCTCTATTCTGGGCTAATTATTAATCTTTACAAACAGTGAAGCATGTCCGTGTTCTCCCATTCATGACCATGCACATCAAATTAGGATAAGAAGCACTATCAACATCATACATGTATTTTTCTGTCTTGGCAGAGGAAGGTGGATGCTGCCGCCGCCGCTATCTGGATTCTCCTTAGTTTTATTGTCTTTCATTCTTGACTGATTGTGTTTCAATCCATATTAAATGGAAAAGATCAGCAAATAAAAGCAGGATATTATATGATGCTATGAAAGGCTATGCATTTACCGTTGTCAGTAGAACACAGAGTGATAGTCTGTTTATCATCAGGTGGTGGAAAATTGACAAGTCTTCGGCTCGATTTGAAGCTGAACAACAGAAATGTTAACCCTGCGAAGGCTGGGAACGCAGTGATAAGGCAGTGTTTGGCTCACTCACTGAGGTGAGGCCTTTCATTCCACCCCAAATAACAAGGCTAGAGGGACCTTGTTAGCCTCCTCACTTCTGCACCATGCCTGTCAGCCAGGCCAGCAGTTACTCTTTTGGAGCGATTTGGATGGCTTTCCTAAGAGTGTGGCCTGACACCTGTCTGTTAGCTTCACTTGTCTACATATCAGACACCTGGGTTCACCTAGTATTAAACATTTTTCAAAAACAGTGAACTTTTGATTGAGCCTGTCTAAAGTGCCATTACCATGAGACCGTTCTCCCCAACTAATGTGCTACCAACCTCTTGTGGTACCAATTATGTATCACAGACATCCAGGGGATATTATGCCTGTGAATTAGTACACATCTCGAAAAGGTGAATACAAGTTTTCTAAACACATAAAAGGATACACTGTACAGTATAACTTAAAATAGAGAAGTCTTATCATGGTCAGTTTATACTGCTAACACTAGTGGGGGGGGTCCCAGTTAATTCCAGCAGCCCTGTGGACCGTGGCGATCTTTTAAAAGCTCATCATTCCCGCTAATGCTCATTAGGCTGGCTGAACATGCCTTTAAAAAAGTTAGAAGGCCTAACTGAGGCACTGATCCCCCCTGATGCACACTATTGTCTGCTGTCGCCTCGTCCCTCCTCTAGCCCAACACACTTTCTCAAAGAGATTAGTGGTTGAGCCGGAACCTCTCGGAGCAGACTGAAGTCACTGCAGCAGTGTGTCAGTGTGACCTTCCGTCCCTTTAAAGTCTATTGTGTAAAAGTTCTCATTTATCTCTGTGTAAAGTTGTTTTTCCATCGCTCATATCTTCCCCTCCATCTGATCATCCATCTGTGGTCACTCTGCAATATTTTATAAAAACACACAACCGTACATTCTAATAACAGTTGCTTTCCTCCTGTGACAACACCTGATTGCAACATCAATGAACTACAAGCTAATTATACTTCCAAAATAATTGTATTAGCCTCTTCACACTTTGGTGGATGAATCCACTACACCTTACTTAAGAATACCTACAATGATTTGTTCAGTGAAAGTGTCCTCACTATATCATCATACGGATGTACTGAGTGTCATGACAACCATCTCTTTCTGTCATGTGTGGCATACAGCTGGACCTGAGGGGTTTCCGCTGCTCTGGCCCCAGACTCCATGTGGATCCACATCACAAGATCTCTCTCTATCAGGAACAGGGTGTTCACATCAGACATCAGACAGATATGATCTCTGTCAGTGTCATTGGCCAGGTCACGATTAAGAGTGCAGATCTCCATGGGGGAAAATGCTTTTCTTTTCCAAATACATTTCCTTCCTATTTAGATAAGTGCTTAAATACTTACTCGAAGACTATACTCAACACGAAGACCCCCACCCCTCGCTCTCTCTCTCTCTCTCTCTCTCTCTCTCTCTCTCTCTCTCTCTCTCTCTCTCTCTCTCTCTCTCTCTCTCTCTCTCTCTCTCATGTCCACCCCGTCAGGGACGTAGAGCTGCGGCCTCACTGTCAGGTAGTGGTGCAGGAGGAATTAGACTAGACTATGTCCCCGCGTTGCACCATTATCTCCGGCTGCAGGGCTTGTAACAGATCCCCTTTGCAGTATGGTTATAACCTGCAGGAAATATTGTACAAATCTATGAGTCCTGCCTACTTGCGTTGATTATTTCTGTATGAGGGTTGTACTGATTACAGATCCTATCCTGCATCACTGGTCATGTCTGTGTATGTCTCGGCTCTCCGGGTATTGACAGTGCCTTCAGAAAGTATTCACACCCCTTGACTTTTTCCAAATTCTGTTGTGTTACATCCTGCATTTAAAATGGATTACAATTAGATTTTTGGTCACTGGCCTACACACACTATCCCATAAAGTGGAATTATATTTACAAATTTAAAAATGAAAAGCTGAAATGTCTTGAGTCAACAAGTATTCAACCTCTTTGTTATGGCAAGCCTAACGTTCAGGAGTAAAAATGTTCTTAACAAGTCCCATAATAAATTGCATGGACTCTTTCTGTGTGAAATAATAGTGTTTAACATGCTTTTTGAATGACTTCTTCACTACCTGTTGTATATGATGTTTGTAACCTGGTTCTGACGCTGTTCCTGTTCTGTTTGATGGCCATATTAAATGTTACTCCCAGTACCTGCTTCTCATCTCCAGCGTCGGTTCTTACATGGTGAAGTTATTCATTACACTTTGGAATGTGTATCAATACACTCACTCACTACAAAGACACATGTGTCTTTCCTAACTCAGTTGCAGGAGAGGAAGGAAACCATGAGGCCAATGGTGACATTAAAACAGTTACAGTTTAATGGCTGTGATTGGAGAAAACTGAGGATGGATCAACAACATTGTAGTTACTCCAAAATCTACCCTAATTGACAGAGTGAAAAGAGGGAAGCCTGTACAGAATAAAAATATTCCAAAACATTCATCCTGTTTGTAACAAGGCACTAAAGTAATACTGCAAAAAATGAGGCTGTGATAAACTTTTTGTCCTGAATACTAAGCATTATAATTGGGACAAATCCTTTACAGCGCATTACTGAGTACCATATTTATAAGCATAGTGGTGGCTACATCATGTTATGTGTATGTTTGTAATTGTTAAGGCCTGGGGAGTTTTTCAGGATAAAAATAACCTACAACACAAGGTCAAATCTACACTGGAGATGCTTACTAAGAAGACAGTGAATGTTACTAAGTGGCCAAGTTACAGTTTTTAATTAAATCTACTTGAAAATATATTGCAATAACTGAAAATGTTTGTCTAGCAATGATCAACAACCAATTTGACAGAGCTTGAATAATTTAAAAAGAATAATGGGCAAATGTTGCACAGTCCAGGCGTGGAAAGCTCTTAGAGACACCGAAAGACTCACAGCTGTAATCGCTGCCAAAGGTGCTTCTTCAAAGTATTGACTCAGGGATGTGAATACATATGTAAATTAGATATTTCTGTATTTCAGTTTCATTAAATTTCCTAAGATTTCTAAAAACATGTGTTCACTTTGTCATTATGAAGTATTTTGTGTAGGTGGGTGGAAACAAATCTATTTAATCAATTTTGAATTCAGGCTGTAACACAACAATATGTGGAATAAGTTAAAGGGTATGAATACTTTCTGAAGGCACTGTATTTATTACACATACATAGATCACATGAGCTTTATTAGTTAAGTTTAGGGGTGACTGGACTCTTATTTACTGTGCCCCAGACTGGTATGGGTACAGTAACATGATAGATGATTTGCCAGACTTCCTTCCAATGGCCCGCCCAGTCACTATCTCACTACTAATGCCTTTGTTTATGGCTTGTGGCAGGTGAACTCAAACTTTAGACTTTTGCCATATTGTCCTGTGCTTATTACATGATGGTCCTGTTTCCCAGACCAGGTTAAGTCTACTCCTGCATTTTTTTTTAAATGTCTCAATGGAGAATCTGTATTGAAAGTGCATTTTAGTCCATGGCCAGACCTGGAAATATAAATGAGAGGCCAGTGGCAAAGATAAATGGAAAGTATGGACAGGGTAGTATTAAAGAATTTGGCAGACTGATGAATGTGGGTTGGCACAGTTATGCATTGTTGAGAGCCAACAGTTCTTTTAATTCCATAGATTTTTGCAAATCAATAACAATAGCAGGAATGAGTTTAATCTTTCCAAGCCTCCGTCTTGGAGCTAACTTGGAGAAAATGTCAATTCCTGCAACAACCAAAAAATCCCACAAATGACCATCTTTAAAGAATCAACACACTTAATATGATACCAAGCATAGCGACGGGCGTGTAATTACAACTTCATTAATGAACAGGATCATGGTTGCTGGGGTTGTCGTAATCAGCGGCTCATTTGAATTTGCTTTGGCGGTAACTCAACCACCACTTTCGCACTGGCACACTGTGAAATGCGAAAGGGGTTCAATATATTACAAGCAGCAATATTGATTTGATTACGACCAATAATGGCTGCTGCTGTTTTGCTTCCACTGGAACGTTTGGATGGGCGCCATATATTTTAAGATGAACAAACCATCTTGTTTTTATTTAGTATACACTCTGTATGTAACACCATATCTTCAATTGAAAAGACATAGGGGAGCAGAGGAAGTGAATATTATGCTTTAGAACATATTTCAATATGCTATACAAATATGCTATGCCATATTGGGAGAGAGAGAGTAAAAAGTACATTATTTTGCTGACTTGTGGGAAAAAAGTCAAAGGAAGTTTTAGTCATTGACTTGGCCCAGGTTGGCTGACCCTCCCATTCCCTGTCATTGATCAGTAATCTTCTGTGGGCGGTCGAGGTGGAATGAGCAGCATGCTTAGTGTTCGACATGTGGCCGAGCGAAGCTCGTGGATTGGATTTCTCCGCTAGCTTCCTGATGTAGTGGTGGTCAGGCACACGGTCTTCCTGATGTAGTGGTGGTCAGGCACACGGTCTTCCTGATGTAGTGGTGGTCAGGCACACGGTCTTCCTGATGTAGTGGTGGTCAGGCACACGGTCTTCCTGATGTAGTGGTGGTCAGGCACACGGCCTTCCTGATGTAGTGGTGGTCAGGCACACGGTCTTCCTGATGTAGTGGTGGTCAGGCACACGGTCTTCCTGATGTAGTGGTGGTCAGGCACACGGCCTTCCTGATGTAGTGGTGGTCAGGCACACGGTCTTCCTGATGTAGTGGTGGTCAGGCACACGGTCTTCCTGATGTAGTGGTGGTCAGGCACACGGCCTTCCTGATGTAGTGGTGGTCAGGCACACGGTCTTCCTGATGTAGTGGTGGTCAGGCACACGGTCTTCCTGATGTAGTGGTGGTCAGGCACACGGTCTTCCTGATGTAGTAGTAAAACGTATGGAGTAAAAAGTACATTATTTTCTTTAGGAGTGTAGTGCAGTAAAAGTAACAGTTGTCAAAAATATTAATAGTAAAGTACAGGTACCCCCAAAAACGACTTAAGTAGTACTTTAAAGTATTTTTACTTAAGTACTTTACATCACTGCTCTTTTCAGGGGTACGAAATGGAAGCACCTTTGGAAAGGTTAGTTTCAAGAAAATGTCAAGATTATTATGGTGACATTATATTTTGACTAAATGTAGGCCTTGCCGCTGGTCTCATTTGTATCATGTCTTTTATCAATGCAATGCCTAAAGATGTTTCACTATGGATAGCATTCTGACTTGAGATCCATACAGATTGATATCCATGAACGATTTAGGTGAAAATAGGAGTTTTTGCGTTCACCTCAACTCTGAATCTCCCTAAATGTGATATCTCTTTTACAAACCTGCAACAAAAGTACAGTCCTACCGAGAAGTCCTTCGATTGGTTGAAAATGCTATCAACCAGTAATTGTCTTCTGAAAGCAATTAATCACTATTTACCCTTCTATTTAATTCGATATTAACCAATTTCTTCCATAAACACTGACATAGCCAACACACTCAGACAAGCCCGTTCAGCCTAGCCAGGGATGTTGATTTATTTTCCTATTGTAATTCTAATGACTTAGGCCCACTAGGTTCGGTAATTGGCCCTATCACAATTCAACCCTTCAGGGGCTGAGCCGCCATTAATGAGAAAAAAAAAAAAAGACAATTACACTAAATCAATCAGGAAGTGAAAATGGAGTGTTTATAAAAAAGCAATGACAAAGAGACCAGCGCCACATTGTCTCCTGTAGAACGAACCCATGTTCCATTGTCTACTACTTTTGTTGCCAACATCGAAAAAAACCTTGAAAAAAACCCCACCTCTGTTGTCTCAGACTATTTATTTCAATTCCATGATGATGCTCTTTCTCTGGGGATTGACAAGAAAAGCAGGAGAAATAAAATAGATATTTTACAAGCAAAACCAATCACGTCATCCATATTCACAGTGTTGTCTATATTTTCCCTTTGCAAAGTGTGGGGCATTGCAGTGATTAGGTTCCAAGTCTGTGGTGTCCACACACAAGCATGCACAGGCGTGAACACACACACGCACACATGATTGTATACTCTGTTGTTTACACATCATCCATACACTCTCTTTTCAGACATACACACAGAAAGAGAAAACAATCGCATGCCTGCATTCGCACAGACTTACATAAATATCATCACACACACATGCATAAATAATTTGTTTTATGTATTTTTAATTTCACCTTTATGTAACCAGGTAGGCCAGTTGAGAACAAGTTCTCATTTACAACTGCGACCTGGCCAAGACAAAGCAAAGCAGTGCGACAAAAACAACAACACAGAGTTACACATGGGAATACTGGTAATATCACACAGGCATACATAAACACACACATATGCCTAGTTTTTGTCCTTCCCTGGTGTCCTTGTAGTATTGGTGCTGGTGTTCTTGTAGTAGTGGTGCTTGTATCCCTGTAGTAGTGGTGCTGGTGTCCCTGTAGTAGTGGTGCTGGTACCCTGTATTAGTGATGCTGGTGTCCCTGTAGTAGTGGTGCTGTTTTTTATGACTTTGTGGCTGTTCCAGCTAGTGACCACTCTGCAGAGCTGCCTCCAGAACACGCTAACCTGTGTAATAGTGATGCTGGTGCCAAGGCCTTGTAGTATTGATGCTGGTGCCAAAGCCCATTATGGGGGCAATTCATCTCTATCTTCCTCTTCACCTGGAGTTACACCTTCTCCCCTCTAACTCTACTTTGATGAGGACTTGGAAACGTACACCCACAGTGTGTGTGTGTGTGTGTGCGTGCGTGCGTCCGTCCGTGTGTGTGTGCATGCGTCTCTCTTGAAATCCACTAACACACATCGGTCGGAAAAGTAACTTAAAGAAAAATTATATTATTTCAGAGTCTCCAATGGTTAAGATGAAAACATACATTTGGGTCTGATACTCAAATTGCTGTGATTGGTAGAAAGAAAACAAGCGATGAAGTGGAATTGGATTGTATGGTTTACCTGTTTATCTGTTTTGAGGTAAATGTCTCAAGTTGGTGTGAAATAATTGTGTTGAACTACTCTATGAGATCGATGCATGCTTCCCTCATTTGAAGACCCATTGGGAATTCTAGCAGACATCCCTTGCCAAATATAGTGTGATTACTCAAAGAAAATTGCATAGACAGAGCAATGGGGGTTTCAGTGTGAAAGGCTCAACAGTGCCTCTGACAGGTTTCTTATTAAAGTGTGTTTGTGCCCTTATATCTTATAGGGGTTCTACACAGAACATCTAATCTAGAGAGCCCTATACAGGTTTGAATTGACTGAATCTGAACCTTAGTTTTACAATATTGCTATAGAGAGCAACGTTTTACTTTTTTATTTGTCATTTCTTTCACGTATGCATTTGTTATGTAACACTTTACTTTACAGTGCAACAAGTATTGTAACACATTGTACTGTTTATTCAAATGTAATTACAATGCATTGCAATGTGCTTTGTAAGTATATCATGTTGTTTATCAGTAATAGCGGGAGCAATATAAGTCTTATGGGCATAGAAGACCTCAGGTAGCATTGCTCATGTATAAATTAATCAAAGTAACCCCCCCTCATCACTGAAATTTGACTGGTCTGGGTTCTCCGCTCTGATCCCATCTGATCTGAGCTGTACAGAGAGGTGTAGCACATAGTCCATCACAGTCCACCACATTTACACCTCCATTCGTCATGGAAACCCCTGTAGGAATCTAGGGAAACACAATGGTGCACATTCTCAGCCAATGAGCTCCGAGTCTCACCAATGAGCTCTTATGCGAGCCCAGTCCACTTCTCTACTCCTTAGAATTGTCTCTCCGCTCATAGTCTCTTATGAAGACAACACAAGCCATTGTTTTATGAAGACACCATTGTTTTTTCAATGCATGCAGATGAACAATCTATCTATTTTTAGTGGGAGAAATTAGAAAATTCTAACTAGCACTGGCTCAGCTGATAGTCTGGACACCAAAGAGCTTATGAATGTGATTTGTATCCTTCTTTTGTGTTGCTGGGGTTGGTAATAAAAACCCTGGAGACTGGTAAATGATAGCAAGGGAACGCAAGGACGCCATTTTGTTAGCCAGGCTCATTGCGATGGGCATTCATGAGGATTTAGAGGGGTGTGTTCCCTAGCAGATAAGCCCCATTCTGCTCCTCCCTCTAGATAAAAGGCCCCATATTTGGCTAACTGCAGCTCCAAATAACAAAGTCTAAGGGGCATTTGGGCAGTGGTGTTAGTGTGAGGAGAGGAGTAGGACACACACACACACAGACACACACAAATGCACACCCTCATGTTCCACACCCTGATGACCAAGCTCTCCACTCAGTAGAGTGCTGTTTGCACCACAGATGTCAAAAGGACATAAAGGCTTCAGGGGTTGATACCGGCTAGGCGGCCAATGGGAAACCTGTTCAAAAGAGAGGATTTGTGGAACATTGAGCAGTTGAGGGATAGGAAAGGGTTTTGCCCAAAAAATTATTCTGTTTAGTCTCGTGGTGCTCTTGGGACCGCCTGGAGGCACTGCCAGGAAAAAATACAAAAAAAAGGATACGGCCTTAAACATAAAAAGATGGCAGTTCATTCCATTCCGGCTTTTTCATCCCCATTCCATTTGGTCTGTGTGTGCTTTGCAATTGCAGTTGGCAGAAACAAGAACATCTTTGGAGAGAAGAATTTCACATCTTGCGGTCCAATTTTTACTTATAGTTTACTATAGGTATGATTATGTTGAACACAGTTCAATATTCAAACCAGTAATTAACAACATTAACTTCATCAACAACAACCTCAGGTTACTTACAATCTTGCACTCGTACAGTCCTCAATCATAAATCGATATGTAACATTCACAATCCCCACGCGTGTATGCTTTTTCTCCCTGTTTGATCGGCTCTGTTAGCATCTGTATGGCAGTGAATGACTGAAGTGGAACAAGCAGTCTACAAGGTTTATGGATTCGGTTGTACAGGGCCTTGTTGCTCGAGGGTAACAGACCTCTGTAATGTTTCTAGTTGTATTGGCACAGTATTTCCATACCCATTAATGAGTTAATTTAGTCCAACCTGCTTGCAATGGTAATTATTATGCAGAGATGTTGATAATGGATTTCCGGCACGCATGTTGATGAAGTCCATTCATCATTAGTGATGCCTGATAATTTGGTTCTTTCATCTCCGAGTTACTCAAAATGAAGTATAGAACGAGGGCTACCATTTAAATCTGTCAATTTGTCAATGTCGTTTTCATTAAAGACATACCTTTGATCTGTTGCGAGTCGTTGGTTTTGAAATGTTTTCATGAATATTTGTGAATTCCTTGGAATCCCTTTTTGGCTTCATGTGCACTGCCATAACTTATCAGTATTGCCTCGTCACGAGACTGACACAGTGGCTCTCATGATGTGTTATGACAGGTTACAACAACTGACAATGACAGGAAATTATACAACTCCTAGTATACCGTCTACCAGTGTATTTCCATTGAACCAGACAACCAGCATTACTTTCACAACCATGAGAGGAGAGATTTGAGCTGCAAAACACGTTTTACAAAATCGGTGTTGACAAAATGACTTTCCAATCCACAAACTCCAAACTGAAAGAGAATTGGCGTAGAGAATTGGTGTAGAGAATTGGCGTAATGCATTTGAGAGGCATGAGTTGCTGAAAATCTCTTCATTTTCAAACATAATATGAACAATGCTAATTTGACATAATAGCTGGGTAAGAAACGCTATTCTCAAAATGTGTTTAGCCTCCATGACACCCATGTTTAGCACCCCATATTTCCCTCTCTAGTTCCTCAAGAGAGGTGTGAATAGGTGTGTCAGCATTCTGTCCTTCGGGTGAGGTGATCAATACGGCAGGGGAATCGTTCCCCCTGAAGTAAGGCCAATTCTCCAAATAGTGGGCATGTGAAAGAAGTGAGAGAAGTGCCGACTTGTGGGAAAAAAGTCAAAGCAAGTTTTAGTCATTGACTTGGCACAGGTTGGCTGACCCTCCCATTCCCTGTCATTGATCAGTAATCTTCTGTGGGCGGTCGAGGTGGAATGAGCAGCATGCTGAGTGTTCGACATGTGGCGGAGCGAAGCTGGTGGATTGGATTTCTCCGCTAGCTTCCTGATGTAGTGGTGGTCAGGCACACGGTCTTCCTGATGTAGTGGTGGTCAGGCACACGGTCTTCCTGATGTAGTGGTGGTCAGGCACACGGTTTTCCTGATGTAGTGGTGGTCAGGCACACAGTCTCCCTGATGTAGTGGTGGTGTAGTGGTGGTTACACGGTCTAGGTTGTGATGTAGTGGTGGTCAGGCACACGGTCTTCCTGATGTAGTGGTGTGATTTAGTGGTTGTGATGTAGTGGGGATCAGGCCTTGGTCTAGGTTGTGATGTAGTGATGTGATGTAGTGGTGTGATGTAGTGGTTGTGACATAGTGGTTGTGATGTAGTGGTGGTCACATGGTCTAGGTTGTGCTCTCCATTGTCCTTGCTCTCTCCTTTGATTCTCTGTAATTAAATGAATCACATTTTGTCCTCTCTCTATTATTCTATTCACTATTCTCTGCCGGGGCACTCTTTTTCTTTTGTTCTCTTTCTCTCCCTGTCTGATGTGTTGTTGTCTCTTCTCTGTGACTGTCTTAAGTCATCCTCGCTCTCCTTGTGACACTGCGCCATAGAATGTGTGATGCAACCATATAAAGATTGTTTTGAAATGTCTGTAGTTCAATTTCTCTCATATGCACAAGCATCTGAAATACGATTTATGGTAAAATTGCAATCAATGACTTCAACATGTGAAATGGTTGTAATTTCCCCCTGATCATGAACGGCATGTCATGCTACCGTTGCATCAGGATGCTCTTTGTGTTAGCCTTCAAAGACAGTATAGTGTCAATACAAAGAGCAGTTCTCCATCTCCCAAGTCACATGGGGTCTCAATAGTAGCCGCACCAGCAATACCAATGAGGTGTGTTGACCTCTCTTAGAGGGTAGCAACTGCTGTCAGGACACCTGTTACATTATGGAGAGCAGTGGAGGCTGGTGGGAGGAGCTATAGGACGGGCTCATTGTAATTGCTGGAATGGAGTGAATGGAATGGAGTCAAACATGGTTTACACATGTTTGATGTGTTTAATACTGTTTCATTTATTCCATTCCAGCCATTACAATGAACCCGTCCTCAGCCTCAACTGATGGAGAGAGAGACGTTCCTTAAAGTTGGTTCTCCTCCCATAGGGACAGAGCAGCCATCCCACTGAGCAAGAACTGTTTGAATCAACGTTGTTTCCACATAATTTCAACCCCCAAAAATCAATGTGATGATGTTAAATCAACGTGGGAAAGTAACTTAACCTAAATCCAATGACATGGTGAATTTTTTTGTTGATTTCGCTGTGAATTCACATTTGTTGAAAATTCGACCAATTATAGATCCAAACTATTTTGAACTGACGTCTGTGTCCAGTAGGATATTCCATGCACCTAGAAATCTCTTCATCCCAACCTTGAAATCTCCCACAGACCCTGACTCACCCTTTAGACCCCATATAAAATATGCGCTAGAGATTTCAATGATAACAAACTCCTTTGGATTATTCATTTGCTAATTTCCACCAGGTGAATTATGGTGTGACTAAACACACAAAAAGGCTCTTAGAGAAAACAATGGATGATTGTTATTCAATGTTACACACCCATAGGTATTAGAGTAAACAGTGTTAGCTGATTGGGTGTTTTATGCGGTTATTGGAGGATAAACCTTACAGTTGAGTACAACTGTCTGCAACATTTGATCTGATTCTCAGGTAGACTACACAGGGAAACCTTTGATGAGGCAGCAGAGAGATAGGATCAGGAAGGAGATGGAGGAGAGGAGTGATGCTGGGTGCAGGTACAGTATATTTATAGTCGACTTGAGAGAGGTAGTGCTGTAGGGAAGCCGCTGGCATTTTGAGGTGCAGATGAGTTATATCTGCTACTTTATTGATCATCAGTGCAACCGAGAAATAGACTTGCTCCACCGTTACTCTCTTTTATTTGAAGTGTAACCCCAGAAAGAACACACACACACACACATACCCCTCTCACACACCAACACACAAAAAGACACACACGCAAACACATACATCCCCTCTCTCACACACACACACACACACATACAAAAACACACACACAAAAACTCACACACAAAAATTCACACACACACACACACACACACACACACACACACACACACACACACACACACACACACACACACACACACACACACACACACACACACACACAGGAAAGCCTCATTTTATCACAGCAAGGAGTGATAAAATCACATTATTTCACACTGCAAGGAGCCAGATACTATTACCCAGGGGACACTCTTTCCTCCAGGCTTTTAGGCATGTTTTTTTCATTGCTTTTATTTCATTGTTGAAGAGATTTTCCCTTATTAGGCTGCATTTGCATGTCCTCCAATCACTCCCTTTGTCACTTTCTACAATTCCGTTATTTTTTGGTTAATGGCATCTAGGCATGATGAGGCTTGCGCTCATTTACCATTCTCCCTCCTTGCACAACACAAAATCAAAAGAACCTTTGCGCATTTCCGGTGGGAGAATGGGGATAGGCCTGGATTGCTCTGCTTTTTTAATCCTACAGATCAATTGGGGCTCGTGGCACACTGAGAGTCTGACTAAACATTGGAGCTGAAGATGTATTGTGGTGCAACAGATCCTGCTGAATTATTATGTGGATTATAATTAATGGACATTTTTGTAGGGGTTGATAAAAAAATTTAGAAGCCTTTTTAAACCTCAAATACACTATAAGTATTTGCATTGCATACAACACTACATTGCAGGAAAGTTGTCCCGCAACATGGTGATCAAACTAAGATCCTACATCTGTATTGGTAAATAGCATTCATCAGGGAGTGATGGATAAATGACTTATTGTTTGCCTAAAACGCTCACACACATGCCATCTCTACCTTCTACACTCGTTTAGTTCTCCCGGAGCAACACAATTATCTTTTCATTCATTTTCAGACAGGAGGGAGAGTGCCGGCCAGGCTTTGTCGCACCGTACAATGGCAGCAATCGATATGCAGCAATAACTCGTGATCATAGGGAATACTGTGCCTGTCCGGTCCTAACCCCCTTTCCCCCCCCCCACCGGATTATGACTCCCCCATTAAATTCCTTTCTCTCTCTCTCAAACCTTCTACAGAATGGACTCTGGGAAAGCCCTTTGTTACCACAGAGAAGGTATGGTAACATCAATAGGTTGGGCAATAGATAATATTTCTTATGACCCAACCAGGTGAAAGTGTCCGTAGGTAATTAAAGAATATGGTGCCAGATTAGTTGTTGTCTAGGACATTAAATCTGACCACAGGATGGCATAAACCATATATTGGAAAGTCTACACATTTTACTTATAATATTTACATGGAATTGTTATGCAATTTACATGTTTGAATATGAAACTATTTGTGAAAAGATTACATGTAATTTCTAACCCTTATAAATTAGAAAAGTGATTTCATAGTAGGTGCTGCACAGTCAGTAGCCACACCCAGGTGAACAGACATTGGTTGAGAACTATGAAACACGCCTTTCCCTCCCCCAGTACAAAAGCCCATTGACGAAAGTTACCGTTAGTTCCAGAAATGCAAGAACTTTGTCCGCATGCATAGAAGGGCAAATTTTCAACATGGAGGTGACGACTGACGCGTGGAATGGTGAATTTCGACGATGACCAGCCAGAATACAGTATAAAAAGATTATGGCAACTTGGTATGAACTTTGAACCAAGTCTCACTAAAGAAGAAGTGATTAGATCTTAGTGGTCGTGGTTAGCAGACTGAAGTTGGTAAAACGAACACAGAAAATCTCTCTACAGACACTACAACCAGGAAGACTCTCCCAAGGACCAGAGTCTTCTGTCTTCGACCTATCTATCGAAGCCAAGCTCAAACCGTAAATATATAATTGCATTTCATTTATCCGAATGGGCGGTTGTTAAAGTGCATACGTATTGATATTGATGTGAGCAGATCTCCCATAGAGACTATCAATCCTTTGTCCAAGAGCCTTCCCGCTCTTTCGTTTCCTCCAACCCCTCCCCTTCCCTTGTCTAACTAGCCGTCATATCTGAAGAGTCCACTAGGGGCTTTTCATGGGCTGATTAATCTATGTATGATTTATCCTGTATGTATATATATGTAATTCTGTGTAATTATTTAGGTATTCAGTAAATAAATAATTAAGCCAATTTGAGTATTGCTGAATCAACATGTTTGCTAGGATTCGTGCAGATTAGATCATCAGAATGAGACAAATAATTGACTGCTATTTTATATAAGATCTTCAGATCTTTAAGAGTTTTTATTCGGAAGACAGTACTCTATAAACACACTTCCGTGGTGCCACAGGTTATTAATGAGTTAATTGTTGCAGGATTTAATTCAATCACGTCATCAATTAAACATTGAGCATGTCTCACATTTAATCATAGCCAGAGACACGACAGCTGTATGGGATGTTAAAACATGAACATGCACTCTACCATGATAACCCAAAAGGATATACAACCCAGCAAACTACTAGTTATACAGAATTAAGATTAACCGGAAAACAAAATCGACAAATTGTGTTCTTTGCCAAGATAATAGAGGGCTTCATTTAATTTGAGGTATTCAATGTGAATTTCTGAGTCATAGCCGGAAATAAGCATATTTCTTCATATGACACAATGTATTCATAAAAAAACAATATTTCTTCATATTAATCCTCAGTTTAATGGCCTCTTATATCTAGTGATGAATCATAAGTCATGTTCTGGGACGTACCTCCGCTTCTGTAATGTGAAGTTAATGGTGTATTTACATTTCAGCCCAGAGTGTGCACTCTAAGGTAATATAACATGTCAAACACTCATAAATACCCGTGTGCATGTACGTGATTGATTCTGCATGTGTGTGCTTAGATGTTTGTGTGTGTGTTTGTGTACTTGTTGATACAACAGTAGCTGAGATGGGGAGAAGTCTGTCCATAATGAAGCCTTGCTCTGCCTTCTTAACATCCTTATCAACAGGGCAGGTCCTACAGGCTCTAGTTTTGTCGCACCTGGACTACTATTCAGTCATGTGGTCAGGTGCCACAAAGAAGGACTTAGGAAAATGACTGTGAAGAGACACACACACAGGTACAGACACACCCATACGCACACTCTACACACACATTGTATTGTGGTATTAAACATTTTGTATTGTAGATATGTAGTGGTGTAATAATGTTACATGATGTTTTATCTTTAGTTTTATATGTAATGTAAGTATTTGGACCCCAGGAAGAGTAGCTGCTGCCTTGGCAGGAACTAATGGGGATCCTTAATAAACCCCAGGTAGAGTAGCTGCTGCCTTGGCAGGAACTAATGGGGATCCATAATAAACACCAGGTAGAGTAGCTGCTGCCATGGCAGGAACTAATGGGGATCCATAATAAACCCCAGGTAGAGTAGCTGCTGCCTTGGCAGGATCTAATGGGGATCCATAATAAACCCCAGGTAGAGTAGCTGCTGCCTTGGCAGGATCTAATGGGGATCCATAATAAACCCCAGGTAGAGTAGCTGCTGCCATGGCAGGAACTAATGGGGATCCATAATAAACCCCAGGTAGAGTAGCTGCAGCCTTGGCAGGAACTAATGGGGATCCTTAATAAATACAAATACAAATGTGTGTAAACACTTAGTTGTCATGCAAAGCTTGCCCCCTCTTGTTAATCGCACAACATTACCTCCTCACTTTTTGGGTGGTGTAGGCCATCATTGTAAATAAGAATTTGTTCTTAACTGACTCTCCTAGTTAAATAAAGGTTCAATAAAAAAAAGATATATATTTAAATAAATATTCCTGTACACTTGTACATGTGTGAAATAGAACAAATATAATCACCCACACTCTGTAGACTCAGTACTAGCAACATTATCACTCCAGTCACACACACCCTCTCTCTTTCTCTCTCTCTCTCTGCCTGCTGTTGCAAGGCAGAAAAAAAGAGAGGTGTTAGGGAGATCATTCGGGTTAAGTGCCTTGCTCAAGGGCACATTGGCATATTTTTCATTTTGTCGGCTTGGGTATTTCAATTACTGGCCCAACGCTCTAACCTCTAGGCTACCTGTCCAAGATGAGATTAAAGGGTCCAAGTGAATGAGTGGTAAACACCTGTGTTTCCTGCAGCTATATGGAGTGGGGGACGGTGCCCTGCAGCTATATGGAGTGGGGGACGGTGCCCTGCAGATATGTGGAGTGAGGGACAGTGCCCTGCAGCTATGAGGAGTAAGGGACAGTGCACTGCAGCTATGAGGGACAGTGCCCTGCAGCTATGGGGAGTGAGGGACAGTGCACTGCAGTTATGAGGGACAGTGCCCTGCAGCTATGGGGAGTGAGGGACAGTGCCCTGTAGCTATGAGGAGTAAGGGACAGTGCATTGCAGCTATGAGGGACAGTGCCCTGCAGCTATGGGGAGTGAGGGACAGTGCACTGCAGCTATGTGGGACAGTGCCCTGCAGCTATGTGATGTGAGGGACAGTGCCCTGCAATTATGTGGAGTGAGGGACAGTGCCCTGCAGCTATGAAGGACGGTACCCTCTGAATTGCTTCAGGCTGCCCACCCAGGGCTCTCCATCCTGTGCCTGTCCCAACCCCTACATCTAATTTTCATTTACCATCAATAACCCCCCTCCAGCCCACGCCTTCCACTCATCCCTGACCTCCAACCCCCATACTAACCCCCCTTCCTTTACCCCAACCAGTAATCAACCTTAATCCAACTCTAAAGGGATAGTTTACCTAGCCGTTGCCACCAACCACTAACTTTAATATTGTCTAACCAAAATCCAACAGTCACTGTAGGCCAAATTAGCATGCTTTACACTTTCATGCTAAATGTCCATATCATTACCCACTCAATACCCACTCAATATCCACTCAAAAACCTTCCTTCCCCTACTCTCCTACCTTGCCCATCCTCATCCCCTGGACCCCATCCTTGGTATGCTATCATTCATCCATACAGATGTCGGATCTTAATTTGACCACCCTGTTACAGGAGAACTTTCCTGCAATGCAGGAAATATAAAATCTGTAGTGTATTTGTGGTGTAAAAAACGCTTCTGAAGTTTGGAAATTCCATTTGGAAATTTCAGACTTGATTTTCCCATACAAAACATTTATCAACCCCTACATTAAATATAATCCACATTATAATTGACATTTCCTGTTGCTGCAGGATTATTTTCCTGCTGTTGCAAAATGGCTCAAATTACAATCTTAAATCTGTATTACCCTGACCACACTTCCCTAACTACCAACTTCCCCCCAAACCTATTCCCTGCTATCTTTTCCCATCCCGTTGTCCAGTGCCTTGCCTCCCATCTGGCGTCTTTTCCACCCACCTCCTGGCCTGCCACCATTCCTGGATGGCTCTGTGCAGTCATACCAGCACTAATGTTCATAGGCAGCTCCCTTTAGAGCCCCTCTGACCCTGATGTCTCATAAATAGTACGGCTATCAGAGGGGCCGACAACACAATAGCTCACCAAGCAGACACAATGCATCTCACAAGCCCATCACCAGCATGTGAGTGTCTAGACTCTACTGTACATAGGCTCAATACAGACACAGCAGACATTAACGTTTAATGGTCTTGTTGAAAACAGACTGACATGTGTAATGTGCAGCGCCAGGAGTTTTCAATAATGCATGGTTGTTTGTAAGATACTAGAGGTCGCCCTATTTGACTGTGTTGTCTCTCGACTGTGCTAAAAATAGAAGCATTGGATTGGATTTTGTGGATTTGTATTCCAGTTTGAAATGTTTCAGCTTTTATACTGAACAAAAATATAAACGCAACAGGTTTAATGTTGGTCCAATTTATAAAAGATCCCAGGAATGTTCCATTCGCACAAAAAGCTTATCCCTGTTGGTGAGCATTTCTCCTTTGCCAAGATAATCCATCTACCTGACAGGTGTGGCATATCAAGAAGCTGATTGAACAGCATGATCATTATACAGGTGAACCTTGTGTTGTGAATAATAAAAGGCCACTCTAAAATGTGCAGTTTTATCACACAACACAATGCCACAGATGTCTCGAGTTTTGAGGGAGCGAGGAATTGGCATTAGAATGTTAATTTCTCTACCATAAGCCGCCTCCAACATCGTTTTAGAGAATTTGGCAGTACATCCAACCTGCAGACCACGTGTAACCACGCCAGCCCAGGACCTCCACATCCAGCTTCTTCACCTGCGGAATCATCTGAGGAGGGGGAGGGAGGTGCTGAGGAGTATTTCTGTCTTTAATAAAGCCCTTTTGTGTGGAAAACAAACTCTGATTGGCTGAGCCTGGCTCCCCAGTGGGTGGAACTGGCGCAGCTGCCCTGTCATGTGAAATCCATAGATTAGGGCCTAATGAATGTATTTCAATTGACTAATTTCCTTCTATGAACTGTAACTCAGTAAAATCTTTGAAGTTGTTGCATGTTGCATTTATATTTTTGTTCTGTGTACATAAGCTTTGACATAAGCATTAATTAAATGTGTTTTACCACTTCTGGTATTGGTTAAGAAGTCCTTATGTAGGTACCCTAAAAGATGGAATCTGTATTAGGGGAAATCAGCGCCACTTGTCGCCCCACCGCCTTTGTTATTGCTTTGTTGACGAACTGAGATGAGTAGCGTGGCACAGCATGGTAAACATTTTTGCAGTACATGTCATGATGTTTAATCGCGCGTGCAATGGTGTCCGAGGGACTAACCTTTTGGATGTTGTAAGGCAGTTTCACCATTAAGGATTCTAGCTTTAAGTAACATGTAAAAAACGAATATTTGGGGTAAAGATATTCTGACTCCAAACCAAAGAAAGTCACAACAGATTGTTACTGGAACTATAGCATACCAATACACAAATAAGACAATATCTGGCTCATTGATTGCAGCATCTCAAATTACAACAGTGCCATAGGAACAATGCAGATTGTTGAACGGTTTTAGATTACGATTTACGATTTGCAATTCAATATGAATTGAATGTTTGTACATTTCCTGAATTGATTAACCTTGAGCTAAACACACACATATACACATATAATTTGATACCTTATTCAACATGCTAGTGTGTCAGTAAGAGCATGCTTTGACTTGTTAAACAGACCACTATGCAAAAACATAAATATGCAAAAACACCCCACTTTAGTGTCACATACACACACACACACACGCAGTGGTGTTGTCACACCCGAGAGGCACTTTCTTGATGCATGAGGGAGCCTGTAAATAACCTGTAATCCCTCAACAAGATCTCTCTCTCTCACTTACACACACACACACACATCACAACCACACACACACACACATCATGCATAGTGGAATCATCACCTAGGGTAGTGCATTAACAGAGCTAGCGATGGGGCCTCAGGGAAGTCTTGCCTATGCAAGATAAAATGCCAGCTCTGCTTTCAACAGAGGGCGAAGGAGCATAACCACCAAAACACTTTCAGACACATACACACGCACGCTCTTTCTTTTCGTGAATTTTCTGGACTTTTTGGTAGTACAAATATATTCCCATTCAAAATACTGTTTTCCCTAAAGCCTAACCTTAACCCCCAACCCTAACTGTTAGGACAGTAACTGAAAGGTTGCGGGTTTGAATCCCGAGCTGACAAGATAGAAAAATCCGCTGCTCTGCCCTTGAGCAAGGCAGTTAAACCCCAACAACAATTGCTCCCCTGGCGCCGATGACGTCGAATAAGGCAGCCCCCTGTACCTCTCTGATTCAGAGGGGTTGGGTTAAATGTGGAAGACACATTTTGGTTCAATGCATTCACTTGTGCAACTGACTAGGTATTACATTTCCTTAAGCCTAAAATATAATTTTAACCAATTCAGGACATGAGTCACGAAAATTGTCCTTATTTTACTATCTTATCAGGACATTCTGGTGACTTGTCAGGACATTGTGGTCCTGATAAGGTAGGAAACAATGCTCTCTCTCTCTCTCACACACACCCAAGTCATAATTGCTCCGAATCCGCACCTGTAAACTTTTCAAGCTATAGCAGCAACATCGTTTCAGGAGGGAGAAATGTTCACCAATCCACCATGGATCATGATTCACCTCAGGTCTCTCTCTCTGGGGCCATGCAATCAATGTGACTGTTATAGCCACATCCCCAGGACAAGGCCTGGAGAAAAAAGGGTTATACTGTACGTGGGTCTCGGTAAGGTCTAGATTATAATGGATAGAAGCTTATCCTCAAAGGCCCAGTGCCCTGTGGCTTGGCTGGACTGTGTTCTCGTCGTTGTGCACACACACACACACACACACATGGTCTTGGAGGGTTCGATTCCAACCCCAGAAGCTATTCTCCTCTTTTCTTCATTTTCAGAATCCAAAACGAAACAGAAAAGCTGCTGCGAACATGAAAGTGTCTACTGACATTGCCACCTCACTTTGGGAGCGTGAGATGGAGGGCTGGAGCGAGGGAGGACCTGGAGAAAAGACGGAAGAAAGAAGGAAAGGAGAGCGGGAAGAAGGACGAATCTGAGGCTCTTTGAATAGCCCTTAGGGGAGCTCGGCCAATCACGTTGTCTAATGTAGCACATAAAATGCAAGCTAAGAAGAAAGAATTGATCCCAGAAGTAATTTATTTCCTCTATAAATGTCAATGGGGGCAAACAGTTACTGTTAGATTACAATATGATAAAAGTAAAAGACAAAAATGAATGGTTGGAAACAAATGTAACGGTTTGGCCGCGTTGCTCCAGTGTGTTGACATGTGCGTTGCAGCATGGGGGTAGAAAAAGAGGGTGAGAGAGAAAGAGAGAAAGAGAGAGAGGGGAGAGATGAGGGAAGATGGGGGTTCCCTATCCACACTGCTGCTTTTGCATAGGACATTGTTTATAATGTAGAAAATGGAATGTGTGACTGGGAGTTTATTCCTAAGGGTCAATAGTTCAGTTCAAGTTTTTTTTTTCAGTCCCGTTACTATAGGGCCCCTACTAGTCTAAGCTGCTGTACCTGTGTTAACAATGTGAACAACCTATAGGCAAAACATTTACAAAGTCACAAGAAAGTCACTTGCACTTGCATATGAATTCAAACATGTACATTTTACTACTGTAGCACAGCTCAGGAGTAATCTCATTTGAAGCTTTCATTTGTCACAAAACAAATGTCAGGTCTGCTGAGCAACTCCCCGGAAGCAAGTTTACTGTGAACACTGAGGCTGTGCCCGCTTTAAGTTACAGTTTTAACACTGGCAAAGTAGGCTGCTGTGGCTATTTGATCATAATGTAGGCCTACCAGAGTAGCCTACCATCAAAAACATGGAGAAAAATGCATATCATAACATTTTAACATGGAAATAGCTGTTCTGTCATTCAGTAGAAGTAACAGAACATGTGCAGTGTTCAATGTAGGCCTAGATTCCATGAGACTTTTGAAACAAACATGCAGGGCTTGTCACGTTCGGGTGTGTATATAGACCAAGGCGCAGCGCAGCGATAGTTCGACATCATTTATTTAAATAATTAAACTAAACTTAGTATCGAACTATACAAAATAACAATGAATACAATAACAAAGGGAAACACACTTACATAGACACATGACTGAAGACAATGAACCACACCTATGGAGTGGGACATGCACATATAAGTAGGATCCCTAATTAGAGACAATGCAATGGAGCTGCCTCTAATTAGGGAACCCACACACAACACCACACAGACGTAGAACATATAGAATTGCCAGACTCGGACCATAGAATTATAGAGAAGCATTAGGCTTCTCTATGGCCAGAGCCTGACAGGGCTTGACATTAACCTGTTTCTCCACTTGTCCTTCAGATAAGGAGGTGACTGAAAATGTTGTGTTGTTTAATGAAAGAAACCACAAAATAACATGAATTATTATTCCCATCCATTATTACAGAATCAGAGAAATTATGCTACCCACTGCCTATTGGCTACTTAGCTTATTCAAGACCTCTAGAAATGCACACATTTTGTGCTCTTGTAGGAAGCAACCACTGTTGACTAGAAATTAGCTATAACTGGGCTAATAACTCACTAACTAGCAAATAATTTGAACAAATGTGCACAGGTGGCTACATGCAGCTCTCTTTTGATCTCAAAACAAGCCATCTACTCGCAACCACTCATGCTGTAAACACAGTCCAGTTCAAAGTGAATGCCACAGATCCATATATGGCAATGGCTCTTTGCATATAACGCACCGGTCTGTGTAGAGTACGGGACTGAGTTGTGCCTGTCAATTCAATAGAATCCTACTCCAATGTGCTCTGCCTACAAGAAAATCTCTCTTGTAGTCTTGCCTAGTTTGTTGTGTTTCGGTATGTTACGCTGCAGAGAGGGAACATTTCCACAAACCAACCACCCACTTATGCTCATACACACAAACCAGAGGAATTAACTTGCCTCTGTTTAATATCATTGGGGGTAAAGTATCCATTCTGCATCACTCTATCACAATTCTGTCACTGTATGAGAAGTCATTTACAGAAGGCAGCGTGTGCAGCGTGTGTGTGTGCATAGAGAAGATGCCAAGGGAAAAATTGGAGTTGAGACTTGTTTGTGTACAGTGCTAGTCGCCCACAACAGACTCCCAGTTGAGTGGATATCAGCACAGAATATTATTCAAGGATGTTGACAACTGCTTGCCGTCACGTAATGCTTCAATTGGCGTTATGACAGGTTTATGTACTCCTGTTCCTCCTGTATGTCCCCCTGCATCCAGACTGGAGGGTTAATTACTGCAGCGGGCTAAATCAGGGTCACACAGTGTTTTTTGGTAGTCTTAAACAAAAGTATACATCTCACACACATGGTTATGGGCTTAAACAAGAGAAGACACCTGTACCATGTCAGATATATAGAGTTGAAATGTATTCCATTTTGAGTTTGCATCCCAATATTACCCTTTATATATATCACAGAAGACTGGAATATAACAAAATCGTTTGACATTGACCTGATTTTGTGCGTAAAAATAAAAGAATGTTTATTAACTACGAAGTTATGAAAAATATCAATAACATTCCACCCATGAGGCCACTAGAGGGCGATTTGGTCATTTTAATGCCTTCTGCATCCTGTTAGTGTACAGACACAGCTGCTTAGAGGTGTCACACTCTGTGGCCATATGACTGGCTTCTGAGCTCTCTATGGGTCTCTGCTCTACTCTAACCCTGATTCCCCCTTCTATCCATGTGGAAGTGTTGCTTTTAATGGCTTTCCCCGTCGCCTCTGACTTCTCTCTTTGATGGTGTCACAGCCTATCAGAGCGATGCGTTCCAGTGAATGTGACAGACTGGTAAGTTGGACTTTTTCCTCCTTAATACTGAATGATAGACGGTCATGTTTGAAGAGATTCCAGAATATTCCCCTCAGCCAAAGCATCTCTTTTTCTTTCCCGTGGTTTCAGCTTTAAAAAAAGAAAGTGCAGTCATTCACACCCTGAAAAAGAGTGGTTATGTCATTGGTAGACTCTGCAAAGTACACTGACTTTGCTACTGTGAGTATATCCGGAAACTCTCCAACCTTGAACGCATTAAGACACATTACATTTCTAATTCCTGAGCTCATTGTGTCTCTAAAAAGTTCAACTTCTGAAGCGAGAGAAGGTTCTTCTGTCATCCGTTTCCCCCAAGGATGGCATCTATCAAAGCGCTTTTGTGTGACACATTGCATTTATTACGTTATCAGAAAGTCCTCACTCCCACAGTCCTGGACCAATGAGGCCTTATTTCCTCTCCTATTCCAGATTATTACAGCGGCTAAAAATGGCCACAGCTTCATATGGGGCGACCCCAATAGCGGAGAGAACAGGGCTATGGGCCTGGGATGTGGAGAGAGGGGACCTTTCAACCAGAATAAAAGGTTTTTCCTATGTAGGTCAAGTCTCAGGCACTTTTATGATTTATAATTGCAGATTCCTGACACTTAAAATTCCTCCACTCCTTGCCTCCTCAGATGACCAAGCACGTGTGTGAGACACAATTAAGGGCAGGATGTCAGTTATTTTTTTACTCATTTCTTTTTTTATAATGATTGCATCAAATTTGATTCTCGTTAATCTGCAGGCACAGTGGGTATAGTCTATTAACTTCCCACAGTCAGAGATTGGGAGCATCTCAGTAAGAGAGGCATCTTTGAAGGGTAGAACTAGTCTTAAAAATCTTTGCCCTTTCAGAGTGATGACTCATCAATTGAACACGCCTGCCTGGTTACAGGGAAACTACTGTCTAGGCTTGGCACTCTAAAAAGGACAAGAGACTTCGTCTCCTAGGACATCGTCCTGACAATTTACCATACCATGATAACAACTCACCTGGACTACGGTGCCACAGTGTGGCTTCCCACCCTGCATCAGTGCAATAAGACAGGTCTTAACCAGCTTCAGCGTATCATCAACAGGGCTGCTCAGAACACATAAAGACAGAGGTTCTTCTATACAGCCCTTAAACTGCTTACCAACGTAATTAGAGCAGTAAAAAATGTGTTTTTGTCATACTCGTTGTATACTGTCTGATATACCACGGCTGTCAACCAATCAGCATTCAAGGCTCGAACCACCCAGTTTATAAACCACCCAGTTTATAAATGCCCATTTCTTATGGCAGTGGGGTGGAGAGGTATGTTGAAAAAAGGTAAAATCCATACACTTTAATACTAAGAATAGATTTATCAGATTATTCATGAAATCCCCATAAAGAATGCTTTTCATGCTTCAAATCAATTATAATTGTATCAATTGACAATACATTAGTCATTGCATGCTATCACATGCATTACGTCATAATTATGTAGCACTCACCTCTGTCTTGAAGTGCTAGTCAAGGATCATATCACCTCCACCTTTCCTGCCACCCTAGACCCACTTCAATTTCCCAATAGATCCAAAGACGATGCAATCGTCACCACACTGCACACTGCCCTATCCCATCTGGACAAGAAGAATACCTACTGTATCTAATAAAATTCAACACCATAGTACCCTCAAAGCTCATCATTAAGCTTGAGGCCCTGGGTTTGAACCCCGCCCTGTGCAACTGGGTCCTGGACTTCCTGACGGGTCGGTGAAGGTAGGAAACAACACCTCCACTTCGCTGATCCTCAACACTGGGGCCCCACAAGGGTGCATGCTCAGCCCTCTCCAGCACTCCCTGTTCACCTATGACTGCGTGGCCAAGCACGCCTCCAACTCAATCATCAAGTTTGCAGATGACACAACAGTAGTAGTTTGGTTAGTTAGCTTGGTTACAAACAATGAGGAGACAGCCTACAGGGAGGAGGTGAGGGCTCTGGGAGTTTGGTGCCAGGAAAATAACCTCTCACTCAACATCAACAAAACTAAGGAGATGATCGTGGACTTCAGGAAACAGCCCACAACCGCAAAGCTCTCCAGAGGGTGGTGCGGTCTGCCTGACGCATTACCGGAAGGCCAAAAAGATCATCAAGGACATCAACCACCCGAGCCACTGCCTGTTCACCCCGCTATCATCAAGAAGGCGAGGTCAGTACAGGTGCATCAAAGCTGGGACCGAGAGACTGAAAAACAACTTCTATCTAAGGCCATCAGACTGTTACACAGCCATCACTAGCATATCAGCGGCGGCTTTCTATAGACATAGATTAGAAATCACGGGCTACTTTAATAATGTTTCCGTATCTTGCATTACTCATCTCATATGTATAAACAGCACTTTATACTATTCTACGGTATCTTAGTCACTTTAATTATGCTTACATATTGCATCACCCATCTCATATGTATATACTGTATTCTGTACTGTCGTGTCTTGACTATCATTACATGTGAAGACTGTTATTTTATCAAATCAATTCTCTAGGTTTACTTATTACGTGATTAAATTAATCATGTAAATATTAATTAACTAGGAAGTCGGAGCACCACGGGAAAATGTTGTTTACAGAGTTACTATTTCCCGAATATACACTGGGGGCCAAAAGTTTGGAATATTACTCATTCAAGGGTTTTTCTTTATTTGCACTATTTTTTACATTGTAAGATAAAAGTGAATATATCAAAACTATGACATAACACATATGGAATCATTTAGTAACCAAAAAAGTGTTAAACAACAAATCAAAATATATGTTATATTTGAGATTCTTCAAAGTAGCCACCCTTTACCTTGATGACACCTTTGCACATTCTTGGCATTCTCTCAACCAGATTCACCTGGAATGCTTTTCAATCAGTCTTGAAATAGTTCCCACATATGCTGAGCAGTTGTTGGCTGCTTTTCCTTCACTGTGGTCTGACTCATCCCAAACCATCTAAATTTGGTTGAGGTTGGAACCAAAAATCTCAAATTTGGACTCCAGACCAAATTTTCCACCGGTCTAATGTCCATTGCTCGTGTTTCTTGGCCCAGGCAAGTCTCTTCTTCTTATTGGTGTCCTTTAGTAGTGGTTTCTTTGCAGCAATTTGACCATTAAGGCCTGATTCACACAGTCTCATGCAATGACTAATGTATTGTCAATTGATACAACTAATCTTTACAGGGATTTCATGAATAATCTGATAAATCTATTCTTAGTATTAAAGTGTATGCTTTTTTCCTTTTTTCAACATACCTCTCAACCCCACTGCCATAAGAAATGGGCATTTATAAACTGGGTGGTTTATAAACTGGGTGAACAGTTGATGTTGAGATGTGTCTGTTACTTGAACTCTGTGAAGCGTTTATTTGGGCTGCAATCTGAGGCTAGTAACTCTAATGAACTTATCCTCTGCAGCAGAGGTATTTCTGGGTCTTCCATTCCTGTGGCGGTCGTCATGAAGCTGGTTGAGAGAATGCCATGAGTGTGCAAAGATATCATTAAGGCAAAGGGTGGCTACTTTGAAGAATCTCAAATATAACATATATTTTGATTTGTTGTTTAACAACAATAGAGTTGGTAACCATTTCAGCTATAGAGTGGTAACCATTTCAACGTGTGGACCAATCCTTACGTTTTCTGGAAACTTGGTAGAGTTGTAGTTTAAACCATTTTGCAACATCCCGTTCACAGTATGTCGACTGGTCTAATAGAAAGGCGTCATGACAATACTATGCCACTGTATATTAGTCCAATGCCGCTCTGACATCGTTTGTCCATATATGCATACATATTCTTAATTCATTCCTTACTTAGATTTATGTGTATATGTTGTGAAACTGTTAGACATTACTTGTTTGATATTACTGCACTGTCGGAGCTAGAAGCACAAGCATTTCGCTACACCCGCAATAACATCTGCTAAACACGTGTATGTGGCCAATAAAATTGATTTGATTTAGATTTAAGGTTGAAATAATTCTGTGAAATTGTGAAAAAGATGATAATGCCCTTTTAGTGTAACAGCTGTTAGAAAAGGTCGTCTGCAATTTCAGCCTGTTTTGGTGACATCACCAGCTGGTAAATTAGTTAATAGACCAATAAGAAAGAGTTCCAAACCTCTCTGCCAAAAACAGTTAGTTTTCAGTTTTCCCCTCCACACTCAGACCACTCCCAGACAGTCCTAGCAAAATTCTTGCTACAGAAAATGCTCTTTGCTAAGAAGCTATTTTTATTTTTGACCACTTTAATTGAAAATAATCACAGTAAGGTAGTAAATAAATGATTTGATATTGAGATAAAAATGGCTGCATTGGACATTTAAAAATACACTATTGCCTGAAGCTCAGGGATTTGATCTCCTTATAAATATGTATATTTATATCTGGTGTAATGATTTATTCCGGTCTGTCTAAGGGCATACAGTACCTTGCAATAGAATCTAGCCATATTAGAAGAAAGATAGGCATTGAAAAGCTAATGAGTTGGTCTTCCATTTAATTGGTTCATTACCTCACCTCACCTCTCCCTTAAGTGCCTTCAGAAAGTATTCTCACCCCTGGACTTTTAAAAAATATTGTTGTGTTACAAAGTGGAATTAAAATGGATTTAATGTTCTTTATTTTTTTCAACGATCTATACAAAATACTCTGTAATGTTGAAGTGGAAGAAAAAGTCTCTCAGACCATGAGAAACAAGATGTAGGCTCTGATTTGCCAAGCAGAGGACCATTTGTCCTTTGTAGAGTTTCTGGAGGGGGTTTTGGGTCTCTTCTTCTTCAGTGATCCATCGTTAGAGTTCATACCATTTTGCCATACTCGGCTCACGCAATGTTCTGGCTGGTCTAGTTGAAATTCACTATTTTAACATGGCGATCGTCACCTCCACGTTATCTTTTCGCATGTAGATTTCGTTAGATAGAATTGTTGAAACTAGAACTTATAAAACGCCTGGACCACAGTCCTGGTATCCTCGGGAACTGAAGTTAACTTCCGTCAACGGGCTTTTGTACTGGGGGAGAGAAGGATGTGTTTCATAGTTCTCAACCAATGTAGGTTCACTTGGGTGTGGCCACTGACTGGGCACGTTTAATCTTCACACAAATAGTTTCATATCGGAATCATGTACATTTTGCAATATTTACATGTAAATCTGATAACTAGAATGTGTAGACGTTCAAAGATACAATCATGTTGTTAAATCATCAGTAATCATTATCCCAAACAACCACAAACAACCACTGATCTGACATTAGAGAAATATTGTCCCATTCTTTAACCTTTAGGATGTTACCAGACTGTAGAGTCTTTCTCTGTGGTAACAAAGGCTTTCCAACAGTCCCTTCTGTAGAGTGGCGAGAGAAAGAATTTATACAGTGCAACTTCATGACAAGGCTGACCCCAAGTCATTGCTTGAAGTTATTTAGAAATGATGAGGTTTTGGCAATGTAAAGATAAGAATTTTAGAGTATGTTACTTCTGTATCTGATAGAGAATTGACTATGTGAGGTGAAGCACCGGGGAGGGTGAAGGTTATCGCAGTGTCTTGTGTTATATGGATGGATTTCAGAATTAACCTAGAAAAATCCATTGAAGGGTTTAGGTAAACTGTCTGGGAGGTGTGAGTATTTGTAGATGAAATTGGCGTACATTGATGTCGTAAATAGACAAAATATTGGGTGGCTAGTCTTTCAAATGTATTTTGTATGATGAGTAATTTGTGTAGGTAGGAGGCATATGTACTGGCCCAGACAATATTACTGTAAATATTGTTGGCACAAGCGGGAAGGTTCTCCGTACTCTGGGAAGGCAACACTGGAGTTGTCAACCGTGATGAAGAGGTCTTTGAGCGGCCAGGCCTTCCCCGGGAGGAAGAGCAGTTCTGTCTTGTCGAGGTTGAGCTTGAGGTGGTGTGCCGACATCCAAGATGAGATATCTACCAGGCACTCAGAGATGCGTGTCGCCAACTAGGAAGGAGAAAAGTAGTTGACTGTCATCTGCATAGCAATGATAGGAGAGACCATGTGAGGATAGGACGGAGCTGAGTGACTTGGTGTATAGAGAGAATAAGAGAGGAGCCTAGACCCGAGCCCTGAGGGACACCAGTAGGGAGAGTACGTGGTGCAGACACAGATCCTCTCCACGTCACCTGGTAGGAGCGGCCTGCCAGGTAAGATGCAATCCAAGTGTGCAGAGCCTGAGACGCCCAGCCCTGAGAGGGTGGAGAGGAGGATCTGATGGTTCACGGTGTTGAAGGCAGCGGATAGATCTAAGAGGGTAAAAACAAAGGAGATAGAGTCAACTTTGGTAATGCGGAGAGCCTCCGTGACATGAAGAAGAGCAGTCTCGGTTGAGTGACCCGTCTTGATGCCTGACTGGTTAGGGTCAAGAAGATCGTTCTGAGAGAGATAACGAGAAAGTTGATCAGACACAGTGGAGTTATTGGGATGGGATAGTTGTAGATGCCTTTTTCTTATTCAACAGTATTCAACAGTCAGTGGTGGAAAATGTATCAAATTGTCATACTTGAGTAAAAGTAAAGATACCTTAATGCTGCAGCATCAAGTAAAAGTAAAAGTCACCCAGTAAAATACTACTTGAGTAAAAGTCTAAAAGTATTTGGTTTTAAATATACTTAAGTATCAAAAGTATATGTAATTGCTAAAATGTACTTAAGTATCAAAAGTAAAAGCAAAAGCTAGTGGCAGACTCCAACATTATTTACAAGCATTTGTGTTTAGTGAATCCACCAGATCAGGTATTTTTTTATTTAACCTTTATTTAACTAGGCAAGTCAGTTAAGAACAAGGGTCATCGCCTGGAGCAAATTAGGGTTAAGTGCCTTGCTCAAGGACTTATCGACAGGTTTAAAGCCCTCACAATTACTTTTGTAAAATATTCTACATTTAGTGATACTAATCATTCCCATCTGTTAATTTCCAGTTTCATTCATAGAATTTGTAAAAATATTATCAAAAGGAGTGGCAGATGAACTGGTCACTTGTGAGCTTCTAGATGAGGGGATACAGATAGCTGGAGAATAAAGTATTCAAAAAGTCAGATGTCAGTGAGTGGTTCTCACTTTTAAATATGTTTATGTTGTAATCACGCAAAATAGAAAGTACGTTTTATCATCATTATTAATCAAATCCAAGGTTGATGCAAGGATATCAATGAAACTACCGATGTCAGAATCGGGTGGCCGATAGATGCATCCAATTACCGCTTTTTTGCCACCAAAAAATGAACAGGAGTTCATTCTGTTAACTAACAAAAACTGAAAAAGTTTTTGATAAAAAATTGACACTCCTCCTCCTTCTCTTGAGGTTCTACGGTGGTGAACCGCATTATAAGGGGACATGTCATAAAGCATGGTTGTCTCGTCAGACAACCATGTTTCTGAAAGGGAAACAGTGGAAAGTTCATGACTGAAAGAAGACAGATAATGAACAATGTGGTCAATATTTTTAGGAACACCGCTGAAGATTTCAAAGGGTTATGACATTTAGAGCAATGTGTGTTTTTGGTCATGAGGTTTGGTGAAACACATTAACAAAGTAGAGTAAAATGTATGTGTGTGTGTGTGTGTGTGTGTGTGTGTGTGTGTGTGTGTGTGTGTGTGTGTGTGTGTGTGTGTGTGTGTGTGTGTGTGTGTGTGTGTGTAGCGGAGTCACTTGCCATAGGCCTACAAGAGGGGGGTGAATGACCAGCTGATCATACTTCAGGTATGCAATGTTGCCTTTCTTTCATTCTTCAATTAGTCGTGGCAGCAGTTCCTTTCTACATCCATCAGCTCAATAATTGAAAACCTGCAGCAAATACATGTGTGTAGGGGTGTGTGTGTGTGTGTGTGTGTGTGTGTGTGTGTGTGTGTGTGTGTGTGTGTGTGTGTGTGTGTGTGTTCCACAGACAAGGAAGTAATCTGCCCATGCACCTGATTCTTCAAAAGTATTGATTTCTCCATTGTTTTCCAGTGGTTGAATTATGGTACGAAGATCTGAGAAATATCAAGAACACAAATTAAATACACCTAACCTAACTGACGGAATGTCTCAACTGCCATATGTCTGGTCAAATATGCAATGGTTGTATAACGCTCAATAACAAACGACGACAGTTCTGTGCAACCTCTTACGCTTCTAAACTTCCCAAAGTGGGCGGGCGGTGAGGCTTGTTGGTCCTGTTTTTATTTGTAAAGTGATTAAATTATTTTGTTGGAGCACATAGATGCAAAATGACATTGGCAAATTAGTACATTAATCAGGAGTGCAAATGAGTTATTGATTTAGCGCTTCAAAAGGAAAACATTCCATTCCGGCATTCTAGCAAGGTAGCTATGAATCATGACGAATTGACCACCCTGTTCACTTTATTTTCCCATACTAATTCAGAATCAATTTAGGCATTATATAATAATTTACTCACCCTTGCAAAAAAAGAGTGCAGTTTTGTAACTGCAGTAAAAGTGCAGTAACTGCAGTCGACTGTGGTATTTTGGAATAACTGCAGTGTATTTAGTTAAACTGCAATCTAACTGCAAAATTACTGCTTTAAAAAAATAGTATTTTGGACGCAGTATTTGCCACACACTGCCGTTATACTGCTCTCTGCACTACTGCACTCACTTTTTCGTAAGGACATACATAACTTATTACATCAGGCCTCACCGAGACAAAGTCAACCCTCAGGTATGAATGTCTCCTTCAGTGATGTCAAATGTGCTTTATTGAATATTGATACTGTACAGTATATCGGTCACACAACTCATATAATAACGTCCATATTAAAATATCATGGCAATATAAAGTTCATCATGTGAGATTTGAATTTCTTATCAGAGTTTCTTGTTCCTCTATATAGGCACATTGTAGGAGGTGATGACATCTGAAATCTGTTTTACATTACATTTAGGGTGTTACGTAGGTGACATCATCATCATGGGACTGACATGGATGACTGTGAGAGAGGCATTATCACTGACGAGTCATGGCAGTGTGGATTGGATTCAACAACTGGGCTTTGGTGATTGCAACATCTCAGTGCTGGAGAAAAATGAGATGCGCCATCAACGTGCCGAGGGGTAAAGCAGAAAACTAGAAATGCTTTAGTGTCATCTAGTGGCGCATCTGGGTGGAACAGGTGGAATTCACAGGGAAAACTGCACTGTATTTCAAGTCCCAACCAAACAACTGTTAGAAAGAAAAGTCAGGGGCGATGGATCCCAATAGTTGTATGAAATGTAAATGTATATAGCATTTGTAGATCATTATACTGTACTTTATTTGGATGGGAGCGATCGTCATGAAGAGAAACCTCATTATACTTATTGGACTTAAACATCATTGGACTTTGTGTCCTCACTCGTCTAGGTATCATTGTCAAATATGTAAATATTTGACTCTTCCAATCAAGTCTTGGGCTTCTAGATTTTTCTCCCTTAAATCACATTCTGATGCCTTCATCGCTCACCTAGATCATTGTGACAGACATCTGCATGAAAAAGCCTCAAGACGGCTTGGGACAGAATTAATTAAATTGCTCACTCAACAATTTCCAGAAAAAAAAGCCATGTCCTGGGAGTCCGTTTTCATCTATCCACCAAGCTCATAATATCTGTTACGCTATGATAACCACATCATTATGCACAGACACTCTCGTACTTCAAAATGATTTTCTTTGCCCACATATGCAAAAAAAAATTAAAAAAAATGGTAATCTTCTGTAAGATCAAATGTTTGTATGCACACAGACACACATCTTGCCCTCCATGTGCACACTCCATATACACACACCCTTGAATCCAGTTCTGTCCTTGACAGGGTCACAGACAGCTCAACTTCTTCTCTCTCTTCTCTTTCTCCCACTATGGTTTAATGTTATATATTGCACCCTATATTCGGGCCAACACTGGAATTTCAATCAAGCCCGCTGCTAACGGACTAAGTCATACCTCCAAGGCAAATGCCTGTGAATCTTAAGTGTGGACTCGGACAGCGCCACTGAGCATGATGAATGGCCCTGTGCTGCACTGCGTTCCGCTGCTGTCACAGTCTGCCAGTTGGATGGCTGGCCTGATGGACGTAATTGGAATGGACAAAGTCTGGATGGTGGCTGTTCGTTACGCTACAGCACTGCATAGGCACGCACATTTACAAAGACTTAAACATCCCTTGTCTGTCATGAATGTTGAATACAATTACACTACCGTTCAAAAGTTTGGGGTCAGTTAGAAATGTCCTTATTTTCTGTCCATTAAAATAACATCAAATTGATCAGAAATACAGTGTAGACATTGTTAATGTTGTAATTGACTATTGTAGCTGGAAACGGCTGATTTTTTATGAAATATCTACATAGGCGTACAGAGGCCCATTATCAGCAACCATCACTCCTGTGTTCCAATGGCACGTTGTGTTAGCTAATCCAAGTTTATCATTTTAAAAGGCTAATTGATCATTAGAAAACCCTTTTGCAATTATGTTATCACAGCTGAAAACTGTTGTGCTGATTTAAAGAAGCAATAAAACTGGCCTTCTTTAGACTAGTTGAACTGGCAGTTACTGTAAGTGCATTCGTGCAGCTAAATGCAATCCCCTGTGGAGAGGAACTGCTGGTTCATGGCCGTTGGTTTGCAAGAGAGGATCTAGACTATTTGCAGACGTATCTGAACGTCATCAGTTAGGTAGTTGTATTTGCAAGTCACTAGGCTACTTTTCGCAACTTTCCCACACAATATGTTTATGTTATAACCATAATTCAACAAATAATTGCTTCTGTACTACAGTATATAGAGGTTACGGTTTGGCCCATTTCTCAAGTGTTTGCAAGCCTCCTTCATTTTTCCTAGCCTGTATACCAGTTTGTCTGGATTTCAGGCTACCTTTCTCCAGCCTCTTATCTTCCGTTTGACAGGATCAGCTGAGCAAGGCACTGTACAGAATCACTGATCTACAAATCATATTCCATCCCAAATAACTACTCGTTATGTTCTCGCAGCACCATGCTCACACCTATCCCCTGGAACACACCTCTAAGTCTATGACCATGGAGGATTGCCATTGCTGCAGCACCAAGTAAGAAAGCCTAAGGACTCCAGCTCACATATTCTAAAATCTCCCCCTGATTTTCCATCCTGCCGTCTTGTGACTTTGTCCTCCTGAATCTTGTCTTTATCATCCATGTTCTCTTCCTCAGTAAATCTTTTAATAACTATGTACTTGGAGGTGTTGTCTGTGTCTAGTGAACTGTCATTTGGGGAGTGTAGACCACAAACACCTCTGTCCAATCACAACCCTGTTCCTGGTCTCTGTCCAATGCCACATCACCTGCAGGTACAAAGTATAAACACATCAGGAAATGTTCCCACTTATAAGCACAAACACATCTTGAGAAATTATCATCTCTAGTACTGCTCAGTCCGTTAGTGTGTGCACCCCAGTGGCAGCAGCCATGGATTCAATCAGTTGTTCAATATGTCTGGATCTACTGAAGGATCCGGTGACTATTCCCTGTGGACACAGCTATTGTATGGGTTGTATTAAGGTATGCTGGGATCAGGATGATCTGAAGGGTGTCCTGATCAGCTGCCCTCAGTGCAGACAGACCTTCACCCCAAGGCCTGTTCTGAAGATAAGCACCATGCTAGCAGAATTGGTGGAGAATCTGAAGAAGACAGGACTCCAAGTTGCTACCCCTGCTCACCATTATGCTGGACCTGGAGATGTAGCATGCGATGTCTGCACTGGGAGAAAACTCAAAGCTGTCAAGTCCTGTCTGGTGTGTCTGGCCTCTTACTGTCGGACTCACCTCCAGCCTCACTATGAATCTCATGCCTTTAAGAAGCACAAGCTGGTCAAAGCCTCCGCACGACTAGAGGAGAAGATCTGCTCTCCTCATGACAAACTGGTGGAGGTTTACTGTCGTACCGATCAGCAGTTTATCTGTTATCTGTGTACAATGGATGAACATAAAGGACATGATACAGTGTCAGCTTAATCAGAGAGGACTGAGAGACAGGTAAGGACAACAACTCTGGAATATGTGAGAATGTGAGAATACTATTAATTACAGAATATTAGTCACTGCATATATTGCTGTATGACATTGAAAAGGAATTTAGCCAACAACCAATAACCTAAAGCTGGCAGGTAGCCTAGTGGTTACGAGTGTTATGCTAGTAACCGAAAGGTCTCTGGTTTGAATCCCTGAACCAGCAAGGTGCAAAGATGTGCTGTTCTGCCCTTGAGCAAGGCAGTTAACATCCAACAACTGCTCCCTGGTTCCTGTGGATTTTGAGGAAGGCAGGATTTTCCAAACTTGTTTGAGGGGCCCCACCTTGGTGTATATTTTTGCCCTAGCACTACACAGCTGATTCAAATAACCAACCAATCAAGCTCTGATGATTTAAATCAGCTGTGTAGTGCTAGGGCAAAAACCAAAACATACACCCAGGGGGGGACCCAGGACCGAGTTTGGGAAACCCTGGATTAAGGCAGCCGCCCGCACCTCTCTGATTCAGAGGGGTTGGGTTAATGCATTCAGTTGTGTACATCCCCTTTCCCTTCCCACTGTATGCACACATACATGTAACAGAGGTGGTTTGATTACAACACTCACATGACATGTAACCTTGACCAAGACATGAGGCGTTGCATTGGCTCCCTGAGCTAATGTCTAGGTTTTGGGGGCTTTTTGCAGGCTAATGTGCGTCTTTGGCACGCAGGAGACCCAGGATAACCCATGATCGGTCATGCACATACAGACACGAATGGGACTTTTCATGTGGCATGGACTTTGACCTATCATAAAGTTAGATCTGTTCTCAGTAAGACAGAGTCACTTGTACACATTGACATTGGAATGACTTCTGTTGTTTTCCCAGAGGCAGCTAGGAGAGAAAAAGATGGAATCCAAACAGAGAACCCAGAAGAGACAGAAAGAGATGCAGGAGGTGAGACATGCTTTGAAGTCACTCAGGGTGAGTGTTGTTGAACATTTAGATGCATTTACTTAGCAGATAGTCCACTTTAAAGTAAACTGCAGTAAAACTGAAGCCAGTGAGGAAGGAGCCCAGTGCTGGGCCATGTTCCAATCCCACTGAGTCCCACTGTGGGAAACAGGTTGTCTGGGGTTCTGGTGAGAGCTGAGTGAATGGGCTGGTTGATATGAAACCCCTCCTCTCTTTCTGTGTGTCCTAACAGTGCTCCGCACAAGCAGCAGTGGGGGACAGTGAGAGGATCTTTACTGAGCTGATCCGCTCCGTTGACAGAACGCGCTCTGAGGTGAAAAAGCTTATCAGATCCCAGGAGAAGGCTGAAGTGAATCGGGCTGAAGGACTGCTGAAGCAACTGGACCAGGAGATAGCTGAGGAGAGAGGCTGAGTTCGAGCAGCTCTCACACACAGAAGACAACATCCAGTTCCTCCAGGTGATATAAGTGTCCCCAGCATCAGGTGTTACTGCTGAAAGTGAAATGTTTGTATTTCTCAACAATAATATGTTCTCTGTTTTTTTATGTCTCTGTAGAGTTTCCAGTCTCTCTGTGTCCCTCCTCGATCTGAAGACTTACCCTGCATCACTGTCAACCAACACGTCTTCTTTGAGGATGTAAGGAAATCAGTCTCTGAGCTGAAAAGCCAAGTAGGAAAATTCTGCTCTGGGGAAATTGCCAAGATCTTTGTAAAAGGTAGGAAACCTAGGCAACTACTGAGCCCTTTGACTTACTATAATATTTTGTCATGATCAGTATTGAAACAGTGATATTTAATTTCCTATGTTTCCATAGTTACAAAAGTCCACATTGTTCCACCTTCTGAGCCCCGTTGTCTTCCGTCATTTGGCACAACACAGTCTGGACTGTCAGTTGGAGGACTAGCATCACATGGGAATGATACCACCTGTCAGAAGACGAGGCCTGAACCCAAGACCAGAAAGGAGTTCTTAGAATGTGAGGAAAGAATTTACCCCAGCTAGCACATAACGTTCTGAGAACTATGTTTCTTAGGTGGGAATTTCAGTACAGCACAAGGTTTTCAACATTTTTCCTCATTCTTTTTAAAAAGACGGTTCTGGTTACCTTCAGACAAGTACCTTGACACTTGTGGGGGTCGTAGAGCAAGTTAGTTTGTAGCCAAAATGGTTCGGACACTACCAAACAGAAGTTGGCACATCGACATCGCCACTTTACATAAAACCACAACAAAACATTAGTAACGTTCAAAGAACATTCTAAGAGTGTTATTTAAAAACATATACATTATTTTCTCAGCGTCAACAAAACTCTATCCTCTAAGTGTGTTTAGGTGTGACGGCCGCATCCACTAATTGGCCAAACCTTATCTTAATGAGTGTCAGGCTCTGGCCATAGAGAAGCTTTGCTTCTCTATATTTCTATGGTCAGAGTCTGGCAGATCTATCATTTCTATTTCTGTCTGGTGTGTGTGTGTGGGATCCCTAATTAGAGGCAGCTGCTATGCATTACCTCTAATTAGGGATCTTACTTATATGTCTGTGTTCCACTCCGTTGGCGTGGTTCATTGTTGTATATTGTCTCGTGTCGTGTTACGTGTATCTTTATATATATCATTTGTTATTTTGTATAGTTCGTCAGTTAATTGAATAAAAGATGTCGAACTATGGATACGCTGCGCCTTGGTCTTTCTACACACCCGAACGTGACAGAATGAACCACCAACCGACCAAGCAGCGTAAAACTGGAGCAACGGAGAGGAAGAAAGGAAGACAGCGGAGAAAAGGAGGAAACGGAGCCCGTAGTCAACCCCAGGAAAATTTCGGGGGGGGGGGCTATGGGGGTGGTCTGGTAAGGAAGAGGACGCACCAGTACCACTCTCCATGTGGGATGCACTGTGCCCAACATATAAATGGGGGGCGCAAAGTGAAGAAGAGGAGAATTATTTGGAGAGCCAGTTTGGAGACGTGTTGGAGGAAATGTGGGAGATAGCGGAGGAAGTTGAACGGGAAATGTCGGAGTGGAATGATCCGTGTCCTGTCGCCTACTCCACTCCCGTGAAAGAGCAGTCCGCTTTACCGGTACCCAGTCGGGTTCCGGCCGTCTGCTCTACTCCAGTGCCAGAGCAGTCCGCTCCACCGGTGCCCAGTCTGGGTCCGGCAGTCTGCTACACTCCAGTGAGCCTCTCCAGTCCGGTACGTCATGTGCCTGCTCCTCGCACTCGCCCTGAGGTGCGTGTCATCAGTCCGGCGCCATCAGTGCCGACTCCACGCACCAGGCCTCCAGTGCGCCTCTCCAGTCCGGTACGTCATGTGCCTGCTCCTCGCACTCGCCCCAAGGTGCGTGTCACCAGTCCGGTGCCATCAGTGCCGACTCCACGCACCAGGCCTCCAGTGCGCCTCCCCAGTCCGGTACGTCCCGTGCCGACTCCCCGCACTCTACCTCCAGTGCGTGTGCATAGCCAGGTTCCTCCAGTTCCGGCTTCACGCACCAGGCCTCCAGTGCGCCTCCCCAGTCCGGTACGTCCCGTGCCGACTCCCCGCACTCTACCTCCAGTGCGTGTGCAAAGTCCGGTACGTCCCGTGCCGACTCCCCGCACTCAACCTCCAGTGCGCCTCCCTAGCCCGGTACGTCCCGTGCCGACTCCCCGCACTCGACCTCCAGTGCGTGTGCCCAGCCAGGTTCCTCCAGTGCCAGCTCCACGCACCAGGCCTCCAGTGCGCCTCCCCAGTCCGGTACGTCCCGTGCCGACTCCCCGCACTCTACCTCCAGTGCGTGTGCAAAGTCCGGTACGTCCCGTGCCGACTCCCCGCACTCGACCTCCAGTGCGTGTGCCCAGCCAGGTTCCTCCAGTACCAGCTCCACGCACCAGGCCTCCAGTGCGCCTCTACAGTCCGGTACGTCCCGTGCCGACTCCCCGCACTCGACTTCCAGTGCGTGAGCCCAGCCAGGTGCCTCCAGTGCCAGCTCCACGCATCAGACCGTCGGTGCGCCTCGACATCCCGGAGCCTCTCGTGATGATCGACAGCCCAGAGCCTCTCGTGACGCTCGACAGCCCGGAGCCTCCCGTGACGCTCGACAGCCCGGAGCCTCCCGTGACGCTCGACAGCCCGGAGCATCCCGTGACGCTCGACAGCCCGGAGCCTCCCGTGACGCTCGACAGCCCGGAGCCTCCCGTGACGCTCGACAGCCCGGAGCCTCCCGTGACGCTCGACAGCCCGGAGCCTCCCGTGACGCTCGACAGCCCGGAGCCTCCCGTGACGCTCGACAGCCCGGAGCCTCCCGTGACGCTCGACAGCCCGGAGCCTCCCGCCACACCGGTGCTCAGTCCTGGCCCGGTTATTTGCCCCGCTCCATGGCCTGAACTTATTTCCCCACCATTGTTGTATCCAGGACTGGTGGGTTGCCCCTTTATATGGCCGGAGTCGCCTGCCACACCGGTGCCCAGTCCTGGCCCGGTTATTTGCCCCGCTCCATGGCCTGAGCCTTTTTCCCCACCATGGTCATTTCTAGGACTGGTGGGTTGCCCCTTTATATGGCCGGAGTCGCCTGTTACACCGATGCCCAGTCCTGGCCCGGTTATTTGCCCCGCTCCTTGGCCTGAGCCTTTTGCCCCACCATGGTCATTTCCAGGACCAGTGGGTTGCCCCTTTAAATGGCCTGAGTCGCCAGCCACACCAGGCCCAGTAGAAATGGGGAGGAAGCTAGCCACTTCGCCGGGGCCGGAACCGCCACCTGCGATCGTGTGATGTTTTTTCCTCCCTTACCCTTCCCTCTGTGTTTTTGTGTTTATTTTTCTTGCGGCCGGGAGTCCGCGCTTTTGGGGGGGGGTACTGTCAGGCTCTGGCCATAGAGAAGCTTTGCTTCTCTATATTTCTATGGTCAGAGTCTGGCAGATCTATCATTTCTATTTCTGTCTGGTGTGTGTGTGTGGGATCCCTAATTAGAGGCAGCTGCTATGCATTACCTCTAATTAGGGATCTTACTTATATGTCTGTGTTCCACTCCGTTGGCGTGGTTCATTGTTGTATATTGTCTCGTGTCGTGTTACGTGTATCTTTATATATATCATTTGTTATTTTGTATAGTTCGTCAGTTAATTGAATAAAAGATGTCGAACTATGGATACGCTGCGCCTTGGTCTTTCTACACACCCGAACGTGACAATGAGTGCTTGCCAGCTAGCACATTTGGTTCCTTTGAAGTTGTTGGAACAGAAGTGAAATTTTGCCTGTTCTGGGAACGTAAATTACAAGGTTGCAGGAGGTTCTGAGAATGTTTTACTATGGTTCCCTGAAAGTTTTCCTGGGAGGATTTATTAACGTTCTGAGAACAGAAATTATAGGTTATGTGAAGGTAATTAAATAACATTCTGATAACATGTTTCAATAAGACTTTTAATAACACTGATAGCTTAGCTGGGGTTAACTGTTTAGAACTCCACGCACAGATAGGACACCTTGGAAATAAATGTAGGCATTAATAATGCATATACAGTGGGGAGAACAAGTATTTGATACACTGCCGATTTTGCAGGTTTTCCCACTTACAAAGCATGTAGAGGTCTGTAATTTTTATCATAGGTACTCTTCAACTGTGAGAGACGGAATCTAAAAAAAAAATACAGAAAATCACATTGTATGATTTTTAAGTAATTAATTTGCGTTTTATTGCATGACATAAGTATTTGATACATCAGAAAAGAATAACTTAATATTTGGTACAGAAACCTTTGTTTACAATTACAGAGATCATACGTTTCCTGTAGTTCTTGACCAGGTTTGCACACACCGCAGCAGGGATTTTGGCCCACTCCTCCATACAGACCTTCTCCAGATCCTAAGGGTTTCGGGGGCTGTCGCTGGGCAATACGGACTTTCAGCTCCCTCCAAAGATTTTCTATTGGGTTCAGGTCTGGAGACTGGCTAGGCCACTCCAGGACCTTGAGATGCTTCTTAGGGAGCCACTCCTTAGTTGCCCTGGCTGTGTGTTTCGGGTCGTTGTCATGCTGGAAGACCCAGCCACGACCCATCTTCAATGCTCTTACTGAGGGAAGGAGGTTGTTGGCCAAGATCTCGTGATACATGGCCCCATCCATCCTCCCCTCAATACGGTGCAGTCGTCCTGTCCCCAAAGAATGATGTTTCCACCTCCATGCTTCACGGTTGGGATGGTGTTCTTGAGGTTGTACTCATCCTTCTTTTTCCTCCAAACACGGCGAGTGGAGTTTAGACCAAAAAGCTCTATTTTTGTCTCATCAGACCACATGACCTTCTCCCATTCCTCCTCTGGATCATCCAGATGGTCATTGGCAAACTTCAGACGGGCCTGGACATGCGCTGGCTTGAGCAGGGGGACCTTGCGTGCATTGCAGGATTTTAATCCATTACGGCATAGTGTGTTACTAATGGTTTTCTTTGAGACTGTGGTCCCAGCTCTCTTCAGGTCATTGTCCAGGTCCTGCCGTGTAGTTCTGGGCTGATCCCTCACCTTCCTCATGATCATTGATGCCCCACGAGGTGAGATCTTCCGTGGTGCCCCAGACCGAGGGAGATTGACCGTCATCTTGAACTTCTTCCATTTTCTAATAATTGCGCCAACAGTTGTTGCCTTCTCACCAAGCTGCTTGCCTATTGTCCTGTAGCCCATCCCAGCCTTGTGCAGGTCTACAATTTTATCCCTGATGTCCTTACACAGCTCTCTGGTCTTGGCCATTGTGGAAAGGTTGGAGTCTGTTTGATTGAGTTTGTGGACAGGTGTCTTTTATACAGGTAACGAGTTCAAACAGGTGCAGTTAATACAGGTAATGAGTGGAGAGCAGGAGGGCTTCTTAAAGAAAAACTAACAGGTCTGTGAGAGCAGGAATTCTTACTGGTTGGTAGGTGATCAAATACTTATGTCATGCAATAAAATGCAAATTAATTATTTAAAAATCATACAATGTGATTTTCTGGATTTCTGTTTTAGATTCTGTCTCTCACAGTTGAAGTGTACCTATGATAAAAATTACAGACCTCTACATGCTTTGTAAGTAGGAAAACCTGCAAAATCGGCAGTGTATCAAATACTTGTTCTCCCCACTGTATTTGTCTATTGTGGCACGGCATCAGTGAGCTTAGAACCTATGATCTTCTGTTATCTATCCATGGAATTAGTCCACTGCGCCACCAGAATGGAGCTAGTGTTTAATTTTTCTAATTTATACAAACCTGTTAATTTTAGTCTATTCAGGTGGGGCCACTCAGGTGGCGGCACACATCTTTGCGTGCCTAGCAGATATCTCAGCTTGGATGTCGGCCCGCCACCTCAAGCTCAACCTCAAGAAGATGGAGCTGCGCTTTCTCTCCATCATGGTTGACAACTCCACAGTGTCCCCCTCCCAGAGTGCAAAGAACATTTGCGTGACCCTGGACAACACCCTGTCGTTCTCTGCAAACATCAAAGCAGTGACTCGCTCCTGCAGGTTCATGCTCTACAACATCAGTAGAGTATGACCCTTCCTCACACAGGAAACGGTGCAGGTCCAAATCCAGGCACTTCTCATCTCCCTTCTGGACTACTGCAACTCTCTGTTGGCTGGGCTCCTCGCTTGTGCCATCAAACCCCTACAACTTATCCAGAATGCTGCAGCCCACCTGGTGTTCAACCTTCCCAAGTTCTCCCAAGTCACCCCACTCCTCCGCACACTCCACTGGCTTCCAGTTCAAGCTCGCATTCACTACAAGACCATGGTGCTTGCCTACGGAGCAGCAAAAGGAACTGCCCCTCCCTACCTTCCGACTATGATAAAACTTAAAACTTACGTTGACACAACTTCCAAGGTGCTAGCTGGGACTGTTCAATGCAGATTAATATACTACACACACACACACACACACACACACACACCTGGATGCACACATACATTTCACCTGTTGTTATTTCTTCTCCTCAGATTCCTGCCAGCTCACATTGGATCCCAACACAGCACATAAAATGCTGTGTCTATCTGAGGGGAACAGAAAGGTGACACAGCGTTATAAGGACCAGCTTTATCCTTCCCATTCAGATAGATTTACCACCTACCCCCAGGTGTTGTGTGAAGAGGGTCTGTCTGGAGCCTGCTACTGGGAGGTAGAGTGGAGCGGGGACTGGGTTGATATAGCTGTCTCATATAAAGGGATCAGCAGGAGAGGAAACGATGAGGGTTTATTTAGAAGCAGTAAACATGCCTGGTGTTTGGAGTGTGATGCTTCTGGTTGCTCCTTCTATCACAATGATAAACAGACTGTCATACCTGTCTCCTGTTCCACCAGAGTAGGAGTGTACCTGGACCACAGTGCAGGAACTCTGTCTTTCTACAGCATCTCTGACACAATGACCCTCCTCCAAACCACCTTCACTCAGCCCCTCTATCCTGGGTTCACAGTCTCTAGAACTGTGAATATACTGAAACCAACCAAGATTATTATAGTAAACTAAAACTGAAACTAAAACAAAAACGAATCTTGAAAACACAATTTAGTAAACTGAAATAAAATAACTAACAAACCTGTTTGAAAAACAAAAACTATACTAAAACTATTATCTTTGACTCCAAAATGAACTAAAATAAAATAAAACCATCATGAAGTATGTTCAAATAGACCTAGCTACTGCATCACTACCCCTAGCTATCACTAGCTGATGTTTCAAATAGACCTAGCTACTGCATCACTATCCCTAGCTATCACTAGCTGATGTTTCAAATAGACCTAGCTACTGCATCACTATCACTAGCTGATGTTTCAAATAGACCTAGCTACTGCATCACTATCCCTAGCTATCACTAGCTGATGTTTCAAATAGACCTAGCTACTGCATCACTATCCCTAGCTATCACTAGCTGATGTTTCAAATAGACCTAGCTACTGCATCACTATCCCTAGCTATCACTAGCTGATGTTTCAAATAGACCTAGCTACTGCATCACTATCACTAGCTGATGTTTCAAATAGACCTAGCTACTGCATCACTATCACTAGCTGATGTTTCAAATAGACCTAGCTACTGCATCACTATCACTAGCTATCACTAGCTGATGTTTCAAATAGACCTAGCTACTGCATCACTATCCCTAGCTATCACTAGCTGATGTTTCAAATAGACCTAGCTACTGCATCACTATCACTAGCTATCACTAGCTGATGTTTCAAATAGACCTAGCTACTGCATCACTATCCCTAGCTATCACTAGCTGATGTTTCAAATAGACCTAGCTACTGCATCACTATCACTAGCTGATGTTTCAAATAGACCTAGCTACTGCATCACTATCACTAGCTATCACTAGCTGATGTTTCAAATAGACCTAGCTTGTGCGTCACTATCCCTAGGGACGGACTTAGTGATTTGGAGGCCACAGGCAGACACCAGTCTGAACCCGCCCTCCCCCTTGAACAAAGCAGAATGAAAAGGCTAACTGAAAACACTTTAAATGCCCTTCATTAGTAAAGGTCTTTGCATCACCACCTACAGGGCTGGATGATCATTTTGTCTCGAGGGCCACATCTGGATAAAAAAAATTCAACGGAGGGCCGCAGACTTTTTTTTTACCAGTTTATTTGTCAAAAGCAATTTGGGGCCCATAAAAAGTGCAGCTATTTGAAAATGGGTACATTATAGTTACTACATACTTTCTATCTGGTTTTAGTTAGTGTCTTCAGAAAGTATTCACACCCCTTGACATTTTCCACATTTTTTTGTGTTACAGCCTGAATTTAAAATAATTTTAATTGAGATTTTGTGTCGCTGGCCTACACACAATAACCCATAATGTCAATGTGGATTTATGTTTTTACATATTTTTTGACATTTATTAAAAAGGAAAAGCTGATATGTCTTTGTTATTTCAAGCCTAAATAAGTTCAGGAGCAAAAATGTGCTTAACAAGTCACATCATAAGTGCAATAAGTATTTAACATGATTTTTGAATGACTACCTGATCTCTGTACCCCACACATAAGGTCCCTCAGTTGAGCAGTGAATTACAAACACAGATTCAACCACAAAGACAGAGGAGGTTTTTCCAATGCCTCGCAAAGAAGGGCACCTATTGGTAGCCCTTCTTTGTGGTTGAATATCCCTTTGAGCATGGTGAAGTTATTAATTACACTTTGGATGGTGTATCAATACACCCGGTTACTACAAACATACAATCTTCCTTCGTAACTCAGTTTCCAGAAAGGAAACCGCTCAGGGATTTCACCATGAGGCCAAAGGTAACTTTAAAACAGTAACAGAGTTTAATGGCTGTGATAGGAGAAAACTGAGGATGGATCAACAACATAGTAGTTACTTCATAATACTAACCTATATGACAAAGTGAAAAGAAGGAAGCCTGTACAGAATAAAACATATTATTGCTGTTTGCAACAAGGCACTAAAGTAAAATTGCAAAATGTTTGCCTAAGAAATTAAGCCCTGAATAAAAAGTGTAATGTTTGTGGCAAATCCAACACAGCACATCACTGAGTACCACTCTTCATATTTTTAAGCACGGTGGTGGCTGCATCATGTTATGGGTGTGATTGTCTTCGGGGTAATAAGAAATGGAATTGAGCTAAGCACAGATAAAATCACAGAGGAACTGGTAGTTCATTGCTTTTTGAGAGTGACTCAACATTTGGGCCGATCTGTGACCTTTTAGCACCTGCACTCGTCAGAGGGAGATGAGGCGACCTCACAGAGCTACACACATGGGCACTTTTTTGACATACAACAGACATAGAATGGAAATGGTGGGAAAGAGAGTGGAATGGTAGTGGTTCTGTAATTGACAGAAAACAGAGGTAATGAATACACTGTGGTTAATGAATATACTGTGGGGTAATGAATACACTGTGGGGTAATGAATACACTGTGGTTAATGAATACACTGTGGGGTAATGAATACACTGTGGTTGTCCCCGGAGAGGGACAACCAGGCAGGATATAACCCCACCCACTTTGGCAAAGCACAGCCCCCACACCACTAAAGAGATATCAACAGGCCACTAACTTAGTACCCTGAGACAAGGCCAAGCATAGCCCATGAAGATCTCTCCACCGCATGAGCCAGAAAGGATGGAAGAGAGTAAGTCAGTGACTCGTCACCAGAATTAGTGTCAGATGCAGAGAATCCCAGTGGAGATAGGGGAGCCAGGCAGAGAGAGCAAGGGTGGTTTGTCACTCCAGTATCTTGCCGTTCACCTTCGTATCCCTAGGCCAGACTACACACAATCATAGTAGCGGGTTTACTAATGGGTTAGTTCTAGTAGTTGACTATGACGTGACAACAATGTAGGCTGTGTGTAGTGGTTAGCGGTCATGCAGGCAAGAGTGTGCAAGGTAGTCTTGAATGTGTCACTGTCTGTCACCTTGATTACTCAAAATTCTCTCAACCTGTGCACCTACGTTGTAAACTTTAATTCATAGGCTAGGTTGTAGCAACCTCACGATGGGTACAGGGAAAATTTTAGTATCATGTAGTAGCCTAAACCTATCGATGTTACATTGAGCTGGGTGAATGGAATATTCATGACAGTCCTAAAATATGCTGTAAAAGAAATAAGGCCATGCTCATAAAAACAAAATCCATCCACTCTCACCTTAAACGGCACTGACCATCACTGACGTGTAGGTGTGTACGGCAGAACCAAATCGGAGAGCTAGGTAGGAGCTAGTCCATGGAATGCTTTGTAGGATAGCAGTAATACCTTGAAATCAGCCCTACCCGTAACAGAAAGCCAGTGTAGGAAAACTAGTTCTGGGGTAATATGATCAACTTTTGGGGTTCTAGTCAAGTTTCTAGCACTAGCTGAAGTTTATTTAGTGCCTTATCCAGATAGCCAGAGAGCAGTGCATTGCAGTAGTCTAATCTTGAAGTAAACAAAAGCATGGACTAGCTTTTCTGCAAATAAAGTGTTGCATGGCCACATACCATAAAATGGAACTTCCACAAACACCTCTGTGTAGTCACAACCACTCTCTTCCTGGTCTCTGTCCAAAGCCACTCCCTGCACAGGTACAGAGTACATACACACAATCAGAAAATATTCCCACTGCAGTGCATTGCTCTCCGATTGAGAACACAAAAGTCTCAGTCCGTTAGTGTCTGCACCACTGTGGCAGCTGATCCGCTCCGTTGACAGAACGCGCTCTGAGGTGAAAAAGCTTATCAGATCCCAGGAGAAGGCTGAAGTGAATCGGGCTGAAGGACTGCTGAAGCAACTGGACCAGGAGATAGCTGAGCTGAGGAGGAGAGAGGCTGAGTTCGAGCAGCTCTCACACACAGAAGACAACATCCAGTTCCTCCAGGTGATATCAATGGCTCTTTGTCCACAGCATCAGGATTTACTGCTGATATTGAAATGTTTGTATTTCTCAACAATCATCTTTTCTCTGTGGAGTTTCCAGTCTCTCTATGTCCCTTTGTTACCCAGCATCACTGTCAACCAACACGTCTACTTTGAGGATGTAAAGAAATCAGTCTCTGAGCTGAAAAGTCAAGTTGAAAAGATCTGCTCTGGAGAAATTGCCAAAATCTCTGTAACTACTGAGCCCCTTGACTTACTATAATGTTTTGTCATGATCAGTATTGAAACAGTGATATTTAATTTCCTATGTTTCCATAGTGGCAAAAGTCCACATCGTTCCACCTTCGGAGCCCCGTTGTCTTCCGTCATTTGTCACAACTCAGTCTGGACTGTCAGTTGAAGGACTAGCAACCCTTTGGAATGACGCCACGTGTCAGAAGACGAGGCCTGAACCCAAGACCAGAAAGGAGTTCTTGGAATGTGAGTAAAGAACATACTGTACAATGCACTTTAATATAAACTGGGTGGTTTCATCCCTGAATGCCGATTGTCTGACAGCGCTGTGCCTTAGCCGTGGTATAATGGCCATATACCATAGCCCATCGTGCCTTATTGCGTAAATATACTACACGCACACACACACTCACACACATACACACACACAATCACCTGGATGCACACATACATTTCACCTGTTGTTATTTCTTCATCCTCAGATTCCTGCCAGCTCACATTGGATCCCAACACAGCACATAAAATGCTGTGTCTATCTGAGGGGAACAGAAAGGTGACACAGAGTGAAAACGACTAGATTTATCCTGTCCATCCAGACAGATTTGCCAACAGCTGACAGGTGTTATGTAGAGAGGGTATGTCTGAATCCTGCTACTGGGAGGTGGAGTGGACCGGGGTGGAGGTTTATATAGCTGTCTCGTATAAAGGGATCAACAGGAGAGCCTGGGATTGGTTTGGAATCAGTAATCAGGCCTGGTGTTTGGAGTGTGGTGCCTTTGACTGCTCTTTCTGGTAAAATAGTAAACGGACTGCCATACCCCCTTTCCACCAGAGTAGGAGTGTACCTGGACCGCAGGGCAGGAACTCTGTCTTTCTACAGTGTCTCTGACACAATGACCGTCCTCCACAGAGTCCAGACAACATTCACTGAACCCCTCTATCCTGGGTTCTTCATTGATAGATCTGTGAATATAACGACACCGACACAGTGATTAAGGCCAGGATTAAATCTAAACGCTCCGCCTCTGGGTCAATCATTCTAGTAAGTTATTTGCATTGATAGGTCAATTCCCTTCCCAAGATTTTTATGTAGTCACGTAGTGTTACCTCACTGTGATTCAGTTATGGTTTTATTAATCATGGAAGAATCGATAGATTAGAATCCTATTGTATTTTGGTAACATTTATATTTGCACAATGATGTATTTAAACAGGCAGCAATGAATCTGAGCTGTATAGTTCAGTTCAGATTTGTGTTGATCGTTTAGTCCACCAGGTGGCAAACTGCAAAATTTACAAGAGCACTGCAGTTACAATGTCTTTGAAGCGCAGAGCTAGGATTTAAACCTAATCCCAATCTCATCTCTCATCATTTTAAATGTAATGAGATACATTAGGATGATTATTTATATATGCATACAACATGCAGAGTAGAGTGCTGCTATGGATTGACAACAATTGGATACAATAGTTACCATTCTGCCTGATTTTATAAAAAGATCAGTGGTTTAAACTAGGATTAGGAATTATAGGCCTAAATGATCGTTCGAAAAAAATACATAGCTAGGTTTTCAATTACTTGATCTTCAAATTATTAATATTGACACTTGATAACAAATATTGTGTTTATAAATGTATGTTTAGAAGTGGGAATTGTACAGCCATTAATGTTATGAAATGTCTCTCCAATCTACAGATGGCTGAAAACTGTAAAGATGGCTACGGCCAAATATGCCGGGAATTGCAGACACCCACTCGAACTTTATGAGTTAAAACTATATACAACATTCTTCTGTGTTTAAAAAAGCTCTATTTCTCTTGTTCTCCTATACGAAGTATTCACATTCATGAAATAATCAAACCTGCACTTCAGAAATGCACTGTGGTGAAAAACAGACTCAAATGAATACACTATATTAGGACGATATGATTGTATCTGCAGTAAAATAATGAGTGAAAAGGAAATACAATCCATAATCATCTGATTTTAGGGGAAACTTGATTGATCAAAGTTTCATAATAACTTGTCAGAGATTCACATACAGAGTGATTTTGACAGGTGTTATTATGACAAATCGAACATATCCAAACTTGCTTGACTTTTTTTCGGAATACAACACGACTACAAAGGACACCGAGAAACACGCATACCATGTAAATCGTGAAGCATAACAAATGAACACAACAATGACTACTAAAAACCGTAATGGTGCATGTCCATAGTAGCAGTAGTAGTGACATGCCTCAGTAAACATATTTACCAGCTCCATTCCAGTGGGCCCCACTTGGCTCTCTGGTCACATTCAGTGCATTATTTTCCAGAATGCCTGCCGCGCACTTGGGACAAGATTGCCATTGTCTCAGAACCCCCCCACCAGCCACCAGTCACCCCCATTCCCACTCCAAGCTCCCTGCACACTTCAAGGAGAAACGAGGATACTGTTGGTGACCTAAAAGTAACTGCCAGTGCAGAGAAGGCTTGGGCCCATTGTTTCAAGAAGTCGCACACATCACTATTGTAAAGGCGCCGCCCAATGATTCATGTAATTGCGTTCATGTTCTCAAGTAGGACAGGGGTTCTAATCCAGCCGATGTTAGACATGCACACAACATCTTTGTTATCTCATATTACATACAGTATTCTACAACAGGACTATGTTAGGTTTCTATAAGGCTTTCTCTAAGTCGCCATCCACTACTACATGATTGGAGAATAGGGAGTGATGAGACCCACACACACATCACAATCCCCTGTGCACACACACATGCATGCACACACACACCCCACACACGCACACACAGACTCACACACAAATACACACACACACACACACCATCTCAATAGACTGTGTAGAAGAGTGATGAACGTGTGTGGTGCAAGACTTCTGTTTGAGGGATTCTCTTTCATGCGAGGAGCTAAAGCCCAAACCAAGAGCTCATGAACATGGGCCCCTATGAGAGGAGTTAGTTAGATATGGGTCAGTGAACTGGAGGCAGGGATTTTTATAGTATCCAATTCTCATTGGTTCCAATAGTGTCCAACTCTTAGGCCTTTGTGTCCCTTGTATTGATAATAAGTTTAAACGTATCAGAGTTTGGGTGGTACACCTTCAATTTAGCATATTTACCGTACATGTTGATGTCTATATGATCCATACATTTTGAGGTTTATAATCTAATGTCTTTTTTGAGACATCACTTTACTTTATGAAGACATTAGGCTTATTCTGTAACTACACTTTCACTACTTATTCCACTTTGTAGGCTGGCTACTCTGTTATGACATATGTAACGTGTTAACGTGTACAACGCAAGCAGATGACCATCATATCATTCTATGGCCATTCAAGGCACATTATGACAAGAAAAACTTGAATGGGAGTGACGTAACTAGAAGGAAGTAGCCTGCCTCCCTGAGAGGGATTGAGTGGCTCGCCTACGTGGGAGTGAACTAGAGAAAGCATTGAGCTTGCAGACAACCCTTGGATAAGAAGACCCTACCGAAACCCTGCTGGAACTGACTGCATGACGGAGCGTCGCTGAAATCGTCTGCAGAGAAGCCACAAAGTAACATATTCTTATACATCTTCATCCTTGTGCTTATTTGAGTGTTTTTGTGTAAGCTATTTCTCTGTGAAATAAGATTAGCCTATTTCGAGAGCTGCCTTGCAAATGATTTCTCTTCCGTCTTTCTGGGACTGTGTAGTAAATGACAGAGGACTGAACCCCATAACGCACTTATAAGTGTAACTAAATCAACAACTACGTTTTTCCAGATAAACACACAATATTGATTGATGCAACCGACTGAGACACTCAGACGCTCGTGTTCAAGTGAGGATCAGCTCAAAGGATATCCAAAACTTATTACTGTTCGGTCCTGTTCCAACGGATTCCTGAAAAGGGGCGTACCATAAGCGAGGAGAACCAGACATTGCGCGCAGATCATGCTACTACATGGACGCATTCTGTACTGTAAAGTTGACTTGCTACTGGAACTCGAAATGCATGTGATAGAGAAGAATATCATACTTTATTTTATCTGATTAGATATGTGTATGTGCATATTTTAACAAAGAAAACAGCGTTTCCACTTTCTTTTATTTGAGGCTATATGCCATTCAGAAAATCCTGTTTGATTTCTTTGTATATTTTTTTTTGCAGGGCTAGAACAAGCGTTGCTGTGCGGGTAATACGTTGTAGGAATATGTTAGAGATGCAATGTATCGTCTGATACCATATCTAATTTTAGAGTATATCTTGTAGGTAGTCTCAACCAACCATTGGAAATGTATTTTGCGTAAAAAGCTTGCTGGGTATTGGACTATATCGCCACCATGGCAAACGATAATCCTTATGACAGTCGCTTTATTGTCGAAAAATACATCCATCACAAACTGTTAAAGAATGGATTTGTATGGGAATTTCAAGCAGAAAATGATTCTCCAAATAATGGCTTTGGGGAGCCCTCTCCCCCTAACTTCCCCGAAGTTTTTGCACGGAGGTCCCAACCCTCTGCCGCAGACGTGGACACAGACTCTCCGCTCCCAAACAGGATCCCGCAACCGGACAGACATGCCCGGCTCCATAGGGTCCTGCGCGAGGCGGGGGACGAGATTGAAATAATGTATCAGCGGGACTTTGCAGAGATGTCGGGGCAGTTGCATTTTACGCCCAGTACGGCACAAACAAGGTTTACTGCTGTAATAGAGGAGCTCTTCAGCGACGGGGTAAACTGGGGTCGGATTGTGGCTTTCTTTGAGTTTGGAGGGACAATGTGCGTGGAGAGCGTCAACCGGGAGATGACGTCCCAAGTGGACAACATTGCCCATTGGATGACGGAGTACCTGAACGGGCCCCTGCAGAACTGGATACAGGAGAATGGTGACTGGGTATGTCTGTTAATAATTCATTCCACATTTGCTCAGCATCTATCCAACTATCAAACCTTTGCATCAGTTGCAAATATAATCACTTCTCATCAGTGGCAAGTTCATAAATATACAGCTTATGTATACAGCACATGTCCACCACCATTATTGTCTAACATTTGGGGCAATATCTCAGCCAACCCTGTTATCATGACTAGGCCAGTAGCCTATGCCTACATGGACAGTGATTGATTTGTTTTCTGTTTCTGCTGTCCTCATATCTCCCGGCCAATATTTCAGTCAGTCTTAGGAAACCCTACCCTACCCCTATTCTGACTGAAGGTCAAGCACACACACCCAGAAAGCCCACACTGAATGAACGTGACTGCATTCTACTCTGTCATTTGTTCGCCAGATGTTTGGAAACGCCTGACTTCCTTTCTCTCCCCCAACATCTGTGGTTTGAGTGGAACTGCTACACAGTATGATGTCTTCCGAGGAGAAAATTGGCATGTTTCCGCAATTCAAGTTTGAATGAATGAACACAGCGTTTCCCTATTTAGAATCCACATCAAATGGGGATGTTGGGGGAGAGAAAGGAAGTGAGGTGAGCCTCTCCTCTTAGTTCATTAAATCCTGTCTGTCTGTTTTACCGCATTGCTCTAGCGTTGAATAATTTACGTCTGAAATTGGAACAGCCACACAATGCTTTCATACACTCCTATCTTGGTGCAATAGATGTCTAGGTTGTCATAATAACAACTACACTCCTTATTTTGTTAATTCACTCCTCTTTCTCATTTATTTATATATTTGCAACATCCTGGATGAGCAGAGGAACTGCTCAAATAGTGAAACAGTGGTTACAGGGACTTAACATCTAATTTGGTTTGAAGTGAATTGAAATGTCACGATATTGATGGGGCAATTTTACTGGCTCTTCATGTCCTCTTTACTTGACCCATCACTTGACCTGTCACCGTGTAGACACAGGCAGATGTTGCCAGACAAGCAGATACTGTATGAATAGACTGCTGTATAAAGGGAGAGTGGAGGTTGCAGTTGTCTGGGCTGAGCATCAACTGGAGTGGAATAAATAACATAGGCCAAAGGCTTCCACCACAAGCTCCAGGGTTGCTAGGGAAATCACATTCTCATTGTATAGTTGTGTGGTATAGTGTATAGTTGTCCCCAGAAACAAGAAGAACTCTCTGTGTGTGTGTGTGTGTGTGTGTGTCTTAATAATATATTATTGCATAGCTGTGGTAATTTCTACTTGTTCCATGAGAAAAGCAATCAGCACTAAGGTACTTCTCAAATCAAATCAAAGTTTATTGGTTGAGTACACATATTTTGCAGATGTTATCGCAGGTGCAGCGAAATGCTTGTGTTTCTAGTTCCAATAGTGCAGTAATACCTAGCAATATTTTGATTTGTTTAACACTTTTTTGGTTACTACATTATTCCATATGTGTTTGTTATGTCATAGTTCTGATGCCTTCACTTTTATTCTACAAAATAACTGACCTAAGACAGGGAATTTTTACTAGGATTAAATGTCAGGAATTGTGAAAAACAGAGTTTAATTGTATTTGGCTAAGGTGTATGTAAACTTCCGACTTCAACTGTACATAGGGCAGCTGTCTCTAAGGTTCAGGGTAGAGTACCAGGTGATAGCCGGCTGGGACAGTTACTAAGGATAGTGGTGACTGTTTAACAGTCTGATGGCCTGGAGATAGAAACTGTCCTCATTCTCTCGTTCCCAGCTTTGATGCACCTGTACTGTCTCTGCCTTCTAGATGGTTGCAGGGTGAACAGGCCGTGGCTCGGGTGGCTGAGGCCCTTGATGATCTTCTTGGCCTTCCTGTGACACTGGGTGCTGTAGATGTCCTGGAGTGCAGGCAGTGTGCCCCCGGTGATGTGTTGGGCTGACCGCACCACCCTCTGGAGAGCCCTGTGGTTGCGGGCGGTGCATTTGCCGTACCCGGCAGTGATACAGCCCGACAGAATGCTCTCAATGGTGCATCTGTAGAAGTTTGTGAGGGTCTTAGGGGCCAAGACAAATTTCTTCAGCCTCCTGAAGTTGAAGAGGCGCTGTTACCACGTTGTCTGTGTGAAGGGGCCATTTCAGGTTGTCAGTGATGTGCACGCAGAGGAACTTGAAGCTTTTGACCCTCTCCACTGCGGCCCCATTGATGTGGATGGGGGTGTGCTTTCTCTGCCGTCTCCTGTAGTCCACGATCAGCTCCTTCATTTTGTTGACGTTGAGGGAGTGCTTGTTTTATGGCAACACTCTGCCAGGGCTCTCACCTTGCTGTAGGCTGTCTCATCATTGTTGGTTGCAGGCCTACCACTGTTGTATCAAGTTGGAGATGTGCGTGGCCATGCAGTCATGGGTGAACAGGGAGTACAGCAGGGGGATGAGCATGCACCCCGTGTTGAGGATCAGCGTGGCGGAGGTGTTGTTGCCTACCTTCACCACCTGGGGTCAACCTGTCAGGAAGTCCAGGACCCAGTTGCACAGGGCAAGGTTCAAACCCAGGGCCCTGACCTTAGTGATGAGCTTGGAGGGCACTATGTTGTTGAAGGCTGAGCTGTAGTCGATGAACAGCATTCTTACATAGGCATTCCTCTTGTCCAGGTGGTTGTGCAGTGCAATGGCGATTGCGTCATTCATGGATCTGTTGGGGCGATATGAAAATTGTAGTGGGTCTAGAGTGTCTGGTAAGGTGGAGGTGATTAGATCCTTAACTAGCTCATGATGATAGAAGTGAGTGCTACAGGCCGAGAGTAGTTTAGTTCAGTTACTTTCGCTTTCTTGGGTAAGGGAACAATGGTGGCCATCTTGAAGCAAGTGGGGACAACAGACTGGGATAGGGAGAGATTGAATATGTCCGTAAACACTCCAGCCAGCTGGTCTGCACATGCTGTGAGAACACGGCTAGGAAGGCCGTCTGGGCCGGCAGCCTTATGAGGGTTAACATGCTTAAATGACTTACTCACGTTGGTCACGGAGAACGAGAGCACACAGTCCTCGTAAGCGCCGGTTCGATGTTGTTTTCCTCGAAGCGGGCGAAGAAGGTGTTTAGCTCTTCCGGGAGCAACGAGCTAAACACAGTTTATATTATTCAGATCATTTAGTTCTCAAAATAACATTTTCCATTTGTATTAGGACTATATTCACAGAGGAAGTCAAGTTCCAGTTAAAACTGCCCTTTGAATTTAGTCCATGACTTACTCTTTCCAATAGTCATTACAATAAGCATGTGTTGAAACTTTCATTTTTTACCAGCAAGGCCTGGTTTTGTACTGTACATGTATACAATATAGTTATTACTAATGATGCAATATACTCTATGTTGTATTGTTGAGACAGATGGTTATTAGATACAAATGTATATGTTTGACACCTGTTCAAAATGGGTGAGTCTTGTCTTAATCTGGTTGGTAAATCAATACACTATCAATTAAAGAAATCTGTCCAAATGGTCATCTGGCCACTGGCCTTCTATTATAGTTTTTGCCTGTGTGGTATCAATTACACTAACATCAGATTCTACACATGCTGTACAGCTACAACTTGATGATTGCATCATTCCAATAGTGTATGGATGTTGCCGTAAGACAACTGAGCTTTTCCCATGCTCTTGCACTGTCACCTTCTCAAGCATTAAATCATTTTGTCCAATTGTGAGGACTAGGAATGTACTGTCTTTGTGGGTGTTCCTTATATCTGGTCTGTTTCACAGTATGTACAGGTAAGGTTGTAGAGAAAAGTTGTTCACTATCATATTTTGAGCTGATTGTGGCCTTTCCCTCAATTTCTCTATGTCCTTTTGGCACAAAGAAATCTTGAAACGATGAGTTACAACCAATGTCCATGTCAGTCAGATGGACCCTGTAAATTTGTCAGATGGCTTAGCTTAGCTGTCAAGAAGAATTGTTCTTTCCCCCTATGGTTAAGCTGTACTCAGTGGCGGCCCGCCCAATAGGGTGTTAGGGGCTGTGACACACTGTGATTAGTCCCAAACATTTTTACATATATATAACTAGTTTCAGGAAACTAGGCGTATGTCGCGCATCACTACTTCACAGGAGAGGCATTTGAACGTAATCTTTTTAAATCAAAATGCGTTTTTTGGCGGAAATGCCTTCTGGAACAATCCATTAATTATTATGCATGAATTATTATAGAATTAATGGATTATGTTTTAAATGCTCATCATAGTTTGGTAAATGTGTAAAGGTTCCTGTTTCTCAAATATATTGTTCAAAACAAGCTGTTCAGTTACTTGCTGCTCTGCCCCTCAGTGACTGCCAGTAGCAGCAGCTCCGTGGGCGCATAGGCTGTGTGAACATGCTTAGATAGTTTTACCAGCTATTTGTTATGAGGGGGAACTGCCCCATAGCATAAATGATAAAAGCACAAAGTAAATGGACTGTCCTGGGGGCGCTTTCAAATGTGCGCTCAGTCAGAACTTCTGGGTCTGCTCTAGTCTCCCTCCCAATGAGTCTCTCGCGCCAGACTGCTTACTTCCACACGTGAGACTAGATCTTCTCTATCAGGTACAGATGGCGCTAAAGCAGTTAGCTCTCATGCCAATTCCAAGTCTTTCTAAACTAATGTTTGACTAACTCTGAAATATGAAGTTATTTCAGAATGAAAGTTAACTGGCTAGCGCATCATGCTTTGTGACATTATGTTAGCTAGCTATCCCCAGTTATATAATGTGTTTTCGAGTCATTGCGTCTGCATGACTGTTACGTTCTCCCTGGTGCACTCGTTCGTTCGTGAGCTGGCTGCACATTCTAAATAGTACAATCTAATCCGTTCAAAACAGTAGCAGCATGTGCAGCCGTGGTAATTCGGTCTTTGACATGCAAAAGTCAAATAGGTGTATTTATCCTTTAATGTTTAGAGGCAGGACAAGGTCACTTGACATCGTGGTAACGGGACCACTCTTTGCCTCGTGGGTGTCTTGTCAGTTTGGATATTTCTATGAACCCCTTTACTAAAAATAGCCCAGAGCTACATTGCAGTTATCCTAACGACAGCCTAGGATGAAGACGTATGTATTGTTCTAGTTTAGGCCACAGCAGAGAGCATCCCAATTATGAACTCTGATTCCCTACCTCTGTGTTGCAGAGTAGCCAGAGTATTCTCTGTGGGCCCATTATGGAACACACTCTCTCTATTTGTCCACCTTCTTCTATGCTGGGAAGATTTTCCAGCAAAATAAAAATGTCTGCTTTGTGCGTCAGAAAAAGTTTTCATCACAATCAAAGAGCTGCTTATAGTTGTCTTCAATTAGTTGGAAGAGTTTTGATGTTCTTTAGGTCTTGGATTCAAGCTTTGTTCTTTGTTGATGTGAGGGGATAGAGAGCCGACGTTGCTCTTTCATGTCTAAATGTAAAAAAACAAACAAAAGGCTTCTCAAATTTAAAGTCACTCACCCTCTAGTACTCGGTAGTTGGGAATGTGTCAAGGTAAGACATGAATGGCATGATGATTTGCAATTGCCCGACGACTCAAACTGTATTCTTCATCGTTCACTACATACTTCAGTCTGAGACTGCCATCATTGAAGGTTTTATACAAAGTCATCAGCGATTGGATCATCTCTAACCAATCAGTATCAAAGCCAATGACGAACTTTCAAAACTCTGCTATAACCGCGTGTGTTCTGGCTCTGGCCCAATCCACCGGTTTCTGGGACCAATCAGACATTCTAGAATGGATTTCCATTCTAGAAATCGTTGGAGGTACTCAGCTTCAGACTAATTGCAGAAACTTAGCAAGATGTGCACCACACAACTACTTGGCTATGCAAATGAGGACAGGTGAAGTGGCGGATTTCAGCTTGCATAATGAGGTTTCTCATTATCTGCTTAGTGCTAGTCTCTAACTCATTTAATGTGTTTTTACTGTGATACAAATGATCATTGGTGGTTATCATAATCACTGTACATATTCCTAACTGCCTATAATGTGGATGACGGAGAAATTACATGAATTTAGTTGGAATTACCTGCTTGTTAATGTACTCCTCAGTTGCGTGTTAATGTACTCCTCGGCTCTTACTTTTTGGCTCAGTTTGAGATGATTGCACTTAGCCTATTGCTATTAAAAGCGTTTAAATAATGTCCATTCATTTGTCTGGACAGGGCCTTTGAGCTCAATCAAAACGAATGAGGGATAACAAACCATTAATTGTGTGAGTAGAGCATAAATATCTCTTCAAACTTAATAGCAAATGCATTTTGTATGCTCAATCACTCGGGGTGGGATGCTCTGTGTCATTAAATTAACAACATTTCAGCAGTTTGTTTGAGTAGATATTCAGGTCCTCAACCATACATAGGTTGGCAGGTAGCCTAGTGGTTAGCGCGTTGGACCAGTAACCAAAACGTCGCTGGTTCGAAGACCCGAGGGGCTGTCCCTGTAGGTAGGCCGTCATTGTAAATAAGAATTTGTTCTTAACTGACTTGCATAGTGAAATAAATGGCTTTTGGCATTTGTTTGCCTCGATGAAGGACGCTAATTATCTATGTTTAGCAACAGGTGGAGCTCAATGAAGCATGTTTTACCTTGTTTATATTTCTGGTGTTTTAATAGTAGAAATACGTTCAAAGGAAGAAAAAAAGTGCTCCAAACAGTGGAACATTACTCGGGTATTAATTTCCCTGTGTATGTGCTCCTTACCAAACGCTTTCAAGTGACATTGTTTATGAAAGCGAGCTGGACGCAGAGTTGTATGTGAAAATCCCCAAAGATAAAGAAAAGAAAGACCAAGGAGGAGCTTTACTCTTTCTGGCATTTCCTCCGAATAATGGCTTCAAACGAACCGACTGCATATTTTGAAGCCGCCGTACATACCCTAACCACCTCAGGCTATGAGGTCAGAGGAGAGAAAAGAAGAGAGGAGAGAACAGAGGGACAAGTGAAGAGGAAAGATATAGGTAAGAAATGGGTGGGGACAGAAGAGAAGAGAACCAGAAAGAGTTTGAAAGGAGAAGAGAGGCCAAGCTGATAGATAGATAGATGCCAGAACGAAAATACACAAAAGACAGATACACGATACATGATACATAGAGCGGCAGTATGAAAAAGTATAAAAATACAAGAAGTCTGGAGGACTAACCTTTCCAGGGTCTTCATGATGTGGGATGTTAGCGCTACAGGTCTGATGTCATTCAGGACAGTGAGGTGCGCCTTTTTGGGCACTGGGACCAGGCAGGATGTTTTCCACAGCACAGGGACCCTTTCCAGGCTCAGGCTAAGGTTGAAGCATCGCTGGAGTATTCCACACAGTTGGTCAGCACAGACCCTAAGCACCCTTGGGCTGATGCCATCAGGGCCTGCCGCTTTCCACTGATTTAGTCTCTCCAGCTCTCTCTTCACTTGGTTGGTGGTGAAAGCCAGCCCAGGTGGGGTGTGGGGGGAAGGGGGTGTTGAGGATCAGTCCAGAGGTGGGGGGAAGGGAAGTGTTGCAGATCAGTCCAGAGGGGGCGGAGGTGGGGAGGGGGTCGCTGATTGTCTCAACAGAGGTGTTGTGAGCAAAGTGAGATTGGGACAGCCGTTAGGGTGTGTGGCCTGGGGAGCTGGAGGGGAGGGGTACAGAGCCAGTATTGAACCTGTTAAAAAATTGGTTAAGCTCATTGGCTCATTGGCTCATTGGCTCTGTCCTGGGTCCCCTCCGTCTGCCCACTGTAGAGATATTGCTTCCTATTTGCTCATTCATCCCACCTCCTCTCCCCTCTAACTATTCCCCAGGTTGTTGCTGTAAATGAGAATGTGTTCTCAGTCAATTTACCTGCTAAAATAAGGGTAAAATAAAAATTGGATCACCCTGTTGCAGGAGAACGTTCCTGCAATGCAGGACATTTTAAACTTGTAGTGTATTTGAGTTTAAAAAGGCAGTTTTAAAAGGCTTCTGAAATTTGTACTTTCCACTTTGAAATTTCAGGCTTGATTTTCCCTTTACGAAAAATGTACATGAATTATATTCCTCTTGCTGCAGGATTATTTTCCTGATGTAGCAAACTGTTTTAAATTAACACCTTTACACTTGTGGGGAGATAGCTTGTAGATTTTGTTGGAACACAACCCTGCATCCCCGCCATCACACAATTACTTATTATTTTTACATAATCCAAAAAAGGCCCATTGCGCAATCTGGGTCGGATGGGCATCATTTGAAAGCTTGTTCTATTGCCAACATGACTAGCAAAGTTATAAAATACGACCTTACAGTGTTAGGCCTTCACAAGGCAATTCAGAGAAACACATCGTCATTTTGGTGAAGTTTCTTTACAATAGACAAACATAAGCTCATTCTGTTCTGAACAACTCCTGGTATGACACCATGTCATATTGTAACTAACTGTACATCAAACATAGTGATCATAAACATTGACACTGTACAGTATTTGATTTGGAAATGTAAAGTCCTTGCTTGTTTGGTATGACATCAAAGCAATATTTATTATAATTCTCAACGTCTCATCTTTCAAAATACATCAACTCCTCTCTATTTACAGCATTTCCCTCACTCAGACAACAAACAATGGGACCAATGGGAGCAACTTCTCGTGTGGTGTTCAGAAAGTCTGTCAGTCAAGACCCATGCAGCGCTGTGAAGCACAGAGCCTGAACTCTGATGTAATTTATGGCATGTTACTGTACAGCCACTGCGTTCCAATTTAGGCGCTTATCAGGGCCCAAATCTGCCATATACAGGTACGAGCTTAAAGGGCTACGATCCTATATCTGTATAGGGAGACGAGGAAAGAATGGGAAACGAAAATGTAGAAGGATGGAGGAGAGGCGTGGGTCGGCAGTTGCTGTGTGGGCAGTTTACGATGCAGGCTGCAATGTCTGGGACTCATTGACCTGGATAATACCATGATTTAAGTGGAATAGAAAGAACATACACCTGTTCAATCGTTTTGGGAATTGTATGTCTGCATGACATCGTTTTCGAGATGAAAAGCACAAATCACAAATAGCTGACATAATGAATCATAGTGAAGCGTTGATTTTTTTCTAAAGAAAGCATTTTGAAAATAATTCTGAGCACCTCTTTTAAAAATATATATAAAACTCAGTTTTTGACTGCACTGGGCCTTTAGAATTGCAGGAAATTAACTTTAATACTAAAACCGTCAAGAGGGGGGCCACAATGTTTTTTGCCGGATCCGATGCCAAGTACAGTAAAGGACTGTATAGCATACAGCCGGTTAGGGCAGCCCCAGTCTCAGCTGCAGGCTGACTTGGGGGATCCGTTGTTGACCAAAGCAGATTTGTAATCTGATCGTAACTGATTTCGATCTGTTTCTCTGAATTGCCATGTGAAAACCTAACTCTGTAAGATTATATTTTATAACTTAGCTGGTCATGTTGGTAATAGAACAAGCTTTCAAATCATGCCCACCTAGCGGACGATATTGCCACGCCTATTTGCCCTATCTTCAATCTTAGCCAACTAGAAAAGTGTGTGCCCTCAGGCCTGGAGGGAAGCAAAAGTAATTCCGCTACCCAAGAATAGTAAAGCCCCCTTTACTGGCTGAAAGAGCTGACCAATCAGCCTGTTACCTCTAGTAAACTTGGAAAAAATGGTGTTTGACCATATACAATGCTATTTTACTATAAACAAACTGACAACAGAGTTTCAGCACGCTTACAGGGAAGGACATTCAACAAGCATGGCACTTACACAAATTACTGATGATTGGCTGAGAGAAATTGATGATAAAAATATTGTGGGAGCTATTTTGTTAGACTTCAGTGCGGCTTTTGACATTATTGATCATAGTCTGCTGATTGAAAAACCTATGTATTATGACTTTACACCCCCTGCTATATTGTGGATAAAGAGTTACCTGTCTAACAGAACACAGAGGGTGTTCTTTAATGGAAGCCTCTCCAACATAATCCAGGCAGAATCAGGAATTCCCCAGGGCAGCTGTCTAGGCCCTATACTTTTTTCAATCTTTACTAATGACATGCCACTGGCCTTGAGTAAAGCCAGTATGTCTATGTATGCGGACTCAACACTATACACGTCAGCTACTACAGTGAGTGATATCACTGCGACACTTAACAAAGAGCTGCAGTTAGTTTCAGAATGGATGGCAAGGAATAATTCAGTCCTAAATATTTCAAAAACGGAAAGCATTGTATTTGGGACAAATCATTCCCTAAACCCTAAACCTCATCTAAATCTTGTAATAAATAATGTGGAAATTGAGCAAGTTGAGGTGACTAAACTGCTTGGAGTAACCCTGGATTGTAAACCGTCATGGTCAAAACATGTTGATACAACAGTAGCTAAGATGGGGAGAAGTCTGTCCATAATAAAGCGCTACTCTACCTTTTTAACAGCACTATCAACAAGGCAGGTCCTACAGGCTCTAGTTTTGTTCAACGCGGACTACTGCTCAGTTGTGTGGTCAGGTGCCACAAAGAAAGACCTTGGAAAATTACAATTTGCTCAGAACAGTGCAGCACGGCTGACCCTTAAATGTACACAGAGAGCTAACATTAATAATATGCCTGTAAATCTCACATGGCTCAAAGTGGAGGAAAGATTGACTTCATAAGTACTTGTTTTTGTAAGAAGTGTTGCTGAATGCACCGAGGTGTCTGTTTTAAACTACTAGCACACAGCTCGGACACCCATGCATATCCCACAAGACATGCCACCAAAGGTCTCTTCACAATCCCCAAGTCAAGAACAGACAATGGGAGGCGCTCAGTACTACATAAAGCCATGACTACATGGAACTCTATTCCACATCAGGTAACTGATGACAGCATTAGAATCAGATTTAAAAACCAGATAAAAATACACCTTATGGAACAGCTTGGACTGTGAAGAGACACACACACACGCACTCTACACACATGTACACATGTTGTATTGTAAAAATGTGATAGTGGAGTAGTGGCATGAGAAAACCCACTAATTTTGCTGGACCCCAGGAAGAGCAAGGCAGCAGCTAATGTGCAATACCTGAGCCAGATTGCGATTTATGATGTAAACAGCAACAGTAATTGTGTGATGGCGGGGAAACAGGGTTGTGTTCCAACAAAACAACTACAAGTCTGCTTGCTCCAGTTGGGCTCTCAAGTGGCCCAGTGGTCTAAGGCACTGCATCTCAGTGCAAGAGGCATCACTACAGTCCCTGGTTCAAATCCAGGCTGTATCACATCCAGCCGTGATTGGGAGTCCCAAAGGGCGGCGCACAATTGGCTCAGCGTGGTCTGGGTTAGGCCGGTGTAGGCCGTCATTGTAAATAAGAATTTGTTCTTAACTGGCACAGCTAGACTCTTCTATGTGTCATAAAACTGCATTGAAATTACTTTGGAGAGGTGTGGTGTTGCCACTTGGTTATGTAATGTTTATTTAACTAGGCAAGTCAGTTAAGAACAAATTCTTATTTACAATGACTGCCTACCTACAGGGACAGCCATAGTAGTACGGCACCCCTGGAGCAAATTAGGGTTAAGTGCCTTGCTCAAGGACATATTGACAGGTTTTCACCTTGTCTGCTCAGGGATTTGATCCAGCAACCTGTCAGTTACTTTTAGTTACTACATTTTTTGGTCTTATGTTGCACCTATCCCACATTTTCCAGGAATATTCCTATCATGTTACTGAATGTATCCAGAGTATTTTCAGATTTCGTTATCAACAAATGCGGCATAAAGTAAAGTAAATGTAAAATACACATAAAATCAGCATTGTAATGTTTGGATTCAGTGTTGTCAGGTGAACTGTTGTGTACTCAACTTTGGTCTAATAATTTCCCCATTATCTTTAAACTGTTCCCTTTCAATTGCTACCATGATTATACATATGCTTTTCATATTTCTTCTGTAAGAAACATTTCAATTTAGCCCTCCCTATCCATATAGGCCAATCCCCACAAGTGTAAAGGGTTAAAAACTGTTAACGAAAACTTTTTTACACCCAAACCCTACACATCTCCAGATTAGATGAATGACGTTGTTAATGCCATTGGGGACCAAACATGACGGCCATAGGCTTTGTTCTGGCTTAACCCATGCTGTATGGGACATCAAACCCTTTAACCAACAACGTCTAGTGTTTGGAATGTAGCCTGAAGATAAGCATGTTTAAGTGAAGATGTCAGTTTCGTTTCGTACAGTGTTATGTATTTCGGCAGCGTTAAGGTATCCGATGACTGTCTTGATCTTGCACGGAGATGTGGACAAAGCACCCTGTCAAGTCTCAAAAAAGGGAGGCTTTTTTTTCTCGCTCCTGTAGCTGTGGAGTCATCTGTCCCCCACACAAAGGGAAATCCGATTTTGTTTGACAAAAAAAACCTGCCAGTACCGTGCAAGCCACCCCCCTCCCCTTGTAAACACGGCTGATTCAACCACCCACACAAAAGTTGTCAGCCCTGAAGGCTGGCACATAGGAACACTTAACTGTAAATCCATGTCACCCGCTCAAAGCAGGCACAGACACATACTGTACACGTAAACAAACAAGTACAAAGACGAAAATTATTCAGACTTGCATAAGAACATAATACTGAATGTACACACAGAATCCATACACACACAGGTACACATGATGAAAACAGAAATGGTCAAAATACACACATTCAGATCAATATAAACACTTATGTATTTGGTATTGCACCATGGGTCTTACGTGTGGGAGGGTGTGTGGGCAGGTTTGGGGGCTTGCTAATGGAATTAGTCTGGGTACGGATTGCTTTGTTCCCTTAGATGTGTTGCTTTTAAACAGTCTGTTCTGCAATTGCCTCAGTCTCAATTCTGTGATTTGTTAATTTCCTCTCTATACAACCAAAATAAAAGTCTCTCTTGCGTGTTCATGTAAATACTGGTTATCTACCATATTTGTTTGTGTGTTTTGCTTGTCTTAATGTTGTGATGCAGTGCTGTGTGCTTCCCATGTCTCTCTGTTTCACTCTGTGTACAAGCACTAGTTTGTTTTATTGTCCATTTTTATCCTGTCTTTGGGTCTATTAAAACACAAGTAGGTGCGCTAGTTGTTGAAAATGGAATGATTTTACATGCAATTCTGAAAATATATGAGCATTTCTCTCTACACTGATCTGGAATCAGGAAACTGTCCCTCTAAATCTAAGGGCTCTATTTAATCCAAATCGCTGAAGCTCTGCAATGTAGCGAGATTGAAATTAAAAGGTAATTTCCGATTGAGCTGACATACAGTATGCAGTGTTTACCGTGAATACATTCTCCGCGAACACGGGAACATTACCTTTAAATGTGTGTCGCGCTAACTAACTAGTGTTTTCATTAACATGCCATTACAGACCAATTTGTCTCAGCGGAGGTTTGTCAAAAGTGTGGCAAAGCACATGCGTCCATTCCAAGTTGTTTCTTCTCTTGGCTCGCGTTGTCTGGAGAAAACAGATTCTGGTTTCCCTTAAAGCAGTGAAGAGGGGCTGAAGCCAAGTGTTCCCCCTCTCCGGTACCTCCGGGTCAGGTTCTGGCTCTGTCACTTGCCATCTGCTGCACTGTTTGCACCCGCCATCGCAGGGCTTGTAATCCCAAAAAAGTGCACAGACAAAAAAAGAAATGTCCTACCAACGGTCCAACTAGAGCTCAGTACGAGAAAACATGAATACCCCTCTTTCATATGTTCACAGTAAGCCTCTCCCTCGGGACTAGAGATAGCCAGAAGACCAACAACTCAGCTCCCATTCATAACTGCAATGATTTGGGACAATATTACCTCTCTCTGTTTCCTCACTGTGGTTTTAACATCATGTATTTAGGGTATTTTGTGTGCCCTTTACACTGTTGTGCCCTCTGTTGAACAAAATGAAGAGGGCGATACTCTTAAAAAAACTGTGTTCTACCCAGGAGCCGTTGCTCCCTGCCACTGTTGAAAGTTTGGATAAGTCAACCCGTAATTATGTATTTTAGGTTCCCTCCTATGTGAAATGAATTATTAACCATGCTGGGGAAGGAGGCAATCTTCTTATGTTAACATTAAACATAATGACCTTTTGAAAATTGAAAGTCGCTCATTAGCTAGCAATGAGAAAAATTCTGCTCTTGACGGTAATGCCTCTGGTCAGCCAATAGGGCTGAGATATTACACAGTACTTCAGTGGTGCTTTGAGTTGGGGCCATTTAAAGCTCACATTTAGGTTGTATCCCAAACTCGAAGATTAGAATACATTTTATTAAGAATGTCTTAAAATCAACACTCATCCATGTTCCACTGAACTGCTCATAGGCACATGGCTGCATCGATGATGATTCTATTAGCTGCATGTTTTCAGTAATTTAATCAAATGAATGATGCTAAGGTTTCCATAGAAAGTGCAAGATCACTGGCAGGCTTCGGTCTTATAAATAAATATTGCATCACCGCTCTCTTGTGCTCTGTCTGTTTCCCCCCTCCCTTTTCCATTTCCTCCTCCCTTCCCTGTAGCCAATTTCCTGTGTAAATGAATAATTAATGATGTTGTAAATATCCAACCCTAAATGGACCACCCTCACAACAAGAGGGCCATGTCCTCTTCTCTGCCGCCCAGTCATGTTCTTGCATGTGGACACAGCGGGAAGCGATGTGTCCACTCCTCACAGATGCGTGTCGTGTCGTCACAAGACGTCATGGGGAGGGTTGACAGCAAGCTAAACATAGAAACCCCTGCAGTGCAGTGTACACATCATGCACATCACATTTATTAACATGCAATGTACAGAATGCTTCCTGCTTTGCTCACATTGTCCTCCATTGCTGGCTGTAAATATAGGCTATATGACAAAGCATCTAGTAATGCTCCGTTGATGTGCTTGTGTTATAGCGCTTAAGGAGCTAGGTTGAACACTTTGACTCTATGGAATCAATTGTATCGTCCATAAGAATCACAAGTGAAAAATACACTACCATTGTGAATTCTGGCTTGAGACCATCTGTTGCTCAACCTCAGCGACCACCAAGCTCTATTACATGTGTCAAACTCAAGGCCTGCAAGCCTATGAAATCCATCCTGCGGGTGGTTTGAGTAAAAAAAAATATGGACATGCCTAAAACCAAATCGAAACTGTAAAGAAATTATAATAACATTTACATTTACAACCCTACATTTATAGTCTCTTCACTCTGTCGAAAAACCATTGAAACAAAAGCTAGACAATCATGTAGCATTGAAAATTCCAGAGGGCCGTACTTAAAATATTATACATTTTAAGTGCGGCCCTCTGGACCTCAGTGAAGACTGAATTTGGCCCTGTGGAGAAAATTAGTTTGACGCCACTTCTCTATCAGAAGGGATTGTCCACTCGTAAGACTGAGGACATACAGTACCAATTCCAACCCAACCCTACCTCACCCTACCCTCAATCTTCATTGTGTCCGGGGATTTCCTGGATCACACAGAAGCCATGGTCAGTGCAGCTGGATTAGTGAGAGGCACGCGCGCCAGGGTCGTAAGTTGTCCCCATGCCTCATTCACAAACCACAATGGGTATTATCCCTACAATTCGTAAATTGTGTCGTAATGGGGTCGAGCCTTGGCCACAAACAGGAAGTCTTTATGTGGGGCGCCCTCATGTCTTCCTTCTATCGCCTCCGGGTTAGCCCTGCCTTGGCAACACATTTTCACCATCCATGCCACAGCTGAGGCTTCAGAAAGGGCAGCAGCTACATAGTAGGCCTTTTCAAATTTATATAACTAGCTTAAGTTCAAGTGTTTCCCCCGCTCTTGGGTATTTTTTTTAACGACATCATCAGCAAGAGATAAGTGACCTGGTATGATCAAATTCAAATTAAGATCAAGATTCGTTGTGGCTACTAAAAAAGACCATTCACTGCCTCTCCCAAAACATTTTCCATCTGATATTTCTTCTGCAAGGGAGACATAATTGTGCGTCTGTATTCAGTCATACAAGGGCTTTCTTCAGCCAGAGGAGAAAGGCAGGACCCATCTCCTGATCTTAGGACCGTAGTGATCGATACAGATACATATCGGGATATTATTTTTGACCATATCGCAACATTATTTTTGCGCTAGTTGGCTGTACCTTCACCCAAACTCCAGTATTTTTTCTTCCATAGCTTGTTCTCCATCTTATTTTTAAATAGTGAGCCAATATGTTTTCAGCACTTTTATTTCCCTGGCTTATCAAAACGAGTTTTCTCATGGCTCTCTCTTGTCTCTCTGAAGCAGACATATGGTGAGTAATATGTTTGGAACATCGAATCGCAAATAAAAAATCACAGTATCGAATCGGAATACATATAGAATCTTGAGAATTGTGAAAACCTCAATGCATATCGTATCGGCACCTAAGTATCGTGATAATATCGTATCGTGAGGTCCCTGGCAATTCCCAGCTCTGCAGGACCGCATAGTGATTGATAAGCATCTAAACTCCTTTTAAGTTGGCAAATAGTTCAGGTGAAGCTGTTGCTGGTGATGTTGGTGGCAGCAAATTAGAGTCCTCTCAGAGGCTGACTCTGGCTCCTCCCACTGCTCAGCGTTCACCTTTGATGAGAGCTGATGGGGTTTGAAGTTCCCTTGAGGGTTGGAGAGGGGGATGGCGATGAGGGCGTATACCTGAGTGATGAAGGGAGATGAAAGTGAGGGAACTGTCACATTCCAATGTAGTGGGATGTAGTCGAGTGAAGACACTTTCTCACAGATTTGCATGTGTACACACACACACACACACACACACACACACACACACACACACACACACACACACACACACACACACATGCACCCAAATACACATATACTGTAGGTGCTAGTGCTTATAACCACATTCAGGTACAGTATATTGTATGTACTCACACATACACACACACATTTGTACTTTGCTGCAAAGAGGACGCCTCACAACCATCCTTGTGTTTGTTTGGCAGAGAACACTCTTGGGAAGGTTGAGAAATTAATTCATCCTACAAGCTGCTTTGTGGTTGTTCTGCCCAGCTTAGCTTCAGAAACAAAATATGTCCATGGAGCTGTCTCTACCCCAGTGAGCTGTCTCTACCCCAGTGAGCTGTCTCTACCCCAGTGAGCTGTCTCTACCCCAGTGAGCTGTCTCTACCCCAGTGAGCTGTCTCTAGTTAGATCCTGAGTGGTGCAGTGGTCTAAGGCACTGCATCTCAGTGCAAGAGGCGTCACTACAGTCCCTGGTTTGAATCCAGACTGTATCACATCTGGCTGTGATTGGGAGTCCCATAGGGCAGCGCACAATTGGCTCAGCGTCGTCCAGGTTTGGCTGGGGAAGGCCGTCATTGTATGAATTTGTTCTTAACTGACTTACCTGGTTTAATAAAAATGATGTACTAATGTATATGAAAGTAGCAATAGCTTTTATGTATTTCATAATGCACAGAGGGGACGAATCCTAACTGGAAATGAGTGTTTGTAACTCGGACTAAATCATGCAGTGATTTCATTGGTAGACCTGAGCGCTTTATGAACAAATCTCAGTTAGGATTCGGGCCCAAGAGAATATAATAGGTTACCTATATTCGTCTTGTTTAAATGCCATTACATTTGAGCTTAAAAGTATACAGTGACTACAAGTGTGAGCCAAACTAAGGCTAGTTCTATATATTGAAGTGTCTGCATTTTTATGGAGGGACACACATTCAATCTGAAGATGTAACTCTCATATGGCTTGTTTCTGTTCACTTCCTGTTTTGTGATTTTCCTCGATCAAGTGCAGTCTGGGAAAATGAAGCATAGTTATCTAGATGTGGTTCCATGGTACAATAAAGACCATGGCGAGGTGAAATTCTAAATTCAAACCATTGGCTTTTTAACATTGGGACCTATAAAGTTCTGAAATGTAACCCTTTGTTCAATTGTCAAAGTATTTAGGCGGAGTAGTGAAAATCCTAATGAAGGAAGAAGAACAAGGTGAGCGCCTGGTTGTCTCATGTTTCTCGTCTTGTCGCTACGTAAAGTTATAGCAGTAACTTCACCGTGTGGGCAGAGGAGTATTTACCAGAGACTGTGTGGTGGAGACAATTTGTGTGGAATTGTTTCTGTTTGTTTTGATAGTCTGTTCATTTCACTGGCATAACCCACACAGTCATTAAACCCAGAAAGGTAGTTTAACACCTCTGTGATACTGATGGAGAGTAACTGTCAATCACAAGTGGCTAGAACAATTGATGCTGTTGACAACGGTACACATATATGCCCACACACGCACAAAATATCAGTGCCACTGCCACACATATGCTGATTACACTTCCTCTCGCTCATGCAAACAGACTTGCATTATTCAAACTCAAACATGGACTGCTATTACACTCAGACAGACACTCTACAACACACACATTCTGAAGCAGGAGATTGTATCTCCACAGGGGCAAGGGGGCGGGCATAAGGGGAACACAGTGGCAGATGGGTGATTTAGCATTCTGGGAGCCCAGAGGGTCGCCCCACAACTTCACAAGGTGGGGAGGGGGGCAAGATGAGACGCATAGCAACACACTCACTTTCTGCTCAACACAAATGTATGTATGTACCATCGTCTGTGTATTTGTTTGTATTCCTTTCAAGGTTGTTTTTTTATCACATTGCTCTGTGCCCCACTCGTCCTGGAGCCTCAATCTGTCATACTATGCTTTGGAATATGTGCTTTTTAAGATCTCTGGGGTTGATTTAGAAGGCTGCTCTTTAGGGGCTCCAATAGATAGCTGGGTAGTTGGGGGGTGATGCTATGGTTCAGAGAGGAGAGAGAGTATGGCGTATGGCTGTCTGAGTAATGAGCGTTAGCACTTTGACTCGATGCCCCTAGGGCTGCCACTGAAGAAGACCAGAATGAATGGTTAACAACGCAATGGGGACGATTGATTTGAAGGCAAGCTAGAGGTTGCATTTGCACTATGGCTTCAGTGACAGTGCTATAAAGACAGATGGAGAGTGAGGCCTTGAGAATGGAGAGCTGACACTATGTTATTTAGTTTTTTTACTTATTGTGTACATAATGTTGTGACAGAAAATAACATCTAGACATCAGAACAGCGATTACTGACCTCGAACTGGAATGTTTTTTGTTTAATGAATCCGACGCAAAGGATATACTGCTTTCTCGGGAACAGTCCCAAACCCCCATCATCTTCGTGAAGAAAAGACCGACAATAATAAGACAGCCTATAGAGAGGAGGTCAGAGACCTGGAAGTGTGGTGCCAGGACAACAACCTCTCCCTCAATGTGATCAAGACAAAGGAGCTGATTGTGGACTACAGGAAAAGGCGGGCCGAACAGGCCCCAATTAACATCGACGGAGCTGTAGTGGAGCGGGTCGAGAGTTTCAAGTTCCTTGCTGTCCACATTAGCAACAAACTATCAAGGTTCAAACACACCAAGACAGTCGTGAAGAGGGCACAACCGCACCTTTTCTCCCTCAGATCCTCAAAAAGTTATACAGCTGCACCATCGAGAGCATCCTGACAGGTTGCATCACCGCCTGGTATGGCAACTGCTCGGCATCTGACCGTAAGGCACTACAGAGGGTAGTGCGTATGGCCCAGTACATCACTGGGGCCAAGCTTCCAGCCATTCAGGACTTATATACTATATACCACACACTCACTGGACTCTACCCACACACTCACTGGACTCTACCCACACACTCACTGGACTCTACCCACACACTCACACATACCACACTGACACTCCAACACACATATACACACACACACACACACACACACACACACACACACACACACACACACACACACACACACACACACAATATACGCTCACACACACACACAAGCATATTGATGCCACACACACTCACACATAGACACTCTCTCCCGCTCTTCACATACGCTGCTGCTACTCTGTTTATTATCTATCCTGATTGCCTAGTCACTTTTACTCCTACCTACGTACATACTACCTCAATTACCTCAACTACCTTGTACTCCTGCATATTGACTCTGTACCCCCTGTATATAGCCTCGTTATTGTTATTTTATTGTGTTACTTTTTTTGTTTGTTTGTTTGTTTTTTACTCTTTCTTGAACTGCATTGTTGGTTAAGGCTTGTAAGTAAGCATTTCACTCTAAGGTCTACACCTGTTGTATTTAGCGCATGTGACATATAAAGTTTGATTTGTTTTGATTGATTTTAACCTTGACCCGTCAGACGTTTCCGGGACCGGTGGTTCCACCCTGTCCTCACCCTGTCCTCACCCTGCTTCCTTGTATTGAAAACACCACAGGGACTATTGTGGCTTTGGCAGGACATTTATCACCTGCTGGCATCATTTGGACAATGCACTTGGATGGACCGCATTGTCCACGTCAACCTTTCCTAGCAGAGGTACAATGTGTTGTGAATGAGAGGTCATCAAATGCTAACTTAATATTAGTATGGTACAATGCGACAGAGATGGATTTATTTTTATTTTTAATTGCCTTCGTTTGCTCAGTTTGGCTCTTGCAGTGATAAGAAAACAAGTTTTGAGTCTCAAACTGTTTCGAAATTGAAACACAGAGAAAGGGACCAGCTACTGTTTTGACGCGAATGCAAATATATGCAAAGGAGAAAAATCCCCATTTTAGAAGGCATGATCTCTGCTCTGTTTACCATCTTGTTCCCCTGACAGAAATTGAAAGTCCCCTTGGTATTCCCCCCTGCAAAAGGAGAACAAACTCAAACTTCATAACAAAACCCCTGGCGGTTTAGATACTTAGTTGTAAGTACCATAAGGCTGGCAATAGGTAATAAAGCCACTATAAAGCTATCAGATATGCGTGATGAATTATGCTATTTTGAATATGAATGACATATTTTATGACATGGCTGATGAAGTGTGACAATATTTTTTACATGAAAATAAATAATTACATTCCTTTTTTGTTGGGTCTTGATACAATGTGTGTCTTGAACGCAGCAAGTAACAGTCATTCAAACATATACGCCTCTCCTAAAGACATAATAGCTACATCTGAGAAGTCATGCTTTCACGGCAAGGGTGGAAAAAAATCTGTCACTGATCTAACACCAGACAGCCTCATAGGGGAAAATTGTTTGTTCCACACTTTTATCTGGTGATGAGGTCACTGGCTCCAGCGTCACTCTTTGGGTTTTGCAAAAAGCCGCTTTATGGAGGATTACGCCCAGAGACGATCACACAAGACTAGGCCTCGCAGCAGAAAGATGTAACAGGAGAGCGGGTCGACCTGAATCGTTGATTCTCATTGTTCTGTTTGGGAAGAGATAACTCTTGAGGAAAAATGGAAAAATAACATCTTTCTGTGCAAATTGGTAACCCTGGCTTTCTGTCAATTTTATTTTGAAGGTCCAGATGGATGTGAAGCTCATGCAGGCCATGTATTCACAGTGCTTAATACTGTATTAAGATGGTCTTACTGGACTAATTCAATCAGTGGTTTTTATGAGAAATTTGATACCATGAATAGTGATTAATAATCACTACCTGACATGTTACAGCAGAGACCAGCAAAGTTGTGATGGCATTGACAATGCAATAATGCATTTGCAGTATGCAAGCGTAGCTTTACAAGAAGAGGCACTTAAGGCATTGAAAATCAAGCGTTCCTCAAAAGTTCAATAACGCATACTCAAGATGCGTAGAGTTTGAAGCAATAGTTTTGTTTTTGAGAAGTTCAAGTGTCGAAAGAGTGCTCTGAAATCGGATTAGATTGCTATAGCGAATTTACGAAAGCACCCACTGTCTTCCTCTCGCTCTGTGGCTACCCAAGCCTATTAGTCTCGGTGCCAGTCTGTTTAGCTATCATTCCACTCTTTACCACTCCTGTCATGGTATAATGAGACAGAGTACAAGGAGTGGAATGTTAGCTGGTACCCAGGCTACACGCCTATTGCACAGAGAGCAAAACAAAGCCAGACTGTCTTACTCACCCCTACATCAATGCTTTCCTCTCATTCATTTTCCTGGCCAGGGTGAGATCAGCTGATACCCAAAAACACACAGAACAAATGAGCGAGAGGTAAAGAGAGGTCATTGAACTTTTCCCTGGTTTCCAGCCTCAGACAGAGAAAAGGGGGAGGCATGCGTGGGTGTTGAATGAGAAGGGGAGTCAGTCACGGGTAGGCGTGTGTGGGTGTCAGGGGAAGTTGGGGGTGGCGTGGGTGGAAGAGGCTGGCGGTGAGCTCTGCTTACAGCGTGGTTGGGGGGGATACATGAGAGGCCCCAGCTTGAAGCATTTCCAGAAACAGCCCCCAAAACAACCCCCCCTCTTTACCGCTCACCCATGAGCTAATGCTGAAAAAATGTTTTCTCTTTCTGCTCCCCTCTCTTTTTGTCTGGTCGAACTAGGGGAACCTTTTCATCTGGGCCTCCACGTGGTCTGGTCACCACCCACAAAGCTTCTGTGACCTGGAGAGAGGGAAGAGTTGGCAGGAGGACAGCTCTTTCTAGTTGTCTCTTTCCATCTCTCGTTTTCTTTCTTTATTCTACTTCATGTCTTTTATATATTCCTCCTCTCCGCCGCAGTCTGGAAGTTGCTGTTTACCACAGAGATCAGATGAATGTGAAACAACATGAAAGAATGTAACCCTGTGCAGGCTTGTGGATTCCCAGGCTAGGGGAAAAGACTACGGTGGTGAGCGTAGGCAGGAAATGGACTTTCCCTGCTTGTAAAAGCAAAATTAGCTTTTTTTGTTTTGAACATACCAGTCGGTCTTCATTTAGTTTTTTTGTGGTGATATGTATCCTTGATTCCCCTCTGTATGGAATGGACTGCTGAGAGAAAAAGCTTTTTTCAATGCATTTGGTATCATCTTCACTAATTGAAATGGCTGTGAAGTAACATAATATGATCATAGCTGTTGTTAATTGAGATGTATGAGGCAATTGTATTTAAATATTGGTCCATACTGTTCAATAAGAGCATCCAATGATTGATCTGATGTTCACTAACCTTGAAAAGCACTGCAATATTCCCCTGCAATGTTTCCCTCAGCAGTGTGTGTGATTGTGAGTGTGAGTGTGTGTGTGCGTGCGTGCGTGCGTGCGAGAAAAAACAACCCTAGAGAGATGCATTAGTGTGTCACATGGTATGAAACTGGACATCCCAGCACTGCAACATGTTCAAGCGCCAAGATAACGTAAACATTCACTTAGCGACACTTCCAATCTTAGAATGGACGGGTTGACATTCTTTACATGCCTGGTTGCAGTCAGTGATGACTCATTCCTACCACTAAAATAAACCTTCCTCTTTAAGATGAAATAACAAGTCTCTATGATGTAGTTCATGAAGGGGACATTCCCCTTATTTGCACTGGCTGACTCATAGCCAGACACTTATGGTTGCCATTTCTGGACCATAATGATTTAAGGGGGGGGGGGGGGGGGGGGGGGGGAGCGGAAGCCATATGTTTTGCTCACATGGGCGTTTGTTTGTGTTTTGGTCTTTTTTCCCCCCTACTAAGGATAATGTTCTATCATTATAACTCAGTCTTCATCACTGTAGGCTGTCAACTTTACATAATACTGTAACGCTAACTCAGAATTTTCCTCAGTGGGGCTACCCATTATAGTGAATCTGAAACTGGTTTATTCAAGCAAAATTACTTGAATGAGAAAACACCCCTTTTGGAGACAAGATGTAAAAAGTGATTATAATGTATCTTGGCTGAGCTAGCGCAACACGTTGGTATTGGTAATCAAACATCAAAAGGGTGTTGAAATAATGTGTTCTACATCAAGAATACATGCAAGGTTGAAGACTAGACTGCTTTGAAGTCATAACCTGGACAACACTGGGCGTCGCCTCATGGGTCTCCCGGTCAGTATCGAACCAGGATCTGTAGTAACACAACCAGGATCTGTAGTAACTGCAATGCAGTGCAGTGCAGTGCAGTGCTTTAGACCACTGCGCCACTTGGGAGGCCCATAAGATGCTTTATTGAGCTCTTCTAGCTGTGCCGTTGAAGAAGTAGAACAAGCCCACTTGTAGTCGTTTTGTTTGGAACACAGCCCTGCACTTCACACAATTACTGTTGTTTACGCAATCCAAACACGGTCCATTATAAATCTCAATCTGGGTCAGGTAGATAGATAGATAGATAGATAGATAGATAGACATTTCTTTGTCAAGCAGCTACAACAAAAACACAGGGCAGGTGCAAAATGCCAGAACGAAAATACACAAAAGACAGATACGTGATACATGATACATAGAACGGCAGTATGAAAAAGTATCGAAATACAAGAAGTCTGGAGTGAAAATAAAGCTATAAAAAGACATTGCATAGTATGAGTGGTTGGCTGAATATGTACACTATACATTGGTGGATGGTTAACTATGCTATACAGGTCGATGGCAGAGAAATACTTCAATAGCTAAAAATGCGTATGATATGAGTGAGGGTAATAATAGTTTACTTAATAGACATACTGGTTAAATGAACAGGTAAGTGAATATTTTGCATGGTTAAATTAACTGTACAGGTAAATATACAGTTAAAATTACAGGTAAGTGAATATTAGCATGGTTACATTAACTGTACAGGTAAATGACAGGAAGAGCTACTTAAATAGCTAAATGTGTGTATGATATAATTTTGGGTAATAATAGTAATTCCCTTAAAATACAGTCCTTAGTGCGCAGGGTTTAATTACAGATAACTGCACATATTGCACATTCGATATATACTAAAAGCAATGAAAAAAGATACAACTGACAGGATACTAATATGCATTCCTGAGTGAATGACTACGTAAGTTAAGTCCAAGAATTACTTGCAATATTGCACGTGATATGATATAACAACTGTACATGAGTATGTATAAACAGACCTGAATGAATAAATAAGACCTGAGTGAATGAGTGATTACGGACCAGAGTTACTCACGGATGGATGCACAATTGTTAAACTAGGTGGGTATAATTTGACATTTTGTTCAATTGCTATCATGACTAGTTAAATTATAAAATATGATCTTACAGTGTTAGGCTTTCACAAGGCAATTCAGAGAAGCACATCGTAATTTTGGTGGGTATAGAAGGGAGTCATAAGTGCATTCAGATGCATGTTCTGCAGTGAATTCTCTTCACAATAGACAAACAGGCTCATTCTGTTCAGGACAGCCTAGGGTATAAAGCTATGTCATCTTGTAACTGTATATCAAACATAGTGATCATAAACATTTACACACTATATTATATGAGTTTTATGATATGGAAATGTGAAGTGCACATTTGGACTCACGGGTGTTTGGCAAGCTTGTATGACATTTAGGTGGTTATCAGTGTCCAAATCTGCCATTTTCAGCCCGTATACGTGTACGAGTGTAAAAGGCTACCTCGACCATGGGATCCCTTTGCAGACCAAATGGAACAGCTGTATAGAACGTATTCTGTTAACAGGAAGCCGAAAACATTTGCTTTCTTTTTTCTCTGTGTATGTGTGTGTGTATGTGCGTACGTGTGAGAGAGAGCGAGAGAGAGAGAAGCTTTAATCGCTACTTTAAACACTGCCAACCTCAGATACCTCTTCTAGAGAGTTTCTTAAGAAAGGATTACAAGACTTATGTACAGTATGGCCACACCCACTTGGTTTGTAGGGCAATAAAGGCACAATCTTCAGGGTGCATTGTATGGAATGCCACTCTGCATCTCTGCTACGCAAGAGATAGACATAGTAGAATGAAACTAGTGCAGTGAGATTGTGACCACTGCATTCCACATTTAGACATAGCGATATATACTGTAGATCAGGCCTTACATTTGCCCAGTTGTGGTGAATCTCTTCCATTCTCAGAACTGGTGAGGCTTTCTATAGAACGGTATCATTTGTGAAGATTAAAGATCTAAAGCAAAGGAAGTTGATGTGTTAATGGAGTGGTGCAAAGTCAAAAAAGAAAGAAAGGAAACCAACCGTCCAGACTCACAAATCTGTTTTGGGGGAAAATGGTAGCTTCTGTACAATTGTGACTTGTTTCAAGAAACTAGGCGTATGTTGCAGGTCACTGCTTCACCGTAGAGCCATTTGAACGTAAACTTTTTTTATAAAATCAAAATGCGTTTTTTGGCAGAAATGCCTTCTGGAACATGTGAAGTTTCATGTGCCTTGATAACAAACTTGTATACCATCTGTAAATACGAATAAAATTGTTTAGCCACAGAAAAAGACAGCAACCTTCACTCTAGCCATGATTGGCTGGACATGCCGAGGCTTCTGTCTATTTGACCTGGTCAGTATGTGTAGGTAATCCTGTCTAAAGCTGCATAGTAGAACTGCATAAGTATTGCTCTCCACTTTCTGGAGGACCTAGTTTTGAAATCAGTGGAATTAGAGGATGATCGCTAAGGAGAAAGGAGAAAACACCTGTCTCCGGATTACATCTTCAAACTAAGGGCAACCATGGCATTCGTGACAGAGAGACGCGTCCATCCATTATGTATACGGGTAAGATAGTCTAGCTAGCTACATTTTCAGATATTACACATTTAAGATTTTCTAACATTTGGTCAGAAAATCATTTTCATTTCAAGTTAAAGTGTACTGTTAGCTAGCTAGTTAACGTTAGCTGACTCGCTAGCTAACGTTACTTGTATGATCTGAGTAGTAATATTATTCGTATCTCAGAGCCATTTGCTTTGCTAGTTATAGCTAGCTAACATTGAACCTGTTTGGTTAGCTACCTGCAGATTCATGCAGGGTAGTAACGTCACAAATTAGTTAACTAGCTACATGTCTTAACAAAAGACTCCACTATGCAAGTATCCATTTCAATAGAATGTTGACATAGACGTATCCATTTCACGACAGCTGTTGATATAGACGTAGCTGGTAACTGACGAATGTACGAACGCTCAACACCCATTGAATATGGCTGGTGTCAGTAAACGTTGCCAATAAAGCATAATTAAATTGTTGCCAGCAGCACAATTGTAGTCACCAACGCTCTGGATAACATAAAAACAGCCTAACCAGCTCTGCTAGGGTGAGTAAAATGGTCAGAGTGAGCTGTTCTATTTTGTTTGTGTCTGGCAGTAGCTAGCCAACGTTAGCCAGTTAGCTTGGGTGCTTGACTGCTGTTGTTAGTACAGAACGCTCGTATCAACAATTTTCTAAATTCTGAGGTTTCAAGTTTATCAACTTTCAAAGCAGAATTACTTTCCCATTGTTCCTCAACTGTAGTGTATGATATACAATTTTCTTGCTCTGAGTCTCTGCTACATAAGAACGAATCGAGCCGGTCGGTTACATGTTTTACTGATCTTTTTTTTTCACTGAACAAAAATATAAACACAACATGTAAAGTGTTCGTCCCATGTTTCATGAGCTGAAATAAAAGATCCCAGAAATGTTCCATATGCACAAAACGCTTATTTCTCTAAACTTTTGGCCAGACATTTGTTTACATCCCTGTTAGTGAGCATTTCTCCTTTGCCAATATAATCCATCCATCTGACAGGTGTGGCATATCAAGAAGCTGATTAAACACCATGATCAATACACAGGTGCACCTTGTGCTGGGGACAAGAAAAGGCCACTCTAAAATGTGCAGTTTTGTCACAACACAATGCAACAGATTTTGAGGGCGCATGCAATTGGCATGCTGACTGTAGGAATGTCCACCAGAGCTGTTGCCAGAGAATTGAATGTTAATTTCTCTACCATAAGCCACCTCCAAAATCATTTTAGATAATCTGGCAGTACGTCCAACCACCCTCACAATCGCAGACCACGTATAACTACGTCAGCCCAGGACCTCCACATCAGGCTTCTTCATCTGTGAGATTGTCTGAGACCAGCCACCCGGACAGCTGATGAAACTGTGGGTTTGCACAACCAATGTCAGGGAAGCTCATATGCATGCTCGTCGTCCTCACCAGGGTTTCGACCTGACTGTAGTTCGGCGTCGTACCCAACTTCAGGGGCAAATGCTTACCTTCGATGGCCATAGGCACGCTGGAGAAGTGTGCTCTTCACGGGTGAATTCCGGATTCAACTGTACCGGGCAGAAGGCAAACATTGTGTATGGTCAACGTTGTGAACATAGTTTCCCATGGTGGCGGTGGGGTTATGGTATGGACAGGCATAAGACACGAACAACGAACAGAATTGCATTTTATCGATGGCAATTGCACAGAGATACCGTGACAAGATCCTTAAGCCCATTGTCACGCCATACATCCACCGCCATCACCTCATGTTTTGGGTGGCAGGTAGCCTAGCGGTTAGAGTGTTGGGCCAGTAACCGGAAGGTCGCTGGTTCGAATACCCGAGCCGACAAGGTGAAAAACTTGTTGATGTGTCCTTGAGCAAGGCACTTAACCCTAATTTGCTTTGTAGGTAGGCTCTCATTGTAAATAAGAATTTGTTCTTAACTGACTTGCCTAGTTAAATAAAGGTTAAATAAAAATATATGTTTCAGCAATGCACAGCCCCATGTCTGGAAGCTGAAAATGTCCTTTCTGTGGCCTGCAAACTCAGCATGTTTTGGATGCTCTTGATTGATGTGCATGACAGTGTGTTCCAGTTCCTGCTAATATCCACCAACTTTGCACAGCCATTAAAGAGCAGTGGGACAGCATTCCACAGGCCCTGATCAACTCTATGCCAAGGAGATATGTTGAGCTGCATGGGGCAAATGGTGGTCACACCAGATACGGACTGGTTTTCTGTTTTATTTTGTTTTATTTTTTAAGGTATCTGTGACCAACAGATGCAAATCTGTATTCCTAGTCATGTGAAATCAATAGATTATGGCCTAATTAATTTATTTAAATTGATTTCCTTATGATCTGTAACTCAGTAAAATATTTTTAATTGTTGCATGTTGCGTTTATATTTTTGTGCAAGCATTGTTTCACCTCACAGTTTTGTTTTTCCTCACATTTAATCTGAATGAGAATAACAAAAATGACATACGGTTTAGTATAAATGTATGCAGTAAGCAACCAATATCAACATACTAGGCTCACCCATACTGCCAATACGTCGCCTAATGCGCAATTGAGTTGTCATTTGTTCATTTTCGTAAACTTTGTCCTATTATCTGATTATCAGCTGTTATCTAACACATCTGAGTAAAAAGCATGCTATTCATAGTAGATTAATATTTTTATTTAACCTTTATTTAAGAATGAGTATGACATCCTGGCATTTAAAGCATACTACATTTTTGAGGTGACTCTGGATTCTTATGTATATACATTCAGGTACTCTCTCTCTCTCTCTCTCTCTCTCTCTCTCTCTCTCTCTCTCTCTCTCTCTCTCTCTCTCTCTCTCTCTCTCTCTCTCTCTCTCTCTCTCTCTCTCTCTCTCTCTCTCTCTCTCTCTCTCTCTCTCTCTCTCTCTCTCTCTCTCTCTCCTCTCTCTCTCTCTCTCTCTCTCTCTCTCTCTCTCTCTCTCTCTCTCTCTCTCTCTCTCTCTCTCTCTCTCTCTCTCTCTCTCTCTCTCTCTCTCCCCTCCAAGAGTATCGCACGAGCAAGCACCCAAAGAGGGTCAAGTTAATTTGACCCGTCTCCCAAACCATGTTGTGAGAGACATGGAGCCCCTGCTTGCAGAATATATTTTAAAGCATTTCTGTGATGACCCATAGTGTTTGCGTATGACAGCTAATGAGCAGCTATCTAGCATATCCCACACAAAGACCCTTCTTTTATCATCGCCGTCTTTATCTATATTGGTCTGGCACTGACTTTGAAGTTATAGAACTTTGATCCAAGAAAGCCTGCTGGTGGAATGTTGTAAACTAAACTTGAGGCCTCATTTAGAAAAATAAATTCCAAAGAACATGCTATGTAGGCCTATATAAGCTACATTTTTTATTGAACTGCAGTCATTATAACAGTTTCGCTGGTAATATAAGTACTTTCCCTCAGACTATGTTTTGGCTAGTTGGCAGGCACTTAGTGCCTCAGAAAACACACACAACTTCATCTATGTCATGGTCTCAAAAGATAAGTACTTAAAGAGTAATCCTGCTCTACAAATTCAATGTTTTGCCTGCATGCCTTTCCTTTTTTCGATCAGGACAGTCAATAGTCTTAAAGCAGATGGCGGAGGTAACAATACCTCCTACCTAAGCGGGTTAAAGGAAACATTCCATCTTTCACAGATTAGGCTCAGTCTACCATTTCAATAACATCATATTGTTCTATGAAGATATTGCAGACAAATGTGTACTTACATACTCCTGTCATAACAACACAGGTCAATATGTAGTAACATCTCAAGATCACCCCAACCCATCTTTCACAAAGAAAGCGTCTCAATAAATGTTTTATGAAATTGATCGATCTACACTTCCATGCACCATGACATAGAAAGCAGTTTTGTTGGACCATAGAATTTTATAACAATTGTTATTACATATCTCAATGTTCTGAGCGATAGCATCTACTTCATATTCATCATCTCCGGCACCACATATGTGAAAATGGCGCATTTCTACACTCCCGGTCAAAAGTTTGGAATATTAATCATTCAAGGGTTTTTCTTTATTTGCACTATTTTTTACAATGTAGAATAAAAGGAAAGACATTAAAACTATGACCTAACACATATGGAATCATGTAGTAACCAAAAAAGTGTTAAACAAATCAATCAATTTGAGATTGTTCAAAGTAGCCACCCTTTGCCTTGATGACAGCTTTGCACACTCATGGCATTCTCTCAACAAGCTTCATGAGGACCGCCACAGGAATGGAAGACCCAGAAATACCTCTGCTGCAGAGGATAAGTTCATTAGAGTTACCAGCCTCAGATTGCAGCCCAAATAAATGCTTCACAGAGTTCAATTAACAGACACATCTCAACATCAACTGTTCTTCTTTAGCAATGGTTTCCTCCCAGCCTTGGTTGTCTGTGGATTTTCTGAACTAAAGTAACGCAAAAGCGTTCACTGGTTTCAGATGCTAAATGGTTAGCTTGGCCCTTAGCCTGCCATTGCATTATTTATTCCTCATCCATTATTGCGCATTCTCACTTGGACATTTCGCCCTTCAGTTAGTTGTTGAATTCAATATAATTGACTTAGGATTCAAATGGACCAAGATCATGGGCAGAGAGACCAGTCAAAGTGTTGGCTCTATTCAGTCACTATCGCGGAAGTTCAGCTTTACAGTGTGATTGAAATTTAAAGGCAATGTTCCTGCATTAGTGGAGACTGCATTCGCGGTAAACACTGCGTATGTCGGCTCAATCAGAAATGACCTTTACATTTTCTATCACGCAATATGTAATGCTTCAGCCATGCAGATCGAATAGAGACTTTTCTTCCTAACAGCTCTTAGTTAAACTGGTTTATACCTTTTTTAAGCACTGTGAAGGAATACCAACAGGAACTGCTGATGTAGACTTCTACTGGGAGAGAGATTTATTTAGAAGTGCACATTGTGCCTCTCAGGGTAGAGGCAAAGCACTTGTTCCCTTCCCCCCAGTCCGTGAGAGATCTGTGCCAATCCCAATCCCAGAGAGACTGCAGCCAAAATCGCCCTCGCACTACCGCCTCTTACCACCATCACGCCTCCGTCTCACGCATTCCAATAGTGCATATCGACCGCACATTCAAAGCAGTTTTCAGATTAGACGTCTCTACTTTCTACAATGCAAATGTATACTGAACAAAACTCTTAATGCAACATGTAAAGTGTTGGTCCCATGTTTCATGAGCTGAAATAAAAGATCCCAGAAATGTTCCATATTCACAAAAAAGCTTATTGCTTATTGTGCAAAAATTGTGGTTACATCCCTGTTAGTGAGCAATTCTCCTTTGCCAAGATAATCCATCCACCTGACAGGTATTGCATATCAAGAAGCTGATTAAACATCATGACCATTACACAGGTGCACCTTGTGCTGGGGACAGTAAAAGGCCGCTATAAAAGTTTTGTCACACAACACAATGGCACAGATGTCTTAGAGGGAGCGTGCAATTGGCATGCTAAATGCAGGTATGTCCACTAGAGCTGTTGTCAGAGAATGTTCATTTCTCTACCATAAGCCGCCTCCAACGTCATTTTAGAGAATTTGGCAGTACATCCAACCAGGCTTTTTCACCCGCGGGATAGTTTGAGACCAGCCACCCAGATAGTTGATGAAACCTAGGAGTATTTCTGTCTGTAATAAAGCCTTTTTGTAGGGGAAAACTCATTATGATTGGCTGGGCTTGGCTTCCCAGTGGGAAGCCCCTGCCAAGTCATGTGAAATCCACATTAGGGCCTAATGAATTTATTTAAATTGACTTGTTTCCTTATATGAACTGTAACTCAGTAAAATCGTTGACATTGTTGCATGTTGCATTTATATTTTTATTCATTATAGCATCCACCTCTTTAGAAATTACTAAACTTTGTTGCCCAACTGTACCCTGAATGTTTCAGAACAATAGCCAAGTTATATCTTTAAGATAATTGTCTGTTTGTTAGAAGCAAAGAGATCTATGTTCAAATACATGGGTATTTGAGTAACTAGTACTTAAAGTATATATTTTTCTGTTTATTTGGGCTGTGTATTTGAAAACAAGTACTTTTATGAGTAGTTGAATGGTTTTTATAAAATACTATTTTCAAATACATATTTCATATACTATTTTAAAATACCTGGGTTAAATGCATGGGAGCGTATTTGAGTCAGTGTCTTTTAGTATTTTCAAATACTTTCCAAGTGTATTTCCAAATACATTAAAATATTCAACGTCATCATATGTGTTTGTAAAACCAATTAACGAGTTTAAGGACCAGGCATTGAAATAGGTTTAGAATATTTATTGAAGAAATGGAATGGATGTGAGAATGAGGATTCCGGAGAGGAATAACAATGGACCGGATGAAGCCAAGGGCTGTGGATGAAGGATCCAGGGGGTGGAGTCTCAGGTATATACTAGATAGAAGGGGGGATGCAAAAAAGTATAGAATGCAATGCGACGTGCACTGCGGAACAAAGAGGAGGAATGTTAGTTTGGTCAGGTTTAAGTGAGGTTGCAGTGGTGATTAAGGAGAGTGAGGACAGGTGTGGAGGCTGATTAGCAATTAGTTGCAGCTGATGCTTGTTGAGGAGCTGCGACTAGTTGAAATGGTGGTATTCAAGTCTGGTCCTCCTGATTTTTTTGTAATTTTTAACACCATTAATGAGAGTTCATGAAAAATGTTGACTAACTTAAGAGAGGATGACATGTAATCGGTTGGGATATTGTTGTTGTTGTCTCTTGCCCTTATAGAGCTATCTGTGTGTAACTGTATGCCCCGATGTGTTGGGTCCCCCGTGCCTCTTCATTGCAGTAAAACTCTCTCCCCCTAGCTTTCATTTCTGGGCAGTCCTCACAAAAACAGTGCGTCACATAGGGGGAACTGCGAACCAGGCCTTAATTTATATTTTGTGCGGTTTTATGGTGTTATTTGTTACAATTGAGACATTTGTTTGGCATTATTTCAATTAGGGAAATTTGTTAATGCTAGATACCTTAATCATTGACATGTTCAATTTACACTGTTGTTTTGCTCTAGCAAGCACATCTAAGTATTGTACAAATGACTGTAATGACAGTAAGGGCTCTCCAACACTGTTCCTGGAGTAGCTCTCCAGGAACAGTGTAGGAGAGCCCTGGTCTTATAGGCCTTGGGCCCTTTACATTTTTAAGCGATGCTAAGCCATTGGAGTTAGTAGGCCTAATTCAATTAACATCACCAATTTCCTCAATTTGCATTAGCAGTGCTAATAACACACTAATGTCCTTTGCCCTAGAAAGCCCCTTCCTTCCTCCATGCATGCCAGCTGGGATGTTTTAGCAGGAGATGGCTGGGTAGTATAGGGAGGGATAGTGGTTAGGTTACTAATCGTAACTCTGATATTGCCGGGCTGCTGGGGTGGAATTCAAATAAAATAAAATCACATTTTATTGGTCACATATACGTGTTAAGCAGATGTTATTGCGGGTGTAGCGAAATGCTTGTGCTTTACCAGCACATGATGTCAGCTGGTGCCAGTCATCGAGTGATGACTCAGTGTGCCAGTCCATTTTCCTCTATTCCTGCTTTCAGATGAAAGAGTTTTATAGAGTGCTACACACTGCAACGCGTCTGTTTATTTTAGCATTCGCAGCACCTCTCCGATAGCACTGAAAATCCAGACTGTCTTCTGAAGGTTTTCACATTGTCAAATTGTTAAATAATTGTACTGTAGTGTAATGATTGTAATAAAGTATGCACATCCTATTTGGTGAGGTTGTTGACCCTTTAAATGTAGTCATACCTGAAAAATGTGAAAGAGGCATTCTCCCTCTTTTTAATCTCCCTCAATTAGAGAATGCTACTCCTTATGGGAGTCCATTGAACTTTTCCAAGGTCATTATCTGTACATTGATTTTAGTTCATTAATAATATTTTTTTTATTTACACATAATGGATCACTGTCTGGAAGAAAATTCATATTTCTTTATTTAGAAAGAGTTTAGCCTTACCGGAAGCCAAGCCTTAAGGGGGTTCCGTCTGACACATATGATGTATTGCATGTAACACCATCTTAATCCCTTGCTGGATGAATATTTAATGCCTGTGTCGTAATAAGGGAGTATGTATTTACAACAGGCATCAAGCTGCTAAATTATGTATAAACGTTGAGTTGATAGACATCAGGTATGAGACCGATACTCTTCCAGGGAAAACTTTGGAGGATGATTCTTTCTGCACTTCTCTACAAGATGGAAGTTTGTTTATGGCAGATATTGAATTGGATGCTTTGATTATTCCTCCCAAACCGTCAAGGTTATAATACTGTGGAGCATCTGGAAAGTGAGCCAGGATACTGCTATGTCTATCCTAATGTGGAAACAGAAATTATTGGGAAGAGATCATTGTGTTTGTAAGGTTGTGGGGAAGGATAATGTTCCCTCAGACACACTCCAATTCTAATTATGAAGAGAGATGAGACAAAATCCTTCAACAAAGAATTTAAAGGTTTTCAGCAAAGCCTTAAACAAATACTTGTAGGTAAATGTTACCTCATACCTGCCGCAGATAGGCCCTCCTCTTTAACTACCTAAGTTTTCACTCTCTGTAATAAACTTCCTATACTAATAATGCTCAAGGTAACAGATGCTAATAAACTGTTGTTTGTAATGGGATAACGGAAACCAAGGATGTACAAATCTATACAAAAGATGGATTTTCAATAATTAAATTGTTCAGTCATAAAAGGCCCCGGTTTAAAAGGCTGAATGGGTGTTGGGTTTCAAAGAAGCCTCTATGAAAGTGCCCAACATGATATGGAGCCAGCCGTTCAAACAGAACAGTGGACCAAAGCTTTATCATGGTGAGCCAGGCTTTGACTAAACAGAAAATGGATACAGTATATGAATAAAATATATTTTGAAATTCATCAAAACTTGACAGTGTCGGGCCTTCCCAAGTGGCGCAGCGGTCTGTGTCACTACAGATCCTGGTTCGATTCCTGGCTTTGTCGTAGTCGGCCGCGACCAGGAGACCTATGAGTCGGCGCACAATTGGCCCAGCGTCGTCCACGTTAGGGGAGGGTTTAGCGACTCCTGTGGAGGGCAGGACGCATGCACAATGACACGGTCGCCAGGTGTACGGTGTTTCCTCTGACACATTGGTGCGGCTTGGCGGAGTTGTGTTTCGAAGGACGCATGGCTCTCTCAACCTTCGCCTCTCCGTACGGGAGTTGCAGCGATGGGACAAGACTGTAACTACCAATTGGGTAGAAAAATGGGTAAAAACGAAATAAACTTGTGCTTTCTCTTTAACTGAATGAACAACGCTTTATTTTGCTTTGCCATGTCAATGCAAATATAAAGTGTTTGTTGGCACTTTGCTTGTTAAGACACTTGAAAGTGCAGAGCAGGGTTATTCTTCAGTCAGAAGTATTCTATTGTTGCCAAGGCAGATTTGTTAATAAAATGTTTCTTGTTCCTTCTGATAGTAACATTTTGTAAGAACTTTGAACATCCTCTGACGTTGCCCTCTGACCCTGAAGGATTCACATGCTATCAGTGCTTCAATAATCCAACTACTACAGTCAATCTGTAGATGCCTCATCAAGCAACACTGTCATCGAAAATATGTAATGTTATAGTCTCTGTCATTAGGAGCATAGCAATAAGACAGTTTGGGGTTTTGTTTTTGTTTCTTTTAATATCTTTTTACCTCTGCTTTCGGGGAGAGATCGAGTTGCGGCTCTCACGGGGAGTTAGCGAACTTGAGCTGCCATGGGAACACAGAGTATGGGTGAAGCCGGGGGACTAGATTCTGTGGCTCTAACATCAAACGACCTCAATGCCATTGTGTGACTAGCCACACACACACACAGTCACTCACAAACACACACACACACAAGCATTCTGAATGTATGTGGTTGACGTGAAGTAGAGATTGAACAAGAGAGAATGGAATGAGGGAGGCGCATGCGCGTACCGTTAGGACACATGGGGTGTGAGTAGCTCCGTACAAAACTATGGTTATAAGTAGAAACCAGACAGCAAAGTTTAAATCAAGCCTCTAAACTTGATGAATCAACATATCCCCAAGCAACTGGGAGAGTGTGAGCGATCAGTTTTGCACCACAGCAAAGCAATCAGCTGGTAAAACAGCGTAGCGACACAACAATCCAACAGAACATGGCCTCGTTGAAAGGAAAAGGAAAGCAGTAAGAGTAATCAACAGTTAAACGCTATCCAGAAAAACGTAACTATAATACTCTCAATGCTCACAAAAACGAACTAATTGCTACAATCTGTTGTTTAAAAAAGTCGATTCGCTCTAAAAGACAAGAGGCTATCGTGTCAGACATGCACAAACAAGGCGTGCACGTGAACAAAATCCCCCAAAAATGGCCTTTTGGAAATAAAGTTGCAAACTTTAGAAGGGGAATTGGACCAGCAAGAGAACAGAATGAGACATAACAACATGAGAATATTGTCCTTACCAGAAGACGAGGAAAAAGGAGACCTTCCCAGTTACGTGGTCAAATTAATATCAGAGAAACTTGACCTGGGTATATCACCAGAAGATCTTGACTGATGCCATAGGATCGGCGTGAAACAGAAGAATGCTAAACACCCACGCATAGTGATCTTCAAACTATGAACTATCAGACCAAAGTCAACATTCTGAAGGCACAAGGGGGAAAGGAGATCAAAATCCAAGGCCAGACCATTCGATCTGAAATCTTTTGGACATCAGAGCAAGGTTGAGGGAATTTTATGAGTCAGAAAAGGATACTCATATGATAGGTAAGAAATACAAAACCTTGCAAAAAGACTATCCAACTGAAAAATCTGACTATCTCTTAGAAAAAATATAAACTATTGAAACCAAGACCTAAAAATAACTGATATTGGCACAAGATGGAGGGAGTGTTGGAACATAAGTAATGAAATAACAGTAAATGTATTATTTTGTAAAGAATATATTATACAACAGACAAAATTGACAAATTCTATAGCACAACAGTAGAGTCATGTCTTAAGTGTAAAACTAACAGGTAGGCCACAATTTGTGCGACTACAGAGCTGTGTGTCAGAACGGGCAGTGAGCAACACAGGGGCCCCCCAGGGAACGGTCCTGTCCCCCTTCCTGTTCACCCTCTACACCTCGGACTTCAGGTATAACTCTGAAACATGCCACCTACAGAAGTTCTCGGATGACTCCGCAATTGTAGGGTGCATCAGGGGTAGGCAGGAGGAGGAGTGCAGCAGCACAATCAATGGCTTTGTGTTGTGGTGTGAGCAGAACCACCTTCAGCTCAACATCAGCAAAACAAAGGAGATGGTGGTGGACTTCAGGAGAACCAAGGCACAACTGACTGCAGTCCCTATACAGGGGATGGATGTGGAAATGGTTGGGTCATACAAGTTCCTGGGAGTTCATATGGACAACAGGCTGGAATAGGCTGGTAACACCGGGGCTCTGTACAAAAAGGGCCAGAGACAACTCTACTTTCTGAGGAGGCTCAGGTCCTTCAACGTGTGCAGTAAACTACTGCATACCTTCTACCAGTCTGTGGCATCTTTTTTGCAGTGGTGTGCTGGGGCGCCAACATAAAAGCCGGTGATGCTTCTCTGGTAAATAAGCTGATCAGGAAGGCTAGCTCTGTTCTGGGGATTAGCCGTGACACTCTAGAGGAGGTGGCGGAGAGACGGATCCTGGCCAAACTGCTGGCCATCATGGACATCGTCACCCACCCTCTGCATGCCATGGTTATGATGCAGAGGAGCACCTTTAGTCACAGACTGATCCCACCACGGTGTGCCAGAGAGCGCTACAGGAGGTCCTTCCTGCCGGCGGCTATTAGACTTTTTAATGCCTCACCAGGGTGCCGTGCCGTCGGCAACATAGAACTGGAACTGTTGGGGTGTTTAACAATTATGTATCTGGCATTTTGCACCTGCCCTATGTTTTGTTGTAGCTGCTTGACAAAGAAATGTCCCCCTCTGGGATCAATAAAGTACCTATCCATCTATCTATCTATCTATCTATCTATCAATTATGTATCCATCCGTGATTAACTCTGGTCTGTAATCACTCATTCACTCAGGACTTATTTATTTATTAATTCAGGTCTGTATATATATATTCATGTACAGTTGTTTTATCATATCACGTGCAATACTGTAAGTAATTCTTGGACTGAACTTACTTAGACATTCACTCAGGAATGCATATTAGTATCCTGTCAGTTGTATCTTTTTTCATTGCTTTTAGTATATTGAATGTGCAATACATGCATTTATCTGTAATTAAACCCTGTGCACTAAGGACTGTATTTTAAGAGAATTACTATTATTACCCTAAATTATATCATACACACATTTAGCTATTTAAGTATCTCTTCCTGTCAATTACCTGTACAGTTAATGTAACCATGCAAAATATTCACTTACCTGTTCATTAACTATTATTACCCTCACTCGTATGATACGCACTTTTAGCTATTTAAGTATTTCTCTGCCAACGACCTGTATAGTATAGTTAACCATGCAAATACTCCTTATTTAGCTATATCATCTTGCAATATTTGTACCTTTTCTTTTCACCTAACACTCTGTAACAATGTATAGTGTACATATTCAGCCATCCACCCATACTATGCATTGTCTTTTAATAGCTTTTTTGCACTCCAGACTTTTTAGACTTTTTCATACTGACGCTCTCTCTATGTATCATGTATCGTGTATCTGTCATTTGTGTATTTTCGTTCTGGCATTTTGCACCTGCCCTGTGTTTTTTCGTAGCTGCTTGACGAAGAAATGTCTCCTCGGGATCAATAAATCTATCAATCTATATATCTATAGGTGTGAGACAGTGTAAATCTCGGTGGTGACTAGCTGAACCTAGGAACATACATTCTTAGACAATAAGGTGCTATCTTAAATCATAAAGGGTTCTTACAGTACATAGGAGAGCCCTCTGAAAATAATGTGTTTTTTTTCAAGTGGAACCATTTCACTAATACAAGGTTCTAAGTAGAACCTTTTTCACATCCAAAGGGCTCTAACTGGAACCAAAAAGGGTTCTCCTATGGGGACAAACAAATCATCTTCTTATATTTTTTTTTTACACAATTATTTTACGTCTTCAGTGTTTTACAGAAGAGTCCAAAGAGGAACAGATGAGAGCAAGTCTTTATCTAGGCCAGGGTTTTTTTTTTATTAAATGATTTTGGGGAAACAAACTAAAACCAAATCAAAACTGTGTAGAAATTATAATGGACCTACATTTATACTGTTTTTTTTTATTTGTCCAGATCGCTAATAATCCCCCAAATTAAAGCTAGACAGTCAGAGCGTATTGACAATTCCAAAAACAATGGATATATATCTTTTGCAAATTCTGACGGCGAGGAAATGTAACAAATTTTCAGTTCAGCCCTTCGGACCTCGTTGAAGACAGAATGCAGCCCTTGTGGCAAAATGAGTTTGACACCCCTGATCTAGGCAGTCAATCCATTATCTGTCAGACGAGTGAGAACTTGACCTGACCTTGACACTGTGTCTCAGTCTCTGAGTCAGCTCTTGACACCTCGCTCCATGACAGAGAGAATGCCATCCCGTCGATTCTTGTTGGAACGCTGTGGTTGTTCACGGTTTTGCAGGTGCTGGGCAGTCGTGTCTCTCTATCTCGCTTCTAGACACGAGCGGGTGTCTGACACTGTAGGGATTGCACCCCATGCAAATTAGTAGCAAGCCATGGATGTGAGTCAGTCTTTACAGCTGTACTTTTTACTCACGCACATGCACAAACGCACACAGGAACATTCAAACACCCAAATCATACTTCAGCTTCATATGGCTTCCTACAATATGCAGCACCTGTTCTTCCTGCAAAATATCATGCCTAAGTTACCAAGCCAAAACAACCTCAAGTCTCACTCAACCCTGTAGCCAAGCTCAAGGAATGTCTCATAAGGCTCCTCTATCCAATCATAAGGAAACATGCCTCTGGGTCTTTTTTTTCCCTCCGTGATGGTTTAAACCTTCCGAGCAGATTAATTAACCAGCCACATAACAATAGCTAACGGCGCCAACCACAGATGCTAAAGGCCAAGCAGGTCTTCACTGCTCTCCTGTGTAGTGGTTCAAAACCCACAGAACACCCAGTAAAGCTGGCCTGGCTCTGTGGTGGAAGAGGCCAACGGTTCCTTTGGCCATTAATACATCAGATTATAAATAACCCCCAGCACCTTTTAGAGAAGAGGGAAAGAGAGTTGTGGTGAATGGGGGAGACTCAATGCCTCCACAGACTTTGTGAATGGCCTCCTGACTGTTGTGGTCAGCGTTTTCCATCCTTATAAGGACAGTGACAGTTGTCAGTGACACAGGGTTGGATTTCAGAGTGACAGAGTCATCGTTTCCTCAGATTTCCTGGGCGCCTGGCTTGGCGCTAAGCCAAGAGGTGACCTAACCTAACCTCCCCCCACAGAGTTAACAGCATAGACACAGCAACTCTAGACCAGGTACTAAGAAACTCTTCTTCCTTTTTCGTATTTTACATTTTCGACTTAAAGGGAGAAATCATTTTTATTGGGGCAGGGGCGTGCGTCTTCTCAGTGAAAGTTCTATTTTGATGCGTTGCTTTGTTTCATCAAAGTACACGGCGACATGCTTTCTCTGATCTCAATGAACACCTTGTTTCATACATTTTAGATGTGCCCACTCAATCTTTCTGCCTTTGCTTCCTCCCTCATACATCATTCACTTTGACTAGATTATACACGCACAGTAACGGTCCATGTCCCTCACACAGTAACGGTCCATGTAATGTTGAGCATTTTGCACACTTTTGCAACGCCAGGTTCAGCAATTTACCAGTCTTAACATCAACATGCTTGCGCTCAGATGGGAGGAGTGGAAATATTTTAGGCGTGTCCTTAAAAACATGATCCAAAGTGCTAATTTCAGGTAGCGCTGGAAGGGACATTTAAGACCAACCAAAAGCTGGTTTTAGTAGTAATGCAGTTGGTTATAGCATGAATTTTGACAGCGGAAACGCAGCCTATCCAGCCGTGATGCACACTGCCCATATGCGCATAGAACAAGATGTGATTTGGTGCCTGTATTTATATATCTGTATCTTTATTTCTTTGTATTTAGAAACATAAAACACAAATGTTTTTTCCCCATTTCGTAAAAAACCCCCCCAAAAAACAAGCATAGCCTTCCCTCCTCTCAATGAAGTCTGTTTTCTTTTTATCCTGACCAATGTAGCTAATCAAGTAGGCTAGTCAAGGCCTTCAGTAAAGTGTTTGGCTCGTGAGACCGCTTGGAAATAAATCATAATCACAGAAGCTTTATTAAAATATCAAGATTGAGAGGAGTAAAACAGAGAGCTGACTTTCCCTTTTTAATTATGTATTGTTGGCAGGCCCACATTATTTTAGCCATGCTTCGGATGTGCCTAAAACCCCCTCCATGATGTAGGCTACATGTATCCATTATTTTTACTATTTTCTGCATTGTAGAATAATAGTGAAGACATCAAAACTATGAAATAACCCAAGGTGTTAATCAAATCAAAATATATTTCATATTTGAGATTCTTCAAAGTAGCCACCCTTTGTCTTGATGACAGCTTTCCACACATTTGGCATTCACAAAACCAGCTTCACCTGGAATGCTTTTTCAACAGTCTTGAAGTTTGCTGAGCACTTGTTGGCTGTCTTTTCCTTCACTCTGCGGTCCAACTCATCCCAAACCATCTCAATTGGGTTGAGGTTGGGTGATTGTGGAGGCCAGGTCATCTGATGCAGCACTCCATCACTCTCCTTCTTGGTCAATTAGCCTTTACACAGCCTGGAGGTGTGTTGGGTCATTGTCCTGTTGAAAAGCAAACAATAGTCCCACTAAGCGCAAACCAGATGGGATGGCGTATCGCTGCAGAATGCTGTGGTAGCCATGTTGGTTAAGTGTGCCTTGAATTGTAAATAAATCACTGACAGTGTCACCAGCAAAGCACCCCCACACCATCACACCTCCTCCTCCATGCTTCACGATGGGAACCACACATGCAGAGATCATCCATTCACCTACTCTGCGTCTCACAAAGATACAGCGGTTTGAACAAAAAATCTCAAATTTGGTTTCTTTGCAGCATTACGACCACGAGGGCCTGATTCATGCAGTCTCCCCTGAACAGTTGATGTTGAGATGTGTCTGTTACTTGAACTCTGAAGCATTTATTTTGGCACAGATACTAAATGATCAACTCTGGGCTTTTTCCATTGGCTAATATCAGTGTTGGACCAGTAAAGGTCGCTAGTTCAAATACCCAAACCGACAAGGTGAAAAATCTGTTAATGTGCCCTTGAGCAAGGCATTTAACCCTAACTTGCTCCAGGGGCGCCGTACTACTATGGCTGACACTGTAAAACAACATATTTCACTGCGCCTATCTGGTGTATGTAACAATTTAAAAAGTATACTTTCTGGGGGAAAGGGAAGACAGCTGGATTGTCTCTCGTCTCTCTTGGACCCCATTGGCTGGGAGTAGATTGACCCCATCCCTCTATTTCCACTTTGTCCAGTGCATTGGTTGATGGTAGCTTTGCTCAGCCACGAACAGGACTTGCACACTCAAATGACCAATGTGACTCTCAATGACTCAAAGCATGCTTTGAGGAGTAACACATGCAACATGTCTGTTTATAGCAGGAATAAACAAGCATACACTATGTGACAGATGGGAAATATAAATATACATTTTTAATCTTCATTACAAATTAGGTTATTGATTACTTTTTATTCATTTAGCAGACGCTCTTTCAATTAGGGTTAAGTGCCTTGCTCAAGGGCACAACAACAGATTTTTCACCTAGTAGGCTTGGGGATTCAAACCAACAACCTTTCGGATACTGGCCAACACTCTTAACCGCTAGGCTACCTGCCACTCATGTGTGTGATACCATGCACTGTAAAACTCTCCTAAGAGGCCATTGTAATCCGATCTAAGCTCTAGTCCCCAAAACAACAACAAAGAGTACTGTATCCGGAGACTAACCAAAACAGGACCAGCAGAAGTGAGCTTCAAGAGGAAGAGATAGCAAGGGGATGAAATAAAACCCCATTAAGTAAAGTGGAGATGGGAGGGGACATGACCCCACCCCCCCCCAAGATAGAGGGCCTGCCACATGGGCCAATCTCATTACCCATAAGGCTCTCCTGAAAAAGCAACAGTCTGACCCTCCTCTAGGTTCAGTGTCTGGTGTTCTGTTTAAACTCTCCAAGCCCTCCTAACCCACAATCCTCTCATATCAGTGTGGGGCTGCCCTCCCCCGGTCGCAGGGGTCAATTCTCCCCCCAAAAATACAAGCTGAGAAGGGGAGACATAGGAGGGAGGGGGGATTGCACCTTGACCCAGTAATCCAATGCATCCTAAAAGGTAACTGCTTGCAGTTTAATCTCCTGACTCTGGTACAGTGCAACAGACAAAAGACACATCTCTCTCTCCCTCCGGGCTTTGTACATTTAACAGCATTATTCATGTCTCACTCTTATTTATGCCAATAGCATTGTTAAGCCTTAAAGCACAACAGTCAAACTGTGTTTCATCAGTCAATTAAGGATATTCTCAGAGGTATAAAGTGTGAGGAAAGAATCATATAACGTCTTGACTAAGCTGCAGCTCTATGGGTGCTACCGCAAGTTAGTTACAGCTGCCTGAGAATGTCTCAGTATCAGTTTTTGCATTAAACACCAGATAACATAATACCAAAATTAAACATATGAAACTGGGTCGACAAAACACTAAGAGACAGTGAACATGTTTGTCTTTCCTCTATGATTTCTTTTTTTTAAACATCACACAGGGACAACATTGCATCTGCCCCAAACTACTTCATCTAGACAAAATAATTTCCTGCTTCCTGTGTTGCACTCACCCAGCCGTGGGGTGCATACAGATTGAGGTGCACGTTCAGGCCCTGTGGCTACTACATCAAAGGGAACAAACCCCCACTCCCCACCCCTACTCTCTCTCTCTCTCTACCATGCACGCATGCACACGCACACACACTATGGCCTACACACTGATTGGAAAGGACTGGGAGGACGTGTGCTTTTTAATTCCCTAATGCGTTTTTATCTGTGATGCTGACCCCCTGAGGGAGGGCACCCTGGGAAGGGCCACAGGGGCCCCTGAAGTCAGGGATGGGTCAACCTGTGCACAGCAGGGGGATCCGTCTTCACCTCCGCTACATTGCCTTAATGACTGAATCTCGTTATCTCAAAGAGAAAAAACTGCTTTTAAGACCTCATTAGTCCCCGGGGCTCCATGATAGTGAGTTGTAAGGAGAGGAACTGTTGCTAGGGTAACAGCTGAAAGGAAAGTTCTATGAAATGAACAAATATAATTTCAATGTCGTGGTCAAGGGCACTTAGGGCATAGTTTGTTTGTGTGCTTGTGTCGCATGTTAATTTCCCCATGTAGTCACACTATGTTGTTTTATTACAAATATTTAGCATCAGTGTATCTGTGACAAGCTATACAAAAGGTACTATGCATGAATCCCAAGTTGATGTGATTTACTGTACTGTACATGCATAACACAACACGTGTGTAGTTATTTTTGTGTTTGAAGTGTATGAATCATTCTAAAACAGTGAACCGTTCTCACACAGTGGTCCTTTTAATTAGATGAATGCACTTATTGTAATTTTCTCTGTATAAGAGCATCTGCCAAATGACTAAAATGGCAAATTTAATTGTTGTTTGTATATCCCAGCATGCATCTGTTTCAACGGTAAACACTCCTTTTCTTAGGCAGCTCAGTATACTGTAGTGTGACCGTTCTCTGTTCCCTTTCCCATGGTGCATTTATATCTATGACCATCTAATTCATCTGCTCAGCTGAAAACAGGCCTGGTCTTCATAGCAGATTTTGAAAAGGTGTTTGATAAAGTACGACTAGAATAAATGCCTGGATTAATTTACTTCTCAGAAAGTATTGAGCTTTTAAGAGGAGTAAAACAAGGCTGTCCGTTGTCTCCATATCTATTTATTATGGCCATTGAAATGCTAGCTATTAAAATGAGATCCAACAAGAACATCAAGGGATTAGAAATCCAGGGGATAAAAACAAAAGTGTCAATGTATGCTGATGACTCAAGGTTTTTCTTAAGTCTGCAATCTGGATCCCTGCACAGTCTCATTGCAGATCTTGATCACTTTTCTAGCCTCTCTGGACTAAAGCCAAATTATGACAAGTGTACCATATTACGTATTGGATCGTTAAAAGACACAGTGTTTACACTACCTTGTAGTTTACCAATAAAATGGGCGAATGGTGAAGTCGATTGTCTCACAAATATATAAATGAATTTACCACAATCAATTTCAATAGAAAGTTTGCAAATCTGCAACCATGGAGAGGTAAATACTTGTCTATTTACAGAAAAATCACATTGATTAACTCTTTGGTCCTATCACAGTTTACTTACTTACTAATGGCACTGCCTACTCCAGGCAACTCTTTTTTTAAATCATATGAGCAAAAGATATTTCATTTTATTTGTAATGCTAAGCCAGACAAAATTAAACTTTAAACCTTTCACTAAAAGCTTCACTCAATCATAAATTATACTTAAACCCAAAATGGTTCTCCAGTAGATTATTAAGAAAAGCTTATCCTTTGTTAAATGGCCTTTTTGCCTTTATACAGATTACAACTTCCCATTTCCGACTAATTGAAAATTAAGTTTTGTTCAAAGTATCGCCCTTTCTTAAACAAGACATACAATGTTGGTTACAATTTCAGTTTTATCCTCCAGAAAAGATAGAACAAATATTACAACAAATGCTATGGTTAAACTCAAATATACTTTATGGAAACAATGTTTAAAAAATGTATTATATTTGTTATGAATAGAAAATACTTATTATGATACATATTATGAATAGAAACGGAGGTGTTATGTCACATAACGGGGCGGCAGGTAGCCCAGTGGTTAGAGTGTTGGGCCTGTAACCGAAAGGTTGCTGGATCGAATCCCTGAGCTGACAAGATACAATCTGTTGTTCTGCCCCTGAACAAGGCAGTTAACCCACTGTTCCTAGGCTGTCATTGAAAATAAGAATTTGTTCTTAACTGACTTGCCTAGTAAAATAAAGGTAAAAAAAATATGCAGCTATCGAAAATATATGGGAATGTATGCTCAATCCAAACTTACAACCAACTGATTTCAGCCTTACCACAAAAGTGGAAAACAGAAAAGGTAGGGAACTAGTTTGCCTGCCATATATTAAAGATACAAATTGTCTGAAAGGAATTGGCAACATAGAAAAATATACCAGTTTCATTTGAGGACAAAAATGTTGACAGCTGCGCCATACAGGTTGCAAATAAATGGGGAGACATTTTGATGTACCGATTCCATGGCACATGGTTTATGAACTGGTACAAAAAACAACATTTCGAGTTTATACAACATTCTGGCCACCAACAGAATGTTATATATATGGAGCATACAACAATCTCAGCTCTGTATATTTTGTTGTGAAAAGACAGAATCTCTTGATCATTTATTCTGGTATTGATCCTATGTAGCTTGTTTCTGGTCACAGGTTCAGGAATGGTTAAAAAATCACAATATTCACTTAAAATTAACCTTACCAATAGCAGTGTTGGGCGATTTGGAAAGCCATAGTCAGTCAATAAATAATATAATAATACTCGTAGGAAAGGTTTTCATTTTTAGCTCACAATCTGTGGACCCTATAAAATTAGAAAGGTTCAAAATGTATGTAAAACATCATAGATAGACAGACAGACAGACAGACAGACAGACAGACAGACAGACAGACAGACAGACAGACAGACAGACAGACAGACAGACACATTGTGAATGAGAGACTAATGAAGTGTGTACAGCCTGTGCAAAAAAAACAAAGCAGAGCTAGCTCATGCCTTTCATGCAACTTTTTAAAAAATCATCATTAGAGTCACTCAGCCTTCCAAGCCTTACAATGTATAAAAAATAAATATAGCCCACCGTTTGTAGAACAACTAAAGGTACATTAATAACTCTAAATTAAGCATATAGGAGTACCTGTTTCTTTGTTAACCGCTCAACACAGAATAGCCGCATGTGCGCACTCCCTCAAATCGTTTGGAGAAAATATTTCAATTTTATTCAGCATTGTTCAATTGTATTTATCATACTATAAAATAATGCCACGGAATTCTAAGCTAATCTTGTCTGCTAAATTAACTAGTGTAGCCCACAGCCATATGGCATAGCCAGATCAGGGCCTAACATAAGGATAACTCAGAGTATGCTATTCTGTTCTTACGAAATAGACTACATTTTCACAGTTAAAAATTGACAGTTATTTGCTTGACAATCACCGGCTGACTACATTTTGTGACCGCCACAGCCCTAGTCACAACCAAAAGCTCCAAGGCAATACGACTTACTATATTTCCTTGAATTTTCTCCTCTATTGCGATATCCCTCTTGCAATCTAAAACTGTTAAACTCTTTCTTTTATGCCTGCCAGGAAAGAGGCCCTCACACTAAAATCTGTGTGTCTGCCGAGTCAGGGGGAGGAGGTTGGTTGAGGGGGGGGTCAGCACAAATGAAAGACAGGGACGTGTTGTTGCCAACGTGTGACAGGTGGCTGAGCAGGGCAAAGCCCTCAACGTTCCTATTCTCATTCTCAACTCCCTCTTTAGCCTGACAAGAGTCCAAGAGGAGCCCTTTTCTCATGAGGAGAGTCCTTTGTTGGAGCTTTGAGAACCAATCTCTTCTTGTTTTACACTAACAAGAAGTCTGGCCATAACAAAGCGCTGCTCTACCCTTCTTTACAGCACTATCAACAAGGCAGGTCCTACAGGCTCTAGTTTTGCCACACCTGGACTACTGTTCAGCCGTGTGGTCAGGTGCCACAAAGAGGGACTTAGAAAAATGCAATTGGCTCTGAACAGGGCAGCACGGCTGACCCTTGGATGTACACAGCTAACATTAATAATATGCATGTCAATCTCTCCTGGCTCAAAGTAGAGGAGAGATTGACTTCATCACTACTTGTTGTTTAAACAGAGCTGTCTGTTAGCTAGCACGCAGCTCAGACACCCATGCATATTCCACAAGAAATGCCATCAGAGGTCTCTTCACAGTCCAAAAGTCCAGAACAGACTATGGGAGGCGCACAGTACTACATAGAGCCATGACTACATGAAACTCTATTCTATCAGGTAACTGATGCAAGCAGTAGAATCAGATTTAACAAACAGATAAAAAAACACCTTATGGAACAGCAGGGACTGTGAAGTAACACAAACATAGGCACTGACACATGCATACACACATATTATAACATACGCACTATACACACAGGTACACATGGATTTTGTGTTGTAGCTATGTGATAGTGGAGAATGGGCATAAGGGCACACACTTTTAGTGTGTTGTGAATTCTGCAATGAATGTATTGTAATGATTTTTAATTGTATAACTGCCTTAATTTTGACAGACCCCTTGACAGCAGCTAATAGGGATCCATAATAAATACAAAACAACATGGGATTTTCCACATTAAGAAGATTACCATACCTCGAACTGACCCACCTACGTAATTTGATCAAAGGCAATTGATTACCTGGTATAGACCCCTGGATATATGTTCTAGTTAGAGTATATAAGTAGAGAGAGAGAGAGAGAGAGAGAGGGAGGAATGAGAGAGAGAGAGAGAGAGAGACAGAGACAGAGACAGAGACAGAGAGACAGAGACAGAGAGAGAGAGAGAGAGAGAGAGAGAGAGAGAGAGAGAGAGAGAGAGAGAGAGAGAGAGAGAGAGAGAGAAAAAGAGTTCACTTATCAGTTTGATTGTCTCTCCACGATGAGCCATCCCAGCATGCTGACCCTCCAATGAACCGAGAGAGGAAACTCCCCAGACAAAGAATTCCCCCATTACCCAGTCTGATGCCCTAATCACCATCTCATGCAAATTAGTCTAAATCCCATACATTTGGCTAATCCCCTGGATTAAACGACCTAATGGGTACAGTAAGTTAGAGCCTGTCACATTTGGCAGGCTATGTTACAGTACCTGGGCTTTGATCCAAGCCATTAGGGAAAACTCTGGGAAAGGGCTTGGTTGACCGCTATCAGGAAGTATTGCAATTGGTCAATTATCATTTTGTTGATTAGGTTGGACAATATGTACACTGATGGGTTTGTAAATGTCAGTATGTTGTTTGTGAAGAGATGTCCGTAACACTACTTCTCAAGCTGCATACAAAGCAAAGTCTGTATGACTCCTGTTTATCTAGCAATTATCGGATGTTTCATTCTGAAGATTCACAACGTAGTCTAAACCGTTGTACTAATAATTACTGAGATTTTTACAAAGGCAAGTGAATAGCCATCTTTTTTTATTCACCTAGGGAAGATCTCAATTGAATACTCTTGGCGTCTTCTTTCGTCGTCTCCTTCTCAAAATCCATTGGATGAGAAAGCCAGAGGTCCCTCCCCTCTGACCTTCTCCTCCAATTAGTTTTTAGAAGGAGACGAGGAGAGAGTATGCGAAGGAGTATGCAATTGAGATCTTCCCCTAGACATGATTAGCATTAGCATGATGTAATCAAAAACAACGCACTCGGGCACACACTGGTTGAATCAACGTTGTTTCCACGTAATTTCAATAGCATTACGTTGAACCAACGTCGACTAGACGTTGAATTGACGTCTGTGCCCAGTGGGAAGTAGGCTAGTGACCATGACAGCACTGGTAAAACCTGCTGGGTTCCGGCTCTGTTCGCTCTGTTAGCTAGCTCAACTCCTCCAGCAGGTCAGAGTTGCGTTCAGAGGCCATTAGCGCTGGAAGCTCACCTAATGACATGTTTGCAGAGGTGGGGAAAAAAAGTAAAGCAAACAGAGATGGCAACATGTTGGAAACCCTGTCTGTCACTGACCCTCTGGCTAGTGAACAGGAAATATGCCAAGAAAGGTTTAACCCAAATGAAAGGACTAGTTAAAGTCAATACATTCCTTGAGGACCTCACCTTGTATTTGCGAGAGCAAAACAATAGAGACGAGGAGGAATGGGAGCCATTTAGAGAGAGAAAGATATTAGGACAGCACCATAGATGACAGGGGGGAGTGCAAAGAGAGAGAGCGCGAGAGAGTGAGTGGGCGTGAGAGAAAGGGGGGAGAGAGGGAAGAGGGGGGAGGGAGAGAGGGGGGAGAGAGCGGGGAGGGAGAGAGAGAGAGAGAGAGGGCAGGAGAGCTAGAGAGGTGAGAGAGAGATAGGGTGGAGAGAGAGAGAGATCAAACCAGCTCTCTTATCATGGCGCTAGTGCGTAGCCTCATACCGTAGAAGCATGACAGTGGAAACAACCATGACAGCAGAGAGCCAGTGTGACATTTATGGTTTACAGTACATGCACAAGGTTGCTTTGTTGACACTGGATATGTATGATCAACTGTATTCTCCTGGACACCTGTTCCTCTCGCTGGAATCAATGATGGAATTACCCGTGATAAGAGGTTTATTTATATGCTAATGACGCAAGTATGCTAATGATGAAGTTCCTATAGTGATGCTGATATGTCTCAGTGTGACCAGACTGAGCCAATCTAGGAATTTCCCACAATGTCATCAGTCTCTTTTTGTTTAATGGTGGAAATTGAGAGACCTCATGCATGATGTGTGTTCTCGTAATTGGAAACTTTGAATGATGCACCACTCGATGTCCCACTTTTATTAAAGTAAGTGCCTTGGTGGATATTGGAAGTGTTAAGGATGGCTATGCACATCATATTGCTGGAAGAAAAGGGGATTTTGTACATGATATGATGCGGTGCTCTTCATGCTCAAAGACACAGGATATCCACCTGTGCCTGTCAGAGAAATGATCGGAGACGTGCACTTTTCTCATTGACATATAGTGTAAAATTAGTGTGTATGGGAAATTGGGAAGATTCCTGACTTGAAGCCAACTTTTTTTATCCTATCCATTCTAACTAGAGGATTATTATAGGTTATGAAGACAGACTTTTGTGTGAGCTACACAAATGGATCTATGGTGCTAAATATTGCATCACTTGAGCTCAGAAGAGATGTGAACTCTAGCCACTCAGCAGCACATTTCCTCTCTCTCTCCCCTTCTACTCTGTCATTTTGATGTGCAGCAGTTGTGGGTTAACCTCCTACCATCACCAGAAGCGTACATTTACCACTCCTTCTCTTTCCACCCTATCCTCTCGGTCTCTCCTCCTCACGTCTCGTCGTCTGCTCTAACTGGTTTTGATGTGCAGCGGTTGTGGGTTAACCTCCTCCCAGGCAGCACATTGGGGAAGCTTCCTTCCTGCAAGCTGTGTAGGGCTAAGACGCTAAAAAAAAAGGGTTCTGTTCTGCAGATATTCTCTCTACTGAGATGCTGGAACCAGTGGGAAGGGGAATCACACAATCCAAACAATTGCGCACGAGCCGGCCCCTCACTGGGCTAGAACACTGGGGCCTGAACGCAGCCTACAGGCTTGAGCTGCAGATGAGAGTCTGTGCCAAATGTAATGTGGTACAAGCGTACTGCAATAAAAACGCGGCTTTACTTATTAAGCAGTCTACTCAACAGTGTATGGGGTCTGGGGAGGGGAGGGGAGGGGAGGGGAGGGGAGGGGAGGAGAAAACAGAAGCACACTAGTATTCAGTCTGCCAACCACACACACACACACACACACACACACACTGGGATCTAGGGCTATGGAGCTTAAAGCTACAATATGTAACTCTTTGTGCGACCAGACCAAATTCACATAGAAATTGGAGTTATAGATCTTTCTTTCTCCTTGAAAGCAAGTCTAAGAAGCAGTAGATCTTGTGCGCTATTTGTGTAACCTTTATTTAACTAGGCAAGTAAAATTCTTATTTACATTGACGGCCTACACCAGACAATGCTGGGCCAATCACAGCCGGATGTGATACAGCCTGGATTCAAACCAGGGACTGTAGTGACACCTCTAGCACTGAGATGCAGTGCCTTAGACTGCTGCACCACTCGAGCCCATTTCTATATTTTTGCGTCTTTTACTTTCGGTTTTGTACACCAGATTCAAACAGCTGAAAATACTATTTTTTTGGTTATGGAAAATATATTTCACAACGGTTTAATGATTCTCTACACAATGACTGCTTGCAACCAGGAAATGGTGGCGCGATATCTGCATAGTGCATCTTTAAGGCCATAAAAAAGACACACACACACACTGGGAATACAGGTTTGGGAATACAGTGTTACATATCCTGCTCTTAGTATACAACCTGGGTCACATACACACACAGGAATACAGTTTACAGTGCTAAACAACCTTTAATATACACCAAAATATGTCAAACACTGGAGGCAGTCTAGCACTTGAGGCAGTATTGTATGCTCTAACTTTGTAAAGATTCAATCTGAAGACGCTGTACTGTATAATGTTATATTGCATCAGATATGCGTTATCATTTTTCCATCCAGTTTTTAAAAAGCAACAAATTACCAGGAACAGCTGTTCATTAGGGTTATCCCCTTGCTTGTCATATTAGTATTACACTCTATTACACTCCACTGAACACTCTGGGGGAAAAACCTGAATGTTTCCTTGTAACCGGACCAGTGGACACATTTGGGGAAGGACCTGAACATTTCACACTGTTGCAAACCCAGATTATATGCACAGATAAATGTGTATGTGGTTTGTAGTTGTGTGGGATGTTTTGCTTACTGTATGCCTGGTATGCAACGAAGCAGTGTGTATGTATGTTTGTATGTGTGTGCGTGTGTGCTTGTGAGTATGTGGCGTCTATAGCAGTTGAGAATGTTGCGTGTGTGTGTAGGAGGCATGGCGCTAAGGAGCTTTGTTGCCGAGATGCTGGCTGTGAGACGTGGTTGCCTGTTCATCTGTCTTTTGTCCCTATGTGTACCACAGGCAAAGGAGGCTCAGGGGGTAGAGCCACAGAGATCTTTGCTGGACCAAGGCCCAGGGAGATTGGGGTTTACTGATATATATTGTGTCTATATAGATCTATGAAAATTACATTGGCAAGTGAATGTTCAGTAATTAGAATAAAGAGCAGTTGTAGAATAATGATTCTAATTTCTCTCTCTCTCTCTCTCTCTCTCTCTCTCTCTCTCTCTCTCTCTCTCTCTATCTCTCTCTATCTCTCTCTCTCTATCTCTCTCTCTCTCTCTCTCAGGACGCCTTTGTGGAGATCTACGGGCATCAGAGGATCTCGGTCTTCCACTCCTGGCCCTACCTAAAGACAGTGTTCGGCCTGGCCGCCCTCGGTGTAGCCGGAGTCACCATCGGAGCCTTGTTCACACAGAAGTGATATAAAAGACTACAGAGGTCCATTCCCCTCCCCCTCACCTCTCCTACCAGGTCCTTACCCAGTAGCCTAAAAAATAAAGGCCCACAGCACTTTTTTCCCTTGAAAAACTGGCGACCTATAACTTTGCTGTGCACAGACTACAAGATTTCGTCTCTCGTTCCTTGCTCTTTCTTTTCTCCAGATGTATCTTTGAAAGCACCTCACAGCTCAGCACTGCCCAGCCTGGGCCTATAGCCTGGTTCAATCCTAGAGCTCCCGGCTCTTCAAAGGAGACCGCACCGCTCTGTTGCTCACCAACTGCCAACAGAGCGGTCATTTCATACTCAAATGAAAAGATGAAAAAGAAAAACAAGTACACAAATCAAACACAACATGTTTTTTTCTGACAAATGCAGCCTTGAATATTCATACAGACTTACAGATGGATGCACCCATGCATACTGGATACAGCTACCAACAGGGAATATCCTTGGAAAGATGGAATACACACTTTCTTGATAATTTTATACTAATGCATAAAACACATACCAACGGATAGATACAGAATATTGCAGGCAAACATATTCACACAAACTCAAATGTGTATTCTAACAATTAAACTACTTTTATGACGTATGGTTAATGAACATAAGACAAGTGATTGCTCATCCATAAACTTAAAAACAACAAGATATTCTTTCTTTTTAATAACTTTTTTCTGCATGATTCTGTGGTACACATAACATGTAACAAATGTACAGTACACACAGCTTCCATCGCCAGCATGTGTGGTGAAAGTGGTAGTTTATGCCTGAGTGACCATTTATGCATGATGACTTTTGATGACATGGAGCAGGAATGATTTCTTTGTTTGGCAGGGATGTTTGGGTAGTGAAGGCTCACTGTGCACAAACTCCGAAGGGAACAATCAAACCCGACAGATGTTGAGAATTTCCTATTAAAGCTCTTGTCTCTGATTTGTCCCCCATGTTTCTTTGTTTGTGGAACACAAGAGCATGACTAAATGTTAAGAAGGAATATTCTCTGGAGTTCTCTCACTTACAGTATATTCTAACGGTTGAAAGACATTTTCAAGCACACCTGAATGTATTTTAGACGGTCCCAATTTGCCACCTACCCCATCCCCTTGGCCCAAACCCTTTGATGGGCCATGTGTCCTATGTCTGTGTAAACAGAACGTGTTGAGAGATAAGGGTCATATTAGAGGATCAGGACTTTCGCTAAACCCACTTGGTAAAGGCCTTTCTCTCATTGGATCAAATCAAATCAAATTTTATTTGTCACATGCTGCAAATACAACAGGTGTAGACCTTACAGTGAAATGCTTACCTACAAGCCCTTAACTAACAATGCTTTTTTTATTTTTTATTAAATAAAAACAGCAGCAGTAAAATAACAATAGCGAGGCTATATACAGGGGTACCGGTACAGAGTCAATGTGCAGGGGCACCGGTTATTCAAGGTAATATGTACATGTAGGTAGAGTTAAAGTGACTATGCATAGATAATAAACAGAGAGTAGCAGGAGCGTAAAAAAGGGGTCTAGTGGCCCTTTGATTAGCTATTCATGAGTGTTATGGCTTGGTGGTAGAAGCTGTTAAGAAGCCTTTTGGACCTAGACTGGGCGCTCCGGTACCGCTTGCCATGAGGTAGCAGAGAGAACAGTCTATGACTAGGGTGGCTGGAGTCTTTGACAATTTTTAGGGCCTTCCTCTGACACCGCATGGTATAGAGGTCTTGGATAGCAGGAAGCTTGGCCCAAGGGATGTACTGGACCGTACGCACTACCCTCTATAGTGCCTTGAGGTCGGAGGCCAAGCAGTTGCCATACCAGGTGGTGATGCAACCAGTCAGGATGCTCTTGATAGTGCAACTGTAGAACCTTTTGAGGATCTGAGGACCCATGCCAAATCTTTTCAGTCTCCTGAGGGGGAATAGGCTTTGTCGTGCCCTCTTCACGACTGTCTTAGTGTGTTTGGACCATGATAGTTTGTTGCTGATGTGGACACCAAGGAACTTGAAGCTTTCAACATGCTCCACTACAGCCCTGTTGATGAGAATGGGGGCGTGCTCGGTCCTCCTTTTCCTGTAGTCCACAATCATCTCCTTTGTCTTGAGGGAGAGGTTGTTGTCCTGGCACCACACGGCCAGGTCTCTGACCTCCTCCCTATAGGTCGTCTCATCGTTGTTGGTGATCAGGCCTACCACTGTTGTATCATCGGCAAACTTGATGATGGTGTTGGAGTCGTGCCTGGCCATGCAGTCGTGAGTGAACAGGGAGTACAGGAGGCGACTGAGCACGCACCCCTGATGGGCGGATCGTGCCCTCTTCACGACTGTCTTAGTATGTTTGGACTATGATAGTTTGTTGGTGATGCTCCACAGAGAGAAAACAGTTAAGCACAAGCAGCTGCACCGGGCCAGATGTGGGGAGAAACCTCTGCGTGTGTCTCTGTGTTTGGTTTTACTATCCTTGTGGGGACCAGAAGTCCTAATAGTAAAACTAAGTAAATGGGGACATAAAAGGCTATTTTAGGCTTAGGGTTTAGGTTTAGGGTTGGGGTTGCATTTAGGGTTAGGGTTAGAATTAGGGTTAAGGTTAAGTTAGGGTTACATGCTGACTACACCGGCCACGTGCCTGCGTCTACGTGCGCACTCGCACTCATGCTGATTTCATCCATCCACACCAGATGCAATCATGACACCATGGTTAAAATATTTAAACCAACTGTGAACCAACTATATCAAAACACACATGAAACCTTCATGAACATTAAGCTAGCTAGCTGTTGCTAGTTTATCCTTGGAGATGAGCATTGGGTTGTTATTTGACCTGACATGATTATGGTCCTCTTTTTAGCTGGTTCTTTGTAGAATTTTGACCCGGAGTCATACAGAATTGTGTGTTTCTCTACTCCAATGATTAAACTGCAGATAAAAATGGAAATCTAGTTAGTTATCTTTAATTAATCTCTCCTCGTTTGTCCTCCAAGCATCCATGTGGGTTTGCTGCGACTTGCTGCGACCTTTCGGTTATTGGCCCAAAGCTCTTCACTGCTAGGCTACCTGCCGCCCCAAGAGTTAGGGAAAATAGGATATTAAGTGGGAATCAATTGTTTGGTGAACAAGATTGGTTTACATCCCTGTTAGTGAGCATTTCTCCTTTACCAAGAGAATTAATCCATCTGACAGGTGTGGCATATAAAGAAGCTGATTAAACAGCATGATCTTTACACAGGTGCACCTTCTGCGGCTGAAAATAAAAGGCCACTATAAAATGTGCAGTTTTGTCACACAACACAATGCCACAGATTAAAATGAACATGCTGACTGTAGGAATGTCCACCAGAGCTATTGCCAGATAATTTAATGTTCTGAAACAAAGTGGCTTTCATACTCACCAGACAAGTCACCCATTGAGCATGTTTGGGATGCTCTGGATTGACGTGTATGACAGTGTGTTCCAGTCACTGCCAATATCCAGCAAGGAGTGGGACAACATGTATCGTGCTGCATGAGGCAAATGGTGGTCACAGCAGATACTGACTGGTTTTCTGAATTTATTTCAATTGACTGATCTCCTTATGAACTGTAACTCAGTAAAATCTTTGAAATTGTTGCATGTTGGGTTTATATTTTTGTTCAGTATAAAACAGTGTGTGTGTGTGTGTGTGTGTGTGTGTGTGTGTGTGTGTGTGTGTGTGTGTGTGTGTGTGTGTGTGTGTGTGTGTGTGTGTGTGTGTGTGTGAAATGGTGGTCACAGCAGATACTGACTGGTTTTCTGAATTTATTTCAATTGACTGATCTCCTTATGAACTGTAACTCAGTAAAATCTTTGAAATTGTTGCATGTTGGGTTTATATTTTTGTTCAGTATAAAACAGTGTGTGTGTGTGTGTGTGTGTGTGTGTGTGTGTGTGTGTGTGTGTGTGTGTGTGTGTGTGTGTGTGTGTGTGTGTGTGTGTGTGTGTGTGTGTGCGAGCTCTAGAGAACAGAAGGGCTTTTTGCTATGGGAAAATAAGGTTGATATGGCTATGGTTTGGTGATGGTCCAGAATCCCCTCCACCTCCCAATCAAGATCACATAACGGTTCATTCCACAGGTGTGCCTCTGCTATTACACTTCCTTTTAGGTATCTGCTCCCTTTTCTTCAGTTTTACTCTGTCTCTCCCCAACCTCCCTTTCTGTCACTCTCGCTTGCAGAGAGACATAAGTGACTATAACATAACATGGCTCTCTCCAGATATGTCCCCGTCCATACAACAAGCAGGGTTCTCCGTTCATAGCACGGACATGAACAAGGAACTCTCCGGGAAGCACAGTGGTGGAGGGGTAACAATGATTAACTATTCATGGTGTGATTGTGGTAATGAACAGGAACTAATTTCTGATTCAGAGGGAATGAACAGGAACTCATTTAAATGCAGAAGACACAAGTCAGTTGAATGCATCAGTTGTGCAACTTAGGTATCCCCTTTCCCTTTTGTTCTCCAGATCTGGAATACCTCACCATCAAATGCCGACTGCATTATCGGCCGAGAAATGCTTTGGGGGTTATAGTCACTGCTGTGAACATTCCCCCACAAGCTGACACCACAACGGCTGTCAAGGAACTACACTGGACTTTGTGCAAACTGGAAAACACATATCCTGAGGCCGCATTTATTGTAGCTGGGGACTTTAATAAAGGAAATCTGAAGAAAACGCTCCCGAAATTCTATCAACACATCTCCTTTGCTACTCGCAGCATGAACATTCTTGACCATTGCTACTCTCCCTTCCGGAACGGCTTCAAGGCCCTCCCCCACTTTCATCCTGCTCCTCCCTGCCTATATACAGAAACTTAACGCCTGGTACGGCAATTGCACTGTCTGCAACCGCAGGGCTCTCCAGATGGTCGTGCGGTCAGCCCAACGCACCATCGGGGGCACACTGCCTGCCCTCAGGACATCTACATCACCCAATATCATAGGTATGTCAAGAAGATCAAGAAGATAATCAAGGACCTCAGCCACCCGAGCCACGGCCTGTTCACCACCCTAACATTTTGAAGGCAGAGACCGTACAGGTGCGTCATAGCTGGGAGCGAGAGACTGATAAACAGCTTCTATCCCCAGGCCATCAGGCAGTTAAACAGCGGCCACTAGACGGCCTCCGCCCACTACCCTGCCCTCTGCCCAGTACCCTGCCCTCAGCCCAGTACCCTGCCCTCCGCTCAGTACCCGCCCTCCGCCCTGTACCCTGCCCTCAGCCCAGTACCCTGCCCTCCGACCAGTACCCTGCCGAGTACTCTATACCGGCACCTTCGGTACTGCTGCTCTATGTACATACTCATTGAACACTGGTCACTTTAATAAATCAAATCAAAGTTTATTGGATGTTTACAAATGCTTTTATAATTTTTTCATTTGTATTACTGTGTGCTTGTTTGACATGTACTGCATTGATTGACAGGAACTAGGAACATAAGCATTTCGCTGTACCTGCAATAACACCTGCTAAACTATGTACGCAACCAATCAAATTGTATTTGCATACGTCTTTGCATACATACATCTTTGTCACTATCTCTATCCCACTCTATTTCATCCCTTCTCTTCCTGGCTTGTATTTCTTAATTGGCTAAAGCTAATCCCAGAAAGACATATGGTACAGTATAGAGAATCGGAGTTGAACAAAAAAACGGAGAAATTAAATCTGTCTGCTGTCTGCTGCTGCTTCCGCCCAAGAGAGAGATGCATTGATCACCTGGTATCAGATAACGGCCTGATGGGAGGGTTGATTTCCGATCAGCGGAGACAGACACTGAGGCACGACTATCTGTCAGGGAGACAGATGAGGGCGTCGCTGATATTTATTATTGGACAGAGCTGGTTTTCCGGGGTCTCTGGTTGGTTCCTTCTGATGTCTAACTACTCTCATGGTACCTCCTGATTAGTTATGTCCATAGAAAAGCAGGGGCCTGTTCAGGAGGATACAAGGTTAGGATTAAGATAGAAATGTATTGTGAGTTGAGATTAATTAGACTGTAACTTCCAGTCACATAGAAACCAAAAGGAAGCCGTGAAGTTTGCATATAGTATCTTAACTAAGGGTTGTAGGATCCACCAAATAAATATATTCTGTTTCTGATAATACTGTTAAAGCTGAACATACAAAGGAAGCTCCAAAAAAATGATGGTTGGCAGCTTTTTTATTTTCCCACTGCTCGCTATCTTATCAGGCTAGACAGATCAGGTCATTAAGTTTCTTTTGAACTTTCATCCTCTTGAACTTATGGTCTTTTTTTCTATCCTCAGTTTTCACAGTTTACATTGCCTCTTTGTAAAGAAAAAAGCAAGGCTTGAGATTGTAGTATGACAAGATACAAGCATTCATGGATATATTTTAGTTTTGACTCTGACTATGAGATTCGTTTGTTTAATGTGTATGCTTTGAAATTGATTTTGTATCTGACTGACTTGGTTTGAAGGGAGGGGCTTTACTTAGCTTATCGTGCTCTAGCGACTCTTTGTGGCGGGCTGGGTGCCTGCAGGCTGACTTCGGTCGTCAGTTAAACAGTGTTTCCTCCGACACATTGGTGTGGCTGGGTTCCAAGTTAAGCAAGTGGGTGTTAAGAAGTGCGGTTTGGCGGGTCATGTTTGGGAGGACGCATGACTTGACCTTCGCCTCTCCCGAGCCCGTTGGGGAGTTGCAGCGATGAGACAAGATCGTAGTAACATGAAATTGGGGCGTAAAAGGGGATTTCATTTAAGGGTTTTTCTTTATTTTTACTATTTTCTACATTGTAGAATAATAGTGAAGACATCAAAACTAGGAAATAACACATATGGAATCATGTAGTAACCACAAATATATATATTTTGATTTTTGATTCCACCCAACCAGCTTCATGAGGAATGCTTTTCCATCAGTCTTGAAGGAGTTCACACATACGCTGAGCACTTGTTGGCTGCTTTTCCTTCACTCTGTGGTCCAACTCATCCCAAACCATCTCAATTTGGTTGAGGTCGGGTGATTGTGGAGGCCAGGTCATCTGATGCAGCACTCCATCACTCTCCTTCTTGGTCAAATAGCCCTTACACAGCCTGGAGGTGTGTTAGGTCATTGTCCTTTTGAAAAACATATTATCGTCCCACTAAGCGCAAACCAGATGGGATGGCGTATCGCTGCAGAATGCTGTGTTAGCCTTGCTGGTTAAGTGTGCCTTGAATTCTAAATAAATCAATGACAGTGTCACCAGCAAAGCACTCCCACACCATCACACCTCCTCCTCCATGCTTCACGGTGGGAACCACATTTACATTTTACATTTTAGTCATTTAGCAGACACTCTTATCCAGAGCGACATACAAATTGGTGCATTCAACTTAGGATAGCCAGTGGGACAACCACATCTCCATCACAGTAAGTACATTTCTTTAAACAAGCAGCTTTGAGGAAAGTCAGTGGGTTTTTTTTTGGTGGGTGGGGGGGCAGATGGATTACTGTTATACTATTCCAGGTATTCCTTAAAGAGGTAGGGTTTCAAGTGTCTCCGGAAGGTGGTCAGTGACTCCACTGTCCTGGCGTCGTGGAGGAGCTTGTTCCACCATTGAGGTGCCAAAGCAGAGAATAGCTTTGACTGGGATGAGCCCGAACTGTGCTTCCGTAAAGGTAGGGGGGCTTGCAGGCCAGAAGTGGATGAACGTAGTGTCCTTGTTTGGGTGTAGGGACTGATCAGAGCCTGGAGGTAAGGAGGTGCCGTTCCCCTAAGCTCCATAGGCAAGCACTATGGTTTTGTACTACCCCTTTAACATCCTGTATAAAAGGACTCCATGAATAGCACTGCACAGTACAGTATGGAAGGCAAAAAGAACTCCATACACTGCAGTAAGATGTGTGTCTATGTGTGTGTGTGTCTGTGTGTGTGTCTGTGTGTGTGTGTGTGTGTGTGTGTGTGTGTGTACCACACCAGTGGTATTTATCATGGCTCCCCATTGCAGTATTACAGTAATAATCACCTAAGAGAAGGAACAAAGCTGTGAATTGTGACAATGACTCAGTTGGAGGTCACTAGCGTCAAAGCGCACCCTGGTGTGTGCCTGTACCAAATGGCAACCCCTACTCTCTATTCTACCTGCTTCTCTACTGCTGTTACAGCTGCTACATAGGATGATGATAATGAAGATGATGATGATCGTCATCACATCATCAGGTAGTCAACATATCACTGATAAAGATGATCCCCGCTATTGATCAAGATAATTATCTGGATGAATCCAACGCCAACAGGGCAAGGAACAGTCTAATTACTAGTGTATATTTCCCTGGACAACCAGCGCTGTTTCCAAATTATGTTGCAATAACCCCTCTCAGCATCCTACACCCGCAGGACTTGACTCCCCGTCCTCAGAATCCCAACATACTGTAACATCATGATACATGGGAGGGAAACTGTGGGAGCTACATCCTGCATGGGACTGTGAAATTAATAAAATTTGTGTCCAGAGCTCTCACTGTTGACATGAACACCACACACTCAATGAATGCAGAGAAGGAGAATAAGGAGAATTTTAAATCATGTGGAAAAAAAGAAAGTGTTTTTTAGTTGGCAGTTTCGCTTGTGGGGTTGGTAGTTGTGTGGATAGCTATATAATTGCTGGCATTGAGGGCTGTTTTCTCACACTCTCGGGTATTGAAAACTGATGACTGTGACAGAATTTAAGCCCGTGTTTAATTTCAGGTTTAGAAATGGGAGTGGAGAACAGGAGTATGTTCACTTTTGCTTTTTGTACAGAAAATTCTTAAATGTTGGTGCAGCTAACCATCAGTTTAACAGATTTTGCAGGATGAACAACATTTTTCCTTTATAGGAATTGAACCACAATTAACGTTGGTCACAGTATGTTTTTATTTGGTTTATAAAAATAATCCAGTTTAAAATAAGGCTCCAAAACAAGAATAGATTCTCGGCCCTGAAAGTGAGAGCAATGTTAAAAAAAAAAAAGTGATAGCAATGTTAGCCGTTTGTGTCGTGTTAAAGGGGTAGTTTACTCTAAATACAAATTAACACAGCCAAGGTAACTGTCAAAAGTATAATCATTTGTATTTAAAACAAACTATCCCTTTAACACGACGCAAATGCCTCACATACACTAGGGCTGAGCGATTAGTGCTTTTTGAGGTCGATTTAGTTTCGGTTCCATTATTAAAAAATAATCACGGATTTCGGTTTTGAATATTTGGGTTGAATGCTGTAACAACACAGAATAAAACAATTAATAAAAGTCCCATGAAGGTAGTGACTGCACATTACTGCTTATCACTGATTAACCATAATTTATTCATATTAATTGAATAACTTTATTATTTCATTCAAAATAGTCACAGTCGTATGAAAAAGTTTGGGCACCCCTCTGAGGCTGCATAATAATTTACTCTGTCGTCACAGAAAATGATCACAGTGGCATGCCATTCATTTTCTAATAAAAGCTGAGTACTGGGGTATTGTCCAGACAAAGATGTTTAGTGTAGCAATATTAAGTTGAAATTAAATCAGAAGTGAAAAATAGGCTATGCAAAAAGTTGGGCACCCTTGTCATTCTGTTGAATACCTGTAACTACTTAGCACTGATTAATTGGAACACACAATTGGTTTGGTGAGCTCATTAAGCCTTGAACTTCATAGACAAGTGCATCCAATCATGAGAAAAGGTATTTAAGGTGGCCAATTGCAAGTTGTTGTTCTCTTTGACTCTCCTCTGAAGAGTGGCAACATGGGGGCCTCAAAACAACTCTCAAATGACCTGAAAACAAAGATTGTTCAACATTATGGTTTAGGGGAAGGCTACAAAAAGCTATCGCAGAGATGTAAGCTGTCAGTGTCCACTGTGAGGAACATAGTGAGGAAATGGAAGACCACAGGCACAGTTCTTGTTAAGGCCAGAAGTGGCAGGCCAAGTAAAATATCGAAGAGGCAAAGGCGAAGGATGGTAAGAACGGTCAAAAATAGCCTACAGACCACCTCCAAAGACCTACAACATCATCTTGCTGCAGATGGTGTCACTGTGCATCGTTCAACAATTCAGCGCACTTTGCACAAGGAGAAGCTGTACGGGAGAGTGATGCGGAAGAACCCTTTTCTGCTCACATGCCAAAAACGCACATTTGGACAGCTTCATTTTAGAATAAGGTGCTGTGGACTGATGAAACAAAGATTGAGTTATTTGGTCATAACAAGGGGCGTTATGCATGGCGGCAAAAGAACACAGCGTTCCAAGAAAAACACTTGCTACCCACAGTAAAATTTGGTGGGGGTTCCATCATGCTGTGGGGCTGTGTGGCCAGTGTCGGTACTGGGAATCCTGTTAAAGTTGAGGGTCGAATGGATTCCACTCAATATCAGCAGATTCTTGGGAATAATGTTGAAGAATCAGTCACAAAGTTCAAGTTACGCCGGGGCTGGATATTTCAACAAGACAACGACCCAAAACACTGCTCAAAATCTACCCGGTCATTTATGCAGAGGAACAAGTACAATGTTCTGGAATGGCCATCCCAGTCCCCAGACCTGAATATCATTGAGAATCTGTGGGATGATTTGAAGCGGGCTGTCCATGCTCGGCAACCATCAAACCTAACTGAACTGGAGATGTTTTGTAAGGAGGAATGGTCCAAAATACCTTTATCCAGAATCCAGACACTCATTAGAGGCTATAGGAAGCGTCTAGAGGCTGATATAGAGCAGGTCCTGACCTCCCTGGGGCCCTAAACAAAATTCTGCTAAGGGGCCCTACCTGACCCGTGAGCCATGTAAACCATTTGCCATTGCCACACAGTCACACCTGACACCCCAGTGCTCCCACTACAATCCTCCATCCTTTAAAACAGTCAGTCTAAGAATAAGTAGACCTACACAGAACAGAATGAGGTATAAACAAACAATATGTATTGAATATAATTTCTATAGAATCTTAAGATAAGTGAATATTAACATGAACATAAATAAGAAATTGTAGAAAATATAAAATGTAGAAACACTGATTATACAATTAGCTTTGTCTATACAATGTAAACATAAGCCTATAGGCTATGGCTGCAGCTATATGTGTTAAAAATAAAACCTATACAGCTGTGTGATTAACTTTGGTTCCCTCTACAGCCTGGGAATTTTCAGCATCAACATGGGCACCAGTCTATCTGGACTGTCTGAATGATATTGAGAAAGTATGTCACATAGTTAGTTAAGCAGTCATTTACACAAATGCACTTCTACCATACAATCTTAAATGTTACTAAGTGTGTAAACATTTGAATGTTTGAATTAAAATCTTACCATAAAAATATTGAGGCAAAATCATCAATGATGTCATTATAGGACGTGTTTCCCCACGTCATGATTTATGCTCATGATGGCTAGACCACTCAAATGTTCCTGTGACATGGAAGACCTCAGGTAGCTTTTTATGAGCTTTAATTTTGAAAAGCTCCTCTCTGCTGATGCTACTGTTACTGGTAGGGTGACTGCAAATCTTAGGGCTATCCAAAGGTTAGGATAGAGTTCCTCCAGGTTTTTCTCACAGAGAAAGGAAAGCAGCTCAAAGGCAGTCATATTATCTGATGGCAGATCAGGTAAATTCTGAATCTCGTGTGCCAGATCCTTTCCACTAATGTCACAGTCATCTCTGAAGGATAGAGTGTTTTCAACTTCCATGCAGTGAGCCTTTAAAGATTCACTGGACATCTGAGAGGCAGTGCTGAAGTTCAGCAGCACTCCATATTTGGTTTTCACCTGGTTGAGTGTTTCAAATCTCTCATCCATGGATGTCACAGCAGAGTCGACCACAATGTTGAAGTAGTTGACTTCAAGGTTTTTGAGTGCATCAGTCACTGGTTCATCAGGAGCCTCATAGCTGAAATGCCTCTTGTTGTTTCTCAGTCTCTTCTCTTTCAGAACAGCCACCACATTGATTTCTTCACAAATGCTTTTGGCTGTTATCTGGGCCTCAGAGAATCCAGTTTTCCAATATGTAGTGAGGGAGGCCTTTGCATTTGACATTCAATTCACTGTGATATCTAACTGCATTGAGGCGGATTGGAGGAGCTTGTTCACCTTGTTTGTCATTGTCAGTATCTCACACCATACAACACAGCAAATCAAGAAGCGGTAGGACCCAACTTCTTCTGCAAGTGCTTGTGCCTCCACTTTGGCCACAAGATCGTTGATCATCTGTCTGGCTTCCAGTAATGTCTCCCGAACCTCAGAAGCCTGATACCTGATTGCATGAACACTTTGGAACCTACTCTCTCATCTTGTGTCACTCTTGTGTCACGGTTATGTGTTTCTTCAAAACACTCAATCTTTGTGTGCCAGCTTTTGCACATGCCCAAAAAACCCAACTGCATCTTTTGAAGATTTGGTTTAGAGTATGTGCTCCACATGGGACGAACACGGCTTTGGGATTTTTTTTTAGCAGTCTGGCTTGTACTCCTTGGTGCTTCCATGTTGGCCACATTATCATAAGCTTGCCCTCTGCAATATTCAAATGGAATCTTCAGCTCATTCAGCTTATCTAAGATGACAGTGGACAGATTCAAGCCTGTTGTAACCTCAACATTCACAAAGCCGAGGAAGTCCTCCTTGATCTCTGGATTTCCCTTTAAAGCCAAGCTTCTCAGAATAATGGACATTTGCTCCTGGTGACTAATGTCAGGTGTACAGTCCAAGATAATGGAGAAGTACTTTTGAGTCTCTTACTTGAGTCACTATTGCTTCCAGAATCTTGTCACTCACAATCTGTATCAGCTCATTCTGTGTGTGCTTCCCAAGGTAATGAGCATGTCTCTCCATAACGGGTTCAAATTTAGCCAGTAATTCAACCACTTTTAGGAAGTTTGTCATTTGTATCTGGTCAAGAGTCTGTCCCCGACTTAGGCGCAGATCAAGTTCTCTCCACTTAATCATATTGTTTGTGTGTTCAAGACTACCCTCATGGTGTTTCAGAATGTGGTTGATATTTGACCAGTCATTCACACCTTCCTTTATTATTTTGTAGTCTTTTGTAGAAAAGAGCTTACAGCAAAAACAATACACAGCGTTGTTTTTGACTGAGTATAAAAGCCAGCTGCTGGAAATCTTTTCCCCATTTGACAGCTGTCTCTTTAATAAGCCTGAATGGAAACCTCTTCTAGACTTGTCTTTAGGGTAAGAAAAATCCAGTCCTGGTTTGAATGGACCTCTGCGCAGTAACTCAGTCCACCTAAAGTCTGATAAGACTGGGGGCCAATCTGCTGGGTCATTTGGTGGAGCAGCAACTGTTCTATTAGGGTCTGAGCTGCTTGTATCTGATGCTGGCTGTACACCTCTGGTTGTGCTAGTATTGAGGTTGCCTGTACTTCACCTGGGTCTGTGTTAGTATTTGCTGAAGACGGCTGTACTGGGTCTGTGTTAGTACTTGCTGAAGTTGCCAGTACTGGGTCTGTGTAAGTATTTGCTGAAGCCGAGCTACAGTTTATAAACACTGTTGCCATTGGCGTTTATCAAACGTAATAAATTGTTGTACTGCAAGCTAGCTTGCTGACATCACATTTGGAGAGGAGAGAACACAAGTTTACCTGATTGCTGTTCCCGCAATTCACTCTCATGGTGTTTTTTATTTTTCTCTTTTCACACCCTCAGTACGGAGCCACCGGACCTCACTCCCAGATCTAGCATAAATTGGCTTTCAAAGAAACACAGACTGGACAAGTAGATGCTCAATGGGTTATGGTCATTGTAGTTAATTACAACATCTTATGCGCTAAACTATGTACAATATTGACCTGTTGGAAACTCCCTACTACATCGCACAGTTAAGGCTGGATCTGATTTATCTCTAAAGAAACTGTGCAATGTGTGCATTGGGCTCACAGAAAAAAACAGAACAAAATGGAATTCAAATAATAATTTGAATTCCAATTCGTTCGGTTTTTTCTGTGAGCTCATGTCATCAATTAGTTGTTTAAAAAATGAAAAATAACCAATATTTCAGTTAATTGCTGAGCACGTTCCTATTTCCACTGCTTCTTTGCGCTGTCCCATTTATAGGTGAACCCAGCAATGGGGTTTATCCTTATGTCTGCTACCCACTCCTCAGACAGAGTGAGGAGCCTCACCCAACACTGAGAGAGACAGAGAGAGATAGTTGGAGGAAGAGATAGAGAGAGAGTGTGAGAGAGAGCGAGAGAAAGCGAGAGAGAGCGAGAGAAAGCGAGAGAGAGCGAGAGAAAGCGAGAGAGAGCGAGAGAAAGCGAGAGAGCGTGAGAGAGAGAGAGAGAGAGAGAGGGAGAGAGAGCGTTAGAGAGAGAGAGTTAGAGAGAGAGAGAGAGAGAGAGAGAGAGAAGTAGAGAGAGAGAGAGAAAGAGAGTTAGAGAGAGAGAGAGACATGACTGTGTTGCTTAAGACCATGTCAGTCTCAAGTGATAAGACATGACTGTCTGCACACTATTACAAAACGGTGTTAAAACATGTTTTTGTGGAGGGTCGTTGATGTCACTTTCCGTGTATAGATAGTCACGAGGTAGTTCGTCTTGAGTCTCACGCGATGGTCATCAGTAAATGCGAAAGCGGAAGTGAGCTCAGCCACACTTGAGATTAAAAAAAGAGCATCTTCCTTAAGGTTAAAATGTTTTCAGTAGGCTATGAAGTAATATTGCTGACTTGAGAAAAAGTGATTCAACCGATTCGACCAAATTGTCTCTGTTCAAATGTTCACCCTAACATTAGATTGAAGACATGTATTGGATATGCATTGTAAGTGGTTTTCTAGTATAGATATTGTAACTTTGCCATTATTTCATAAATGCATTGAAGGGGATTTCTATCTCTCAAACAAATAATAATTGTATTCAATAACTGGACTCTCACTCAGCCACGAGACAGTTAACTTCACACATCAAAAAGTAATATAAACAAATGCAATAGGAAGTTCTTCTTTTAACCGTCAATACACTGGAGAAAAAGGTAAGGTAGAAATTAATCATGGCCCCCGAGCGTACGTCAGACAGAAAAGTGCCAAATGCCCTGCTGCCGTGTTATCTTCAGGGGTAGAGCGCGAGCACAGTAAAGAAATGAGGCTGAGTGAATTCCAGGGGCAGTATACTGTCTGAGAGTCAACCCAGAGAGAGTACACAACATACGACCAACAATTAATAGATCATTCTGTTATGAAACAGCTTCTTAATATTAACTGTTCACACTACTATACCAACTGAGAAGTAAAGGGCCTATACCCATGGGTAAATTTCGACCGTCAATGTTCCAGTCCTTAGAGAGCTACTCTATCATCACAACTTTCAACTCCAATATCAAAACCAACCTTAGTGGCAAAGTAATGCTATTGCGCTGAACCACTCAAAGGAAGGTAAAATCTTGAAACTACAAGGAATACCAAACATTTTTCAAGGGAGCGTTCCAGAAATGGGAATTTTGTGGGAACGGGGAAAGTCACTTGTATGTCAGAATGCGCCGGAGGCACGGAGTGAACCTGTATCCTGAAGGGATTGGGAGATTAGAGAAGGCATAAAAATAGTTCCTCCCAGGATATACAGTACGTTACCACGCACCACTCTACTAGGAGGACAGACAAGTGATTTTCCCAATTCCTTCAGGATACAGGTTCACTCCCTCAAAATTCCCATTTCGGGAACGCTCCCTTGAAGAATGTTTGGTAGTCCTTGTAGTGCACGCACCCTGCTTTTCAAGTCCCAACTCGAGTTCCAAACTGTGGGAAATACCCAATCCTCAACTGAAATTGCTTAGTCTCTCTCTCTCTCTCTCTCTCTCTCTATTTTTTGCACTCTTCTTTCATTTCTACGTCTCACTTTCCATTTGTCTCCCTTTATTCACCTTGACTCCATCTCTTCCGCTCTCCTTCCCTTTTTCTCTCTCTCTTTACCTCCTTCTCTTTCCCTGTGTCTGTCTTTTCTCTCTGTCTGTTCTCTGCCTTGTGGCCCTACTCATTTCCTGGCTAGATTTCTCCTGAGGTAGCATTTTACTTCCTCCATGAATGCTATAGGGTTTCTCAAGGATGGGAGATGGAGAGAGAGAGAGTTTGTGCTACTTCCGACACAAACAGGCACAGCCAGGTGCTCACCCCTCCCCATCGTTGTTAACAGGGTGTGTCTGGGGGGATTCCTCAACTGAAGCCCTGACTCAAACACCTGAGCGCTCTCTCTCTCTCCAGACAGCGAGAGCGAGAGAGAGAGTCATGTCTTATCACTTGAGACTGACATGGTCTTAATCATGTCTCTCTCTCTCTCTCTCTCTCTCTCTCTCTCTCTCTCTCTCTCTCTCTCTCTCTCTCTCTCTCTCTCTCTCTCTCTCTCTCTCTCTCTCTCTCTCTCTCTCTCTCTCACACACACACAGGGAGCAGGTGCTGCAGGTGAAACGGCAATGTCACAGCCGTGTGAATCTGAGAAGAGGAAGGAAAAAGGGAAATGGAATTTTGAATCTAACATTGTACTGTATCCATTTTATATAGGGTGTAAATCCAATGTGTAGGCTAGTGGAATACGAGAGTTGACTATTTTTGTCCTGGTTGAATGAATATACTGTACACTACTTACTTAATAGCATTTTGCATCTTCAGCATATGGCCTATACATTTTTTTTATTGTGATACAATGCTAGTGTTATGATAATTAAATCAGAATCACTTGTACCAAGACTGTGCTCTCTAAGGGCCTGGAGTAAGAGTAAGTACAGCTCAACATTGCACCAAACTGTGGTAACACTTTACTTGAACCCACCATCATAACGTTGTAGTTCTACTACACTAGTTTTACAGTACTAGCGTGGTAGTGTATGTCACGTTAGCAAAAGTATAAAATTACAGAACTCTATCATGTTGCATACATCAGTGTGCAATCTAGCCGTCCCTTACTTTTTAGCTAGCTAACCATTAAACCAAGTTTGCCTGTGTTAAGTCAGTTGGCATAATCTGATATCAGTTATTATTCATGCTTATTACATGTAATGTCATGCTAACGACAATTGAAATACTATTTTTAATACATTATTAAAAGAAGACTGGTCTAGCAAAACAAAAAGATTTACGCTCAAGTGAGTACCTTTATCAACTGACCTAGGTTCAGCTTTCCAGACCACTCTCCTAGCCTTACCCACTACTACATCACCACACAGACGGTACACACTATCAGACAACGAACGAAAGAGAAAGAGATAGATTGAAATGTAACCATTCTATCTAATCAAAAGTTAAGAGGGTTTGAAACATTAGATTATTCAAAGTATTTCAATGGACTATTGCTTAATCCATTTCATATTTAATTGGGATCCAAATTCAGGAGTAAGCCAGTTTATAACAGATTTGATTGTGAGTAGACAATATATTATATACAATATTATTATTAGTAGTAGTATTATTATTATTATCATTATTATATACAATAAATAGTTGTAATTTCTCATATGGGGAGGTTGGAACTTCAAAAGAACGAATCACAATTCCACCAATGTGAAATAAACCTTGCTTAGAGTAAGTTTATATTGCCACCTTGTGTTTGAACTAGAATAGTGGCAATATTTAGTTCAAGAAAAACAGGTATATGTCATGTTAATGTACATTCAACAGTAACAGTGTGATCTTTCACCTATTTATGAACGTTACTGGTCAGTATTACACCTTTACACCAAACATCCTAATCCTATTTTTTTTTTAAACTGACCTTCAACATCTAATCAAACTAATGTAGTCATTAAACAAGAGGAAAGTTGGGCCACATGTATACTGCATCAGAAATTTTTGGAATGTTAAAAGTTTGGACAGAATCTATTGAGAGCTGAATGTATTGAGAGCTGAATCTATTGAGAGCTGAATCTTTGGAGCACATCCAGAACATGTTTTTGAATAAAATTTTCCACCCATCCACCTGCTATAAATGCACAGTGCAGCCCAGTACACCATATTTGTGTCACTGAACTCAAGCCACGCCATAACCCAGTGAGAATTTCTGAAATACAGTATAGTACCATTTTCCAAAGGGAAAGCTTTCTTATCATTTACAAAACACCTGGTCCTGGGGCTAGTCTATTATTGTATTGATATGTGATTGTACATTTTTGATAGGTCTATTTGGTTTAGGTGAGGTGATTCCATGCACCGTAAAGTAATACATCTAGCCATGCATGTAATTGTTTGTCAAATAATTAGAAATAGTTCAATTCCGTTACAATTTTACGTTACAAAACAATTGTATTGTGTGCCCTGATGAACATGATCCAGTTGTGATTGTGATATGATCACTAGGATTTACATGAAATTTTCTCCACTTTGGCGAGCTTATTAGTTCAGGGCCCTTCCTCCTTCTCCTTATGCACTGTGTTGAGGTTCCTAACAAACGGAATGTCAGCGAGAGGAGTGTCCAGAAGGGTGTTGTACTGTGCAGTCGAGCACATCAGCGCTCATATCTAAACTACCGTTAAAAGGTTTGTGGTCACTTTTCCATTAAAATAACATCAAATTGATCAGAAATACAGTGTAGACATTGTTAATGACTATTGTAGATGGAAACTGACAATATTTCATGGAATATCTACATAGGAGTACAGAGGCCCATTATCAGCATCCATCACTCCTGTGTTCCAATGGCACATTGTGTTAGCTAAGTTTATAATTTTAAAAGGCTAATTGATCATTAGAAAACCCTTTTGTAATTAAAATGGAAACTGTCTTCCTCTGTCCAGTGTCTGTGTTCTTTTACCCATCTTAATCTTTTATTTTTATTGGCCAGTCTGAGATATGGCTTTTTCTTTGCAACTCTGCCTAGAAGGCTAGCATCCCGGAGTCACCTCTTCACTGTTGACGTTGAGACTGGTGTTTAGTGGGTACTATTTAATGAAGCTGCCAGTTGAGGACTTGTGTGGCGTCTGTTTCTCAAACTAGACACTCTAATGTACTTGTCCTCTTGCTCAGTTGTGCACCAAGGCCTCCCACTCTTCTTACTGTTCTGGTTAGAGCCAGTTTGCACTGTTCTGTGAAGGGAGTAGTACACAGCGTTGTACGAGATCTTCAGTTTCTTGGCAATTTCTCGCATGGAATAGGCTTCATTTCTCAGAACAAGAATAGACTGACGAGTTTCAGAAGAAAGTTATTGGTTTATGGCCTTTTTGAATCTGTAATCAAACCCACAAATGCTCAACTAGTCTAAAAAAGGCCAGTTTTATTGCTTATTTTATCAGCACAACAGTTTTCAGCTGTGCTAACATAATTGCAAAAGGGTTTTCTAATGATCAATTAGCCTTTTAAAATTATAAACTTGGATTAGCTAACACAACGTGCCATTGGAACACAGGAGTGATGGATGCTGATAATGGGCCTCTGTACGCCTATGTAGATATTCCATAAAAACATCAGACGTTTCCAGCTACAATAGTAATTTACAACATTAACAATGTCTACACTGTATTTCTGATCAATTTGATGTTATTTTAATGGACCCAAAATTTTATTTTATTTCAAAAACAAGGACATTTCTAAGTGACCCCAAACTTTTGAATGGTAGTGTATATCCTGACACAAAAACAGAGACAGGCAGGGTATGGCACAAGGACAGGGTTAATTAACACATATATACACTGAACAAAAATATAAACGCAACATGTAAAGTGTTGGTCCCATGTTTCATGAGCTGAAATAAAAGATCCCAGAAATTGTTCATATGCACAAAATGCTTATTTCTCTCAAATTGTGTACACATTTGTTTACATGCCTGTTAGTGAGCATTTCCCTTTTGCCAAGAAAATCCATCCACCTGACAGGTGTGGCATATCAAGAAGCTGATTAAACAGCATGATCATTACGCAGGTGCACCTTGTGCTGGGGACAATAAAAGGCTACTCTTAAATGTTTAGTTTTGTCACACAACACAATGCCACCGATGTCTATTGAGGGAGTGTGCAATTGGCATACTGACTGCAGGAATGTCCACCACCAACTATATTTTTCCATAATTTGGCAGTACATCCAACCGGCCTCACAAGCGCAGACCACCTGTATGACATCATGTGGGCGAGCGGATTGCTGAACAAAGTGCCCCATGGTGGCAGTGGGGTTATGGTACGGACATCGAACACAATTTAATTTTATCATTGGCAATTTGAATGCACAGAGATACCGTGAAGAGATCTTGAGGCCCATTGTCGTGCCATTCATTAACCGCCATCATCTCATGTTTCCGCATGATAATGCATGGCCCATGTCACAACGATCTGTACACAATTCCTGGAAGCTGAAAATGTCCCAGTTCTTCCATGACCTGCATACTCACCAGACGTCACCCATTGAGCTTGTTTGGGATGCTCTTGATCAACGTGTAGGACAGCGTGTTCTGTTCCCGTCAATATCCAGCAACTTCGCAAAGCCATTGAATAGTGGGACAACATTCCACAGGCCACAATCAACAGTCTGATCAACTCTATGCGAAGGAGAGATGTGTTGCGCTGCATGAGACAAATGGTGGTCACACCAGATACTGACTGTTTTTCTGATTCATGTATCTGTGACCAACAGATGCATATCTGTATTCCCAGTCATGTGAAATCCATAGATTAGGGCCTAATTAATTTATTTAAATTGACTGATTTCCTTAAATGAACTGTAACTCAGTAAAAATTTTGAAATTGTTGCATGTTGTGTTTATATTTTTGTTCAGTATATGATGGCTTCATATAAAAAACATATAGGATCTGATTGGAAACATTATTGATTTGTAATGTTTGTAATATAATGTATTTCAAAAAGACAATCCTATTTAGCCTACATTAACTCAGACAGGAGTCAATGACGCTATTCCTCCCTCTACTGGCTGAATAGTGTGCAGTTAGAGTCAGCACACTTCACCCTCTCGACTCTAATGCAACAGCCTGGCTCCAGCGCCACACAGCACTCCCAATGACCTTGTGCCATGGTTGGCACGAAGCCCAGACCGTGTGGCATGTGATACCCATATTTTCTGCCTTAACTGTCTCTGAGTGGCTCCAAAGTAACATGTGGCACTTTACAGCTTAATCATTCTTAGCTAAAGGCCTGCTATGCCAGCCTTGTGCAAGATGGCACTTTGTTCAAGATAAAGCTGCTGTGGATAGCAGCCGTCTGACCAATTCTGCTATTTTGTGTTTTTTCACACTGATCTTAACTTTTTTTATACAATGTCCCTGCCATAATTTCCTATGACTGAAAATGTTGACGTCAATCAGTCAGCAGCTCTAGACATTCTGCTTACTCTGGACCAGGCCCTAATCCCTGGGATTCGAAAGAGGAAGCGGCAGCGACGAAAGTACGAGACCTGAAAACTTGTAACCTCCTATGTTTCTCAGAGTCGTGGCTGAACGAGGAAATGGATATACATCTCGCTGGTTTTACCTTATTTTTACCAGCATGTCACTTGTGCAACTATAGACAACAAAACTGTAGCTCGATACACAGAAACGCATACAAGGCCCTACCTCACCCTCCACTTCGCAAATCAGACCATAGCTCTGTCCTCCTGCTTCCGTCTTACATGCAAAACTCAAACAGGAAGTACCAGTGGCGTGCTCAATACGGAAGTATGAAGCGGATGCTAAGATATATTACTATTTTGCTAGCTCAGACTATAATAAAAACAGTTATATAAACACAAATAGTCATAAAATTATTCCGCAAGACACCAGTACCCAAAATGAAATTTGGAAAGGCCTAAATTAAACATTGAATTATTAAAAGGCTAAAGAACTTGAGAATTTAGATCATTTTGAATACACACATGGATTTCATTAAACAAAATGGATAAGACTGTTCTATTCGCTTTAATTTAGTTCCTATTGCAAGAATGGATGACATACTGACTGACTGAACTGAACTGAATGAATGTTAAATGTTAAAATATATTGGACTGAGGAGTTGCACGTATCATGCATGCTCTCCACTTTATTTGGCTAGTAGGCAAATAGGCATACATTAGGGTATAATGACTATGGCTGCATGCCTCCAGAAGGGCATCTTCTGAAGCTGAGGGGTGCTTTTCCGAAGGCGTTTCCATGGTGCTGCATGGAGATCACAAGCTCTTCAACTGGGCAGAAGTGTCGCGATGGAGGGAATAGCCTATACAAAGACTACCTAAGACCACTGCAACAGAGTTATTGTAAAGTCTGGGAAGAAGTTTATGCCAGACTTAACTTACGTTTAACCTCTCCCTTGTTCATTTCAAAGTCCATATGTTTATGACCCAATTCATGAATCATATTAAATTCATATTAACCACTCTTACAGAATATGCTTTGGCACGATTGAGTGCTGAAATACATTTTAAAATATTCTATAAAAAATATTTTGAGTGGCAGACTCCAGTGGTCATACATAATTCATAGATTCACCAAACATCTATTATTATTCTGTTTCATTATTCCTGGTATATACTACTGGTTATGATTTCAGACAGAGACCAGAGAATGGGATGGTGCAATATTGAATTTGATAGGGTGCATGCATGGGGATGTCCACATCACACAAAGATATGCCCATGCTGTAGAGATGCACCTAGCGGACTGAAACTTCACTGTTGTAGGCATAATACAGCTAGTGATATCTAGATTTGCACTGGCAAAGAAATCCATTACATTAGCTACCTAAATGTGAAGTAAACTCGACTGACAAGTAATAGAGAATGTTTTCACTTAACTTGAAAACATGCCTCTTTCCCTGACATCCGTTATTTTCAATACTGTGTTATGCTTGTTCATGTAGCACTCCCCACAGGCCGTTTGGTGTACGTTTTTTTTGTTGGTGAGAGAAAACTGCCAAAACTCTGAAAGGTATTATTGCACGTGAGAATTGCGACACAAGATTTGTTCAAGCCTATGTTAGTCCGTAATCGTAAAATGCTGTTTGTATGTTCACAGATGAATATTTCACGTTTCATGTTTCACGCATGGCTTTTCTTACGATCATAACAATTTACGTATGAATTTTCTTACCATCCTAACGATACGTACTTTCAACATTTTGGAAGCTATCTGGCTCCATATCAAAGTAGCCTCTGACAAAACGTTTTTTCAAACAAATTTCAAACACAAAACATATTAAAATGTTTCCTACGCATCAACAAAGGTGCGCACATAGGTTCTGTGAGTCAACCAGTACACCGTAGGCAGTAAATGACAGCAGAAGCTGATTTTGAAATAGCATCTAGGCCAGTGGTTTTTAACTGGTTTTGCATCGGGACGTAAAGGTTGTCTCAGTCACAATCCAATATATGCATTGCGAAAATGAATCGCCAAAATACAATCTGGAAAATAATTTTTAATTCTATATTGATAGTAAATGTAACAATTATATGACACGGGAAAAACATCCCCACCTTTTTAATTGTGAAATTCCATTTAGCCCATATTCTTGATGAAGAATGTATTTGCGACCACAAAATCAACCAAAATAATGCTGCTAATAGCTCTATATAAAAAATACTGTGATTAAAGAAAAATTGTCCAGAGATTAATTTATTTAAAATGTTGCAAGTTTATTATAATTTCTACACACTTTCTACCAGTTTAAGTCATTTATGTTCACAATGGAGTAGTTTGTATAGTTGTGAGGTCTCCACGATTATTCTACAACGTAGAAAATAGTAAAAATAAAAGTAAAACCCTTGGATGAGTATATATATATATATACACACACACACACACACACACATACACATACATATACATATATATATACATATACATACATATATATACATATACATACACATATATATATATATATATATATATATATATACACATACACACACACAGTACCAGTCAAAAGTTTGGACACACCTACTCATTCAAGGGTTTTACTTTTATTTTTACTATTTTCCACACACACAGAAAGTATTCAGATCCGATCCCCTTTTCCATATTTTGTTACGTTACAGCCTCATTCTAAAATTGATTAAATAAAAACATGTACTCAATCTACACACAATACCCTATAACGACAAATTGAAAACAGGTTTTAGATATGTCTGTCTGTCTGTCTGTCTGTCTGTCTGTCTGTCGTCTGTCTGTCGTCTGTCTGTCTGTCATCCAGGCCAAGAACCTTGCCCTCATCCAGACCAAGGTGGCGAGACACAGTAGTGATGACACAGAACAGGATGCTCTTGCCAGCATACTTGGGGTCCAACATGTACGCTACGGCGTGTATGGGCTTCAGGCAGAAGTCTTCACACTTTTTAATGTATTTCAGAACTGCAGTTTCCTCTGCATGGAGCAACATTGAAGTGGGCAGGGCAGCACGGATTTCTTCTATTACATCTGCAAGCAGAGTCTGAACATCAGACAGGATGGCATTGTCTCCCTCAATTCTGCTATAGGTTTCAGGAGTTTCAGGCTGCTTACCACTCTCTCCCAAAATACATCATCCTGGAGGATCCTCTTGATGGGGCTATCCATATCGACAGACTGTGATATGACCATTTCTTGGAGAGACTCCTTCCCTCCAGGAGACTGTCAAACATGATGACATCACCCCAATGGGTGTTGCTGGGCAGCTTCAATGTGTTGCTCTGATTCTTCTCACTTTGCTTGGTGAGGTAGATTGCTGCTATACCTTGATGACCCTTCACTTACCTAACCATTTTCTTGGCTCTCTTGTAGAGTGTATCTATTGTTTTCAGTATCATGATGTCCTTGAGGAGCAGATTGAATGCATGAGCAGCACAGCCAATGGGTGGGATGTGAGGGTAGGACTCCTCCACTTTAGACCAAGCAGCCTTCTTGTTCGCAGCATTGTCTGTCACCAGTGCAAATACCTTCTGTGGTCCAGGGTCATTGATGACTGCCTTCAGCTTCTCACCAATGTAGAGACCGGTGTGTCTGTTGTCCCTTGTGTCTGTGCTCTTGAGGGGTGGAGATGTAGTTAATTATTCCTTGCCCACGAACATTCAACCACCCATCAGAGATGATTGCATTACAGTCTGCTTTCTCTATGATTTGCTTGACCTTCACTTGAAGTCTGTTGAACTCTGCATCCAACAAATTAGTAGATAAAGCATGTCTGGTTGGAGGGGTGTATGCTGGGCGAAGAACATTCAGAAATCTCTTCCAATACACATTGCCTGTGAGCATCAAAGGTGAACCAGTTGCATATACAGCTCGAGCAACACATTCATCAGCATTTCTCTGACTACGTTCCTCCATTAAATCAAAAAAACTTCTGATTCCAGGAGGAACATGAGCTGTTGCTATCGATAAGGTATCTGAATCATAATTTTTCACCTCGAATAGAAGTAGAGGGACTTTTGTCAGAGGTTGCTTGTTGTGAGCAATGAGGGAACTTTATGCATTTGGCCAGATGATTCTGCATCTTTGTTGCATTCTTCACATATGATTTGGCACAGTATTTGCAAATGTACACAGCTTTTCCTTCTACATTAGCTGCAGTAAAATGTCTCCACATATCATAGTTCCCGTGGCATTTTCCTGTAAAGATTTACTAGAATTCGTAAAAGAAAAAAATAAATACAATTCCAAGCACAGATAAATAGTTAAGCAGTTCGATTAAACAACTACTTCATAAGATAAAATGTTCTAAAATGAAAATAGAAACAACACTCAATTAGCAGGCTCAAGCAAGCTAAAACCCACATGGTAGCAAAAACTAACTAGCAGAAATTGTTAACAAGTTAGAAATTATTTAAACACACTATGCTGTAGGCTACTATTCACTAGTTAACAAATATATTCCCCACACCCAGTATTGCAATCAAAACATACCAGAGAGCATGTAGTCCTTGGCTCAGACAGTGTAGTAGTGTGGGCTCAATAGAATCTCATTAGTGTGCAAGATCTTGAGAATCAGCTGTACATGGAAGAGTGCTCTGCATATGTGATGGAAGAATGCACTGTGCATGCAGAGGGTTGCAATTCCATTGAATTGGGGATAGTTTAACCAAAATATGCCACAAGAGTTAGAATTGCCTTATGTATACCCCACAAAAAAGGTTCACTGTTATAAGCCAACGTTGATGAATTTAAGCAAAAATTCCCCCAAAAAGCTTTGCAACCCTAATTAAAAATTTAAAAAACAGAAATACCTTATTTACATAAGTACTCAGACCCTTTGCTATGAGACTTTAAATTTAGCTCAGGTGCATCCGGTTTCCATCGATCATCCTTGAGATGTTTCTACAACTTGGAGTCCACCTGTGGTAAATTGATTTGAAAAGGCACACACCTTCTATATAAGGTCCCACAGTTGACAGTGCATGTCAGAGCAAAAACCAAGCCATAAGGTCGAAGGAATTGCCCGTAGAGCTCCAAGACAGGATCGTGTTGAGGCACAGATCTGGGGAAGGGTACAAAAACCTTTCTGCAGCATTGAAGGTCCTCAAGAACACAGAGGACTGTACAAAGTACTGAGTAAAGGGTCTTCATACCTTTGTAAATGTGATATTTAAATACATCTGCTAACATTTCTAAAAACCTGTTTGTCATTATGGGGTATTGTTGATGAAAAAAAAAAAAAATCAAACGTAATCAATTTTAGAATAAGGCTGTATCACAACAAAATGTGGAAAAAGTCAAGGGGTCTCAATACATTCTGAATGTCCTGTAGGTTTGTTGCAGTCAGGCAGACCAAAAATGTTCGATGGATCAGGCAGATTTGAAAAACCCCTGATGACCTGGGTTGGTCCTTGGCGTAGCCTAGTTCAAGGCGACATTTGCACCATTGTGCCTCTAGGTGGTGCCATTATGTTAGAAAATTAAATACCACAATCATACACACCAATCATACACATCAGTAGTACGTTTTATTACTTTTTCAAACAGCAAAATAAAATAAACAGAAATGTACAATATGTATTACCATTATACTGTCGTACTCATCCAGTTCTATACTTTTTCAATGGATAAACTCCTTAGAGACTATAAACAATATACTCCACTATGTAAACCACAAAAAAATATGTAAATCACAAAGAAGATAGATCTTACGGCATTGTATACACAGGAAAAAAAAAGACAATTTTTTTGGCACTTAGAGTCCTCTCAGTACAAAGGTTTTTCTATGTTTACGGTATGATCAATACAAACAACAAGATATCTTGCATGCCTCCAAGTAAGTGGAGAAGTAAAGAGAAATGTATATTGGATATAGGAAGCTGCTGCTGCTTCTTGAATAGCATTGAACAACAAAGTCATCATACCATCACCTCACTTCCATTCTCTCCCACCCTCTAAAATAGTCACCAAGCACAGAGAAAACACTATTTAATAAATAAATAAAGCTTTGAATCTATCTTTACAGCATAAATTCTAAATTAACATTTCATGAATATAAACAAACTTTGATTCTAGAAAATTATCTCAACATCAGCAAAATAAACAAAAGTTGTGATATCATCCATGTTTTTGGTTTTGGATACGCTCACATTCAGTTTTAACACATTCTTTGAACATTCTCCCGCTCTCTCTCAGCCAATGGCGTGTGACAACTGGTGGGGACGAAAGGCACCAATGACGTTAAAGACAGGACAGCGAGCTCAGCCCACTGTCATAGGGACATCATAAGTAGCAGGGGGGTTGGTATAGTTTTCGGAGAGCCTCTGTTACGTTCACAAAACCTTGTGCAAATAAAGTGGAAAAACAACAACTGAAGGAGGAGAGCAGACAGGATCATGGTAAAGATGTAGAAGTAGTACCCTGGAACTAAAAATAAGCTTAAAAGACTGATATTCAAACCATTTGTGCTCATGGTTGAGACCATGACCCTGTCCAGAAACAACCCTTAGCCCCTAAGCTCTATGCCAGTGGTTTTCAAACGGTATGCCTTGAGGAAGTCCGGTGTGCCGCAAAACTTTTACACATTTTTATAAACGTTTCAAGTCTGGTGCGCGCAGACTGTGGTTACATTTGTATCATTTTAGGGGGGCGCATCACGAGTAAAGTAATTTGTATAATTTTTACTTTGCCAGTGACTGAGAACCATTAGCACAGGCAAGTCTGATTAGGCTATGCCATAGAAAAATATGGGGAGAATGGCTGTGTCGGTGGTTGTATCTTTACAATGCAGAAAACCAATCTTCTCTAACCCAAACAGTTCAAAACTAATTACCTATTACACCAGAGCTAAAAAAAAGTTTTTAAAAACACCTCCCCAGACCTTCTAGTAAAGTCATCTCTGGTTGGTCAGCCTGAGTCAGTCACCCATGCGACCATGTCTCTTCATCACAGAAAATTACCCATCAGGACCCTGGTAAGCGTGCAACACTTCTACTATATCACCCATCCCACCAATAGGATCCAGCCTCTTTCTCAGCCCGGCCAATGCAGGGGGGGGGGGGGGGGGGGGGGCGCTCCTCCTTCTGGGTCAACTTCCTCTCACAGCAGCGTCACGTATCAGGGCAGGTCAGTCACGCACGGTGTGTAGAGACTGCCACGGATGTCACTCTGCCTCTACTTCCTCAGCATCCTTGGGTCCAGTTTCAGTCTCTACCTCCACGACTGCCTCAGTCTCTGCAACAGCTTCAGCATTCTCCACTTCAGCCCCTGTCTTTGTTTCAGCCTTAACCTCCACCACCACCTCTTCTTCTTCTTCTTCAGCCTCAGCAATCACCACCTCAGCCTCGGTTTCAGTTTTAACCTCCACCTCAGCCCCTACCTCGGTTTCATTTTTAACCTCCACAACCTCTACCATCACCACTTCAGCCTCGGTTTCAGCCTTAACTTCTACTTCCTCTGCCTTGGTTTCAGTCTTAACCGCCACCTCAGCCTCCATCTCTGCCTCAGTTTCAGCCTTAACCTCCACTACCTCGGACTTGGTTTCAGCTTCCACCACCACCACCTCAGCATCCACTAGAGCCTCTACCTCAGCCACCACTACCTCTGCCTCTAGTTCTGCCTCTACCAATGTTTCTGGTGGTACCTCAGGCTCTGGTTCTGCCTCTACCAATGTCTCTGGTGGTGCCTCTGCTTCGGCCTCTTCCTGTAGTTCTGTATCTGCCGCAATCTCTACCTCTGGTTCTGCCTCTACCAATGTCTCTGGTGGTGCCTCTGCTTCGGCCTCTTCCTGTAGTTCTGCATCTGCCGGTGCCTCTGGTGGTGCCTCTGCTTCAGTCTCTTCTTGTAGTTCTGCATCTGCCGGTGCCTCTGGTGGTGCCTCTGCTTCAGCCTCTTCTTGTAGTTCTGCATTTGCCGGTGCCTCTGGTGGTGCCTCTGCTTCAGCCTCTTCTTGTAGTTCTGCATCTGCCAGTGCCTCTGGTGGTGCCGCTGACTCTGGTGGTGCCGCTGACTCTGGTGGTGCCGCTGACTCTGGTGGTGCCGCTGACTCTGGTGGTGCCGCTGACTCTGGTGGTGCCGCTGACTCTGGTGGTGCCGCTGACTCTACTTCTGGTTGTGGCTGGCTGTTCTTCCTGCAGATACCTGGAGAGAGAGAGAAGTGTTGGGTTAGTATGGAAGTGTCTCAGAGGCTCTTTTCCATGCTCATGCATTCAGAGGTGTGTGCATGACCAGTTAGCAGTGGAAATCTATTTTTGTTGCTCTTATTAAGTGTAATTAGCTGTATACTCATGCTAAATTAAGCCATGGGTGTTCCCTGAGTAATGCAATTAGATAAGATAATCTCAATTAAGCATGAGGCTAAATCTATTTGGCAGTAATTGGCGGTGAGCTCTCATCGTGTCTACCCAAACCAAAATCTTAGTGATTATAATTTTGCTGCTTCTCAGGACAGACCTACTGTTGGATTGTTGTCTCATGCAATTGTCTTAACTCAGAGAAGTGAGGTTTTGCCTTGCTGTTGAATACCATGTATACACACATTATAATTAAGCAATTCGGCCCGAAGGGGTGTGGTATATGGCCAATATACCACGGTTAAGGGCTGTTCTTATGCACGACGCAATGCAGAGTGCATGTATACAGCCCTTAGCCGTGGTATATTGGCCATATACCACAAACCCCAGAGGTGCCTTATTTCTATAAAAAATATTTGGTCTGTTATCCCATGGAATTGTTGAATACTTGTTTCTGATTGGCTTGAAGGGCATTCTAGAGTGTGCATTATCTCCCTATAACGCACGGTACATTTGCACGGTAGAATTCAATGGCTATAGTTGGTCAAATTGAAAACATTGTTGAATTAGATTTTCATAATGGTAAGCTAGGACTGGTGGTTTGGTTAGCTAAACTAGCAAGTCTGTTTGGTTACCACGTCAACTATTGTAGCTATCTAGTCAACTTGCTAGCTACTTCAGTGGATGTTGTAACACGTTTCTACCTGCAAATGAACACATTTCTAGCGGCAAATGTGTTCAATAATAGCCATGGTCTAAAAGGGATAATCAACTTGGGGCTCTATGTGTTCTCTGGAAAAGAATGCAACTCCGTGGAAGGTCAGTTTGTGGAACACACCTACGTCACTCATTATTTTCCATAGAACGCGTCGCCCCTCGTTGATTATCCCTTATACATACCAAGGATGTCAGCATCCAGGGCTCAAACCAACCTGTTTATATAGTTACCAACATTAAACCCAACACATTGTGCGTGTTAATATTAACCACACTTCCCCAAGCAGATCATTAATATGCAGTGTTCTACATCTAGATACCCAACTCCCTTATCTCTCTGACAGGCTGGAAACTGGGGCTGTCTTTATTAGGGGACGCAGCAGAACATTTATTAAAATGCAATAGAAAATTAGTGTTTCTTATTGGTACAAGTCCAGGTGTTGATTGCTTTTCTGACAGTTTGCTCAGAGATAGGAAAAGCTCTGCGTGCCAAATGGGCAGACTTCAAATACAGATCTTTATTAGGAGAAGTATAGTGAGAGCGAGAATTCTCCTTTGTGTTAGATTCTAGACCTCAGCAACATTGGATGTTACTTCTTGCCATTTGAGATGAATCAGCGCTCCAAATAAAACAAGCTTAAACTGTAACATGAACCAGCTAAACAAACTGAAGGTGTAGTCTGTGTAAAGGCTGAAATGTTTTGACAATTTAATTAAGTGTGCCAGGCAAGCTCAATCAAGTGAAGCTAAAGTTTTTGAAAGAAAATTACTATTTGAACCCATGTCCAGATGGTTGTAGCAAGGGGGAAATGTGTTGACATGTAGAGATGAGTCTCTCAAATGGATAGAGGCTTGTATCAGACAGTGGTGCTGGAGCGAAAGAGGAATGAGGAGAGGAGGGGAAGAAGGATGGAGGGGAGGGGAGGGGAGATGAGGAGAGGAGAGGAAGAGGGATGGAGGGGAGGAGGGGAAGTAGGATGGAGGGGAGGGGAGGGGAAGAAGGATGGAGGGGAGGGGAAGCAGTAGAAAAGCAATCCATCAGGGAGGAGAGAGAGAACAGAAGGAGAGGAGAGGGTGGGGCATGGAGAGATAAATGGTAGGGCCTGCTACTCGTTCATCACTCAGCCGTCATGACATGAGGCGCGAGAACACACACTCACACTGAAGGAACATTCTCACTCATGCTGGGGGGGGGACAGGGTTATAATTATTAGGAGGATAACTGGCAGTTTATACCTGCGGGGGTGAGCACCAGGGCCTGCAGGATGTCCGACAGGGACACGATGCCGACGATTCGGGCATTCTCATCAACCACCACCAGCCTGTGGACCTGGGGACCAGGGAGGAGGAGAGAGGGAATGTGAAAGGAGGAGGAGAGGCGCAGGAGGGGAAGAAAAAGGGGAGGAAAAGGAGGAGAGTGAGCTGCCTGCGACTGTGACAGGAGAGGATGCTATATTATTAGGCTGCCATATCTGAGACTGTGACAGGAGAGGATGCTATATTATTAGGCTGCCATATCTGAGACTGTGACAGGAGAGGATGCTATATTATTAGGCTGCCATATCTGAGACTGTGACAGGAGAGGATGCTATATTATTAGGCTGCCATATCTGAGACTGTGACAGGAGAGGATGCTATATTATTAGGCTGCCATACCTGCGACTGTGACAGGAGAGGATGCTATATTATTAGGCTGCCATACCTGCGACTGTGACAGGAGAGGATGCTATATTATTAGGCTGCCATACCTGAGACTGTGACAGGAGAGGATACTATATTATTAGGCTGCCATATCTGAGACTGTGACAGGAGAGGATGCTATATTATTAGGCTGCCATACCTGCGACTGTGACAGGAGAGGATGCTATATTATTAGGCTGCCATACCTGAGACTGTGACAGGAGAGGATGCTATATTATTAGGCTGCCATATCTGAGACTGTGACAGGATGCTATATTATTAGGCTGCCATATCTGAGACTGTGACAGGAGAGGATGCTATATTATTAGGCTGCCATACCTGAGACTGTGACAGGAGAGGATGCTATATTATTAGGCTGCCATATCTGAGACTGTGACAGGAGAGGATGCTATATTATTAGGCTGCCATATCTGAGACTGTGACAGGAGAGGATGCTATATTATTAGGCTGCCATACCTGCGACTGTGACAGGAGAGGATGCTATATTATTAGGCTGCCATATCTGAGACTGTGACAGGAGAGGATGCTATATTATTAGGCTGCCATATCGGAGACTGTGACAGGAGAGGATGCTATATTATTAGGCTGCCATACCTGCGACTGTGACAGTAGAGGATGCTATATTATTAGGCTGCCATATCGGAGACTGTGACAGGAGAGGATACTATATTATTAGGCTGCCATATCGGAGACTGTGACAGGAGAGGATGCTATATTATTAGGCTGCCATATCGGAGACTGTGACAGGAGAGGGTTTTGTAGGTCAGGTGTGTGCCAGTCAATCTCACCTCTGCTTTGACTATCCTGTCCACGATGGTCTCCAGTGTCTCGAGTCGGTTGCACTTCATGACGCCCTCAAAGTACTGGCAGCGATGCCTCAGAGCCTGGGTCACTGTGATGTCCAGGTTGTTGTAGGTCTTCTCAGCAGCAAGGTTCTACACACAGCAAAGACACAGCAACATCTCTGAATGTTCACTTATGATAAGAAAAATTAAAACAACAATGAATTTGTCGACTTTTTAAAAAGGTGTTTGATGACGTGTTAAGGAAAGGGATACCATTAAAAAAAATTATATAATAAAAAAAAGGGATTACTTACAATGACATCAAACTTGGAATAGATATCCACTACTTTTCCTGAAAAGAGCAAAACCAAAAGAGATTCAGAATCCAACTTCACTAAAAACATACACTCAACATGTACGGCACTTACACAAATGACTGATAAGGCTGAAAGAATTGATAATAGTCAGCTTGTTAGACTTCAGTGCAGCTTTTGACGTTATCGTTCATAATCTGCTGCTGGAAAAACTTGTGTTATGGCTTTACATCCCCTGCTATATTGTGGATAAAGAGTTACCTGTCTAACAGAACACAGAGGGTGTTCTAACAGAGGATGTTCTAACAGAACACAGAGGGTGTTCTAACAGAGGATGTTCTAACAGAACACAGAGGGTGTTCTAACAGAGGATGTTCTAACAGAACACAGAGGGTGTTCTAACAGAGGATGTTCTAACAGAACACAGAGGGTGTTCTAACAGAGGATGTTCTAACAGAACACAGAGGGTGTTCTAACAGAGGATGTTCTAACAGAGGATGTTCTAACAGAACACAGAGGGTGTTCTTTAATGGAAGCCTCTCTAACATGATCCAGATAGTCAGACATTCCTGATGGCAGTTGTCCAGGTCCCTTACTTTTTTAAAATCTTTACTAATGACCTGCCACGGAGTAAACTTGTGTGTCTATGTATGCTGATGACTCAACAATGCCTACAAGTGAAATAACTGCAACACTTAAAGAGCTGCAGTCCGTTTCAGAATGGGTGGCAAGTAATAAGTTAGTACTAAATATATTTCAAAAACTAAAAGCATTCTATTTGGGACAAACTATTTCCTAAACCTCAACTAAATCGTGTAATGAATAATGTGGAAATTGAGCAAGTTGAGGTGACTAGACTGCTTGGTGTAACCCTGGATTGTAAACTGACATGGTCAAAACATATTGATGCAATGCCAGCTAACATGGGGAGAGGTCTGTCCGTAATAAAGTGCTAGTCTGCTTTCTTGACATTGCTATCAACAAAACAAGTCCTACAGACCCTAGTTTTGTTTCACCTGGACTACTGTCCAGTCATATGGTCAAGTGCCACAAAGAGGGACAGAGAAGCACAGCTGGCCCTTAAAATGTACATTGAGAGCTAACATCAATGACATGCATTTCAATCTCTCCTGGCTCAAAGTAGAGGAGATTGAATGCATCACTACATGTCTTTGTGAGAGGTATTGACATGTTGAGCAGTCAGTTCAAACGACTAGCACACAGCTCAGACACCCATGCATACCCCACAAAACATGCCACCAGAGGTCTCTTCACAGTCCCCAAGTCCACAACAGACTTCAGGAAACAAACAGTACTACATAGAGCCATGACTACATGGAACTCTATTCCACATCAAGTAACTCATGCAAGCAGTAGAATCAGATAAAACAACACCTTATGGAACAATGCGGACTGTGAAGAGACACACACACTGTAATATTGTTGTATGGTGGTATTATAAATGTTGTATTGTCGATATGTAGTGGTGTAATAATGTTATATGATGTACTGTTTTATTTTTTGTGTGATGTAAGTGTCTTAATGTGTTTGGAACCCAGGAAGAGTAGCTGCTGCCAATGGGGATCCCTAATAAATAAAAATACACCACCACACGTCTGCTCAGCCACGTCTGCTCCGCCTTTCCACACACACCTGACTCGTCCACCACGGGCAGTGCGGACACCCTCCGGTCCACAAAGATGTTAAGGGCCTTGATTATGGGTGTGTCGGGGTGGATGAAGGCGATGTTGTGGTAGGTCCCGATGGTTAGTTCTTCCAAGGTCTGCTTCATAAAGGCAGGCTTTGGCATCTCGCATACCTGGGACATGTTCATAAGGGAGAAAACATTTGGAAAAGTTAGAAAGCATACAGAAACCAGGCAGAACTACCTGGACATGTCCAATGAAAAACACTTTTTGAAATGTTGTAAAAGGTATTTTTCTTGGGACAGGACACTATAGAACTAAACTGGGCTCACCTCCATTTGACTGTAATGTAGTGTGTTAGTACTGTCTTTCTATGTTTCTATGTCTAATGTAGTGTGTCAGGGCTGTATTTCTATGTTTCTATGTCTAATGTAGTGTGTCAGGGCTGTCTTTCTATGTTTCTATGTCTAATGTAGTGTGTCAGGGCTGTCTTTCTATGTTTTTATGTCTAATGTAGTGTGTCAGGGCTGTCTTTCTATGTTTCTATGTCTAATGTAGTGTGTCAGGGCTGTCTTTCTATGTTTCTATGTCTAATGTAGTGTGTCAGGGCTGTATTTCTATGTTTCTATGTCTAATGTAGTGTGTCAGGATTGTCTTTCTATCGGTCTACCCATTTTGATATTACTATGTCTGTCTGACCTTCTTGCATGCCCTGCTCATATTACTCTGTCTGTCGGTCTTGTACTCTGTCTGTCCATACCTGTGTGTGTGCAATCACCTGGCCTTCCTGTAGTCTACTCTATTATGTAGACATGGTTTACATTTCACACTCACTTCTATAAGTCAGAGACCTTCACAAGACTGCTTCTCTGGCCAGCTACAGTACTACCTTAACACAACCAATTCAGTCACTTAAACTACATTTAATTAAATTCATAGGAATTTAAGGAATCCTCCTTGAATTCAAAATCTCAATTTAATTTAAAATCATTTCCTGAATTAATGGATCTGAAATAGGTAACTACTTTATATAGTCGCCACATTCTCATCACTAGACTTGAGATGATCCCAGGGAAATCAGAGACAATAAACCACATGTCAAACTCATTCCACGGAGGGCCGAGCGTCTGGGTTAAGGTCACTAATTAGTAAGGAACTCCCCTCACCTGGTCGTCTAGGTCTTAACTGAAAGGAAGAACCAATAAGCAGCAGACTCTTGGCCCTGCATGGAATGACACCTCTGGATTAAACTAATCCTCTACTGAATCAGATAAGGACAGCCTCGCTAGGCTCTGTCCTTTCATTATCCTGCCTTTGTAGGTTTCCTCCTTCATTCCCTTCTCCCATTCCATCTTTTCCCTCCCTTTTCCCTCTTCCAGATTGTGTTACCTAGGGGAGGCAGGTAGCCTAGTGGTTATGGCGTTGGACAAGTAAGCGAAAGGTTGCTGGATCGAATCCCTGAGCTGACAAGGTAAAAAAAAAAAATCTGAACACGTTAACCCACTGTTCACCGGTAGGCCGTCATTGTAAATAAGAATTTATTCTTAACTGACTTGCCTAGATAAATAAAGGTAAAATAAAAACCTTCAATTCTGCAGAGATCCAACAGGGGTCAGCATTCACAGAAGTTCCCACCCACAGTGTGTTTATTTCTATAAAATAGCCCTTGCTTCATTCTGGCCTGGGTTTCTGTATAGCACTTTGTGACATGTAAAAAAAGGTCTTTATAAATACATTTGATTGATTCATTGACTTACGAAGAGCTGGAGGAACTTGAGGATCCTCTTGTGCGTGAGGATATAAAGTGCGTTGCCGCTGACCGGGTCGATGACGGGCAGCCGGTGGATCTTGTTCTTGATGAGCGAGTACACCGCGTCAAATATGCTGAGAGAGGGGGATGAATAGAAAATAACACAGACAACCTGTCTTTGCCAATAAAACACTCGAGACAGAGGGTGTTGATACACTGACTCTCTCTCCATCAATTGTCTCCATCTTTAAAACAGCACGTCACAATCTAGTATTTTTAAGTACTGCATAGGCTAGAAGGCTTTTGTAAAAGTCACCCTACAGTACCTAACAGAGGCAAATTGATCAGATGATGTACAAACAAAGTATACATGCGTGTTAAACCAGGAACCACACAGAAAGTCATCAGAAACAACTAGGAAGGCAAAAAGATCTGCGCTCTCTCCCAGTCTCTCTCCTTCCAGCTCTCCTTCACAGACTCAAACCAAATACTGTCTCAGCATACCAAACCATGAAGACAGCTGAATCAGTCATTAAGAAATTAAATGACTTTGGTGTTCTCCAAAAAAAGGAGCCAGAAACCAAACCAGAGGCATGTGTTGGTTAAGCAGGGATGATGAAGTAGTCGAGTACCATATGTGGTATTTTAAGTAGAGGGGTTTTTAAGAGTCTGGTCTGTATGTCTTTTCACAAGATGGACCTTGAATTATTCAGAGTGAAGAAAATAAACCATGGCAAAGGCTGTGTCGCAGAGCAGGGAACAATAATACGTGGGAAAAGTCTCATACCTTTCCACAGAAATCTAGGAAACTCCACCTGGGAGAGCATATTGACAGTAAATTACTCTACCTATAAATTCTAACTAAGTGAGGAAGCCAGGCTAATTTGCCGTGTTTATGACCATAGAAATACAATTCTATGTTTTTAACTATGATGTGGAAAAAACAAGAAGACAAATGAGATTTAAAACGCGATTTCCAATGAGATTTCTCAATCAACTATGAGATGAATATGGACTGTTAGTATAATGGACTGATTAAACCCAACGGAAGTCCCTCTAAGTAACGATGAGCAAAGCGCTCCCAATCGGTTGTATACTGTAAGTTAATCATGAACGGCTCATTGCTATACTGTTCATGGATCTGCAGGTTAATTTCCCCCATCATAAATGTTGTGTTTTATTTGAACTTCCAGGATAAAATAAATATGAAATGCAGGTGACATGTATAAGAAATGTGGAACAGGCTCACCTTGCATCAGGAGATATGTTGACTAATGGCTTAAAGGTTTCTTGTAGGTAGAGCTCTACGGGACAGAAAAAATAATAACAAAAATCAAACGATAAAATAAATCTGTTGAACAACTGAAAAGTTGCTGGAAAGTCCCCATACCTCTCCACGTTTCAATCTTATGTTCCTCCAGCTCATAGATTTGTACCTAGAAACACAAAACATTCAACAGTTTGTGATATTTAACATTCTTTCAACGTGGCAGAAAGTATTACATTTCAAATGTTTTATTTTTTTATAAGTGTTTGTTAGAATTAGTATGTTAGAGCCAAATAGCCAATTTGTATACAATAACCAGAGCATTAATAGTTGAATTATTAGTGTGAAGCCATATTGGATGGAAATAGTAGATTATTGGAGATGAATACCGCCCTTGCAGCTGGTGCGGTGGCTACGGGAGGAGGAAAGGTTATTAGAAGGAGGAAGTCGGGCCTACCGGGAGGAGTCTTGGTTAGACAGGGGAGCGGTATAGTTTTTTTGACCGCACTTGCTCGCACTTACTTACATGATATCTTGAATTTACCGCATTTATTGCACTTATAAGTTATTAGAATTAGAGGAATTATTAGGAACGTTTTCGTTTTCCCATCTTTTATAGTAGAAAGTCTAAGTTTTATATGCTTGAACGAAGAAGCATCCTTTTGTTTGTAAACTTGCAATCCGAAGTGCCACACTGACATCATCTCTACGGGTGAGCAGCAAAGCCTGCGGTGAGTGTGTGTCCGAAATAGCCCCTCTCTCGCCAGGGCAGTGGTCATATTTATTGGATGGAATAGTGAAAATATGCCACTACAAGTAACTTAATAAATATAAAATCACAGCAATTATCTCAAGAGTATAAAAAAAAACAATCAAACAGGTGGAAAATAATTTGACACCTCTATCTCCGACTCAGCCAATGACAGAGGCACTGACTATTTCCGCATCAATATGCATAAGTGTGATATGGAAGGTTCCCTAGAGGGTCTCAATCAGGTCCACCTCAGCCCTCTCTGACGTAAAACGAGACAGTTATGAGAACCACTGCTAATGAATAACAGCAAAGAAAGGAAGTGGGAGGGACTAGTAGGTCCTCAATGGCAAATATGAACACCTGGGGATTTGCTAGGTAATACGTGTCGTTGAAGCTGTTCTTTAGAGTGGTTGTGTGGCAGACTAGCGAAGGGGATGGAGGATAGAGCTCATAGGCCATTTGGTCTATTGGATCTTTAAGTACCCTTAAGCAGACGAAGTAGAGATGGTTATAATACAATAGTGGAAGGCCTGAGGCCTTTTCTGTGTCAGCTTGACCACAAACTCACTCTAAAAGTCCACAAACAAATTAAAGGCCGCTGGGCAGCCCACTCGTCAGTCAGTCCAGACTAGAGGAACAGTGACTCATCTCTGAGTAGGGTTGCACAATTCAGGTATCTTTTCCAAAATTCCAAGGTTTTCCAGAAATCCCAGTTGGAGGATTCCTGGGATTTCTGGGAAAGATACGGGAATTTGGCAACACTCTCTCTGAGTGATCTCTTGAACAAAAATATGATAATACTGCACTCTTACGTTATGGAGTCAAGCTTTATCTGTACTAGGGAGGACTCCAAGAAAACAGCTACATGGCAGTGGCTCTCATTACACAATGCAGGCTATTTACACTGGCTCATGAAAAAACCTTTTTCCGTTGCAAAATATTAGTACATTATTTCCTTACCCTAATGAACATGAACCAGAACTCATTCGGAGGGGTCACTTACCATGGGAGACTTGTAGTATCTGTGGAGGATGTTGATGAAGTCTGTGATGGTTAACATTCCTAGAGAGCGAGAGAGAGCGCGAGAGAGAGCGATGGAGGAAGAGAGAGAAAAAAAAGGAGTGGTCTTGTTAATTGCAGTGATTATTCACATTGCACAGGTGTTGGATTTGTCCAAGCACATACTGGTACTGACAGAGAGAAGAGAGGGAGACAGAGGAAAGAGGATAGGGAGACAGAGGAAAGAAGGGAGGGAGACAGGAAAGAGGGAGGGAGACAGAGGAAAGAGGGAGGGAGACAGAGGAAAGAAGGGAGGGAGACAGAGGAAAGAAGGGAGGGAGACAGGAAAGAGGGAGGGAGACAGGAAAGAGGGAGGGAGACAGAGGAAAGAGGGAGGGAGACAGAGGAAAGAGGGAGGGAGACAGAGGAAAGAGGGAGGGAGACAGGAAAGAGGGAGGGAGACAGGAAAGAGGGAGGGAGACAGAGGAAAGAGGGAGGGAGACAGAGGAAAGAGGATAGGGAGACAGAGGAAAGAGGGAGGGAGACAGAGGAAAGAGGGAGGGAGACAGGAAAGAGGGAGGGAGACAGGAAAGAGGGAGGGAGACAGAGGAAAGAGGGAGGGAGACAGAGGAAAGAGGATAGGGAGACAGAGGAAAGAAGATAGGGAGACAGAGGAAAGAAGGAAGGGAGACAGAGGAAAGAGGGAGGGAGACAGGAAAGAGGGAGGGAGACAGAGGAAAGAGGGAGGGAGACAGAGGAAAGAGGGAGGGAGACAGAGGAAAGAGGGAGGGAGACAGGAAAGAGGGAGGGAGACAGGAAAGAGGGAGGGAGACAGAGGAAAGAGGGAGGGAGACAGAGGAAAGAGGATAGGGAGACAGAGGAAAGAAGATAGGGAGACAGAGGAAAGAAGGAAGGGAGACAGAGGAAAGAGGGAGGGAGACAGAGGAAAGAGGGAGGGAGACAGAGGAAAGAGGATAGGGAGACAGAGGAAAGAAGATAGGGAGACAGAGGAAAGAAGATAGGGAGACAGAGGAAAGAAGATAGGGAGACAGAGGAAAGAAGGGAGGGAGACAGAGGAAAGAGGGAGGGAGACAGAGGAAAGAGGGAGGGAGACAGAGGAAAGAGGATAGGGAGACAGAGGAAAGAGGATAGGGAGACAGAGGAAAGAGGGAGGGAGACAGAGGAAAGAGGGAGGGAGACAGAGGAAAGAGGGAGGGAGACAGAGGAAAGAGGATAGGGAGACAGAGGAAAGAAGATAGGGAGACAGAGGAAAGAAGGAAGGGAGACAGAGGAAAGAGGGAGGGAGACAGAGGAAAGAGGGAGGGAGACAGAGGAAAGAGGGAGGGAGACAGAGGAAAGAGGATAGGGAGACAGAGGAAAGAGGATAGGGAGACAGAGGAAAGAGGATAGGGAGACAGAGGAAAGAGGGAGGGAGACAGAGGAAAGAGGGAGGGAGACAGAGGAAAGAGGGAGGGAGACAGAGGAAAGAGGATAGGGAGACAGAGGAAAGAAGATAGGGAGACAGAGGAAAGAAGGAAGGGAGACAGAGGAAAGAGGGAGGGAGACAGAGGAAAGAGGGAGGGAGACAGAGGAAAGAGGATAGGGAGACAGAGGAAAGAAGATAGGGAGACAGAGGAAAGAAGATAGGGAGACAGAGGAAAGAAGATAGGGAGACAGAGGAAAGAAGGGAGGGAGACAGAGGAAAGAGGGAGGGAGACAGGAAAGAGGGAGGGAGACAGAGGAAAGAGGGAGGGAGACAGAGGAAAGAAGGAGGGAGACAGAGGAAAGAAGGAGGGAGACAGAGGAAAGAGGGAGGGAGACAGAGGAAAGAGGGAGGGAGACAGAGGAAAGAGGAAAGAAGAGAGCAGCAGCGGAGAGAGGGAGGTGCAGATGGAACAGAAAGAATGTGTGAGATAGGAAGAAAGAGAGAGTGAAATAGGATGGGCCTATTTCTGTGACATTCTCTCTCTCTACACACACACTCCTCATTGAGGTCAGTACAGCCTAGGGGTGAGACGGAACAGTGGAACAGAGAGGGCTCGATTCTTAGTAAAGCCCATCTGTCATGCACTCTCACAGTCTTTCTCTCTTGCTCTCTCAGTTGAATGGACAAGTGGGCTTAATTCTTTGTGTGTGTGTAAGGCTGCAGGGAGATATTAGGCTCTACACTCACATCCTAGTGATGCAGCCAGGACAGTTACGCAATATGGATGTCCCCTAACCATAGGTGGGCACATAGCAATATTGTTCAACGTATCCTTGATTCAATTGTTGAAAAACACATGTTGACCAATACCAATTCAATTTCTGCCATCTCAAGTTAGCACTAGTGAATGGTAGCCCATGACCAGGGCTCATTATAAAATCGTCTGCCTGTCTTTCTGTTCTAAGAGCCGTCTAGAGAGGAGAGAACAGTATTTATATCCGTCTCCATGACGCTGGCCCAGATACAAGGAGAGGAGGGTAGACGAGAGGAGCCCGCCTCTTAAGCGGAAGAGAGGGAAGGAGAGAGGATGAGGAGTCAAAATGGAGGGAAGAGAGAGCCGATGGAAAGGAAAGAGAGAGTATGGAGAGAAAGGAAGCAAGGAATAATTTAAAGAAGGTTAAAGAGGCAGAGGAATGCACAGGGGAGTGGATGGGAGGAGAGGGAGAAAGGAACGAGTGCATGAGGGAGGGAGGGAGAGAGAGAGAGATAGAGAGAGAAGATGGATAGAGCAGACAGAAAAGGGGGATGAGGAGAGGGAGGTACAGTACAAAGATGGAAGCGTTACTAAGAGGATGGGTAGAAGTGAGGGAGAGCACACATGGGGGGGGTCTAAGGACAAGGAGACTGGAAGAAAAAAATGGGGGGGAAAGATAGAGGCAATGATTATATTAGGGGGGAGGGTATTATGGATGTGGCTTGCCATGATGTCTGAGTGATCCAAGAGATTTAGGCTAGAGAGAGAGATTCCTGTTACATAATATTCAGTGCATCTCCTAGATGTATGTGTGTGACTGATTTCAATGTGTGTGAACACAGGTCACCAGTGCCCTCCCATAGTGGAAAGTGAAACCGTTGGACACAGTGTTCCCTGTGTTGTGCCCTCCTGCATGACTCTTCCACTGTACTGCCGTGTTCCTTTAAGACTGACCGATGACTGGTGAGTCACAGGAACCCAGTGCTGCTGTGGGAGGGAAGAGGCCGGCCCAGCAGGACCTCTTTGTGAAGGAGCACAACAGGTTTTAAAAAAGCCAAGGAGGCAGGACTCCGTTTCAGAGGGGACGACTATGGCGGGGACACCCACATCTTCTATTTTGCACGGACTATATAATCTACTTTCCTTATCACCTCTCAGCTTCTATACCTCCCCTCCTCTTGTTTAGAGTTGTGATTCCACATTCTTTCTCCCAGTCTGACCAGTTCTCCCTAAGAAGATAATTTGGAAAATAATACAGTAACCTTCGACTGCAAAAGAAAATACTTTTTCCCACTTACCGACAAAGCTCTGCTTCTTTGTCTCCCATAGTGGTGCTGCCCGCACACCGTTGGCAACCAAGGCGAAGAAGGCCTTTTTTACCTACAGGCGAGAAGAACAATGTTTTTACAAGACTTTCTAAAAACAGGTATTTTATAATGTGGGTGGAATAGAGCAGCGTTTTCCCCTCCCAAGCTCCCAGTAAGAGGGGGGGGGGGTCAGACAATACAGCATCACTCCCTTAAAGAGTGTGTTTATGGGCAGGACAGGGTTTCATCCCACCTCCCTGGCTGCGCCTATTTGTCAGTTAGAACCCACTGCTTCTTCCCCATTACCGCTAGCAACTGTGTCATTAGACGTAGGCTACCAAGGACATGTTAACTGGGGGCAGTTATACAGCACTGTGGCATTTTATCAAAAATAAATAATGCTGCTCTGTGTTGTTCTGGTGGTTTGACTTTTGTTCCCTGTAACCAACAGGCAGTGGAAACAATTTGTCTCTCTCAGGAACATTAAGTATCTACTTTCATTATGAGAATAATGCCTCCTGGTATCAGCTAACGGATAGGATATCGGATAGGATTAAAAGCAAAGAAATAGAATGAATAGAACAGGATTCCCCATTCAAGTCTGTTCTAATCATTATATTTCTATGCATTTAATCCTATCCGATAGATACATTTAGAAAAAAACTTGTCCCTGGGCATTCCAGTTTGGTGGTATGACAAGACGGTATAACATCAAAGATTGTAGTTTAGATCTTTGTATCTCTAAGCCAGAGTCACATCTACCTGACTGACTTGACACATACTGTACCATGACTCCATTCACCTCAGCTGGGGGTAAAATAACTACGGAAAGTCGTAAGTGGTGAACAGATACCATTCCTCATAAGAATGAATTCCCATTGGCATTCATTGTGAACGGCTCAACTGGAGAAGCAGGTAAATGGCAATATTGTAATCCTGCTGATATCATATCATTGCACTGCACCTCTCAAGACACTAAACGACTTAAAACCATGACATGGTAAAGTGAAACCACAGATGATAATATCCCCCTACAAAGACAAATGCATGGTCGTCTCTCATTCTGAATTTTAAAAAAGGCTGTGAGGAATTCATCTCCAATGCTAATGGTCTAGGAATGAACACACAAGCATGCCATTAAACCCCATTGTCTCCAGGCACTGTAAAACATTAATGAGATCGTCTCTTATTTTTATTTTGGCATTTGTGAAAACGTAATCTTAAGACATTCAAGTTTAATGAGGCCGTGGAGTCATAATGAGAAGCTTTCTTTAGCCTTCACATGGAAACTTTAATCTTCCATTGGGGTCAGCCTCAGTCAGTTCTCTGTTCTGGGCTGCTGGTCTGGACAAGCATTCAATGAAAGACTGGGGATCAGATAAACTACTACCAGTCTACTTGGATGTTATCAGAGCTACAGGGCTGACCTATTTTCCAATCATTAATAAAAGTATATTCCAGTAAAGAGGATGGACGACCTATTTTCCTATCTTAGTTTCCGAATGTCAAAGTCAACTGTATATTGGACTGTATAAAATAGCCTAATAAAGTTGTCCCCCTGAAAAACATTAAAATAATGATTTCAAAGTTTTCCATCAATTAACAGGAAACGTTGTTTTTGAAAATTCTGGAACTTCAGCTAAGTTTCTGATATTTCACAACCCTGGCATGGACTGACCACTTATCCAAGCAATAATACAAGTATATTCCAGTAAGAGGGAGAGAACATATTTTCCTATCTTAGTTTCCTCATCCGCATGCCAAATACTTTCCCTATATAAGAGAAAGAACCCCATTATTGACTGCAGAGAATTCCTGAAGCTTTCAACTTTTCCTGCTAAACCCTCTATAACACTTGACATATAAAAGAGAACTACGCAAGCTAAAAGACTACACAGAACTGACCTGTTTCGACAAGAAAAGGTTTTAAGAATGAAGGGAGTTGTCGTCCTACTAATGCTGTCTCTGTGCCTCACACTGTCTAGGGCACAAGGTGAGGGGAACCAGGCGGGGACCAGTTTGTCTTACTGTGTGCCTGACACCTGCTCCTTGATCAGAGAGCTGGCTGTCCTGAAGGAGAAACTGGGAACCATGGACCAGAAACTAGGAGCTGTGGAGACCAGGCTACAAGCCAGCGTCAGCCAGGTGGAGGAACTGAAAAGTATGAACAAAGCACAGGATGAAGAACTGAAGACATTAAAGAAGGACTTAGCAGCTGGTCAGCCAAAGGTGGCCTTCTCTGCAGCTCTAAGAACGTCTGGTTCTGGGAACATCGGACCCTTCACCGCTGACATACCCTTACAGTACAAAAGAGTCTTCTCCAACTTCGGCAGTGGATACAACCCTGCTACAGGTGTCTTCACAGCCATGGTCAAAGGAGTGTATTACTTCCGCTACACTATGTTCTACAGTGGAAACGCCAACGCTGTCGTGTCTTTGTGGAAGAACAGCCAGATGCTTGTGTCCTCGTGGGATGTTATTTCCGGACATTCACAAGACTTCGCCAGCAATGCAGCCATAGTGGAGTTGGAGGTGGGAGACAGTGTCTACGCCCAGCTCAGTGCTAACAGGGAAGTCTTTGATGATGGCGGAAACTACAACACCTTTAGTGGGTTTTTACTCTTTTCCACGTAATATCAGTGACACGTTTACAGTTAATTTGAGTGTACATAACAGAAGGGTTTTTGGAAAATACATCACAACAGTATGAAAGCAAAACAAAATAAAATGTTTACAAAAAATAAAAAGTTGCGCTCTGATTGAACTGTGATGATGTCGAGACAGGACCAGGTCAACTAGACAGTTATATTTATTGCTATGTTGTGACAGGCGCACTGATAAAGGTTCACCGTATGCTGAAATAGCTGTGGTTTGATGTTTGACTGAGGTGGTGGTTGGGTTTGTTGTTCTTGTTGTTGTGACTGATTAGCCATTTCATTAACGCCTTTTTTTTGTTTTCACTGTAGACTGGCATCTCTGTAGACTGGCATCTCTGTAGACTGGCATCTCTGTAGACTGGCATCTCTGTAGACTGGCATCTCTGTAGACTGGCATCTCTGTAGACTGACGTGTAGTGTGTTCTAACCATGGAGGGATGAGATCCCCAAGAGACATGGTGTATCAGAGATAACACTTCTCTGGATTAAAATGTAGAGCTTTTTAATTGCAGATGCCCATCGAGTCGCAAGGTCACACAAAAGCTATTTTTCGAGCTGGTGCTTTTGAAGATAAAACAGTGGGAGAGATTACTAGGGGTTTTAAAAAGTGTGACAAGCTTCGAGAAAGAGGAACTGAAATAGACTTTTAAGATGCCTTCCAATCACAGAGAGATAATCATAATAGTCTATTCTGTCCGGAGGCGAAAGTCTCCAGCTAATTTTTTTGCTGCAGTTAAATAATTCATAGAGACATTAGTATCACTTTCCAAACCAAGACCATAACTGAGTTTACATGGCTAACAAAGCAAATCAATTAGTAACCAGAGACATGGTATCATGGCTCAAGACATGACTCAATTGCATTTGAAGTTACTACAGTCGATAAAACACAAAGTTTCCTACTGACCACCTGTGTAGATGGAACATTATCAGTAGGACTACAGAACAATGTTTTGCGACTTTGTGTCAGAAGTCTTTGGACAGCAGGAGAAAGTTCAATAGACAGAGCACTTACCTGCAGAGTAGTGTCAAAAACCACGAGCTTAGAGCTGGTAGGAACAATGTCGTAGCATTTGTGTGACTTCATAAAGCGCATGTAGATATCACTTTCGGATTCTTCAACAGCTGAAATGTAAAGCACATTTACGCACAAGCATTAATTCAAAACATTAACAAAATACTAGGAATGTAACAACAATGGAAATCCTGGTGCCTTTATCAGATCAGTAATGAGAAGGTAAAATATATGCAGTGATTCATGGTTTGCCCAGTGCATATCTCAGTCCCATATTCTCTTTGAAGACATGGTACATGGAGAATATTACTTCCCCGGCATTTTCACATAGCTACAAAATATGATCTCTCAAAACCACTACATTGTTGTGTGAGATATCCTCAGTGTCTGATATCACCTTTCTTCTCAAAGGACCTGTATTTAAAGGGTATATTCAATGAACTAAGAGACTGGAAGTTCCTCAATCACTTACTATTCTGACTCAATCTCCAGGACTGGTTGCCATGGTAATTCTCACTGTACTATTCAGATGCACTAAACACTTTTTTTTGTTAAACTCTCGAGACAACAGAGCAGTCGTTTGTTCTAGACGATTTGGCCTACTTCGTCTGGACGTTGCCAGACATTCTGGCTGTGATTTGTACCGAGGCTGCTGTCTAACTGCTGTGCCGTCTGTACACCTGAGTATGCTGCTGTGGCAGCTCCCTGTCTTTGTCGGTGTATCAGGTCAATGCGTAAGACTGACAGCTCCACTCCCATGGCTTTCGCCCTGTCGGTTCTAATGACGGGTGAGGGGGCAGTGTCGACACCTCTGCCGATGGTCACAGCCAAGGTCCATACATATCACAACCTGGGTATCCGAGACTGATGACACATGTAGCATTGCTCAATGCCTAAAAAGGGACGTGAATCAAATGTATGTCCATGGACGTTGTGCCACTTGAAATAATAATAACAAAAACAACCTCTCTTCCATCGGCTCTGTCCTAGATGTTCACAACCCACTAATCCCATAATAGCTCCGTTAGACTTTGCTATGCAAACCTGAGATGTATTTTATTGAGACCAGTTCAAACTGGTTTAAGACAACCCTACTGTAGTCAGAATGGCCTCCCTAAAATAATGAACATTTATATGTATTCTGTTATGTGTTCTCTGGAAAACCTTGGAACTTAAACCACTATAGGTTAGGGTATCAAACAGAGAGCTTTTATAGAGTGCACAATGCACATACAAACTTCCAAAATCCCTTAACACAATGGCTGTGGCCCAAAGCAATTGTCTCACGATCACACCCCCACTAAGCGGCCCCAACAATCTCCCAGTAAAACTACTCTAAGCATTTCGATTTATCACTGAGCACTTCGATTTACCACTGAGCACAGGCTTCACACTCTGGCAAGCAGCCTTGTTGGCTATTTTGAGAATTGAATTACTGTAGAATGGTCTGTTTGTTGTTTTGAAGAGCCTTGATGATTCACATTTTACCAACGTAGAAAGAAGGCAGCAGTAGCCTGTCATCTCACAGCCTACTGAATGATGATTGGCTCATATGCAGCTTAAAAAACAAAATGGGGGAAAAAAAACAAATTATGTAAATAGGTTTTAGTGAAAACCCAGATGTCTGGTGTTGATCCCTTTATGTAAACCTCTACAGAGTACATCTAGGCCATTTCCATTAGAATGGAATGTTATGTAATAATGGTACCATGATGATAATTTCACACGCCTTCTCTGTAAATAAAGGTATAGTAACATTAGTGTTCAGCACCCCCCCCCCCCCCCAAATCTACACACAACAGAATAAGGCTGTAACGTAACAGAATGTGGAAAAAGTGAAGGGGTCGGAATACATTCGAATGCACTGTAAATATGGGCTCCCGGGTGGCGCAGTGGTCTAAGGCACATCATCAGATGGTAAACACATCTGGTGAAGTCAGTCATATTCAAACATCTAGAACAGCACTGCCCTGTCAGTACCCCCAATAATATCTCCCGGTCAGACTTGCCTAGTTAAATAACTGTTAAATAAAAAATAAAAAAAACATTTGAGACAACTGCCAAGCTGCAACATCACATTGTGGCTGGACTGAGGAAGGCAGCCAACAGGTTAGCAAGGATAACAGCAAACAAGTTCCCTCCTAACATGAGCTGAATCCCCTTCATATTCACAATGACATTCCTCCCCATCCACTAAAGCTTCTATACATTGACATGATGGCCTACAAAGCCATGTTTTGATTATTAGGCTACACCACTAGAATAACGGGAATATGATCCATTAGATGGGTGGGATTGGTTGGCCAAAAATAAAATTGACCACAACTGACTGGCTTTCTTGATGTCTATAGTATTCTCTCTGGTATGCAATCTGGTTTCCGCTCAGGTTATGGACGTGCCACTGCAACCTTAACGGTCCTCAATGATGTCACCACTGCCCTTGATTCTAAACAATGTTGTGCTGCTATTTTTATTGACTTGGCCGAAGCTTTTGATACGGTAGACCATTCCATTCTTTTGGGCCGGCTTAGGAGTATTGGTGTCTCAGAGGGGTCTTTGGTCTGGTTTGCTAACTACCTCTCTCAAAGAGTGCAATGTATAAAGTCAGAGAATGTGCTGTCTCAGCCACTGCCTGTCACCAAGGGAGTACCCCAAGGCTCAATCCTAGGCCCCACACTTCTCAATTTACATCAACAACATAGCTCAGGCAACAGGAAGCTCTCTCATCCATTTATATGCAGATGATAGTCTTATACTCAGCTGGCCCCTCCCCGGATTTTGTGTTAAATGCTCTACAACAAAGCTTTCTTAGTGTCCAACAAGCTTTCTCTGCCCTTAAGCTTGTTCTGAACACCTCCAAAACAAAGGTCATGTGGTTTGGTAAGAAGAATGCCCCTCTCGCCACAGGTGTGATTACTACCTCTGAGGGTTTAGAGCTTGAGGTAGTCACCTCATACAAGTACTTGGGAGTATGGCTAGACGGTACACTGTCCTCCTCTCAGCACATATCAAAGCTCCAGGCTAAAGTTAACTCTAGACTTGGTTTCCTCAATCGTAATCGCTCCTCTTTCACACCAGCTGCCAAACTAACCCTGATTCAGATGACCATCCTACCCATGCTAGATTACAGAGACATAATTTATAGATCGGCACCCGTTCTGCCAGTCACATTCTGTTAAAGGTCCCCAAAGCACATCCCGGGGTCGCTCGTCTTTTCAGTTCGCTGCAGCTAGCGACTGGAACGAGCTGCAACAAACACTCAAACTGGACAGTTTGATCTCAATCTCTTCATTCAAAGACTCAATCATGGACACTCTTACTGACAGTTGTGGCTTTGTGATGTTGTCTGTGCCCAATAATGTTTGTACTATGTTTTGTGCTGCTACCATGTTACCATGGTTGTTATGTTGTTATGCTTTGTCATGCTGTGTTGCTGCCTTGCTATGTTGTTATCTTAGGTATCTCTTTTAGTAGTGTTGTTTTGTCATTATGTGTTTTTGGTCCTATATTTATATTTTATTTATTTATTTATTTATTTATTTTAAATCCCAGCCACAGTCCCTGCAGGAGGTATTTTGCCTTTTGGTCATTGTAATAAGAATTTGTTCTTAACTGACTTTCCTAATTAAATAAAGGTTAAATAAAATAAACTAAAAATGCGTTGATGGCATAACATATGACTTGAAGGAACCATGTACTTTCAAGCGATCTCAATTGACCAATCAACGGGCTACATTGCCTTCGTGAACTGTAGCTTAGGCTAATTACATAGAAATCATACACTCATAGATCATTCACAGATCCATTTGGCTGACACATTACCTTGTCAACTGGCATAATAAAGGTTATGAATGAGTTTGCGGGTCTACTAGTTGAAAATACTTTTCCAAAAAGTTTGCAAAGAGGCTTACCGTCATCGTCTAGATCAAGTTTCTCCAGCATCCCTTCAGCTAAACCGTGGACCTGTGGACAAGAGGTAGAGATTGACCAACTGACTCCTCCAGTTCCCTCTCCTCTTTAACTCCACAACCCTGCACAGTCAACGCGGGCAGCAGAGACCGGGGCGCAGTCGGTTATTAAATAATATTAGGTTCTAGTAAAAGTCAACTACACTACAGTGGATACAATGTAACAAACAGAAAGCTTCGCTCATAAAATGTAGCCTTCCCGAGTTGCAACTAGCCTTCCGAACTGCTGTTAGTGATTTGACAGTCGCCAGGCATGAGCAACTCCTCTCTTCTTGTGCGGTGCCAACACGAAAACGAGAAACAGTCCAATCGTTTCGCCTATAAAAGGCTCCGGTGATTTTCATGGACGCATGTCTTTCCTTTCTTGCTCGGTGTTGGTAAAAATAGTAGAGTAACCGTATTTTAGTAGATGTTCGGTGTTGGCAAAAATAGTAAAGTAGCCGTATTTTAGTAGACTAGAGAGCATTCTCAGGTAGTTTACATCCCGTAACGTTGTGTCGTCTGCCGACGTTTGACGTAAAATAGGATGCATGCTACCAATCCCCTATTCAAGTAAAAGTGGAACATTCCAGTTTGCTGCAGTCGCAGTGAAATATACAATGGGCGCGCTCCTCTGCCCAGGCATTGCTGGCGCCTGCCAGATCTTACAACGCCTCGATAGGTATTTTACATATCAGCTAAACACATCATATGTTTTAGCAATCTGTCAGTCGATGACGCGCCACGCAACCATTGGTTGATGCAAGCAACATCTAAGCAGTTTAACATTTCCCCCCCAAAATCTATGTGATGACGTTGAATGTAAAACCGACTGGATTTGCCAAAAGTAATCAACCTAAGGGCATTTCGTATTTTTTTCCCACCCAACTTTTAACCTAAATCCAGTGACATATATCCAGTGTTGATTTCATATGTATTGTTGATTTTAGTTGTCAACTCAAACTAGATGTTGAACTGACGTCTGTGCCCAGTGGGATAGGATGCACAGTAAGGGCAGAGATTCCAGCAGCATACTGTTGTAGTACTCATGGGCCACAGAGACAAAACAGACTCTAAATTCACAATCAAATATTGTATCCCCTTGGAATTCTATATTAGTTAGATAAATATCAAATTAGATGGACGTTAATGTAATGAAAATATAATTAGCATGAAGCAACAATATTTTTATGCATATGTTAATGTTCCAAACTGGTGTGGACCACCCAACCACCCAACGGGAGGAGACAGCCACCAGGACTGACTTTCTAGGTGAATCTCAATAGTCAGAAGTGGCTTCCTTTCCTCACCTCCTTTCTTTCATCTGCTCTGATCTGAAAGGAGAGGTGAAAACCAACCATTGCAGTCTTGCCTTTGCCTATCCTGTGTGGTCAGACCAGTGCAGTTGAAGAAGAGGAATCTACTTTAGACTATTCAGATGCACCCTATTTCAACTAGTGTTTTAGCAGTGGCGTAGTACTCACTGGTCGTGATCGCGAGGTAGCGATGGGGTTGGAGGGAGTCATGGGTGGTTTGGAGCAGCGTAGACTGAAGCGCTGGCCGGTGTACGGCGGGGAAGAGTAGGAGCGCATCCGTGCCTCCAGCCTCTCCGGCTCGCTCCGATAGGCCTCCAGCGGGAATGCCGGCGGCTGCTTGGCAGCCTGCGTCGGAGGAGTCAAGGGGGGCGAGGAGATCCCGGACGCTAAGGAGAAACGGATAAAGGGTACAAAAGGGGGATTAGACATTCAGCTGTAATCTAACATGTCTGAGGACGATGGGCATCCTTAGGCTGAAAATACAGTGTGCCACTAGGCAAGGAGCCACAGATAGGGTGTTATCTGATTGAACTTTCAGCAAGGATTGAGAATGAGATAGATAACCTGTAGTGCTGCCTTTTTGCCAGTTGAGACAATTATTTTGGTTACGTGGACAGAGCTTGGAGGTGTGAGACAGATGCTGCATCTCATGTTTATCAGATTCTCCTGTCAATTCTATACTTTTTTTAATGCAATATTCTGGTATGCGCAACAAGACTGAAGTCATTGAACCAATACATTCAAAGTCAGCCTGTAGGCTATTCAGCAGATTCTGAGAAGATTATGTAATTCTGCATCAGCAGTAATGGAGTTCAGAAGCGAAACAATTGATGGAACGTTTTTTTTTTTTTTTTTAAACACAGAGAGGATCATTTATTGCTGTAGCAAGCATTTGAACACTGTAACAAAGCCAGGAGGGACGATCACCTTTCAACTTCGAATTCAAAAGGAAAGAGCTAGATCAAAAGACATCTTCATTTGTAACATAGCCCTTGGAGATATTCATGAAGAGGTTTCAAAAGAAATGACAGGCACACCATTTAAACAGTCAAGTGTGAAGAGAAAGTCCATATTATACTAATGAGCTACTGTTATACTAGTTACCTTTTCATCAAATTCATGGCATACACACATCCTCCTTTCTGGCTATCCAACAAAACAGGAACATTACAGGGAGTAGGTACCATCAACGCTTACTCCCAGAGGGTTCTAATCTAACAGGACCTTTTTGACGTGCAGATAATTCAGTACATTTCCTTGATGAGCCCAAGCAGAATCAATACAGTCCTCTCTAGGCACTTAACCAGACTTTTAACCCCTTACACTCGTGGGAATTGGCCTATATGGATAGGGCTATATTTAAATGTCTCTTACAGAATAAATACAGAAAGCACATGTATAACCATGGTAGCAATTAAAAGGGAACAGTTTGGAGATTATGGGAAAATTATTAGACTAAAGGTGAGGATACAACAGTTAATCTGACACAAGACTGAATCCAAACATTACACTGTTGATTATGTATATTTTACATTTACTGTACTTTGCCACATTTGTTGTTAACTAAATCTGAAAATATTCTGGATACATTCAGTAACATTATAAGGGAAGGTGCAACAACAAAAAAAAAAAATATATATATATACACATAGTTTAAGTCAGAAGTTTACATACACTTTAGCCCTGTATAAACACAAACTCACTTCCTTGACATGTGTTGCTGGCTTGCTATGTTGTTGTCTTGGGTCTCTCTTTGGGTAGTGTGGTCTCTGTTGTCGTGATGTATGTTTTGTCCTATATTTATAAAACAAATATATATATATATATATATATATTATTTTTTTTATCCCAGCCCCCGTCCTCACAGGTCTTTTGCCTTTGGTAGGCCGTCATTGTAAATAAGAATTTGTTCTTAACTGACTTGCCTAGTTAAATAAAGGTTAAATAAAACTTTTTTTTTTTTAAGTTGGCAATGGCAAATAGAAGTTACTTTATAGGTTTGTATAAATTTCATTTAGATTTGGATAGAATTTTGATTAACGACATGACAATGATTTTGAGATATGAAGACGTTATTATAAATTAAACTGTTTCATGAAAATGTGCATATGAAATAGTTGATTTTATTAAAACACATAGGGTGTCTCTATATATGGAAAAATATATTTTTTAAATATGTTGAGCAAACGATTTTGGTCAAATATATATATATATTTTTTTTTACACTATATTACATGAGTTTTATGATATGGAAAAATGCACATTTGGGCTAACGTGTTTGGCTTGCTTGCATGACTTCAAAGCGTTTATTATAATCCTCAACGTATCATCTTTCAAAATACATCGAGTGCCCTTTATTTACAGAGTTACTTTTCACTTGGACAACAAAAGATTTGCAAAAGTTGGACTGATCTACAGCACAATCACAGACAAATAAAAGTTATCTATAAAGCAAGGGGCTGCCTAGGCCTGAGTTAAACATTTTTTATTTGTTTTCTTTCAAATACTTCAAGCACAACTGATTAAACTTGCCTGGTCAAATGGAACCAATGGAATAGTCAAAAAATGCAAGCCCTGCACATCTGGCACTCATCACTGAATATTTGACAGTAAATGATAATACCACTCCATTCCACACTCTACTTTCCTTGGATTAGTAGAATCATATTAATGTTTTATTATAAATGATAGGATTAGGATCTGGTTTGCTCATTGGAACACAGAATTGGAGTCACAAGGCCAAACTCCAGGACTGACTCTTCCATCTACTCCCAAACTAAATAAAAACATTTAAAAAACTGCCTGAAACCATCGTAACAAACATAAAAAATTTGACCAATTGAACATACAGTTCCCCAATGGGTAGGTACTGTAGGGTGAAATATGGGTAGGTATTGTAGGCTGAAATACAGGTAGGTACTGTAGGGTGAAATATGGGTAGGTATTGTAGGCTGAAATACAGGTAGGTACTGTAGGGTGTAATGTAGTCCTCCCCAGCGGAAGACATGAACGGCATGACAATGAGGTCTAAAGTGAAACCTGTAAGTGTGTGTGTGTCGCATGATCTTGTGTCAATTAATAAATAATGGTGTAATTACCTACATACTATTTAAGCCATGCTATTAGCTATCACAACATCTGCTGTAACCCTAGAGACTGATTCACAGAGCTGTCTGAGCTCTATGGAGAATGCATTTGTAGTAAACTCCATTGGTGAGAAGTAAGGCATTAAAACCCTCATTAACACAGCATACCGGACATCACTTTGTCCTACACCAAGCTATTCATTCTCTTGGTCTCTCGGTCGGTGCTACACACAACTGCAAGAGGAACAGGAGAGGTTTCCTTTAAAGCCATTAGGCTGTGGATCAGTGTACACAGCTTCCCAGGCTAGAATCAAGCATTATGAGGAGAGGGATGGAGGGAGAGAGGGATGGAGGGATGGAGGGAGACACACTAAAATCAAATGTTTGTCTACCAGTGGTGGAAAAAGTACTCAATTGTCATACTAAAAGTAAAGATACCTTAATAGAAAATGACTCAAGTAAAAGTGAAAGTCACCCAGTAAAATAGTACTTGAGTAAAAGTAATTGGTTTTAAATATACTTAAGTATTACAAGTAAATGGAATTGCTAAAATGTACTTAAGTATCAAAAGTATCAAAGTATACAATTATTTAAAATTGTTATGTTAAGCAAAAAAGACACCATTTGGTTGTTTTTTTATTTTATTTACACACTCCATCACTCAGACATCATTTACAAACTAAGCATTTGTGTTTAATCCACCAGATCAGATGCAGTAGGGATAAACAGAGATGTTCTCTTGATAAGTGGGTGAATTGGACCATTTTCCTGTCAAAGTGTAACGAGTACTTTTGGGTGTCAGGGAAAACTTACGGAGTAAAAAGTACATTATTTTATTTAGGAATGATGTGAAGTAAAAGTTTTCAAAAATATAAATAGTAAAGTAAAGTACAGATAACCCAAAACACTACTTAAGTACTTTAAAGTATTTTTATTTAAGTACTTTACATTGTTGTTGTCTACCCACATGTTAGCTATCTAACTAATGATATTTTGGTCATAATAGCCTACTTTATAAAGTAAGGAGTGTAACTACTTCAAAGAGTTTTGGATAAACTGCCTGAATCATGTAAATGAGAACTCCTTGATGTGTATTAAAGGAAAATTACATCAAAAAAACTATATTTTGGTATTTGTTTCATTAGTCCACTAAAATATAGTTTTTGAGTGGTATTTTCCTTTAAGTGTAAATTATCTCTTATAAGCCAAACAATATTCTGAACAAGCAATTCTGCTTTGTCCTCTGCAAGACAATACAACACGTCATCCAAATCTCATTTAAAAAGGCTGAACCACTTTTGGCAAATATGATGTCTCTCTGAGCTCACAGTAAGATCACTCTCAGCTAACTAGGTTAGAGATTAATGCATCAGACCAACGCTAAATTATATATTTTTCTAATTACATCAACAATACAAGCCAAGGGGTTAATGCGATGATTACTTTTGGTTAACGCTCACTGTCAACACAGAAAACTCCCACTGAATGGATGCCAATAAAGTATTAATGTGTGATGGTAGGATGTGGGGGGAAAGATATATGTTAAAATGCTAACTTGAACAGAAAGCTTATTGTTTGTGAGTTTGAACAGATTGAGCATTGCCAGCAGGCTGCGTTGAGTGAAGGGAATCCCATTTACAATGTTTCACACAGAAAGGAAAACAGGATTGCGGACTCTCTCTTTATCAACTGTCTTCCTGAAGCCTTCCCTCTAGTGAGAGGGTTCGTGACCTTTGCCCACCCTCACGTCTGATCTATAAACCTTCCACCTCGTCTCCCTGAGCGCCACTTTGAACCTCATCGACAAGGCCTATTGGTTCCAGTCAGTAACCATTACTTCACAGCCTGTCTGTCTGCCTGCTTGTCTGTCTGCCTGTCTGCATGTCTGTCTGCATGTCTATCTGCCTGTATGCATGTCTGCCTGTCTGTGTTCCAAAACAGTAATTTGTAATTTGTCTGTCTAGCAGCCAGACATTTCATTCAAATGGGTTGGCTTCCCTCAAATACTTTACATAAACTGTGATCGCCGCTTGTCTGTCTTTTTTTATAATGTGTGCTGGCCTACATGTTCCATCACCTGAGTAATTACAAGAAAGGTTAATTGCACAGTTGAAATTACAGCTTGGCTACAATGCAGCAAGGCAACCACTGGAAATGTAGGAAATATGTTTTACTGCACTATGATGGTTTCCATGTGGCGACTAATCTCAAATTCTTCTTGCCATGGTTGTGTGATCTATGAAACATCTGCTAGTCTCACTCTCACAGCATGTGTCTGGCTTGTCTGACAGAAACGACAGCTTGCTGCCCCCCATGTCTCTCGCTGTCTGTCTGTCTGTCAACATATCTACCTCCATCTCACTCAGGTTTTATATATATGCATAAATCCATATGTCACTCTCTCAATGTAGAATCTGTAGAAATTATAACCTTATTGTGACATCTTGTAGTTAAGATTCCAATCAATTACATGCATCTCTTATTGGTTATAGACTATTTGTTTGATGTGGAATTGGACATTCTTGTGAATAAAGCAGTTGGACTAAATCATCACACTATAATTGAATTATAAACATACTGTAAAATACATTATAAACAAATTAAACAATTAAACAGTTACAGTTGAAGTCGGAAGTTTACATACACAAACTATAGTTTTGGCAAGTCGGTTAGGACATCTAATTTGTGCATGACACAAGTAATTCTTCCAAAAATTGTTTACAGACAGATTATTTCACTTATAATTCACTATATCACAATTCCAGTGGGTCAGAAGTTTACATACACTAATTTGACTGTGCCTTTAAATAGCTTGGAAAATGTTAATCATTTGGAGGTGTACCTGTGGATGTATTTCAAGGCCTACCTTCAAACTCAGTGCCTCTTTGCTCGACATCATGGGAAAATCTAAAGAAATCAGCAAAGACCTCCGTAAAAAAATGGTAGACCTCCACAAGTCTGGTTAATGCTTAGGAGCAATTTCCAAACGCCTGAAGGTACCACATTCATCTGTACAATAGTACGCAAGTATAAACACCATGGGACCACGCAGCCGTCTTACCGCTCAGGAAGGAGACACGTTCTGTCTCCTAGAGATTAACGTACTTTGGTGCGAAAAGTGCAAATCAATCCCAGAACAACAGCAAAGGACCTTGTGAAGATGCTGGAGGAAACAGGTACAAAAGTATCTATATACACAGTAAAACGAGTCCTGTAATGGACATAACCTGAAAGGCCGCTCAGCAAGGAAGAAGCCACTGCTCCAAAACCGCCATAAAAAAGCCAGACCAAGGTTTGCAACTGTACATGGAGACAAAGATAGAACTTTTTGGAGAAATGTCCTCTGGTCTGACAAAACAAAAATAGAACTGTTTGGCCATAATGACCATCGTTATGTTTGGAGGAAAAAGGGGGAGGCTTGCAAGCCGAAGAACACCATCCCAACCGTGAAGCACGGGGGTGGCAGCATCTTGTTGTGGGGGTGCATTGCTGCAGGAGGGACTGGTGCACTTCACAAAATAGATGGCATCATGAGGAAGGAAAATTATGTGGATATATTGAAGCAACATCTCAAGACATCAGTCAGGAAGTTAAAGCTTGGTCGCAAATGGGTCTTCCAAATGGACAATGACCCCAAGCATTCTTCCAAAGTTGTGGCAAAATGTCTTAAGGACAAGTCAAGGTATTGGAGTGGCCATCACAAAGCCCTGACCTCAATCTTATAGAAAATGTGTGGGAAGAACTGAAAAAGCATGTGCGAGCAAGGAGGCCTACAAACCTGACTCAGTTACACCAGCTCTGTCAGGAGGAATGGGCCAAAATTCACCCAACTTATTGTGGGAAGCTTGTGGAAGGCTACCCAAAACGTTTGACCCAAGTTAAACAATTTAAAGGCAATGCTACCAAATACTAATTGAGTGTATGTAAACTTCTGACCCACTGGGAATGTAATGAAAGAAATAAAATCTGAAATTTCACATTCTTAAAATAAATTGGTGATCCCAACAGACCTAAAACAGGGAATTTGTACTAGGATTAAATGTCATTAATTGTGAAAAACTGAGTTAAATGTATTTGGCTAAGGTGTATGTAAACTTCTGACTTCAACTGTAATTCATGTTAATAGCAGTAACACCAATTGAACTCTACTACAGAGCACTTTGCACACTTCAAATGGCACTTTGAAGGGCTGGTTTCAAGTGTCCTCTTCCCTGGCAATTAATGAGCTGGAATTATTCACTTTAACAAGAAAAATGCTCTCCATTTCAGCATAACTGGCTTTAAGTAACACTTATGACTAAAAAACACTCAACCCCTGAGTCTACCAAAAGTCTCCTTTTGATTGATATAGATAGATAGATAGATAGATAGATAGATAGATAGATAGATAGATAGATAGATAGATAGATAGATAGATAGATAGATAGATAGATAGATAGATAGATAGATAGATAGATAGATAGATAGATAGATAGATAGATAGATAGATAGATAGATAGATAGATACTTTATTGATCCCCGGGGGGAAGTTTCTTTGTCAAGCAGCTACAACAAAACATAGGGCAGGTGCAAAATGCCAGAACGAAAATACACAAAAGACAGATACACGATACATGATACATAGAGCGTCAGTATGAAAAAGTATAGAAATACAAGAAGTCTGGAGTGCTAAATAAGCTATAAAAAGACATTTCATAATATGGGTGGTTGGCTGAATATGTACTCTATACATTGGCGGATGGTGCATGGTTAACTATACTATACAGGTCGATGGCAGAGAAATACTAAAAATGCGTATGATATGAGTGAGGGTAATAATAGTTTACTTAATAGACATAATTGTTAAATGAACAGGTAAGTGAAAATGTAGCATGGTTAAATTAACTGTACAGGTAAATATACAGTTACATTTACAGGTAAGTGAATATTTGCATGGTTACATTAACTGTACAGGTAAATACTTAAATAGCTAAATGTGTGTATGATATAATTTGGGGTAATAATAGTAATTCCCTTAAAATACAGTCCTTAGTGCGCAGGGTTTAATTACAGATAACTGCACATATTGCACATTCAATATACTAAAAGCAATGAAAAAAAAAGATACAACTGACAGGATACTAAAATGCAATATTGCACGTGATATGATATAACAACTGTACATGAGTAAGTATATACAGACCTGAATGAATAAATAAGTCCTGAGTGAATGAGTGATTACGGACCAGAGTTACTCAAGGATGGATGCACAATTATTAAGCTAGGTCCTAACACCCCAACAGTTCCAGGTCTGTGTTGCCGACAGCATGGCACCCCGGTGAGGCATTAAATAGTCTAATAGCCGCCGGGAGGAAGGACGTCCTGTAGCGCTCTCTGGCACATCGATCTCCACCACCATCTCCTTTGTTTTGCTGATGTTTGTTACCATTCACTTGAAATTGGACGGGTGTATAACAATATTTGAGAGATACTTGTGATTATCTTGTCTGCATCTTCATAACACCATTATAGATCATCAAGGACAACAACCACCCGAGCCACGGCCTGTTCACCCCGCTATCATCCAGAAGGCGAGGTCAGTACAGGTGCATCAAAGCTGGGGCCGAGAGACTGAAAAACAGCTTCTATCTCAACGACATCAGACTGTTAAATAGCCATCACTAGCACATTAGAGGCTGCTGCCCTATATACATAGACTTGAAATCACTGGCCACTTTAATAACGGAACTCTAGCCACTAATATTTTTTACATCTTTTGCATTACTCATCTCATATGTATATACTGTTATCTATTCTGTTCTACTGTATCTTGGTCTATGCCGCTCTGACATTGCTCATCTAAATATTTATATATTCTTAATTCCATTCCTTTACTTTAGATTGGTGTGTATTGTGTGTATTGCTGTGAATTTGTTAGATATTACTTGTTAGATATTACTGCACTGCTGGAGCTAGAAACACAAGCATTTCGCTACACCCTGCTAAACACGTGTATGTGACCAATAAAATTGAATTTTGATTTTATTTATTTGTATTTGGTACTTGATGTGTCACTGTTAGTGTTGCAAAGCTACCGGTAATTTACCAAAGTTACCGGAATCTTCAGAAAATGTGGGTAATTAACAGAAAATCTATGGCAATCTATCGTAACTTTGGTCATTTATACTTGACTAATAAACGTTTAAAGTTTAAAATAACATCCCTTTGCAACCCTAGTCACTGTTACGTCATGAAGCAGATGGAGATAAATAAATAAGCACAGTTCTCCTGACGCACTTGCCAGCTGATAAAATAGAATGGCACAGTACAAACTGACTGAAAGAGACAATTGCTTAGTTATTTGACAGCTCACAATCCATTTGGATTAGCAGGGATTTGTGGGTGGACTACATTTAACTGTAATCCATTGTAATCCATTTTTGCTTTGATAAACAACATGCCTAATGTGTCACACTTAAAACACACTAGAAAAAAAAATCCTAACGATTTAGAAGTTAAATAACCCCTGGGTTTCATTAGATCACAGTGCCTTATAATCATCAAGTTGCATCGTGGGATGTCATGGTGTGAGAAAACCATGGTAACAGAATGTGTATATATGAGAGAGAGAGAGAGAGAGAGAGAGAGAGCTAGCTAGCGGGAGATTCCATCTGCGACATTGTCATGTAAGGTGACAGAGAGGCAAGAGCATTCAGCGGAGTGTACCAGCATGGATTTCAGGGTGGGCGGGGGAGCATAAACCAAAACAGAACCTGATGGGACAGGTAGGTTTACACTTTTCACACACACACACACACACACACACACACAGCCTTGTGACACCTCCTGTGTTTTACAAGAGAGAAATACTGCTGACTTATTCTTGACATCCAAACATTTTGATGAGCGGTCACTGGTCACCCATTCAGACCTACATTATTAGAAGTGTTACTGGTTCGACTCTACCTACAGCTAGACTTGAATCATTTGGGTAATGAAGAAAGCCTCTAATCAGATTCAAATGCTGCGGGGGCAACAGACTATTACCTATGACCGTTCCAGACCCTTCAAGACTTTACATAACAACTGTATAAAGACTATAATTACTTTAATTACGTGATCATAGGTAGGGAGGTGACCAATAAATTGAAGGATTGACTGTCCACCAATGTCATTCCTCAAAGAGCTTTGCACTCAACAGTCAGACCGGAAGTCTTGATTTTAAAAAGGAAGAGGTTTGAATTCTAAAAGGAAGCAAACAGTGCCACCTAATGACGTCAGAAAACAACTGCATTCATCCATGTCAAACAAAACTTGAATTTCTCTGAAAACACCCGGTTGCCAGTTTGGATTAAATGCAGATTTCAATCTAACTGCAGACTGTGAGGGCTTACATAGTCAGGGTGGCAATGGCATCATATCACCCCACCCAAAGTATGGACAGTCAAAGCTCATGTATTTAAACATTTCACTCTCACTTTAAATGATCATCCTTTATTGGAAAATAAAACTACAGTCTGTAAAGAAATAATCAGTGTGTTCAGTACGTGATGCTGAACTACTGTAAATAACTACAGGTTCAGGTTGTTCCTTGCTGTTTTAGTCTGTTTTCTTCTGTTGGTGCCTAATGAACACAACACAAGTGTTGTTACTAGATGGAGTGTTGCCATAAACAATGCCAAGGCAAGAAATAGACCAATATGTTCAAATGTCAGCCCTTCGATGAGTGAAGATAAAGGTTCTTTATAAGCTCTCTGTGTTTATCACTTGTTGGAGATGCTATTTGAAAGAGCACAGATGACAAGGCTAGATGACACACCTCACATCTACCAGGAAACGTCTTGACGTATTTACAGACTTTGAGCTGATCGCCATGATGTTTTACGAACTTCAGAGCTATGGAGTCATTTCAAGTCAGCTAATGAGGAAAAAGGGATATCATTATTAATCAAATCTATTCCATGTCAGACGTTCAAACCTATGCTGTATTACTCTGTTCATTTTATGTACAGTTGAAGTCGGAAGTTTACATACACCTTAGCCAAATACATTTAAACTCATTTTCTCACAATTCCTGACATTTAATCCTAGTAAATATTCCCTGTCTTAGGTCAGTTAGGATCACCACTTTATTTTAAGAATGTGAAATAGTAGTAGAGATAGTAGAGATAATGATTTATTTCAGCTTTTATTTCTTTCATCACATTCCCAGTGGGTCAGAAGTTTACATACACTCAATTAGTATTTGGTAGCATTGCCTTTAAATTGTTTAACTTGGGTCAAACATTTCGGGGTAGCCTTCCACAAGGTTCCCACAATAAGTTGGGTGAATTTTGGCCCATTCCTCCTGACAGAACTGGTTAACTGAGTCAGGTTTGTAGGCCTCCTTGCTCGCGCGCTTTTTTTTTAGTTCTGCCCACAAATGTTCTATAGGATTGAGGTCAGGGCTTTGTGATGGCCACTCCAATACCTTGACTTTGTTGTCCTTAAGACATTTTGCCACAACTTTGGAAGTATGCTTGGGGTCATTGTCCATTTAGAAGACCCATTTGCTACCAAGCTTTAACTTCCTGACTGATGTCTTGAGATGTTGCTTCAATATATCCACATAATTTTCCTTCCTCATGATACCATCTATTTTGTGAAGTGCACCAGTTCCTCCTGCAGTAGATGTCCTAACTGACTTGCCAAAACTATAGTTTGTTAACATGAAATCTGTGGAGTGGTTGAAAAATGAGTTCTAATGACGTCAACCTAAGTATATGTAAACTTATGACTTCAACTGTATATTTATTGTTTGATCTCAAAACCTTAGGAACACCTAATTCCACTTTTTAAATGTGAATAAAGAAATCTTCAGCATAACGTCAACAGAGCAAAATAGCAACTGTCTGTGTGGTCTAAATGTGGCTTTACATTTTGGCCATCCCCAGAAGTCTTGCTGTAATATCTGGCCTTCACACTGTAATCTGTCACTCCATTCTCATTCACTGACAGCAGATGGTGATTATGTAAATGGTAGCTGGTTTTAGTTTACAATACTTCATCTGAACCATCTTCCATTCCCTGATGGTAAAAATAAGTGTGTGTAAGGAACGTATCCTTTCCTCACAGTGAAAGGACGTAATAGAGCTCAGTATCAATCCAAAGAATGAACTGCAGGCACTCTAAGAAATTAGCTCTCCTGCCAGCGTTGCCCAATGTGAGAGTGCATTACCCCGAGTTGAGATCAAGCCCATGAATGCATTTTTTGTCATAATAGAACACTTTTTTCCCCTTGTTACAGTAACGGATAACTGAAATGACAGTTGTTTCACTGGCATTTTCTCACTCTTAAAATAAACTATATTTCTCTCTGGCTTTTCATGCTAGCAACACCCTGGTGACATTACAACATCCTAAGCTTTTGAAGTCTTCCAGTATCACATCAGTCACTAAGCCAGCTCCTTGAGAAGACTGTGGACTTAGTTAGATCCAAGCAAACTCGCACACTCACTCCCACACACAGTCACTCACTGAGCTTTTCTGAAGACTTGCCACAGTTATGCCATTAAAAGTACAAACTTAGGCTATTAAATCACATTGACTGTAACTGTTTAAGTACATATTGGTATTAGTGTGTATACAAAAGCTGCCTGCTTACTGTGCTTACGGTTTCCCAAGAGGCCGTGGGGCTCGGACTGCCTTCTCCCTGTCCGTCTGTCCGGCTCCTTCTTTTTGCTCGCCCTCAGGCTCCCGAATCGTTTCATGGGGCACGTTGGGACACAAGTATAGCGTATAAACCCAAGTAGAACAATCAGGCCTGAACAAGACCCTATTCAAGCATCAATGTTGCCCTTCTTGCACTTCAAACAAGCCCTGCCAAACTGATCGAAGGACTGTGCTGAGTAGTGAACATCAATCCAAGTAGATGATCCCAGGGGTTCTCTCCAATATAGACAGTGTGGAGAGTGGAGATTTGAGCCAGCCAGATAGTTCACAGTAGAAGCACAGTAGGAAGGGAGCCAGGAAAGAAATCAGGCAGGCAGGCGGAAAGCTTCACCCCCCAGAGGAGAGCTGGTCTCATATAACTAACTCTCTCTCTCTCGCTCTCTCGTTCTACCTCTCTCTCTCGCTCTCTCGTTCTACCTCTCGCTCGCTCTCTCGTTCTACCTCTCTCTCGCTCCCTCGTTCTACCTCTCTCTCGCTCCCTCGTTCTACCTCTCTCTCGCTCCCTCGTTCTACCTCTCTCTCGCTCCCTCGTTCTACCTCTCTCTCGCTCCCTCGTTCTACCTCTCTCTCTCGCTCCCTCGTTCTACCTCTCTCTCTCTCGCTCTACCTCTTGCTTGCTCTCTCGTTCTACCTCCGCTCGCTCTCTTGTTCTACCTCCGCTCGCTCTCTCGTTCTACCTCCGCTCGCTCCCTCGTTCTACCTCTCGCTCTCTCTCGCGTTCTACCTCTCGCTCTCTCGTTCTACCTCTTGCTCTCTCGTTCTACCTCTTGCTCTCTCGTTCTACCTCTTGCTCTCTCGTTCTCGTTCTACCTCTTGCTCTCTCGTTCTCGTTCTACCTCTTGCTCTCTCGTTCTACCTCTTGCTCTCTCGTTCTACCTCTTGCTCTCTCGTTCTACCTCGCTCTCATTGAGTCTTTGAGCACTCTGAACCACTGAGGTGTCCAGCAGCAACAGAGTCCCTGCTGCCGTAGACTGTCAAGTACAGCTGTGTGGCTGGTGTTCCTATAAAAGAGGCTGCAGCACAGAGAGGCTGTAAAAGGAAACAAAATTCCGCTGCAGCTCCCGCTCACCACACAGCCACACACACTCTTTATCTCTGTCAGTGATTGGCTCTGAGCAAAGTCCTGCCAATCCGCACCCCCCCCCCCCCCCTAAAGCTCTCCTGTTCTTCCAGAACTCTCCATCTCTCTCACACAACTTTCCTGCGTAGTGTTTCTCTGGCATGTACCAGTGTTGATAACAGGTACCTAACAATATAACGTGGTTTTATAACTTGGTTTTATTACAGAAGTGCCTCTGTTGAGTTCTACTAACAGGAGGGACAATACAAAGACACACACACTAATGCATGGACTAAGCCGATGCCCCAGTGATACGCATCACTACCTGTGAGGTACAGACCACAGGTTAGTGTGAGAAAGGAATGGGGTACTGGGAACTACCTGGGTGGTCCCGAGGATGTTTTACTTGAACAAGACCACCAATCTTGTTCACTAATAGCACTTTTGTAAAAACCCAAAGCTTTGGAGACATTAAGCATGATGACACAGTAGCTACTTTCCCACCCTCACTGTTTAGTGTGTGTTTGTGTGCGTTCTTGTGGGGGGACTCATTTGTGTTATAATTTTTGTCAAAAGGATCATTCTGCATGGAAGAGCAGCACACTGCCTCAGAGCTACTGTTCTTTTCTCATCCCCTGATATGCCAAAGACTATCTGAGGTGACTTGGTTTGTGTGGTTAAGGAGCAGTCTTTTTTGAGGCTGGTGACATTTATAGACCGTTGACTCTTTTCTTTGGAAAGTCTACGCTGAACTGAACACTGGCTGGAGCAGGGGCACGTGTGAGGGGGAGAGCAGATTGTTTCGTCAACGCAGTAGTCATTCTGGAAATCTCCACAGGAGGGGAGCGACCACACAGAGCCAGTTGTATTGTAATGAAGCAACAAATCGACACTTACATTATAACAATATAATTCCACAAAGCTCTTTATACCAAAGTCCATAATTAATGTTGAAAGAGATCAGGAATAACCTACTGAAACCAAACTTAAATTGCCAAATGCCCCCTCCATCATTAATGCCCTTTGATGCCCATTGCAACCCCAGAAAACTGTGACAAAGTAAAATGGCTTGACTCTTCTTCAGAAGGCAGTGTTTGGCTTATAGAAGAATAATTAAATAGGCTCTGATGGATCTCTCATATTCATCATATCCCTGTCTCTGCCCTGTTATTTCCTGTTTAGAGGGGCACTAATGTGCCGGTAAATCTTCCAAACAACCTTATTTAAGTCACATGTTTTTTTTTTGTTCTCCTGTAAACGGGGTTGAACTAATCCCTTCCAAAATCCTGTGACTTTCTTTTTTTGAACCAAAATGCAATTAGCAGTACAGGCCAAAGAGAGAGGGGAAAGAGGGTGAGAGAGGGAGAGTAAGCGCAAATGAGGGAGAAAAAACAAGATGGAGAGGTTGTATGAGGGAGGGATAGAGAGAGAAAGAGAAAAGGGCAGAGAGAGATAGCAAACAAGATAGAAAGAGAGGTTGTGAGAAATGTCCTTGACCTTGCCTGACCGCTTGGACATTTAGCTCGGAATCCTTTCAAGTACTGTTGTTACACATTCAGCAGATAAACATTTGTGTTGGTGTGTGTGTGTGTGTGTGTGTGTGTGTGTGTGTGTGTGTGTGTGTGTGTGTGTGTGTGTGTGTGTGCGTGCGCGTGCGTGCGCGTTGTTATCACCTGTCTTGCATCATGGCTTCATGTAGTGTTTCTCTGGTATGTACCAGTGTTGATAACAGGTACCTAACAATATAACGTGGTTTTATAACTTGGTTTTATTACAGAAGTGCCTCTGTTGAGTTCTACTAACAGGCTGTTCACTGATATGTCATTTTGTTATATTATTTTTCACTCAAAGGTCAAAGACACACTAATGCATTAAGCATGATGACACAGTAGATACTTCACTGTTTAGTGTGTGTTTGTGTGCGTTTTTTGGTGGGAGGACTCATTTGTGGAAATGATATACCTACCGGTCTGCCAAAGCTGCCTCTAATCCAGCTTGGTTAGAAGTGAGAGTACGGCAACATACTAAGAACAAAAAAACTATGTGAGGTCTGTACTAGACCTGTGTTTAAGGACTGAACCAGACCTGAGTTTGTTTGCTTTCTGATTTAACCTGTCCAGATCTGCACCTGAGGAAGATCCTTTTCTCCATCACTACATGCTGACTTCACAACAACAGTGTATAACTATGTGTTGTGCTTTAAACAAAAGCCTTCAGCCTATAGGATGATTAGCCAATCTCCAATGAGCACAAACACCTGTCAAAACCTCTCTCCAGGGCAACCAATATTAAGCTCTCCTTGTAAGTCAAATAACTTGATATCCGTATTGAGAAGGGAGAATGGTCAGTAGTCTAACCACTGTTAATAAATAGACCCCCGCCCCCTCCCCCGGATAAGGCCTTACCTCGTATTTTGCTGTGGAATGTTGTTGGTTAGCTGGCTGGAACTTGTGCAGATGTTATCTAGACGTTATCAAGACATTACGGACACCCCACAGAACAGTATTTATGGGCAGAGAGCTAATATAAGAACTTAGCAAGCAGGTCTTAACATATAATGACTTAATGACAAAGGATAGGAGAGTGGGGAACAACACAGAATTACTACTTCAAGACGACTCACTCATACAGAATGTAAACATGAAGAGAAATCCCTCATGATACCCAATAATAACGCAGTGTGACGTCACACTGCTGGATAAGTAGAACCCTTTCAAACCCAAATCTACTTAGCAGGGGAAATGAGTCATTAAGGAAACACGTGGCTGCTGATAGCATATGTTACTGCAATTTTTAAAGGAACTGGTTGACTTTGTCTTTTAGCTAGCTAGGTATTTTTCATTTGTCAAAATTTGCACTAAGAATCACATCCCTGTCCCTCTCCCTCCCATGGGGTCAAATTAGTCGCTCTCTCTAGTTCTCTCTTTTCCACTCTGTCTCTCCATCTCTCTCTCTCGGCATCTCTCACCATCTCCCTCTCTCTGCTGCATCTCTCGCTTTCTTTCCTCTGCATGACTCCCTCTCCCCTCTCTCTACCTCTGTCACATTATCTCCCTTACTTTCTTTCTGTTGCATTTCTCTCAAATTTTGAGCACGAATTTGTTTACATCCCTGTTAGTGAGCATTTCTCCTTTGCCAAGATAATCCATCCGGTATGGCATACTCAAGAAGCTGATTAAACAGCATGATCATTACACAGGTGCACCTTGTGCTGGGGACAATAAAAGACCACTCTAAAATGGGTCTCACAACACAATGCCACACCAGAGCTGTTGCCAGAGAATTTAATGTTCATTGCCACCCACACACACTACTCATACATTTTTTTAACGCCAAATACCGTCATATCCAATATTTTTAATATGCTGTGATATAATATTTTGGACATATCGCTCAGCCCTATACAGGCCGACTGTAAGGGTAGGTTTTCCACATGTCCATAAGTAGAGCTCAGTATTACAGTAGAGTGAAGCCAGCCAGTGCTACCACACATCTATCGTCTGGTTCATGGACAGGCCACCAACGCTTCTTACACAATCACACAGAAGGGCTAACCACAAAACCAAATGACCACACACACATATTGTCATATACGTGTGAAAGCATGTTTCTCAGCTCAGCATCCCACAATCCATATCACAATCTGAACGATTGAGGGGGGTTTGAGTGTCCTCACATACTTAATAGTGACTTGCACCCATACTCACAATCCCAACATAAATCACAGATTTACGACTAAACATGGTCCTCCCAATGTGGCTGAGAACGGTCATTTCTCACAACACACAAGCATTTCTAAGGTCCCACAATGCTTTTCTTTATGCTTTCAGTTCACCCTCCACAAGTTAGCAATCAACAGAGAGCAGAAACAGTGCCTGAATTTGGAATTACAAATGCTTAAATGCTTGCCAGTAATCTGGCAAGCATTTTATCTAGATATGTCTTTGGAGCAAGTACTCAGCTGTTTCAGTTTCAAGGTGGTGTACATTCATTCCTGCCCTAAGCTGGAGGGAACCATGATGGAATCTGTGATTTATGAAATTTCCCCCCCGGGGGATCAATAAAGTACCTATCTATCTATCTATCTATCTATCTATCTATCTATCTATCTATCTATCTCTTTACTGGACAGTGGGCAGAGATATTTAGCTCAGTCATGTGGCTAATAGGGAGGTCCGACGTATACCCTGACTGAGAGCGTTGTGACGGTCACACCGCTAAGATAAGTGCTTCTGTGACACCCTGGCGTCACTCTACTGTTCCAGTGCTAACTGGCCAGTCAGCTGCTCCACGCGCGAGGACGCTCTGTTTCTTTGACGGTCGCCGAGCGACTGGGGTTGTGAGGTGGGAGAGTGATTATGGGATTGCTGCTGGAGGGCTTAGGGGGAGCTGCTGCTGTGTGGTCACTCAGTACACAGAGAATAACAGTGACACATAGGCTATACAAACAAAAAAAACACGCACATTTAGTCCACACAGAGGTATGCCTAACACTAACAGATATACAAACATCTACTCTACACCATTGAAATGTGTGTATGTGTGTGTGCGCGCTTCTTGGGGAGGAAACAACTATAGTGTAGTAGGTGTATAGGCCAAGTCTGCCAACCCTGCATATGTGGTGGCACTAGTGTCCTCAGCAAATCAGAACTTTACAGTAAGGTACAAGCTTATGTATCCATTCCTCACCCCTACAACCTTCACAACCACAGGTCCCCAAACCAGACCTTTCACATCTTTGATGAGGGATCAAGATGGCTGCTCCCTCCTCCCCCTACCTCCAACATGATCTACTCTAACCTCCAACATGATCTACTCTAACATGATCTACTCTAACCTCCAACATGATCTACTCTAACATGATCTACTCTAACCTCCAACATGATCTACTCTAACCTCTACCATGATCTACTCTAACCTCTAACATGATCTACTCTAACCTCCAACATGATCTACTCTAACATGATCTACTCTAACCTCCAACATGATCTACTCTAACATGATCTACTCTAACCTCCAACATGATCTACTCTAACATGATCTACTCTAACCTCCAACATGATCTACTCTAACATGATCTACTCTAACCTCTACCATGATCTACTCTAACCTCTACCATGATCTACTCTAACCTCTACCATGATCTACTCTAACCTCTAACATGATCTACTCTAACCTCTAACATGATCTACTCTACCATGATCTACTCTAACCTCTACCATGATCTACTCTAACCTCTACCATGATCTACTCTAACCTCTAACATGATCTACTCTACCATGATCTACTCTAACCTCTACCATTTTTTTATTTTTTATTTAACCTTTATTTTACTAGGCAAGTCAGTTAAGAACAAATTCTTATTTACAATGACGGCCTAGGAACAGTGGGTTAACTGCCTTGTTCAGGGGCAGAACGACAGATTTTTACCTTGTCAGCTCGGGGATTCGATCTGGCAACCTTTAAGTTACAGGCCCAACACTCTAACCACTAGGCTACCTGCCGCCCTTACCATGATCTACTCTAACCTCTACCATGATCTACTCTAACCTCTACCATGATCTACTCTAACCTCTAACATGATCTACTCTAACCTCTACCATGATCTACTCTAACCTCCAACATGATCTACTCTAACCTCCAACATGATCTACTCTAACCTCTACCATGATCTACTCTAACCTCTAACATGATCTACTCTAACCTCTACCATGATCTACTCTAACCTCTACCATGATCTACTCTAACCTCTACCATGATCTACTCTAACCTCTACCATGATCTACTCTAACCTCTACCATGATCTACTTTAACCTCTACCATGATCTACTCTAACCTCTAACATGATCTACCTCTAACATGATCTACTCTAACCTCTAACATGATCTACCTCTAACATGATCTACTCTAACCTCTAACATGATCTACTCTAACCTCTACCATGATCTACTCTAACCTCTAACATGATCTACTCTAACCTCTACCATGATCTACTCTAACCTCTACCATGATCTACTCTAACCTCTAACATGATCTACTCTAACCTCTACCTCGAACATGATCAACTGGTCCTCGTCTCTACCTTTCTTCTCTAGGTTTTATTCTCCAATCTATCCCTTTTCAACAAAACATTGGTTGCCGATAGCCTGCATACCACAGCTTGAAGGTTGAAACGTTGTGTCCTTGAACATATAAGCAATAGTATAAGCAATGCAAGAACATGAGCTTCCAGAATAAAAGACTTGAAGTATGTCAGATACCAGTAGTGTGCTTTCACCATGCACACTTACAAGGGAGTATGTCTGATTACACTAGTGCTCCTGCTGATCCATGGGTACATGGATCAGTGTACAGAATCTTCTCTTACCTTCTGCTCCAGCACTTGCTTAAAGCACTGGACCGTTATGTTATTGCATACTGTACCGACATGGCAAGTAGATGGCACAATGTATCTGGACTGAGAGCACAGTGACGGGACGGATTCATGGTTGTTTGACAGCACCTTCCTATGGCCTCCTCCAACACTCACCAGTGTGAGATATCCTAGGACCACTGGCCCAGAAGCAGTAGGATGGGACTGCAGAATCTCCAGTACACAGTTGTTTAAAGGTAGACTCAGGAACATGACATCATCATACAAAGCAGGGGGACGTCAACAAAATCTGCCAAGACTGCTACTATTGGTACAGTACATACAGTGCATTCGGAAAATATTCAGACCCCTTGACTTTTTCCACTTTGTTACATTACAGCCTTATTCTAAAATTAATTAAAATATTTTTCCCCCCTCATCGATCTACACACAATACCCCATAATGACAAAGCAAAAACAGATTTTTAGAAATTGTTGCAAATTTAAAAAAAAAAAAACAGAAGTGGTCACACACTTTAATCACTACTATGTTGAAGCTCCTTTGGAAGCGATTACAGCCTTGAGTCTTTTGGGTATGACGCTACCAGCTTGGCCCACCTGTATTTAGGGAGTTACTCCCATTCTTCTCTGCAGATCCTGTCAAGCTCTGTCAGGTTGGATGGGGAGCGTCGCTGCACAGCTATTTTCAGGTCTCTCCAGAGAAGATCGATTGGGTTCAAGTCCAGGTTCTGGCTGGGACACTCAAGGATATTCAGAGACTTGTCTCGAAGCCATTCCTGCGTTGTCTTGGCTGTGTGCTTAGGGTCGTTGTCCTGTTGGAAGGTGAACCTTCGCCCCAGTCTGAGGTCATGAGCGCTCTGGAGCAGGTTTTCATCAAGGATCTCTCTGTACTCCGTTCATCTTTCCCTCGATCCTGACTAGTCTCCCAGTCTCTGCCGCTGAGAAACATCCCCACAGAATAACATCCTCCAGACGTGACGCTTGGCATTCAGGCCAAAGAGTTCAATCACCTCCGGGACCTTCCCCCCTGATTGCTCAGTTTAGAGTCTTGGTGGTTAAAAACTTCTTCCATTTAAGAATGATGGAGGCCACTGTGTTCTTGTGGACCTTCAATGCTGCAGAAATGTTTTGGTACCCTTCCCCAGATCTGTGCCTGGACACAATCCTGTCTCGGAGCTCTACGGACAATTCCTTCGACCTCCTGGCTTGGTTTTTGCGCTGACATGCACTGTCAACTGTGGGACCTTATATAGACAGTTGTGTGCCTTTCCAAATCATGTCCAATCAATTGATTTTACCACAGCAGGACTCCAATCAAGTTGAAGAAACAATGGAATCAATGGAAACAGGATGCCCCTTAGCTCACTTTCAAGTCTCATAGAAAAAGGTCTGAATACTTATGTAAATAAGGTATTTGTTTTTTATTTTTAACAAATAATCATAATAACATTTCTGAAAACCTGTTTTCGCTTTGTCATTATGGGGTATTTTGTGCAGATTGATGAGGAAAACCATTTATTTAATTCATTTTAGAATAAGGCTGTAACGTAACAAGATTTGAAAAAGCCAAGGGGTCTGAATACTTTCCGAATGCACTGTACATGTGCACCTTACCAGGTGCAATCTACATTCAGTATATTGCACCAGTATATATTGTCACAGTCCTGTGACAATATATATATATATATACACACACACACATACATACATACATACATACATATATATATATATATATATATATATATATATATATATATATCTTGACGTCATTGTAACCAGTTTTTCCTGTGGGAACAATGATCCGTAAACCGATCAAGGGCATGATGTTGTCTCTGCAGAAGCACCTTGTTACCTCTGGAAAAACAACTCAATCAAAACAAAATTCCAACAGGTCCAGGGGTCTAATCGGACTTCCAGTGGCCTAGATACACGGACCACTCCTGCGTGTGTGTGTGCGCGTAGCAATGGTGTGTGTGAGTGCATGTGTGTGTTAGTAAGAGACTGACCAAGTGAGAGAAAGAGAGGGAGCAGTTGTTTTGACCATTTACGCTCTCGGTAAGAGGTCAACCTGGCATTATGCAACAGACGTAGTATTGTCCGACTTTCTGATGATGCAGATTAATTAGTGTGCTTGTTAAAATCACACCACTGCAATCTGACATACTTATTTTAATATTAGTGTGCTTGCTAAAAACAAGAACACTACTGTTATTGGTGTGTTTGCTTTAGCAGGAGCACTAGTGTAATCAGACATACTCCCTTGTAAGTGTGCATGGTGAAAGCACACTACTGGTATCTGACATACTTCAAGTCTTTTATTCTGGAAGCTCATGTTCTTGCATTGCTTATACTATTGCTTATATGTTCATTAATAGTAATGTATTTTACCATTTGTTTCCCAATTCAAGACATTGCAAAGATTAACTGTATTTCCAATAGAAACAGTAGCCTAGATTAGGATATTTTGTGCAGATGTTATACTGATTATGTTGGGTTTGTTGTTTATTGACCCACAGAAAGTGTAGACCACCCTAAGAACTATATTATCCAATATGGAATATCATCTCTAATACTTTTTTATTTAGCAAATTGTGATATACACTGAGTATACAAAAAATTAGGAACATAGATGACAGACTGACCAGTTGAATACAGGTGAAAGCTATGATCCCGTATTGATGTCACTTGTTAAATCAATTAGTGTAGATGAAGGGGAGGAGACAGGTTAAATAAGGATTGTTAAGCCTTGAGACAATTGAGACATGGATTGTGTATGTGTGCCATTCAGAGGGTCCGTTAGACTGCCGGATGGTGAAGCATGATTCATCACTCCAGAGAACGTGTTTCCACTGCTCCAGAATCCAATGGCAGCGAGTTTTAAACCCCTCCAGCCGACGCTTGTGTGCGGCTGCATGACTTGCACCAAAGTCAAATTAGAACAAGGCAGTGTCCAAGTTCTAAAATTCTCAGGTAGAATGCCCTGCTTTTATTTCGTCACACTCACAACCTTAAGATATTTTCTGTAATTGGCTAGCCATTAAATAATGATTGTTGTGAGTTTATTATCCTGTAATAATGAAGACAAATGAGCTAAAGTTAAGACGTTATCAGCTATATGATAAGGTCATGATTTGAACTGCTAGCCAGGTAACTTAACATTAGCTAGCTAGCTAACAAGCTAGAAACGAATGCTGAATATACATGTATATTTGTCTGAAAACTAACTAGTCGCCAGTTGCTGACCATGGTGTATTTCTAGGTCCCAAGAAACAAAGAGATCTGCTTTTGGATATGACAATTAATCTTGATGGTTATACAGTCGTCCACCAAAAAACTGTGAAGGACCTCAGCGTTACTCTGGACCCTGATCGATCTTTCAACGAACATATCAAGAATATTTCAAGGACAGTTTTTTTCCCTCTTCGTAACATTGCAAAAATCAGACATTTTTTGTCAAAAAATGATGCAGAAAAGCTAATCCATGCTTTTGTCACTTCTAGATTAGATTACTGCAATGCTCTACTCTCCGGTTACCCGGATAAAGCACTAAAATAAACAATTAGTGCTAAACACGGCTGCTAGAATCTTGACTAGAACCAAAAGTTTGATTATATTACTCCTGTGCTAGCCTCTCTACACTGGCTTTCTGTTAAGGCTAGGGCTGATTTCAAGGTTTTACTGCTAACCTACAAAGCATTACATGGGCTTGCTCCTACTTATCTCTCAGATTTGGTCCTGCCGTACATACCTACACATACGCTCCGGTCACAAGATGCAGGCCTCCTTGTTGTCCCTAGAATCTCTAAGCAAACAGCTGGAGGCAGGGCTTTCTCCTATGCTCCATTTTTATGGAATGGTCTGCCTATCCATGTGAGAGACGCAGACTCCATCTCAACCTTTAAGTCTTTACTGAAGACTCATCTCTTGGTTACTGGCCCAATGCACTTAACCACTGAGCTACCTGCGCCCAAACGCCTTTGCTGTCTCTGCCTGGCCGGTTCCCGTCTCTCCATTGGGATTCTCTGCCTCTGACCCTATTACGGGGGCTGAGTCACTGGCTTACTGGTGCTTTCCATGCCATCCCTAGGAGGGGTGCGTCACTTCCTGTCCGGTTTGTCACCCCCTCGGGCTTGTGCAGTGGAGGGGATCTTTCGTGGGCTATACTCAGCCTTGTCTCAGGGTAGTAAGTTGGTGGTTGTTGATATCCCTCTATTGGTAAGGGGGCTGTGCTTTGGCATCGTGGGTGAGGTTATATCCTGCCTGGTTGGCCCTGTCCGGGGGTATTGTCGGAGGGGGCCACAGTGTCTACCTGCGCCCAAACGCCTCTGCTGTCTCCGCCTGGCCGGTTCCCGCTGTCTCAGCCTCCAGTATCTATGCTGCAATAGTTTATGTGCCGGGGGGCTGGGGTCAGTTTGTTAAATGATGTTATTACCACCCCGCACAGCCAGAAGAGGACTGGCCACCCCTCGGAGCCTGGCTCCTTTCTAGGTTTCTTCCTAGGTTTTTCCTTTCTAGGGAGTTTTTCCTAGCCACCGTGCTTCTACATCTGCATTGCTTGCTGTTTGGGCTTTTAGGCTGGGTTTCTGTATAGCACTTTGTGACATCGGCTGATGTAAATTGATAATCATAGCTAGCTAACCAGCTGCATACTGGTAAACTCAGATTACAGCTAGCATTGCAAATTAACTTGCTAGCTGAGTTGTTTTATTAGAACTCAAATACTGTAGCTGGCTAGCAAGTCCACCTCAGTGACAATGTTATTGGAGGAAGACAGCCTAGTAATTGAAAGGACGCTGGTTCAAATCCCTGAGCTGACTAGGTGAAAGAAATCTGTCGATGTGCCCTTCAGCAAGGCACCTCATTGTCTACATTATGTGGCTGATAATGACAAGAGCGAGACGGTTAGCTTCAGAGTTCTTCATCTTCAATCTTCTACTGCCTGACCAATGCCCAGAATACATTTAAAGAATACGTCTTCGAAAACAAATCTTTTGCATGCATATGGATTTTTGTATGGTTTTATGACCACCATTCGTTCCATGTTCATATGCTACATCTGTGAGAAACTCTACCTGGCAGTGGTCCACCCTGTAACCTTACTGAAGTACAAACCTCTGAGGTACAGGGTAGGGTGCTCTGGGCTGATGGGTCGGTCCTGCTTGGCTTCCACATTCATGACGTTTACAACGCTAGTCTATTACTTCTACTTCGAATCCTGTAGGCACTTAACCCTAATTTGCTCCAGGGGCTGACCCTGTAGGTAGGCCGTCATTGTAAATAAGAATTTGTTCTTAAATGACTTGCCTAGTTAAATAATCAAAAATTGACGGCTGGGGCCCATTATGGTAAGGACTTTAGGCCGAGTTAGCTACCAAACAAAGCGGGAGCCATGGAGAGAGGCACTTCCGATTTGAGAAGCCTAGCTATTTTAGCCAGCAAACTAGCCTTGCCAGCTACAATATCACTGCAGAGGAAACGTCAGTCAGATATGAAATGTAAAAATGTCAGACAAAAGCAGCAGCTCCGAGCATAGCAAGAACTCCATTTCCCCTGGGCCTGACCTTTTTTGGGGAGAATCTGATGAAGACAAGGTGGTGGTAGAGCTGAGGCCAAGATGATTTTCCTGTTTCGATTTGCGCCCGAAGCTTGGCACAGCACCTAGTTTCAGTCGGAGTCGCATTCCGAATCTTCTTGATATGCCACACCTGTAAGGTGGATGGATTATATTGGCAAAGGAGAAATGCTCATTAACAGGGATGTAAACAAATGTGTGCACAAAATCTGAGAGAAATAAGCTTTGTGTGCATATGGAACATTTCTGGGATCTTCAGCTCATGAAACATGGGACCAACATATTTTTATTGAGTATAGATCATCAAAGTATCAAAGTATCAAAGTATCCAAGATGGCGTAACAGTGCAGACGTATTTTTTGTTCGTCCCGTCTCATGTAAATAGTTTGTAATAGTTTGTAAATTGTCTTTCCACACATTTGTATTTATTTATTTTGTTCCCGATTTACCTCTCCTGCAACCCACCTTACCCAACGTGAAACGGATCTATTATCCTTACTTTTCATTCTTTTAACTGAACCGCAGTCAGAAGCTAGTCTGCTAGCTAGCTTGCTAACTAGCTTCTAGCCATCGCTAACCACTGCTAGCGGTCCTCACCACTGCTATCCCTGCATCAGACAGCTTTTAGTTCGGACATTATCGGCCAGTCTGCACAGCGCGCTACCAACCCAGCGCATATCGGACTGCGCTCCCTTCCATTTCACCGGATTTCCACTGAAATCACAGGACCATCACACCGGATCATCACAGCTAGCTAGCTGCAATCGAGTGACCGACGTTTTTGGCTAACCTCCATTGTTTGTTTACATCCTACTTATGCTAGCGTGAGCTAGGCTCATCTCCCGGACAGCCGACGTGTGCTAGCTACTCTCCCGGGCTCCAGTACCTTATCAACCTACCTGGACCTTCTACTGTCGATACGGAGCCCCACCGAGCCACCGTGACTGGTCTGCCGACGTAATTGTCCGACGTGGTCTCAACAGGGTTCTCCTCTGCGACGTCGCCGAAGATCCATCTGCTAGCCCGGCCTGCTAACACTCTGAACACTGTGCCTCCTGGCTTGCCTAGTGCAGCGCCCATTGAATTCTGCTCTCTGGCTGGCCTCTTTGCTGCTCATCGGACCCTATGATTGCTCAGCTTCACAGCTGATGTCTGCAGGACTGTCTGGTTATACGGTATTTCTTTCTGTTTAACTGCCAGGCCTCAGGTCCTGTGTGTAGCATATGACATTTTTCTCTAACTGACCCTCTTTGTCCATTCATCGCCATTACCCGTCGTTGCCTTAGCCCTCTTAATTAACTTTTTTTTTTTTTTTTTTTTAATTTTAATTTTTGTCCCTCATTAACTGTTTGTTTTTATGCCCCTTTATTTCAATATGCCTTGTCTTTTGTTGTTTAGGTTAGCTATTATTGTTTTATTTCACTGTAGAGCCCCCAGTCCTGCTCAACTGGCCTCTGATAGCTCCTTTGTCCCTCCCCCCACACATGCGGAGACCTCACCTAGCTTAAATGGTGTCTCCAGAGATGCAACCTCTCTCTTCATTACCCAACGCCTAGGTTTACCTCCACTGAACTCACACCCTACGATACCCTTGTCTGTACATTATGCCCTCAATCTATTCCACCACGCACAGAAATCTGCTCCTTTTATTCAATGTACCCAACGTACTAGACGTCCTGTTCTTAAAGCCCTTAGTAGAATACTGATTCTATTACTCCTCTGTTCCTCTGGTGATGTAGAGGTAAACCCAGGTCCTGTAGCTCCCAGTACTACACCTATCCCCCAGGCGCTCTCATTTGTTGACTTCTGTAACCGTAAAAGCCTTGGTTTCATGCATGTCAACATTAGAAGCCTCCTCCCTAAGTTAGATTTATTCACTGCTTTAGCACACTCCGCCAACCCGGATGTCCTAGCTGTGTCTGAATCCTGGCTCAGGAAGGCCACCAATAATTCGGAAATCTCCATCCCCAACTACAATATTTCCCGTCAAGATAGAACTGCCAAAGGTGGCGGAGTTGCAATCTACTGCAGAGATAACCTGCAGAGTTCTGTCATACTGTCCAGATCCGTGCCCAAACAGTTTGAGCTTCTACTTTTAAAAATCCACCTTTCCAGAAATAAGTCTCTCACTGTTGCCGCCTGTTACAGACCCCCCTCAGCCCCCAGCTGTGCCCTGGACTCCATATGTGAATTGATTGCCCCCCATCTATCTTCAGAGTTTGTACTGTTAGGTGACTTAAACTGGGATATGCTTAACACCCCGGCCGTCCTTCAATCTAAGATAGATGCCCTCAATCTCACACAAATTATCAAGGAACCCACCAGGTACAACCCTAAATCCGTAAACATGGGTACCATTATTGATATCATCCTGACTAACCTGCCCTCCAAATACACCTCATCTGTTTTCAACCAGGATCTCAGCGATCACTGCCTCATCGCCTGCGTTCGCAATGGGTCAGCGGTCAAACGACCACCCCTTATCACTGTTAAACGCTCCCTAAAACACTTTTGTGAGCAGGCCTTTCTATTCGATCTGGCCCAGGTATCCTGGAAGGATATTGACCTCATCCCGTCAGTAGAGGACGCCTGGTTGTTCTTTAAAAGTGCTTTCCTCACCATCCTAAATAAGCATGCCCCTTTCAAAAAACGTAGAACTAAGAATAGATATAGCCCTTGGTTCACCCCAGACTTGACTGCACTAGACCAACAGAAAAACATCCTGTGGCGCACTGCATTAGCATCGAATAGCCCCCGCGATATGCAGCTATTCAGGGAAGTCAGGAACAAGTACACACAGTCAGTTAGAAAAGCAAAGGCCAGCTTTTTCAAACAGAAATTTGCTTCCTGTAGTACTAACTCCAAAAAGTTCTGGGACACTGTAAAGTCCATGGAGAATAAGAGCACCTCCTCCCAGTTGCCCACTGCATTGAGGCTCGGAGACACTGTTACTACCGATAAATCCACGATTATCGAAAATTTCAATAAGCATTTTGCTACAGCTGGCCATGCTTTCCACCTGGCAACCCCTACCCCGGCCAACAGCTCTGCACCCTCGGCAGCTACTTGCCCAAGCCCCCCCCGCTTCTCCTTCACCCAAATCCAGACGGCTGATGTTCTGAAAGAGCTGCTAAGTCTGGACCCCTACAAGTCTGCTGGGCTAGATAATATGGACCCTCTCTTTCTGAAATTATCAGCCAAAATTGTTGCAACACCTATCACTAGCCTGTTCAACCTCTCTTTCGTATCGTCTGAGATCCCTAGAGATTGGAAAGCTGCCGCGGTCATCCCCCTCTTCAAAGGAGGAGACACTCTAGACCCAAACTGTTATAGACCAATATCCATCCTGCCCTGCCTTTCTAAAGTTTTCGAAAGCCAAGTTAACAAACAGATAACTGACCACTTCGAATCCCACCGTACCTTCTCTGCTATGCAATCTGGTTTCAGAGCTGGTCATGGGTGCACCTCAGCTACGCTCAAGGTACTGAACGATATCATAACCGCCATCGATAAAAGACAGTACTGTGCAGCCGTCTTCATCGACCTGGCCAAGGCTTTCGACTCTGTCAATCACCGCATTCTTATTGGCAGACTCAACAGCCTTGGTTTCTCAAGTGACTGCCTTGCCTGGTTCTCTAACTACTTTGCAGACAGGGTTCAGTGTGTCAAATCGGAGGGCCTATTGTCCGATCCTCTGGCAGTCTCTATGGGGGTGCCACAGGGTTCAATTCTTGGGCCAACCCTTTTCTCTATATACATCAACGATGTCGCTCTTGCTGCTGGTGACTCTCTGATCCATCTCTACGCAGATGACACCGTTCTGTATACATCTGGCCCCTCTTTGGACACTGTGTTTACTAACCTTCAAACAAGCTTCAACGCCATACAACACTCCTTCCGTGGCCTCCAACTGCTCTTAAATGCTAGTAAAACTAAGTGCATGCTTTTCTATCGAACGCTGCCAGCACCCGCCCACCGGACTATCATCACTACTCTCGACGGGTCCGAATTAGAATACGTGGACACCTACAAATACCTAGGCATCTGGTTAGACTGTAAACTCAACTTCCAGACTCACATCAACCATCTCCAATCCAAAATTAAATCCAGAATTGGCTTCCTATTTCGCAACAAAGCCTCCTTCACTCATGCTGCCAAACATGCCCTTGTAAAACTGACTATCCTACCGATCCTTGATTTCGGCGATGTCATTTACAAACTAGCCTCCAACACTCTACTTAGCAAATTGGATGTAGTCTATCACAGTGCCATCCGTTTTGTTACCAAAGCCCCATACACTACCCACCACTGCGACCTGTATGCTCTCGTTGGCTGGCCTTCATTATATATTCGTCGCCAAATCCACTGGCTCCAGGTCATCTATAAGTCATTACTAGGTAAATCCCCGCCCTATCTCAGCTCACTGGTCACTATAGCAACACCCACCCGTAGCATGCGCTCCAGCAGGTATATCTCACTGGTCACCCCCAAAGCCAACACCTCCTTTGGCCGCCATTCCTTCCAGTTCGCTGCTGCCAATGACTGGAACGAATTGCAAAAATCACTGAAGCTAGAGGTTCCTATCTCCCTCACTAACTTTAAGCGTCAGCTGTCAAAGCTGCTTATCGATCACTGCACCTGTATATAGCCCTTCTGTAAATAGCCCAAACTACTACCTCATCCCCATATTTATTTTTGTTATTTTTCACAAATCTTGCACTCCAGTATCTCTATTTGCACATCATAATTTGCACATCCTTCATTCCTGTGTTAATGATGATAATCTGTAATTTGTCTCACCACTATGGTCTATTTATTGTCCTACCTCTTAACCTTACTGCATTTTGCACTACATTTTGCACTCTGTATATAGACTTTCCATTGTGTTTTTGACCATGTTTGTTTACTGTGTAACTCTGTGTTGTTTTTGTCGCACTGCTTTGCTTTGTCTTGGCCAGGTCGCAGTTGCAAATGAGAACTTGTTCTCAACTGACCTACCTGGTTAAATAAAGGTGAAATAAAAAAAAAAAAAAAAAAAAAAAAAAAAGTCTTCTCGGGTGAAATGAGCACCCCATACAGTAGACATGCCCACGGTTCCTATACTCCAATCTGCCTGCTTCAACCGGCCAAACCGGTCCCACTTCAAAGCTAGCTTCTCGTTTTTGTACCACAAATGACTCCTGGTTAAGGAAGGGTTTGGCAGGCCGGGCGCATGCACGCTGACAGGGTCGCCAGGTGTACGGTGTTTCTTCTGACACATTGGTGTGGCTGGCTTCCGGGTTAAGCTTACAGTGTGTCAAGAAGCAGTGCATCTTGGCAGGGTCGTGTTTCGGGGGACGCATGGCTCTCGACCTTCGCCTGTCCTGAGTCCGTACGGGAGTTGCAGCGATGGGACAAGACTAACTACCAATTGGGGAGAAAAAGGGGTAAAAAGTGATTTTACATACAGTGGGAAGAACAAGTATTTGATACACTGCCGATTTTGCAGGTTTTTCTACTTACAAAGCATGTAGAGGTCTGAAAATCACATTGTATGATTTTTAAATAATTAATTTGCATTTTATTGCATGACATAAGTATTTGATCACCTACCAACCAGTAAGAATTCCGGCTCTCAGAGACCTGTTAGTTTTTCTTAAGAAGCCCTCCTGCTCTCCACTCATTACCTGTATTAACTGCACCTGTTTGAACTCGTTACCTGTATAAAAGACACCTGTCCACACACTCAATCAAACAGACCCCAACCTCTCCACAATGGCCAAGACCAGAGAGCTGTGTAAGGACATCAGGGATGAAATTGTAGACCTGCACAAGGCTGGGATGGGCTACAGGACAATAGGCAAGAAGCTTGGTGAGCAACTGTTGGCGCAATTATTAGAAAATGGAAGAAGTTCAAGATGACGGTCAATCTCCCTCGGTCTGGGGCACCATGCAAGATCTCACCTCGTGGGGCATCAATGATCATGAGGAAGGTGAGGGATCAGCCCAGAACTACACGGCAGGACCTGGTCAATGACCTGAAGAGAGTTGGGACCACAGTCTCAAAGAAAACCATTAGTAACACACTACGCCGTCATGGATTAAAATCCTGCAGCGCACACAAGGTCCCCCTGCTCAAGCCAGCGCATGTCCAGGCCCGTCTGAAGTTTGCCAATGACCATCTGGATGATCCAGAGGAGGAATGGGAGAAGGTCATGTGGTCTGATGAGACAAAAAAAATAGCTTTTTGGTCTAAACTCCACTCGCCGTGTTTGGAGGAAGAAGAAGGATGAGTACAACCCCAAGAACACCATCCCAACCGTGAAGCATGGAGGTGGAAACATCATTCTTTGGGGATGCTTTTCTGCAAAGGGGACAGGACGACTGCACCGTATTGAGGGGAGGATGGATGGGGCCATGTATCGCGAGATCTTGGCCAACAACCTCCTTCCCTCAGTAAGAGCATTGAAGATGGGTCGTGGCTGGGTCTTCCAGCATGACAACGACCCGAAACACACAGCCAGGGCAACTAAGGAGTGGCTCCGTAAGAAGCATCTCAAGGTCCTGGAGTGGCCTAGCCAGTCTCCAGACCTGAACCCAATAGAAAATCTTTGGAGGGAGCTGAAAGTCCGTATTGCCCAGCGACAGCCACGAAACCTGAAGGATCTGTATGGAGGAGTGGGCCAAAATCCCTGCTGCAGTGTGTGCAAACCTGGTCAAGAACTACAGGAAACGTATGATCTCTGTAATTGCAAACAAAGGTTTCTGTACCAAATACTAAGTTCTGCTTTTCTGATGTATCAAATACTTATGTCATGCAATAAAATGCAAATTAATTACTTAAAAATCATACAATGTGATTTTCTGGATTTTTGTTTTAGATTCCGTCACTCACAGTTGAAGAGTACCTATGATAAATATTACAGACTTCAACATGCGGGAAAACCTAAGTGGGAAAACCTGCAAAATCGGCAGTGTATCAAATACTTGTTCTTCCCACTGTAGTTAGATTAGTTAGATGAGATAAATAGATAGTTAGATTGAAAGATAGATACTTTATTGATCCACGAGGGGAAATTTATTCGTCAAGCAGCTACAGGGCAGGTGCAAAATGCCAGAACGAAATACACAAAAGACAGATACACAATACATGATACATAGTGCGGCAGTATGAAAAAGTATAAAAATACAAGAAGTCTGGAGTGCAAAAAGCCATTGCATAGTATGGGTGAATGGCTGAATATGTACACTATACATTTTTACAGAGTGTTAGGTGCATGGTTAACTATACTATACAGGTCGATGGCAGAGAAATACTTAAATAGCTAAATGTGCGTATGATATAAGTGAGGGTAAAAATACTTAATATACATTCTGGTTAAATTAACAGGTAAGTGAATATTTGAATGGTTACATTAACTGTACATGTATATGACAGAAAGAGATACTTAAATAGCCAAATGTGCGTATTATATAATTTAGGGTAGTAATAATAATAATAATAATTCCCTTAAAATACAGTCCTTAGTACAGGGTTTAAATACAGATAAATGCACGTATTGCACATTCAATATACTAAAAGCAATGAAAAAAGATACAACTGACAGGATACTAACATGCAGTCCTGAGTGAATGACTAAGTAAATTCAGTCCAAGAATTACTTACAATATTGCACGTGATATGATATAACAACTGTACATGAATATGTATATGTATATACAGTCCTGTATGAATGAGTGCTGAATGAATAAGTCCTGAGTGAATTAGTGATTACAGACCAGAGAGTTATTCACGGATGGATGCCTAATTGTTAAACTAGGTCCTAACACCCCAACAGTTCCAGGTCTATGTTGCCGACGGCACGGCACCCTGGTGAGGCATTAAATAGTCTAATAGCCGCCAGCAGTAAGTACCTCCTGTAGTGCTCTGGCACACCGTGGTGGAATCAGTGTCTGACTGAAAGTGCTCCTCTGCATCATAACCATGGCATGCAGAGGGTGGGTGACGTTGTCCATGATGGCCAGCAGTTTGGCCAGGATCCGTCTCTCCGCCACCTCCTCTAGAGTGTAAAGGCTAATCCCCAGAACAGAGCTAGCCTTCCTGATCAGCTTATTTACCTGAGAAGCATCATCGGCCTTTATGTTGGCCTTTATGTTGGTTCTCCTGAAGTCTACAACCATCTCCTTTGTTTTGCTGATGTTGAGCTTAAGGCGGTTTTGCTCATACCACACCACAAAGTCATTGATTGTGCTCCTGTACTCCTCCTCCTGCCCCCCCCCCCCAATGCTCCCTACAATTGCGGAGTCATCCGAGAACTTCTGCAGGTGGCATGTTTCAGAGTTATCTGAAGTCCGAGGTGTAGAGGGTGAAAAGGAAGGGGGACAGGACCGTTCCCTGGGGGGCCCCTTTATTGCTCACTGCCCATACTGACACACAGGGGGTCCAGTAATGTACACACCAGGGGTCTGAGGTGAGCGAGGACTAACCTTTCCAGGGTCTTTATGATGTGGGACGTTAGCGCTACAGGTCTGAAGTCATTCAGGACAGTAGGGTGCACCTTCTTGGGCACTGGGGCCAGGCAGCGGTCCCAGTTATTATTATTAATAATAATAATAATAATAATAATAATAATACACTACAACACTCACTCGCTCGCCTACCACCACCAAACGCACAGGAGAAGAGAAAATGCAGTTAAGGTATGAATTTATATGGTTTCTTTTTCGTGGATGTAAATAGTAGCTCATCAACGCCAACACTTGGTCTGGAATGTAATTACATGCTAGCATTTCTAGTAGCTAATGTTAGCCAGCTGGAGCAAGCTAGGTAGCACTGGTTCTCCACATGAAGTTGAGAAATAGTGCATTCCGAAGTTCCGAAGATAAAAACCCTAAAACATAACTATGTTTGTAGTTTTAGGTAACCAGCTTGTGTCTACAACTAAGTTACTAAGTCTTGACCACACTGTGTTGTTACATTGGTGAGTAATAACTCATGCTTCATTTAAAATATTTGCCACACATTTTCTTCTGGAAATGTACCTTTTTTTTGTCTAATGGGCCACTGGGGAAGGCAATGATGGCAAATACAAGTCGAGATTGACTCTTATTTGCATTTGATTAGCTACTTATCTCAAGTCTCAGAAAAGAGTGAAAATACATATGCACACCCACCCAAACGTTAATGGAGGTGAAGGTGAAGGGTTGAAAGAAATTGCAGTGTGAAAGAGGAACTGGCTGAATCTACAGAAGGTCAAAGTCACATTTGTTGTTGCAATAAATCAGTGTGCTAATGCAGGTACTTCTCGTTCTACATTGGCCAATAAATAGTTGCAAGTTGCAAGCAAGCCTTAACGGTGAGTAAAATGACTGGGAATGAGCTTTGTGGTGTTACATAAGTGTTGCCATTAGCATTAAATCGCCCACACTGCTGCCGACATTGACGCCTTCCATTCTCACACATCCACCACAGTAACATAACCAGAATGCTGTGAAATCCTTCTAAACACATTTTCTGTACCCTTTCTCAGTCTCCAATAGTCTATGTGCCGGGGGACTAGGGTCAGTCTCTCCTATCTGGTGTAATTCTCCTGTCTTTTCTGGTGTTCTGTGTGATCTTAATTATTCTCCCTCTACCTCTCCCCCTCTCTCCCCGAGGACCTGAGGACCTGAGGACCTGAGACCTAGAACCATGCCTCAGAACTACCTGGCCTGATGACTCCTGGCTGTCTCCGTCCCAAGTCCACGCTGCTGATCCAATTTCCATGATTCTGCCCGTGGCTACGGAACTCTGACCTGTTCACCGGACCTGCTACCTTCTCCCGAATCTCCATCTCCCTCACTCTCAATTCAATTCAATTCAAATGGCTTTATTGGCATGGGAAACATATGTTTACATTGCCAAAGCAAGTGAAATAGATAATGATAACTAAACAGAGACATTCAAATGTCATATTATGACAACGTACAGTGTTGAAGTACAAAAGGGACAATAAATACAATGTATTTACAATGGTGGTCACAAATATTGCTGCTGTGATGGCACACTGGTATTTCACCTAATATATATGAGAGTTTATTAAAATGTTATATGATTTTCAAATTCTTTGTGGGTCTGTGTAATCTGAGGAGAAAATTCTGTCTATAATATGGTCATACATTTGGCAGGAGGTTAGGAAGTACAGCTCAATTTACACCTAATTCTGTTGGCAGTGTTCACATAGCCTATCTTCTTTTGAGAGCCAGGTCTGCCTACGGCAACCTCTCTCAATAGCAAGGCTATACTCACTAAGTCTGTATAAAGTGGTCAGATATTCTGCCACTGTGTACTCTCTGTTAAGGGCCAAATAGCATTCCAGTTTGCTCTGTTTTTTGGTTAATTCCTTTCCACGGGGAACAAAACATCAACATTTTGGGTTCATGGCCAGGAAACTCCCCAGACCTTAATCCCATTGAGAACTTGTGGTCGATCCTCAAGAGGCGTGTGAACAAACAAAAACCCACAACTTCTGACAAACTCCAAGCATTGATTATGGAAGAATGGCCTGCCATCAGTCAGGATGTGGCCCAGAAGTTCATTGACAGCATGCCAGGGTGGATTGCAGAGGTCTTGAAAAAGAAGGGCCAACACTGCAAATATTGACTCTTTGCATAAACTGAATGTCATTGTCAATGAAAGCCTTTGACACTTATGGAATACTTGTAAGTATACTTCAGTGTACCATAGTACTGACAAAGATCTAAGAACACTGAAGCAGCAAACTTTGTGGAGACCAATACTTGTGTCAATTCTCAAAACCTTTGACCATGACTGTACTTATGCAGTTGTACTACGCAATATAATTTATAAAATAAAATAAAAAGCTGCATTATACAGGATTCCCTACACTTACTGACCAGCTCAAATAGACAGAAGCGTGCTACATGGCAGACCAATCCGAACTCATCTCTCGTCATGCCCAGCCCATTATCTCAGTCAATCATGGCTAGCAGGAAGGTTGATGTATTTTTCGTGGCTAAACCAACTAGGCTTGTAATTTAACGATTTTATTCGTATTTACAGATGGCATACATTTTTATTTTTAAAACGTTCGGCTCTCCTGTGAAGTAGTGATGCACGACATACGCCTAGTTTCCTGAAACTAGTCACCTATATGTATCCCAATTATGTAATTTATGTGTTTTTCAAGCCAGATATTGTGTTAAGCTTAAAAAAAATGTATGTCTGTTTTTATGTCTGTTTTTGGGGGGGAGTAGTCCATGCATCTGTCTGCAGGAATTTAAAGGGCTACTTCAGGATTTTGTAAATTAAGCCCTTTATCTTCATCCCCAGATTAACTCATGGATACCATTTTTATGTCTCTGCATGCAGTTTGAATGAAGTTGCTAACTAGCGTTAGCTCAGTGACTGGAAATCTATGGTAACTGCTAGTATGCTAGTAGATACCATAGACTTCAAGTCATTTCTCTAACACTAGTTAGAATTGGCTCACAAAACTACCTCTAAGTTCCTTCATACTGGATGCAGAGACTTTAAAATGGTATCCATGAGTTCATCCGACACTGGAGAAGTAGGTCAATGGCTTCATCGTAAAAATCCCAACATATACCTTTAAGCAAAGCAAGACTTCGACACTGGATTACACCCACAACGCTATTAATGAAGACAATGATACTAAATGTCTCATTAGATCTTCTTTAGGGTGAGGTGTGAAAAAACAACATGGATGATTACGTGTTTCTAGGAGATTAATTTGCCTCCAGTGAGTCTTGTAATAATGCTGACTCATACTGCACAGATGTGAAAGTCATCATTACAGGCGGTTAGAGGCGAGCCAGTCCGAATCCTGGGTCTGCTGAGGAAAATCCAGTGGGAAGTGAGCTGTCAACCAGATAGTTGCTGGTATCAAATCCTAGATGCCATTGCCTGCCGTTATGCCCTTGAGCAAGGCACTTAATCCCGGCCATCAACAGCTCTCTGGGTCCCCCATAAAAAAAAACTGTATATGTATGTATGTCTTTCAGAGGGGTTGGGTTAGAAGTGGAAGCCACATTTCGGTTGGACCTTGTGTAAAATTGACCAATAAAGTGATCTTAAACTAATGGCAACAAGCGCACGCTGCCTTATATCAATAACTTAACAGCCAAGAGTTAGGTAGAATTGTGTGATAAATTATTAAATCATCACACTAAAGAGGGCCTCTCTCCATGCTACGATAATGCCAAAATAACAGTCATATTCCAGAGATCTACACACCTGGTACTTTAGGTATCAAAGGCATGTCATCAACCTACTACACTTAACTCATGTACTTGGTCTTGTAGCTCTACTATGTACTCTGAAATTAGGCGAATGTAAAGAGATGCAACTGCAAGTCAATGTGTGGGAGGTGAGAGTCGAAAGGCTGGCAAGCCGAGCAAAAAGTACATCCCCCCCGGCAAGCCGGTAAACCACCAGCCCACCAGAAACCACATCTCCTCTGACAACCACAATATTAATCTCCAGGCTATATAATACAAATTAATTTAATGAAAGAATGAATGAAACTAAATTACGCCTTTTATGTCAAATGATGATAGATATCACAATACCCATAGGACAGCATATCCACACGGTTCACCCATCACAACCTCTAGGAACGAGCATCCCCCCCTCAACCACATGCCCAATACACAACGCAGGCATTTCCGTCTACCATCCTAAAACAACCTAAAAGTACACAAACACTAACTGTATTCCCCCCCTTCACAGACATACTGCGCATATGTGATCAACCAGAGTTTGAATGCATTTTTTCATGCGCGCCACAGTACTATATTAGCCCTTTGAGCTAAAGCCTAGGCATTAAGTCGGGGAGCTAGCACAAATCTACAGGTTTACATAAAATATGAGTGTGGTTCACAGAACTAACCCTGATAGACATAGAGCAACTGGTCTTACCTTTCCTGGCCCTGGAGAAGAGCTTGATGCTGACGGGAGAGGTGGAGGTGGAGTTAGAGTCTCTGGAGGAGGAGCGAAAGATGCCGCTGAAGCTCAGGCGACGAGGCGACTTGGGTGGGGAGTCCTGGTGGGACAAAGGGTAGGGGAAGATGGTTTTGGGGGAGCCCGGGCTGTTCTTGGTCCTGGCAGGGGCCGACTTGGGACTGGAGGGCCGACTGAAGGGCCCCCGCGTGAAGAAGCCTTTGGTCGGGCTGGCCGAGTGGCAACTCCCATCACCCTGAGGTAAAGAACAAGGGGTTTACTAATTGCTTTGTAGGTAACAAGGCTTTTTTGCTCTCTTTTGACAACATGGCTTTGCAGTAGTGAGATGAGAGAGTAATGATTAAGATCTAGACTGTTTAATCACAGAGTAGGAACTTTCACTTAGGTGGCAAAATTCCAATGTACATAAAATGAACAATTCTTTATATAGCCATTAAACTACTCAAATTAGACAGAGCTGGAACCTATTAACAAGTTAAAGAGGAGTGAGAAGAGGGAAGAGGCTGAACGTTTTATGTCACGTCATTCCTGGGCTGAGTGCCACATCAATTTGATACCCAAGAAAGGTAACCTAAAAGAGTGTAAAAACTACAGAGGAATCACCCTACTATCAGTACCCGGAAAAATCCTAAACAGGGTCATCCACAACCGTCTCCAGGAAGCAGTAGATGGGAGGCTCAGGGACCAACAGGCTGGGTTCAGAAGAGACCGCTCACATAGCAACACTACGCATCATCATCGAACATTCCATAGAATGGAACACATCCCTGTACATCAACTTTACTGACTTTGAAAGAGCATTTGACAGTGTAGACAGAGCAACAATACGGCGCTTATTGGAACACTATGGGATTCCCAACAAATTCATCAACATAATCAAGAACTCATACACTGAAACCTCATGCAAAGTCACACATGCAGGCCAGCTATCCAGGAGCTTCAATGTCAAGACGGGTGTGAAGCAGGGTTGCCTACTTCCACAGTTTCTTTTCCTTCTTGCCATTGACAGGATAATGAAGGAGACCACAGAAGGGAGAAGAAATGGGATACAGTAGACAATGTGGGACCAACTAGACAACCTTGACTTTGCGTACGACATTGCCCTCCTCTCAAACACACACACTCAAACGCAGGAGAAGACAGACAAAATCACACAAGCAGCAATAAAACTCTGACTTAAACCAAACATTACAAAGACCCAGGTGATGAAGATCCACCCCAAGACCAGCAGCCCTATCCTCATGCATGGCACTCCCCTAGAGGAAGTGGAGGCTTTCACCTACCTAGGTAGCGTCATGGACACCAACGGAGGGACAGACGCGGACATAAAGAGCTCAGGAAGTTCTGGAGCTCCAAAAACATCTCTACAAATACCAAAACACCCATCTTCAACTTCAACGTGAAACAGGTGTTGCTGTATGGATCAGAAACATGGAGATCAACTAAAAACACAATAAGCCAAATACAAACATTCACAAAATAGCTGCCTCAGAAGGATCCTGAACATCTGGTGGAGAGACAAGGTCAGAAATGCAGCAGATCCAGAGAAGAAAGTGGAGCTGGATAGGACACACTCTCCGGAAACAAGCCAACAACACTACCCGACAAGCCCTGAAAGAGGAAAGGTAGGAAGGCAGGTACTTTATTGATCCCCGAGGGGAAATTTCTTTGTCAAGCAGCTACAACAAAACATAGGGCAGGTGCAAAATGCCAGAACGAAAATACACAAGACAGATACACGATACATAGAGCGGCAGTATGAAAAAGTATAGAAATACAAGAAGTCTGGAGTTAAAAAAAGCTATGAAAAGACATTGCATAGTATGGGTGGTTGGCTGAATATGTACACTATACATTAGTGGATGGTTAACTATACTATACAGGTCAATGGCAGAGAAATACTTCAATAGCTAAAAATGCGTATGATACGAGTGAGGGTAATAATAGATTACTTAATAGACATACTGGTTAAATGAACAGGTAAGTGAATATTTTGCATGGTTAAATTAACTGTACAGGTAAATATATACAGTTACATTTACAGGTAAGTGAATATTAGCATGGTTACATTAACTGTACATGTAAATGACAGGAAGAGATACTTAAATAGCTAAATGTGTGTATAATATAATTTGGGGTAATAATAGTAATTCCCTTAAAATACAGTCCTTAGTGCGCAGGGTTTAATTACAGATAACTGCACGTATTGCACATACGATATACTAAAAGCAATGAATAAAGATACAACTGACAGGATACTAATATGCATTCCTGAGTGAATGACTACATAAGTTAAGTCCAAGAATTACTTGCAATATTGCACGTGATATGATATAACAACTGTACATGAATATGTATATACACACCTGAATAAATAAATAAGTCCTGAGTGAATGAGTGATTACGGACCAGAGTTACTCACGGATGGATGCACAATTGTTAAACTAGGTCCTAACATCCCAACAGTTCCAAGTCTGTGTTGCCGACGGCACGGCACCCCGGTGAGGCATTAAATAGTCTAATAGCCGCCGGCAGGAAGGACCTCCTGTAGCGCTCTCTGCATCATAACCATGGCATGCAGAGGGTGGGTGACGTTGTCCATGATGGCCAGCAGTTTGGCCAGGGTCCGTCTCTCCGCCACCAGGAACAGAGGCCGCCCCAAGAACAGTTGGAGAAGGGACGTCCAGGCAGAGACACAACTAGGGAGACCTCGAAAAACTTGCCCCCAACCTCGTGAGATGGAGGACATTTGTCAATGGCCTATGCTCCTTAGAGGAGCCAAGGGCTTACAGTTGAAGTCGGAAGTTTACATACACCTTAGCCAAATTAATTTAAACTCAGTTTTCACAATTCCTGACATTTAATCCTAGTAAAAATTCCATCTCTTAGGTCAGTTAGGATCACCACTTTATTTTAAGAATGTGAAATGTCAGAATAATAATGATTTATTTCAGCTTTTATTTATTTAAATCACATTCCCAGTGGGTCAGAAGTTTACATACACTCAAGTAGTATTTGGTAGCATTGCCTTTAAATTGTTTAACTTGGGTCAAATGTTTCAGGTAGCCTTCCACAAGCTTTCCACAATAAGTTGGGTGAATTTTGGCCCATTCCTCCTGAAAGAACTGGTGTAACTGAGTCAGGTTTGTAGGCCTCCTTGCTCGCACACGCTTTTTTAGTTCTGCCCACATATTTTCTATAGGATTGAGGTCAGGGCTTTGTGATGGCCACTCCAATACCTTGACTTTGTTGTCCTTAAGACATATTGCCACAACTGTATGCTTGGGGTGCAATGCATTGTCCATTTGGAAGACTCATTTGCGAACAAGCTTTAACTACCTGACTGATGTCTTAAGATGTTGCTTCAATATATCCACATAATTTTCCTTCCCCATGATGCCCTCTATTTTGTCCATCCAGCAGCAAAACACCCCCACAACATGATGCTGCCACCCCCGTGCTTCACGGTTGGGATGGTGTTCTTCGGCTTGCAAGCCTCGTCCTTTTTCCTCCAAACATAACAATGGTCATTATGGCCAAACAGTTCTATTTTTGTTTCATCAGACCAGAGGATATTTCTCCAAAAAGTACGATCTTTGTCCCCATGTACAGTTGCAAACCGTAGTCTGGCTTTTTTATGGCGGTTTTGGAGCAGAGGCTTCTTCTTTGCTGAGCGGCCTTTCAGGTTATGTCGATATAGGACTCGTTTTACTGTGGATATAGATACTTTTGTACCTGTTTCCCCCAGCATCTCCACAAGATCCTTTGCTGTTGTTCTAGGATTGATTTGCACTTTTCACACCAAAGTACATTAATCTCTAGGAGACAGAACGCATCTCCTTCCTGAGCGTTATGAAGGCTGCGTGGTCCCATGGTGTTTATACTTGCGTACTATTGTTTATACAGATGAACGTGGTACTTTCAGGCATTTGGAAATTGGTCCTATGGATGAACCAGACTTGTGGAGGTCTACAATTGTTTTGGCTGATTTTTTTTTTTTTTTCATGATGTCGAGCAAAGAGGCACGGAGTTTGAAGGTAGGCCTTGAAATACATCCACAGGTACACCTACAATTGACTGAAATTATGTCAATAAGCCTATCAGATGCTTCTAAAGCCATGACATCATTTTCTGGAATTTTCCAAGCTGTATAAAGGCACAGTCAACTTAGTGTATGTAAACTTCTGACCCACTGGAATTGTGATATAGTGAATTATAAGTGAAATAATCTGTCTGTAAACAATTGTTGGAAGAATTACTTGTGTCATGCACAAAGTAGATGTCCTAACCGACTTGCCAAAAGTATAGTTTGTTAACATGAAATCTGTGGAGTGGTTGAAAAATGAGTTTTAATGACTTCAACATAAGTGTATGTAAACTTCCGACTTCAACTGTAAGTCAAGAAGTAAGTAATTCCTGGTTAAGAGGAAATAGCTCCCATTCTCCATTTTAAGAGATAGACAACCATGTTTTCTTGATTTTATCTACCACTTTGCCATGCATGGGGGTGTCCAATCTACAATGCTCAAAGGCAGGGACTTTGTAAAGACAAAATAATTGGTTCAATGCCAAAAGTATACTGTCCTGATTTGCAAGTTCCATGTAATGTTTTCCTCGTCAGATAGAAAACTGGTTACTAGCAAGACTACAAACCATTTTAAAAAAATCAGGGACCTTCTTGAAATAATTGAAAATGTGAATTTATGTGCCAAAAAGTTATACTGTAAACTTGCCCCTTTCAGTAAACAATAGAGTTAGAGATGCAATGAAGACAGTCTGTTGTGCTTTTCCCTAGGTGAAATATTGCAGAGTGTGGTTTCACTGTCTGAGTGTGTCTGAGATATCAAGTTGATTCCCAGAAATGTATTTCAAGTCTTCACTGAATAATTACAAATGTTCAAGCTTTTTGAGGGCAAATAGTCCATTATAATCCCAAGAGAGCCAAAGGATGGTGAGTAGATTCACACAGTATAATCAATGTGAGGAGTGACTCAGCCTTTATAAATATGAATATGCATATGGACACAGATGGCTTCAGGGTTGCATCAAATCATATACAAAGCTTTTAAGCCATGCAGTAAGATTTTAAATCATACATATGAAGAACATTTTACTAAGAAAAGGTGAGTGTAATTTGAACGGACTGCTCATTCTTGTAGTGCTACTTTTGGAATGTAAGCCACTAGGTAGGCCAATTGTGATATTTCTTCCACTAATTGGTCTTTTGACCAATCAGGTATTTTCACATTCAATCTTTTGAAAATACCAATTAGTGGGAGAAAATATCTGAATTGGGCTGCCTGTGTAAATGCAGTTGAGGTCTATTACTCTGACAGAGAAATCAGTGAAGTAAAATAAGTTATAGGATTCCAACCCATGTTCAGATGTTACAAGCCTTTCAGTCACATGTGTACTGCTGTTTAAATCAGGAGATTACAAACATGCTGACACACGCCATTTAAATGCCATTGCAGCCTCAAATTGTCGGCCTACTTCTAAATCTTAAGCCATTCCCACGGCAAAGTTAGAAATACATGGTGTCCTTTTGGAACCACTAGGTGTGTGTTTACAGAGGCAGCCCAATTCTGATATTATTTTCCACTAATTGGTCTTTTCACATCAGATCTTTTTCAGAGCTAGTCTGATTGTGAAAATAACAATCTGGAAAAATGAGAAACAATGCATGGGCTTTATTAACTATAAAACCTACTCTTCTGTCCTAGGTACAGTTCAGCAACTCTGGGTACAACAGTCATTATGGGAAACCATGGGCATAAGATAGGATACCTACTAAATATACTAAAACCTTGGGAGGAAATCAACAGAGGGAAATTAATACATGTGATCTACTACACTCTATTTCCTTGAAAGATATCATCTTATCTTTTTCAACAGCCCTCACTGGTTTTCTAGTTTTTTTTTCCTGATTCATAGTCGGCCCTGTAGCTTCCGCTACAAATCCAGGAAAAAAGGGTCCGACCTTCATGCGCCGAGGTGAGAGACGCAGGCGACACAGAGAGGATTCTGTCTGAGGTAAGACTTAACTCTTGAGCCAAACAAACACTGCACTAGAAGGGAACCACTAGCAGTGCTCTTTCTGTTGTTAACATTCCAACACATGCACCTTCACTCAGGCAACAGAACAATGGAGAAGGATATGTTTAGGACTACCATACAACTGTGTTTCATCTAGCATTATATAGGACTACCATACAACTGTGTTTCATCTAGCATTATATAGGACTACCATACAACTGTGTTTCATCTAGCATTATATAGGACTACCATACAACTGTGTTTCATCTAGCATTGTACAGTCGTGGCCAAAAGTTTTGAGAATTGACACAAGTATTGGTCTCCACAAAGTTTGCTGCTTCAGAGTTCTTAGATCTTTATGTCAGTAGTTACTATGGTACACTGAAGTATAACTACAAGTATTCCATAAGTGTCAAAGGCTTTCATTGACAATGACATTCAGTTTATGTAAAGAGTCAATATTTGCAGTGTTGACCCTTCTTTTTCAAGACCACTGCAATCCGCCCTGGCATGCTGTCATTGAACTTCTGGGCCACATCATGACTGATGGCAGGCCATTCTTGCATAATCAATGCTTGGAGTTTGTCAGAAGTTGTGGGTTGTTTAAGATTAAGGTCTGGGGAGTTTCCTGGCCATGAACCCAAAATGTCGATGTTTTGATCCCCGAGCCACTTAGTTATCACTTTTGCCTTCTTTGCGTTCTCCATCATGCTGGAAAAGTCATTGGTCGTCACCAAACTGTTCTTGGACGGTTGGGAGAAGTTACTCTCGGAGGATGTGTTGGTACCATTCTTTATTCATGGCTGTGTTCTTAGGCAAAATTGTGAGTGAACCCACTCCCTTGGTTGAGAAGCAACCCCACTGGTCTGAGGATGCTTTACTGTTGGCATGACACAGGACTGATGGTAGAGCTCACCTTGTCTTCTCCGGACAAGGTGTTTTCCGGATGGCCCAAACAATCGGAAAGGGGATTCATCCGAGAAAATGACTCTACCCCAGTCCTCAGCAGTCCAATCCCTGTACCTTTTGCAGATTATCAGTCTGTCCCTGATGTTTTTCCTGGAGAGAAGTGGCTTCTTTGCTGCCCTTCTTGACACCAGGCCATCCTCCAAAAGTCTTTGCCTCACTGTGCGTGCAGATGCACTCACACCTGCCTGCTGCCATTCCTGAGCAAGCTCTGCACTGGTGGTGCCCCGATCCCGCAGCTGACTCAATTTAGGAGACGGTCCTGAAGCTTGCTGGACTTTCTTGGGCACCCTGACGCCTTCTTCACAACAATTGAACCTCTCTCCTTGAAATTCTTGATGATCCGATAAATGGTTGATTTAGGTGCAATCTTACCAGCAGCAATATCCTTGCCTGTGAAGCCCTTTTTGTGCAAAGCAATGATGACGGCATGTGTTTCCTTGCAGGTAACCATGGTTGACAGAGGAAGAACAATGATTTCAAGTACCACCCTCCTTTTAAAGCTTCCAGTCTGTTATTCTGACTCAATCAGCATGACAGCGTGATCTCCAGCCTTGTCCTCGTCAACACTCTCACCGGTGTTAACGAGACAATCACTGACATGATGGCAGCTGGTCCTTTTGTGGCAGGGCTGAAATGCAGTGGAAATGTTTTTGGGGGATTAAGTTCATTTTCATGGCAAGGAGGGATCTGATCACTCTTCATGACATTCTGGAGTATATGCAAATCAACACTGAGGCAGAAAACTTTGTGGAGACCAATACTTGTGTCATTCTCAACTTTTGACCACGACTGTATAGGCAAGACCTCGCTTACAGCTCTCTTGCCATCCACTTAAAAGTTTTGCTTCTATTGGTTTCAATTGATCCTATTGGTGCTATGATGTTGCTTTGAAGGCCTTCTACCCCCAGCCTGGAACATAATGTAGGGGGTAGACTGCCAATACAGTGTTAATGGATGACTGGCTTTGTTCCAAACCAGGTTATTAGAACAGAGTGTAGCTTTATCCAATTAAGAGTAATAATGGAAACACTTAAATGAGGACACTTCCATTTGCACAATCAGGTGTGAATGAGATTATTGATTATATTTGGAACAATGCCAAATGTAGAGACATCCATCTCTGCATGGCACCTGGGAAATCTACAGTCCTTTAATTGACAGGTAGGCCTGCTGTAACATCTCTCCTGATGACTTCTCTGCCACGTTCTTAATTAGAAAATGTACAATATGTGCATTTTCCCACCAGAGATGTCGTTCCATCAAATTGACTTGTTGCGGGTAAAAGTCTGTGCATGATGAAGTATTGCACATAAAAATAACCTTTGCGGTTAAATTCCCATGTTTGAATAAAAAATACAAGTTAAATGGTTTTCCATCACATTTTTAACTCTACTGACGGTTTTCTCACAACAAAATTGCTTCGTATAGCGAGTGTGCCCATCTCTAGTATTGGCATGTGCGCTCTAACCAACCGTTTGCAGATACAGTGTGGGTATAGCCTACATGATGAGGTTATTATGGACAAAATATAATTTTCTATTTGTCTAATGGCAGCCAAGCATCGATGATCATGTCACCAGAACAAGACCCTCAATATTTATTGGGAAGGAGCATCAAGCTCGTCACCTTGCACTTTCACCACCCTGTGAAGTTCATCATAACTTATTTCATCAGTAGCCTAAAAAACTGCATGCTTTAGCGACGAATCGTAGTGGGAGGACCATACAACATGTCATTGCGTGACTCCGTTTACTTCGATATGATGGTTATTATATCAATATTTGCGCATAAAAGCATTTCCAACATAATATTGTGAATAATACATTTTACCAACACAAAAATATCCTACCTTGTCTAGCGTATTTTGTTTGGTCGACATTGGAAAGTTTACTGACAAAGTTGTTTCCATCAGGCCTATAATTACATTTTTTATCCGACATGTACTCTACTTGAATAAAAAGGTTGGATGAAACCTGGTTAGTGTGCCATACATTCTACATAACAAGGTGGATGAGCTTGAGGGTCTGGTCCGTGGGCAAAGAGACTACCGGGAAGCTAGCCTATTGTGCTTTTCAGAGACATGGCTGAATGATAACATCCCCATAGAAAACGTCACTATCAGCGATTTCCAGACCATCAGAGCGGACAGGGATAGCGGTTCTTCTGGTAAGAGTAAGGGGGGGGGGCTGGCTTTATTAGTTAGTACTGTTAAGGAACAGTTTTGTAGCCCCGACATTGAGCTGTTAGCCGTTAGCCTGAGACCCTACTATTTGCAGAGGGAATTCACGGATTTTAACCATGGATCTCTCTCTTCAACGCTGCCCACTTTCAAACAGTTCGTGAAGTGCCCAACCAGGAATAATACAACTCTGGACTTGTTATATGCTAATGTGAAGGATGCATACAACTCCACTGCACTCCCTCCCCTTGGTAGATCGGATCACAACCTTGTCCACCTCACGCCACTCTACAGGCCTATGGTCCAACAGCAGCCAGCGACCACTAGGACCATTAGGAGATGGTCCCGGAGGCAAATGAGGCCCTACAGGACTGCTTTCAAACAACAGACTGGGATGTGTTCTGTGAGTCTCATGGGGAGGACATTGATGTACTTACAGACTGCATAAAGGGCTATATCAATTTTTGTGAAGACAACACTGTACCCACCAGGAAGGTACGCTGTTTTCCAAATAGTAAACCCTGGGTCACCAGTGACCTGAATGCCCTGCTGAATGAGAAGAGGGCCTTCAAGGAGGGGGACAGGGACAAATTGAAATGCGTCCAGAGGGAGATGAAGTTGAAGATTTCTGAGGGGGAGAGGGTATAAGGAGAATATGGAGGACAAGCTAAGGCAGAGCCAGGTGAGAGAGGTGTGGAAGGGTATGAGAAATATCACTGTCTTCAAAAAGTGAAACAGTGGGCAGGCGAAGGGGACCCAGGACAGAGCCAATGAGCTGAACCAATTTTTTAACAGGTTCGATACTGGCCCTGTCCACCTCCCCTCCAGCTCCCCAGGCCACACACCCTCACAGCTGTCCCACCCCCACTTTGCTCACAACACCTCCATTGAGACAATCAAGCCAGTCCTCTGGACTGATCTGCAACACCTCCCTTCCCCCCACCTCTGGACTGATCCTCAACACCCCCCTTCCCCCCCACCTCCCCACCGGGGCTGGCTTTTACCACCAACCAACTGAAGAGAGAGCTGGAGAGACTACATCAGTGGAAAGTGTCGGGCCCTGATGGCATCAGCCCAAGGGTGCTTAGGGTCTGTGCTGACCAATTGTGCGCAATACCCTTCAACCTTAGCCTGAGCCTGGAAAGGGTCCATGTGCTGTGGAAAACATCCTGCCTGGTCCCAGTGCCCAAGAAGGCGCACCCCACTGTCCTGAATAACTTCAGACCTGTAGCGCTAACATTCCACATCATGAAGACCCTGGAAAGGTTAGTCCTCGCTCACCTCAGACCCCTGGTGTGTACATCACTGGACCCCCTGCAGTTCGCATACCAGCGCAACATCGGGGTGGATGATACAATCATCTACCTTCTGCAGAGGGACTACTCTCACATGGACAACGCAGGTTGCACTGTGAGGGTTATGTTTTTTTACTTCTTCGGTGCCTTCAACACCATTCAGCCCCTGCTACTGGGTGAGAAGATGAAGAGGATGAAAGTGGAAGCACCCTTAGTCTCCTGGGTTACGGACTACCTGACCGGTAGGCCACAATTTGTGCGGCTACAGAGCTGTGTGTCAGAACGGGCAGTGAGCAACACAGGGCCCCCCAAGGGAACGGTCCTGTCCCCCTTCCTGTTCACCCTCTACACCTCAGACTTCAGATATAACTCAAACATGCCACCTTCAGCTCAACATCAGCAAAACAAAGGAGATGGTGGTGGACTTCAGGAGAACGAAGGCCCTATAGTTCATGAGAGTCCATATAGACAACAGACTGGAATGGGCTGGTAACACTGGGGCTCTGTACAAAAAGGGCCAGAGCTGACTCTACTCTCTGAGGAGGCTCAGGTCCTTCAACGTGTGCAGTAAACTACTGCATACTTTCTACCAGTCTGTGGTGGCCAGTGCCATCTTATATGCAGTGGTGTGCTGGGGCGCCAACATAAAGGATGGTGTTGCTTCTTGGGTAAATAAGCTGATAAGGAAGGCTAGCTCTGTTCTGGGGATTAGCCTTGACACTCTAGAGGAGGTGGCCAAACTGTTGGCCATCATGGACGTCGTCACCCACCCTCTGCTGGCCATGATGCAGAGGAGCACTTTCAGTCACAGACTGATCCCACCACGGTGTGCCAGAGAGCTCTACAGGAGGTCCTTCCTGCCGGCGGCTATTAGACTATTTAATGCCTCACCGGGGTGCTGTGCCATCGGCAACATAGACCTGGAACTGTTGGGGTGTTAGGACCTAGTTTAACAATTTGGCATCCATCCGTGAGTAACTCTGGTCTGTAATCACTCATTCACTCAGGACATATTCATTCAGCACTCATTCATTCAGGACTGTATATACATATTCATGTACTGTTGTTATACCATATCACATGCAATATTGTAAGTCATTCTTGGACTGAACTCACTCAGGAATGCATATTAGTATCCTGTAAGTTGTATCAGTTTTCATGCTTTTAGTATATTGAATGTGCAATACGTGCATTTATCTGTAATTAAACCCTGGACTGTACTTCAAGGGAATTATTATTATTACCTAAATGATATCGTACGCACATTTAGCTATTTAAGTATCTCTTCCTGTCAATTACCTGTACAGTTAATGTAACCATGCAAATATTCACTTACCTGTTCATTTAACCAGACTGTATATTAAGTAAACTATTATTACCCTCACTTATATCATATGCACATTTAGCTATTTAAGTATTTCTCTGCCATCAACCTGTATAGTATAGTCCTTATTTGGCTATATCAACTTGCAGTATTTAAAAAAAAAAAAATATTCACCTAACATTCTGTAACAATGTATAGTGTACCTATTCAGCCATTCACCCATACTATGCAATGTCTTTTTTATAGCTTTTGCACTCCAGACTTCTTGTATTTTTATACTTTTTCATACTGCTGCACTATGTATCATGTATCTGTCTTTTGTGTATTTTCGTTCTGGCATTTTGCACCTGCCCTGTGTTTTTTCATAGCTGCTTGACGAAAAAATAAAGTACCTATAAAGTACCTATCTATCTATCATACGGGACATTATGTGCCTTTTTACATAAACATGGAAACACCATCAGATAGATTTCATAGACATAATATAATAGAACAGATGTACTGGAAGGACATTCACTCACGGGTTGGGTTGCCAAAAATAACTAACTGAAAGCCACACCTACAATAAGCCAAGCCAACAATATGACTGCATTAAGGCATAGTGTCACTGTGCTTCTATGTCTATATGCACCATGCCACTGCTTATTTAATTTGTTCATTTAGCAAACAAGACAGCTCATAATCCAGTGCCTTTATCTCAGTCAACACAACCATTTTTCTGCTTTAATTAGCTTTACAAATGCTATATTTTCTCTGCCTCATGGTAAAATGGGTAGAATAGCATGAGATGAGCTATATATCTGCACATTTTCCTCTGCCCCAAGGCAAAATGTGTAGAATTGCAGGAAATTAGCTTTTAAACTGCAACATTTTCTCTAAGCCTCATGGAAAGATGGGTAGAATAGCATGAGATTAGCTATAAAACTGCATATTTTTCTCTTTGCCCCATGGAAACTAATTTCTGGCTAAGCCACTGGTCAGCACCAGAACTCTCAGGTCCTGCTCCAACCAGATGACTCCGCACAAGAACTCTTGATTGCCAGGTCTGGCTCGGCTTATGTCATCAGTGTGACTAACCACATTATCCCCACAGAGCACTCATCCGATCAAAGGTGACATGGGTTTAGCTCAGGGTTGCTGCAATTCCCACTAGAGCTACAGTAAAAGTACAATTATGTGATAGCATTTTAATATGGTAATGATGAAGATTAAAAGATGAGGTTTTAATCAAAACTATGTTAATTGTGATGGGGATGCTTTTAATATCTGAATCACTCTGGATGAATCACTCTGGATAAGAGTTAAATGTAAAATTAGTCATTATTGCTTAACAGCGTAAAATCACTCAGCAGGAGGCTATTGGTGACATTTCCCCTCACACAAAACAGCACTGACCAAATGATGGCCTATGTGATGAACCCAAACTAAGTGCTGTAGCTAATCACTATATTGTTGAAAAATAAGAGTTGGCTGAAGCACATCTAGACTAGACCATCAGTCTAAAGATTAACCCCAACCATCTCTGGATTCTCAATAGTAGATAGATATAAACTGTTGAAAATACAAAAATAATGATATTTTCCCAGAGCACACTGGTAGTGGTGAGGTTGTGCCGGGCTCGTGACATCACTGTACCTTCTGTATGTCGGCCTTATCCACATGGTCGGCATCTCCCTCCAAGAAGGGCATGGCAAACGAGCCGAGGTCCTGTAGACCAAAGAGAGAAGGCCGGCGTTAGATAAACATTGGCATTAGTATTGGACTCGTGGCAGAACCCCCCCCCCCCCCCCCCCCACCGCAAAGAAAACACTGCCTTCACAAATAATTTATTAGCAAAGTCATACCAGAATACTTTTGCCATCCTTTGCATAACATAACATTTGATTCCAGAAGCAATTACTGCATGTAGCATTATAAAAACATAATCTAAAATACAGTATCTAATAATATAATCTATGATCATCTAAATCAGAGTTGACTTTAGAAGCACACACTTAGTTCCCAAGATCTTATTTGCGTTACTGACAATGTCCTCCAACAATCACCATTAAAATCCTGATTTCAAGTCTTCTCATGCTCCACTATCATACTTGTACTGGCAGGAAAACAGTTATTGAATGTGCAATGTGAGAACCAGTTCTTTGAAACCCAATTCCATGAGAAAGGGACTGCCTTTCGTCAAACTCCCACCTAACTGACATTGTTTCCCCTGATACCCGTCATCATATTACTCCATCAAATGGAACTATCCTTCTCTCCCTTCACTGCCAAGTCCAAAAGGAGAGCCTGCCTTGAACACTTCAATTTGGCTAGCCTGGTCCCAGATTTGTTTGTACGGCCTTGTCACAACGACCATAGGAGTTTGCAAGAAAGCACAAACAGATCTGGGACCAGACTAATGATTGGCACCTCAAGACAAAAAGAGCAAGGCCATTGATTTCAGCTTCTAACTAGGAACTGTTTATATTTATATAAATAGTTTATTTACACTGAACAAAAATATAAACGCAACACGTAAAGTTTCATGAGCTGAACTAAAAGCTCCCAGACATTTTCCATATGCAAAAAAAGCTAATTTCTCTCAGATCTGGTGCACAAATGTGTTTACATGCCTGTTAGTGAGCATTTCTCATTTGCCAAGATAATCCATCCACCTGACAGGTGTGGCATATCAATAAGCTGATTAAACAGCATGATCGTTACACAGGTGTGCCTTGTGCTGGGGACAATAAAAGGACACTCTAAAATGTGAAGTTTCGTTACACAACACAATGCCACAGATGTCTCAGGTTCAGGGAGCATGCAATTGGCATGATGAATGCAGGAATGTCCACCAGAGCTGTTGCCAAAGAATGTATTGTTAATTTCGCTACCATAAGCTACAGGGCGGGCGCTAGTAAGCAAGCTATGTAGTAGGTCACGTTTTTCCGAGCTCCTGCTAAAATTGCATTTATTTAATACTTTCTTTGCGCTTCGACCCAAAAACTAGAAAACACACTTTGAATGAAGTGCTTTACTTATTTTGGTTTTAATGCGTAAATGGCGCATAACCTGCAAAAGTTTAAAGTTCAGCGGAGTCACTGACAAAAGAAAAAAAACTAGGCCCAAGACGAGGAGCTCAAGTTCTTTAACAAGTGGGAGCAACGGTTCCTTCCCTCGGCGCGACAAAGAAATTATATATTTAATCTATACTCAAGTCGGAACTGAAGGAGGCGCTCAGTGAGGACTTTAATTTGATTAGGTCGGAGTTACAAGCAGTCAAGAATGAACTCGCAAAGCATACATCAATGGTTCGTATCTGAACTGGATACAGTTAAGAAAAACTGTCTCCGATATGGAACAAGGATTGTCAACATGCTCAGACGAGACGATTACGCTACAAACCAGGGTTAAAGCGCTTGAAACTGATGTGGCTAGCCTTAAGGGCTCACATTCTACTTAATCGGTCTCAAATGATTGAAAGAAGCACTCAAATTAGATAAAGACATCCTTGTACACCACTCACATCGGGGCTCTCAAGCAAGAATATAGATATAACTCTGAAACATGCCACCTACAGAAGTTCTCAGATGTCTCCGCAATTGTAGGGTGCATCAGTGGTGGGCAGGAGGAGTACAGGAGCACAATCAATGACTTTGTGGTGTGGTGTGAGCAGAACCACCTTCAGCTCAACATCAGCAAAACAAAGGAGATGGTGGTGGACCAAGGCCCAACCGACTGCAGTCCCTATACAGGGGATGGATGTGGAAATGGTTGGATCATACAAGTTCCTGAGAGTCCATATAGACAACAGACTGGAATGGGCTGGTAACACTGGGGCTCTGTACAAAAAGGGCCAGAGCTGACTCTACTTTCTGAGGAGGCTCAGGTCCTTCAATGTGTGCAGTAAACTACTGCATACTTTCTACCAATCTGTGGTGGCCAGTGCCATCATTTCTGCAAGGGTGTGCTGGGGCGCCAACATAAATCAAATAATTTTTTTTTACATCAGCCGATGTCACAAAGTGCTATACAGAAACCCAGCCTAAAACCCAAACAGCAAGCAATGCAGATGTAGAAGCACGGTGGCGCTTCTCGGGTAAATAAGCTGATCAGGAAGGCTAGCTCTGTTCTGGGGATTAGCCTTGACACTCTAGAGGAGGTGGCGGAGAGACTGATCCTGGTTATGACGCAGAGGAGCACCTTCAGTCACAGACTGATCCCACCACGTTGTGCCAGAGAGCGCTACAGGAGGTCCTTCCTGCCGGCGGCTATTAGACTATTTAATGCCTCACTGGGGTTCCATGCTGTCTGCAACATAGACCTGGAACTGTTGGGGTGTTAGGACCTAGTTTAACAACTAGGCATTGATCCATTCATGAGTAACTCTGGTCTGTAATCACTCATTCACTCAGCACTCATTAATTCAGGACTGTATGTACATATTCATGTACAGTCGTTATATCACGTGCAATATTGTATTGTAATTCTTGGACTGAACTTGCGTAGTCATTCACTCAGGACTGTATACTAGTATCCTGTCAGATGTATCCTTTTTTTTTTAGTATATCGAATGTGCATGTGCTAAGGACTGTATTTTAAGGAAATAGTATTATTACCCTAAATTATATCATATGCACATTTAGCTATTTAAGTATCTCTTCCTGTCATTTACCTGTACAGTTAATTTAACCATGCAAACATTCATTTACCTGTACATTTAACCAGACTGTATTTTAAGTAAACTTTTACCCTCACTTACAGTCATGTGAAAAAGTAAGTACACCCCCTGGAAAGAAAATGGATATGTAATCTTCACTTCAACACTATTGACAGATAAAGGTTACCCAATTTAACAAATCACACAAAAAAATGAAAAGAAAATGCAATTAAAATAAACAAAAACGCCTTTTCCTTATGGGGAAAAGGTACCATCACATAAAATAGCTAAAATTAGAATTAGGTGTACCAAAACAAGTGCAAATGATTAGAAAACAGAGAGAAACTTAGGAGGTCTGGATTGGTCTGGTTTGGTCTTAACCATATGGGTGTGTGGTAACACATCATTCAAAGAGGCCCTCAGAAGAAAGATTATTGATGCCCATGGGTTACAAATCCATCAATGTCAAATTGCATGCGTACACTGTCAGAAAGAGACTTCACAAACTTGGCCTACATGGGAGGTCAGGAAGGAAGAAGACTCTGCTCTCAAAAAATAATATCAAGACACAACTGACTTTTGCCAGACAACACCTGGGTAAAGTCAGTTGTGTCTTGATATTATTTTTTGAGAGCAGAGGCTACTTCCTTCCTGACCTCCCATGTAGGCCAAGTTTGTGCAGTCTCTTTCTGAAAGTGTACCCATGCAATTCGACATTGATTGTGGCAAGAGAGGCCTGTAGATCCCTTGATGTTACCCTGGGGTTCATTGAGACTTCTATGAGCATCTTTCGGTCAGCTTTGGCTGACTTTGGTGGGACGACCTGTCATAGGTAGCTTGCCAGTGGTCTGGAATTTTCGTCGGACAATGGAATGATATACTTCAAATTGCTTGGAAATGGATTTGTAACTCCTCCCAGATTCATGGGCATCAATAATCTTTCTTCTGAGGGCCTCGGTAGGTCTTTTGATCTTTGAATGATGTGTTACCACACACCCATATGGTTAAGACAAAACCAGACCAATTTTCTAATCTTTATGGAATGCTGGACCCTCCTAAGTTTCACTCTAATATTTTCTAATCATTTGCACTTGTTTTGGTACACCTAATTCTTATTTTGTGTGTGATTTGTTAAATTGGGTAACCTTTATCTGTCAATAGTGTTGAAGTGAAGATTACATATCCATCTGTCCAAATATGTAAAATAAAAGAGAACTTTCCAGGGGGTGAACTTACTTTTTCACGACTGTATATCATACGCGCATTTAGCTATTTAAGTATCTTTCTCTACCATCGACCTGTATAGTTAACCAAATATTTGTTATTTATTTATATCAACATACAATAATTGTATAATTTTTTCACCTAACACCATAACAATGTATGGTGTACATATTCAGTCATTCACTCATACTATGCAATGCGTTTCCATAGCTTTTTGCACTCCAGACTGTGTATTTTTATACTTTTTCATACTGCAGCACTATGTATCGTGTATCTGTTTTTTGTGTATTTCATTCTGGCATTTTGCACCTGCCCTGTGTTTTTCGTAGCTGCTTGATATAGTAATTTCCCTACATTGGGGAGCCTATTTAAGTTCAGCTATTCCCAACTGTGTTGTGGGTTTTTGTGCGTGTTCTTTTTGTGCACGCCAGTTCATGGTCGCTGTCTCTCCTTTTGTTGGTTTTGGGATTTCTACGTAATAAAAGGAATGTATTTGCACCACAGATCTGCACTTCGGGTCCTGTCTAACTGCAACCGTGACATTCCCAGACTATGACCCCAGCGTTGTTTGTGACCGTGCCGCTTTTAACGATGTCAAGAGTCTGTTCCATGAACGGACCGACGTTCGTTATGGTGTGGCTTTTCCTGCCCGGCTCCGAAAGTTACAAGACCTCCATAAGGCGATGGCCTTCGTAAAGGTGAACATTCTACCGGTCGGACGAAGCAAATGGCTGAATGTTTACCTATTTGGTGATCATGAGGAAGGAAAATTATGTGGATATATAGAAGCAACATCTCAAGACATCAGTCAGGAAGTTAAAGCTTGGTCGCAAATGGGTCTTCCAAATGGACAATGACCCCAAGCATACTTCCAAAGTTGTGGCAAAATGGCTTAAGGACAACAAAGTCAAGGTATTAGAGTGGCCATCACAAAGCCCTGACCTCAATCCTATAGACAATTTGCGGGCAAAACTGAAAAAGCATGTGCGAGCAAGGAGGCCTACAAACCTGACTCAGTTACAACAGTTCTGTCAGGAGGAATGGGCCAAAATTCACCCAACTTATTGTGGGAAGCTTGTGGAAAGCCACCGTAAACGTTTGACCCAAGTTAAACAATTTAAAGGCAATGCTACCAAATACTAATTGAGTGTATGTAAACTTCTGACCCACTGGGAATGTGATGAAAGAAATAAAAGCTGAAAGAAATAATTATCTTTATTATTATTCTGACATTTCACATTCTTAAAATAAAGTGGTGATCCTAACTGACCTAAAACAGGGAATTCTTACAAGGATTAAATGTCAGGAATTGTGAAAAACTGAGTTTAAATGTATTTGGCTAAGGTGTATGTAAAACTCCGACTTCAACTGTACCTCTTCAGTCTGTTATCTGTACTATAATAAAAAATGGCAAATAAAAATGTTTTAAAGCCCAGAAAAAAAGTATCCAGAACATCAAGCTTTCCGTTGCTGTGAGCGGTTAGTACAATCAATCTTAGAATGAAAGGCAAACTTACACAATGCCTCTGAGTTCTCCCTCCATGTTGCGGACTGCGAATGGAGAGTTTAAATGGACAATACTCAAAGACCACTTGGAATGAGTCCCATCATGCAGTGTGCTAAACCTCATTAACATGCTAAAGCCCTCCTAAACTTGACTCCGTAAGAAGCAAATATCACACTTAGATCCCTAGAAACGACCACTGACTCAAATCGACAGTGACAGGGTAGTTGTGACAGTTTTGGGGGATATCATAGTGTTTCTTTGGCACAGTTCAAACAAAAGGACCAAATTCTTTGGCAGTCCATATATGTATAAAGAAGTTGTGAGAGTAACATACCCAGTACAAAATAACCTCCCAGTTAACTGAATGGGACAACTACCAGATCTACACTTCTACCAGAAGCAGGTCACAGGTAAGGATACATATTTTTATTACGTGGATGCTTTAATTTGTTCTATTTCACTTACTGTATATTTGTCCACCTAAATACAAATCCCTCAGTTGCCGATGACAACTAACCGAAAGGTCCAATCTTGAGTGAACCAACCATGTGCACAAATGAAGGCCAGCACCTCTTACCCAATCCCATCAATGATGACCGCCACAAATAAATAATGACCTCATAAATCCTAGGGATCCTTAGTGTCGGTGACATCATGGCCATAAAGGTGACCTTCAGCACTAGTGACTCTCTGGCCACATCCCACTAGTCTTTAACAGTTTCCTATCCTAGTTGGCGTGATTCCTTCCTCCACTAATCGGAAAGGAAATACAAATTATGGAATCGACCAGATACTTTAATCTATTAGTGGTTATTACAGAAAGGATCATGAGGAATGGAAGCAATTCAACATATTTGGAAACATCCTCTGTCATCCAACTGTTCACTTCCATCTCATTCTTACTCCAAAAAACCCACCCCCCCCCCCCCCCCCCCTCTCTCTCTCTCTCCCAAGAAGTCCAAAATTAAACAAATGAAAATGTTTCTATCATACACACAAGGTCAATGTACCATATCTGGAGCATCTTAACCCTAGCCTGGTCTGTTTGTGCAGTCTTGGGTGGTCCAGGGTCATACACAGTTTGCAATACAGCCCAAACTGACTAGGGACCAGGCGATCTTAACTACATGACATGCTGTTCCCAGCTGTTCCAGATTGGTTGACCTTGCACTCATCCGAGTCCCCACCTCATCTTTATCTCAAATCTAGAGACAGTGTTTGTCAGTTGAACCTTGATGCCTGCGCCAGACCCCCTCTTGGTGTCTGCTGTCTACAGTACACACACTCTTAAAACAAAAATAACACATCCCAAGACACAACTCCAAGATAGACCACTCCGCTGAAGGCCACATGAAATCTGGGAAAGGCTTGAATTGTACACTGTGCACTTAATTTATCTAAAAGTCTAAACACCGATTATAAATTCCTTAACATTGTTCTAAGTCCGGATTTTATTATTTTGCACCTTGTAGGGTTGCAAAGGATCAGAAACTTTTAACGAAAATCTTCTATGGGAAATTAAGCCCTGGAATTTGGGGAATTTTGCTTAAGTTCATCAAAAAAAGTTAGCTTATAACATTGAACTTTTTGGGTGGGATACACAAGGCCTAGGTCTTGTGGAATATTTTGGTTAAACTATCCCCAATTCAATGGAATTGCAACCCTCTGCATGCACAGCGCATTCTTCCATCACATGTACAGCTGATTCTCAACACTAATGAGATTCTATTGAGCCCACACTACTACACTGTCTGAGCCAAGGACTACATGCTTTCTGGTATGTTTTGATTACAATACTGGGTGGGGTGAATATATTTTATATGACATACATGATTTTTTGTTAACTAGTAGATAGTAGCCTACAGCAAAGTGTGTTTAAATCATTTCTAACTTGTTAACAATTTCTGATTGTTTTTGCTACCATGTGGTTTTAGCTTGCTTGAGCCTGCTAACTTTGGAGTGTTAATTAACATGTTTTAAAACATGTATCTTACAAAGGAGTTGCATAATCTAACTGCTTAACTATTTATCTGTACATAGAATTGTATTTGTATTTTTTTTACTAATTTCTTTCTAAACTTTACAGGAAAATGCCACGGGCACTATCTGATGTGTGGAGACATTTCACTGCAGCTAATGTAAAAAGAAAAGCTGTCTACATCTGCAAATACTGTGCCAAATCATATGTGAAGAATGCAACAAAGATGCAGAATCATCTGGCCAAGTGCATAAAGTTCCCTCAGCACCTCTGACAAATGTCCCTCTACTTCTATTCGATGTGAAAATTATGATTCAGATACCTTATCGATAGCAACAGCTCATGGTCCTCCTGGAATCAGAAGTTGTTTTACTTAATGGAGGAACGTAGTCAGAGAAATAATGATGAATGTCTTGCTCGAGCTGTGTATGCAACTGGTTCACCTATGATGCTCACAGGCAATGCGTATTGGAAGAGCTTGCTGAATGTTCTTCGCCCAGCATACACCCCTCCAACCAGACATGCTTTATCTACTCATTTGCTGGATGCAGAGTTCAACAGAGTTCAAGTGAAGGTCAAGCAAATAATAGAGAAAGCAGACTGTATTGCAATCATCTCTGATGGGTGGTCGAATGTTCGTGGGCAAGGAATAATTAACCACATCATCTCCACCCCTCAACCAGTATTCCACAAGAGCACAGACACAAGGGACAACAGACACACCGGTCTCTACATTGCAGATGAGCTGAAGGCAGTCATCAACAACCCTGGACCACAGAAGGTATTTGCACTGGTGACAGACCATGCTGTGAACACGAAGGCTGCTTGGTCTAAAGTGGAGGAGCCCTACCCTTACATCACACCCATTGGCTGAGCTGCTCATGCATTGAATCTGCTCCTCAAGGACATCATGGCACTGAAAACAATGGATACACTCTACAAGAGAGTCAAGGAAATGGTTATGTATGTGAAGGGTCATCAAGTTATAGTAGCAATCTACCTCACCAAGCAAAGTGAGAAGAATAAGAGCATTACATTGAAGCTGCCGAGCAACACCCGTTGGGGTGTTGTTGTCATGTTTGACAGTATCCTGGAGGGGAAGGAGTATCTCCAAGAAATGGCCATATCACAGCCTGCCGATATAGACAGCCCCATCTAGAGGATCCTCCTGAATGATGTATTTTGGGAGAGAGTGGTAAGCAGCCTGAAACTCCTGAAACCTATAGCAGTAGCCATTGCACGGATTGACTGATGTAAGAGAAGAATGTAAGAGAAGAAATCCATACTGCCCTGCCCACTTCACTGTTGCTCCAATCAAGGAAACTGCAGTCTGAAATACATCAAAAAGCGTGAAGACTTCTGCCTGAAGACCATACAAGCCGCAGCGTACATGTTGGACCCCAAGTATGCTGGCAAGAGCATCCTGTCTGGTGCAGAGATCAACAAGGTCTATGATGTCATCACTGCCGTGTCTCGCCACCTTGGCCTGGATGAGGGCAAGGTTCTTGGCAGTCTGGTGAAGTACACTTCCAAGCAAGGGCTTTGGGATGGAGATGCAATATGGCAGTCGTGCCAACATATCTCATCAGCCACTTGGTGGAAGGGACTTTGTGGATCTGAGGCTCTTTCCCCTGTTGCCTCCATCATCCTCCAAATCCCATCAACATCAGCCACAGGCTGACCAATACAAGGGTTTAAAAATTGGTGGCCATCGGGGCAAATTTTTGGCTTTTTGAGCCTGACAACGAGCCATCCTCAACAAGGTTGGAATGTGACAGTGAAGATGAGGCCTCAGAGTCTGATGTTCAAGGAGGTGGAAATTGAGGAGGTCCAGGGAGAAGACATGGAAGCCTGAGAGGAAGACAACCAAAGCTTTAGTTTCTAGACTATCATTTTACAGATGTATGTTGAAAAATGTTTTTATGAGATGCGATGGATCATTGGGGATCATTCAATATTCCCTTTCTTTAGTTGTTCAGTGAAATCCTTCCATGTGAAGAGTCAACTCATTTAATTCAAGTTCGATTCGTAACTAAAAAATTTTTTTGTTTTTCTATTGGAAGGATTTAATAATTTTCAATTATGTCTACTTATGATAAGGTAAAAGATGTATGTTTCTGTCTCCATATGATATGGTAAATATATACAATGCAAGGTATTAATATTCATTTGCATTTATTTCCGTTAATTCACATATATTCCCATTAATTCCCACGGAAAGTTGAATATTCCCCAAAATGTGCCACCCTACTTGTATCACATGCTTATTTAAAAATACCTTTACAAATAAAGTATTATAGATAATGCAACTTTTCAAAAAATGAGATACGCTGGGAATCAGTGCTTTTTTGCTTTCATTCCATTTCTACTAATCAACTAATCACAGTCTTCAATCAAGACATTGATTAGTGAAATGTAATGTAAAATTGACAAGGACAATGTACATCAATCAACATTTCTGTTAATATTTCCATCTGTAGTCCCTGGGATCAGCTGTGTTACCGCTTGGTTGGAACAAAAGCCTGCACTTACACCTGCCCTTGTAGGGCAACATTCCCCATCCCTGGTTTAGAACACAATTATACATCTTGAAATTAATGGAAAATGGGAAATTGCATCATTGGATTCGCCTACTACATTGGATCCAGCTACTACACTGGATACAGCTATTACATATTCTGAGCAAGTAACAAATATAACCTTGTAACACATTTCCAAAACAGGACTTTGATTTCTCTTCTCAAGCTCACATTCCAATCACCATCGCCTCTTTGCATGTCTCTAGCTTAGAACACAAACCCAACTCCAGCCCAACACTCACACACTTTTAATTTACCTTCTACTCCCAAAGTGCAGAATGACCAGCAAAATCCCCTCTGCCGTGCAAAAGTTCCTGAACCACTGCGTGTTCTTATCTACATGCAGGCAAAGGGAGAATGACAAGTGAAGAAAAACTTATTTCCCCTAAGAGGAGCTCACTTTGACCTTCCTCCTCCAACCTTGAAAAAAAACCTGCCTTTCGGGATCAAGAGATACAATCGCCAGAGATGCTAATCTGTTTGAGCTCTAAAAATCACAACTCAAAGTCTAGCTGCCTAAACAGTAGCCTTTCCCTGAACGCAAGGCTAGTCCAGTGTTGCATAATGAGTACTTAGCTATGCTGTAATGAGATAGTCAACAAAAGTGCTGCCTCAAGCGCTTACAAATCCTATTTGATGAACCTCAGAGGGGAGAGAGATAAAGAAGGATCTTAGTCCTCCTCACCCCCTCCCTTCCATCAATCCTTGTTCCTCTGTGCTACTCTTCTCTTAAGGTTCAGTGTAGTTGGATGACTCAGCTAATGGATAACTGGCTAAGGGCCGCATAGACTGTACGAATTTTGCCGTCTTATGCCACGATTTTGCAGTCCCGGACAAATTTTACATCGTGGGTGTAACAGTTTTGCTACCGTCCCTCTCCTATAAGCGTGCACCGCTAACTAGCTAGCCGTTTCACACCGTTTACACTCACGCCCTTTTGACCTCCTCCTTTTCCGCAGCCACCAGTGATCCGGGTCAACAGCATCAAAGTAAATGTGTTGCTTCGGTCTCTCTCCTAGCCTCTGCCTGGGCTCGAACCAGGGACCCTCTGCACACATTGACAACAGTCACCCTTGAAGCATCGTTGCCCTTCGCTCCACAAAAGCCGCGGCCCTTGCAGAGCAAGGGAAACAACTACCTCAAGGTCTCAGAGCAAGTGACGTGACAGACTGAAATGGTACTAGCCCGCACCGCTAACTAGCTAGCCTTTTCACACCGGTTACATGGGCAAATTCTTAGGTCTTTAAATAATTGTCGGACGTCTTGGCTCGTTCAATGTGACAGGTTCTAGAACTGCCGATTAAGTACACTATGTGCAGTCATAGACTCTGACAAAGTTCTGCCAGTGTCAGAAATGTTGAGCCTTTATCGTATAATGTGGCTGTTGTTAAGGAGTCAGCATGCTTCTGTTCGGCTGGCGCCTAGCCAAACTTGGCTAGCCAAACCAAACGTGTGCTTGCATACTCCATTAAAAAACCTCAGCTTGAAATACGAGAAAAAAGCGTCAATAGTACTGTTTGTCCAATTTGAAACGCCGTAGCCAGTATACACTTCCTCAAAATAGTCAGAATTAATCTAACATAACTCAACAAATCTAACATTAATCTTGACGTTTTTATGGAGTAGATCTTAGTCGTGCAACTAAACAAAAGATGTTTGGTGCAGTATTTCCAAATGAAAAGGTTTGCATTAAAACGAGTCATCTCTCGTTGAACGACAACAAAGACTTTATTGAAGAATCCCTACCTTTGACCAATCACCGACGAAAGGGCGTAGACGTCGGCTCCGAACTTTGGCTTTCCTCCATAAAAAATACAGTGTGCCCAAACAGCCGAAAAAAACCCTCACCGAAGTCCAAAACTAACAAAAACGTCACAAAATGTCGTCAGCAAATAAGCCATTACATTGTTTTACCAAATTCAACACTCTCTCATTGACCTCCATAAAAAAACTCCTTGCTTGGTGAGCGACCCCAAAATAATACAAAATAAAAGAAGCCACCCGCTGAAGAAGACAGATTTTGCGCCCAGTGATCCCGCTCGCATCGCCTCTTCCTCTCTGGCCATGCTTGATACGCCCAGTCAAAGAGGGAGAGGCTAGAATGGTCCCACCTGATCTTGCCTCCTCCCGACTGCCTTCCATTTTTGAAGACATTTTATTTTCATTGTTAGAGTAGTCACTTGAGAATCTGGTCAATATAATGGATAATCTGTAGCATGAAAGAACAACAATTCACAGGCATGACAGCCACTGTAAAATAATGGTACCACTTGAAACTAAAAAATAACTTTTTAATTAAGCCTCTGTAAAGCCTTTATGGGGGCTCTATAAGTGCTTCAGAAATCGTTCATAAACAAATGTCATGCTAAGGTTGGGAATAGGGTTATGCCACATTTGACTTTATAGGGTTGGGTGATATTTGGGAGACCTCTTCTATGATATGGTACTCCAAATTTCGCATTATCCAGTAAGATCATGCTGCGGCGGTAATGACTAGATAATTCCAAACTGTGCAATTTGTGCTTATTTACTATATTATAGTCAAATAATCCTAGTATAGCCGAAGAATAAGGCTTAGTTAATTCATTTAGACTTAATTTTCAACATTTTGATACAGCCTAAGTGATAAAACTTTTGATTTGTAAAGTTCAAATAGAGTATAGTCTTGAACATCACGATATATCGTCGTGCACTTCACAATATATCGTCAATGTCAAATATCATGATATTAGATTTAATCATATAAAATAAGGACCTTTTATATCACCCTTTGTAAAGTATGACTGTACATATTAATAATTTGTTGAAGTATCTATGTACGGCTTATGAAGACTTTATGGATGTTTTGGTGGATTAAATCAAAATCGGTTGAGTGCTTTGAAAAACACACAACCCCATTATGTTCATGAGCTGTAGTTATTGAGCTGTATATAAATATCTTAATTTATAAATGGAGGAAAAATAAATTGCTTCAACTCCATTCCATCATTGGCTTTCAATTATGCCCCGACTCTATCCTTCTGAGTTCCTCCGTTTTAAAACAAACCCTTTCATTTGCCAGCCTAGATGAGTCATTCTCAGAGAAAGAAGCTCCTTCTTTGAATACTAACTCACTTGGCAGTTTGGAAGACATTGATAAGTAGAAACAGACTATTCTGTGGGCAATCCTTTGTTTATTGTGTGTAACAGCTATTAATAGTATGCCAATGTTTAACCTACAAACAGTTTAAGCTGAACTAACCTTGCCTCAAATTCTTCAAAACTATTTTAAACCCGTAGTCAATCACACCACACTGTATCAAAGTCCACAGATATTATATGAAGAACCCACTGTTCTCTTGTTTTGGATGTTGTTCTGAGGAAAGTTAAAAATCAGGCAGTCTCCAAAGCTCCTCCTATAGAAGCTTTCTCAACACTTGTTCCTCAAGCAGAATTTGTATAATCTGCGTTTCCATAAAATGGGCTTTACAACTGTGAAACACTGTGTAGGACATAGGTCTACAGTTGATGTCGGAAGTATACATACACTTAGGTTGAAGTCATTAAAACTCATTTTTCTACCACTCCACAAATTTCATGTTAATAAACTATAGTTTTGGCAAGTCGGTTAGGACATCTACTTTGTGCATGACAAGAAATTCTTCCAACAATTGTTTACAGAGATTATTTCACTTATAATTCACTATATCACAATTCCAGTGGGTCAGAAGTTTACATACACTCATAGCAAAGAAACAATAATATGTCATCACAGATTTATTCTCCAAAATACTGTTTTGTACTCAACACAAGGAAAAGCTGGCATGTGTTATTATCACCCCCACTGACCTTACTTTGACCCTACGTGATTTTAACTGGCATACATGCATACAACTAGATATATTTTTGTGGTAATGCATATTTTATCACTGAAAACCTGAGCATTTGTTGAAAGCAAAACAATTCAGCACTTACTGACATCATTTGTCAGACAATAAAAATAAAAAAGTATTTTGTGCAGTCAAATGTTTTCCAATGCAAACTAAACCATCGACACAGAATCAACCAAATTTCCACAAATAGTTCCCCAAAGCGGCCAACACATTCCTATTTCATAGGCTGTCAGTGTTCAGCTCCAGGATTCTATGCATCTATTGATTCACAGAGTCACGGCCGTAAACACTGCACCGGCCTATTGTCAAGAAACAATACAACAAAAGTGAGGTGATTATTGTTACCATTGTCCACTGTGGACTCATTGTCCATGGGGATTGTATATATATATATATATATATACACATATACATACATACATACATATATATATACATATACATATACATATATATATATATATATATATATATATATATATATATATATATATACATACATACATACATACATACATACATACATACATACATACATACATACATACATACATACATACATACATACATACATACATACATACATACATACATACATACACACACACACACACGTATACAGGCCTGCATTTATTTTTGACTTTTGATATGTACTGTTTATACTGTATGACAGAGAATTGTATGATGAGAGAAGTAAATGTGTACATTTATTCATTCTATTAGAACTATTTTTTTCCTTTCAAATGGAACAACGATAACATGTAAAATCTAAATTTATCAAATCAAATCTAATCCATAGTTCTCAGCTGCTGGGGTTTTTAAACTAGAACCATAATGTAACACGGGGGGGTCTCCTGAGGTACATCCAATTCCGTCTGTCGATAGTAGCCTAAATATTGACCAACCCAGACGCATTGGAGATAACCCATGCTCCTACCAAACAACTACTCCACTCCATAAATACAACAGCACTGTGCAAAGCATGATCAATACTAGTATTATCACATTTAATAAACAACTTGCCTAGTTAAAGAAAAGGTTAAATAAATAACCAATATAACCCTTTCTGTGTCTGCTCCTAGTGTAAAATCACAAGCAACTGAAAACAAAGAGTAAACGTTGCCAACATGTTCCATTGTAAGACAGATATCACTGCTTCCTCTCCTATCCGAGCTATACCATATCCATCCAGCACAGTCTATGACATTCACAAAGCACATGAGCTGCAAATGAAGAAAACATACCTCAGATATGTTGTAGGTTAAATGTATGTGCCAGTGGTATTTCAAAAATAGCTGTATGGATAAAACGTAAATCAGATTACTATCACTAGCTGTAAGGCTGCATGGTGATCCACTGTCTCCTAAGCACGTTTGGTGTCACGTGTAGAGCCCATTGCCCAGCATTGCACATGATAGCAAAAGAGGGGCATTCTTTACACCTACACTATAGAATTGACATAAACCCAAGAGTGACATTGTCTTTGTGCAAAGCAGCCTTAACTGCATCAGAGTCAATATGAGGCAATCTAACGGAACAGTGAATCACACAGTGTGTATCTTCTCAAAATCAACACTACTGTATTTGTTTAGTCAAGATACTGCACTACAGTTTGACATTATAAGTAGACCTACACATATGGATGAGGGGATACGCAGGCAGACCTATTCAAATGGTCTTTTGTTGTTATTCAACCGCAAACACAAAAGGAAACTATTTCCCATGCCTATGAGAATGGGGCAGAGCTACTTACCTTTTCCACAAATGTTGGACATTTGGTTTTTCGTAGATATACAGTACCAGTCAAAAGTTTAGACACCTACTCATTCAATGGTTTTTCATTATCTTTACTATTTTCTACATTGTAGAATAGTGAAGACATCAACTGCCAAGAGTGTGTAAAACTGTCATCAAGGCAAAGGGTGGCTACTTTGAAGAATCTCAAATATTGCATTTTTATTTGTTTAACACTTCTTTGGTTACTACATGATTCCATATGTGTTATTTCATAGTTTTGAGGTGTTCACTATTATTCTACAATGTATAAAATAGTAAAACATTAAGAAAAACCATTGAATGAATAGGTGTGTCCAAACATTTGACTGGTACTGTATCTTGGCATGTCATAGAAATAGCATAGTGGCACATATGAAGATAAGATAGATTATAACGGTGGGAACCTCTAAATGTCATCACCAATAATAATTGGAGCATCAGATTCCTGACCAATGGAATTCTATTTCCTTATTCCACTACCAGGTGTGTCAGTCCTTGGACATCAGGTAAAAACATCACAAGTACTTGTAGAACTCATCAAGCTTGTATGAAGGGTTTGGCCAAAGGTCGGTGATCTGGAGCACATACAGTGGGGAGAACAAGTATTTGATACACTGCCGATTTTGCAGGTTTTCCCACTTACAAAGCATGTAGAAGTCTGTAATTTTTATCATAGGTACTCTTCAACTGTGAGTGACGGAATCTAAAACAAAAATCCAGAAAATCACATTCTATGATTTTTAAGTAATTCATTTGCATTTTATTGCATGACATAAGTATTTGATACATTAGAAAAGCAGAACTTAATATTTGGTACAGAAACCTTTGTTTGCAATTACAGAGATCATACGTTTCCTGTAGTTCTTGACCAGGTTTGCACACACTGCAGCAGGGATTTTGGCCCACTCCTCCATACAGACCTACAGGTTTCGGGGCTGTCGCTGGGCAATACGGACTTTCAGCTCCCTCCAAAGATTTTCTATTGGGTTCAGGTCTGGAGACTGGCTAGGCCACTCCAGGACCGTGAGATGCTTCTTACGGAGACACTCCTTAGTTGCCCTGGCTGTGTGTTGTCATGCTGGAAGACCCAGCCACGACCCATCTTCAATGCTCTTACTGAGGGAAGGAGGTTGTTGGCCAAGATCTCGCGATACATGGCCCCATCCATCCTCCCCTAAATACGGTGCAGTCGTCCTGTCCCCTTTGCAGAAAAGCATCCCCAAAGAATGATGTTTCCACCTCCATGCTTCACGGTTGGGATGGTGTTCTTGGGGTTGTACTCGTCCTTCTTCTTCCTCCAAACACGGCGAGTGGAGTTTAGACCAAAAAGCTGTGCTGGCTTGAGCAGGGGGACCTTGCATGCGCTGCAGGATTTTAATCCATGACGGCGTGGTGTGTTACTAATGGTTTTCTTTGAGACTGTGGTCCCAGCTCTCTTCAGGTCATTGACCAGGTCCTGCCGTGTAGTTCTGGGCTGATCCCTCACCTTCCTCATGATCATTCATGCCCCACGAGGTGAGATCTTGCATGGTGCCCCAGACCGAGGGAGATTGACCGTCATCTTGAACTTCTTCCATTTTCTAATAATTGCGCCAACAGTTGTTGCCTTCTCACCAAGCTGCTTGCCTATTGTCCTGTAGCCCATCCCAGCCTTGTGCAGGTCTACAATTTCATCCCTGATGTCCTTACACAGCTCTCTGGTCTTGGCCATTGTGGAGAAGTTGGAGTCTGTTTGATTGAGTGTGTGGACAGGTGTCTTTTATACAGGTAACGAGTTCAAACAGGTGCAGTTAATACAGGTAATGAGTGGAGAACAGGAGGGCTTCCTAAAGAAAAACTAACAGGTCTGTGAGAGCCGGAATTCTTACTGGTTGGTAGGTGATCAAATACTTATGTCATGCAATAAAATGCAAATTAATTATTTAAAAATCATACAATGTGATTTTCTGGATTTTTGTTTTAGATTCTGTCTCTCACAGTTGAAGTGTACCTGTGATAAAAATGACAGACCTCTACATGCTTTGTAAGTAGGAAAACATGCAAAATCGGCAGTGTATCAAATACTTGTTCTCCCCACTGTATAGGCCCTGTCCAGAAACAAGGAAGGAAACAAAGAAACAAGGAAGGAAATGGAAACAAGGAAGGAAATGGAAACAAGGAAGGAAACAAGGAAGGAAAAGGAAACAAACAAGGTAGGTAGGTAGGTAGGTAGGTAGGTAGGTAGGTAGGTAGGTAGGTAGGTAGGTAGGTAGGTAGGTAGGTAGGTAGGTAGGTAGGTAGGTAGGTAGGTAGGTAGGTACTTTATTGATCCCTGAGGGGACATTTCTTTGTGAAGCAGCTACGAAAAAACACAGGGCAGGTGCAAAATGCCAGAACGAAAATACACAAAAGACAGATACACGATACATGATACATAGAGCGGCAGTATGAAAAAGTATACAAATACAAGAAGTCTGGAGTGCAAAAATCTATAAAGTGTTTTTTTTTAATAATAATTTGATACAAATATTGCAAGTTGATATAGATAAATAAGGAGTATTTGCATGGTTAACTATACTATACAGGTCGATGGCATAGAAATACTTAAATAGCTAAATGTGCGTATGATATAAGTGAGGGTAGTAATAGTTGATTTAATATACAGTCTGGTTAAATGAACAGGTAAGTGAATATTTTGCATGGTTAAATTAACTGTACAGGTAAATATACAGTTAAATGTACAGGTAAGTGAATATTTGCATGGTTACATTAACTGTACAGGTAAATGACAGGAAGAGATACTTAAATAACTAAATGTGTGTATGATATAATTTAGGGTAATAATACTAATTCCCTTAAAATACAGTCCTTAGTGCGAAGGGTTTAATTACAGATAAATGCATTATCTGTAAACATTCGATATACTGAAAGCAGGATACTAATATGCATTCCTGAGTGAATGACTACGTAAGTTCAGTCCAAGAATTACTTACAATATTGCATGTGATATGATATAACAACTGTACATGAATATGTATATACAGACCTGAATGAATAAATAAGTCCTGAGTGAATGAAGAGCTGAAGAATATGGATGAATTCCAAGCCAAGCTCTCTTCCCTAATCCAATAAAGCCCTCTTCCCTCCTCCCTTACTACCTCCTCATGTGGATCTGGGGGGGTATACATTTATTTATTTTATTCAGGAGAGCCCAATTGAGACCATAATCTCATTCTCAATGGTGTACTACTGATTAACAACTCTCAAACATAATTAAATAAATCAATAAAAACAGCAAAAGAAACCACAGGACACAGCAACACAAATAAACCACCACAACACATGTGGCATGTTCAAAATTAAGGCTGATTTCCTTAGGTTGGTAGAGACACGAAGGACCTCAAGAGTTAACCAACCCTGTGAGTAGGTTTGGTGCCCAGTATTTTTATATTTTAATAGAGAAGTGAGATATGTTGGAAGCTTGTACAGCAGAGCTTTGTAAACAAAAGATAGAGCTTAAGTGATACTGTACATTAATTACACTGTAGTTCTACTAGGACAACCATTTCAGATCAGAGAAACGGGCCACAAGGGCAGAAAGAAATAAAGCACCATCTTGTTGAGGGAGTGCAGATGGATGCCCAGCAGGTCATTGGTTATAAGCTATCTGTGATCACTTCCTTTATAACACATGGTGAGCTTGGAGATACATGAGGAAGGGCCCTCGGAGTCACAGAATGTTCCATGACGTGAATTTGCCTTAACATCAGCATCACTGATTTGAAGGTCATCCCTTCAAATCAGTGCATAATAGCAATATCGCTGCCAATAGTTACTTAGCATACATCTCCACATAAGTAAATGTATGTGTCTGTGTGTTCACATAAATATGTGAGTAATGACATTGATTGTCTATTAGTATGCACATCATGAGACATGCGTCTGTATCTGTTAAAACCCCGAAGTACTCCGGTAAGGCGGATTGGGAAGCTTTTCATGCTCAGTTTGAACTGTTAACTCATTTTGGGGGGTGGTCGAATGAAGTTAGGGCACTGCAGTTGGCTTTGTTCCTCAGGGATGATACTCTGTCCTGTTTGTTATTGATTAGCCCCGAGGACAGACGTGATTATGGGGCTTTAGTGGGAGCACTGAGGAGGCGCTTTGAACAGTATGTACAGCCCGGGCTGCTGCGCTCCAAACTGAATAATAGACGCAGGCAGCCTGGAGAACCACTACGGGTGCTAGCTAATGACATTGAGAGCCTCTCTCGGCGGGCATATGCTCACATGCCCCTCTCCGTGCAGAGTGAGCTAGCGTGGGACCAGTTCTCTCCTACGGAGCTGCGTATACAGACCCAGAGCCGGAAAAGCCTGCATGGGTGGCTGAAATGACTGAACTCATTCGTGCTGTGTCACTACAGGCGGCACAAAACATGCTCTGGTCCCAGGGTCTGCTGGGGGTGTGGCCAGCCAGGCCATCTGCGCCGGGATAGCCCCATGTCCCCCAGAGCTCAGGGAAAGGGCTCGGGTCTGCATAGACGGGGCAGTGCGGACCCTTGGCTCTTTTTCTCAACCATATCCCGCTGGCATGCCAGTAGCTGGCAGACAAGACTGTGTTGGAGATGCAGCTGACAGACTTCGTCAAGCCCTCAGACAGCCCCTGGGCGGCGCCAGTCGTCATGGTTCCTAAGAAGGGGGGCAAGCTGAGGTTCTGTGCGGACCTCAGGCGGCTGAATGTGCGGACTACAGTGGCTACTAGCAGGTGCCCCTCTCCTCAGAGGCCAGAGCCAAAACTGCGTTCTCCACTAAATAAGGACACTGGCAGTTCAAGGTCCTGTGCTGTGGCCTTTGCAACGCTCCAGCTACTTTTGAGCGTTTGATGGACAGGGTGCTGGATGGCCTTCAACACCCTCAAACGTGCACTCTACAGTGGGTAGAGGAGCAGGACACAGACCTACAGCTGGTGCTACAGTGGGTAGAGGAGCAGGACACAGACCTACAGCCGGTGCTATAATGGTTACTTAATGCGGGATTCTTTCATTTATTTGGCGTGGGCTACGACCAAACAGTAGCCTGTGTGGAGTTGGGTTAATAAACCATGAATTCGTAAACTCAATCCCCTGTCTGGACATTTGCTCCTTTATGATCTAGCCAGGTCATTACAGTATACTTACAGGACATACAGTTGAAGTTGGAAGTTTATATACACCTTAGCCAAATACATTTAAACTCATTTTTTCACAATTCCTGACATTTAATCCTAGTAAAAAATCCCTGTCTTAGGTCAGTTAGGATCAACACTTTATTTTAAGAATGTGAAATGTCAGAATAATAGTAGAGAGAATTATTTATTTCAGTTTTTATTTCTTTCATCACATTCCCAGTAAGTCAGAAGTTTACATACACTCAATTAGTATTTGGTAGAATTGCCTTTAAATTGTTTAACTTGTGTCCAAAAGCTTCCCACAATAAGTTGGGTGAATTTTGGACCATTCCTCCAGACAGAACTGGTGTAACTGAGTCAGGTTTTGTAGGCCTCCTTGCTCGCACATGCTTTTCAGTTCTGCCCACAAATGTTCTATAGGATTTGTGATGGCCACTCCAATACCTTGACTTTGTTGTCCTTAAGCCATTTTGTCACAACTTTGGAAGTATGCTTGGGGTCATTTTCCATTCGGAAGACCCATTTGCGACCATGCTTTAACTTCCTGACTGATGTCTTGAGATGTTGCTTCAATATAGCCACCAAATTTTCCTTCCTCATGATGCCATCTATTTTGTGAAGTGCACCAGTCCCTCCTGCAGCAAAGCACCCCCACAACATGATGCTGCCAGCCCCGTGCTTCACAGTTGGGATGGTGTTCTTCGGCTTGCAAGCTTCCCTCTTTTTCCTCCAAACATAACGATGGTCATTATGGCCAAACAGTTCTATTGATGTTTCATCAGACCAGAGGACATTTCTCCAAAAAGTACAATCTTTGTCCCCATGTGCAGTTGCAAACGGTAGTCTGTATTTTTTAATGGCGGTTTTGGAGCAGTGGCTTCTTCCTTGCTGAGCGGCCTTTCAGGTTATGTCGATATAGGACTCGTTTTACTGTGGATATAGATACTTTTGTACCTGTTTCCTCCAGCATCTTCACAAGGTCCTTTGCTGTTGTTCGGGGATTGATTTGCACTTTTCACACCAAAGTACATTAATCTCTAGGAGACAGAACACGTCTCCTTCCTGAGCGGTATGATGGCTGCGTGGTCCCATTGTGTTTATACTTGCGTACTATTGTTTGTACAGATGAACGTGGTACCTTCAGGAGTTTGGAAATTGCACCCAAGGATGAACCAGACTTGTGGAGGTCTACAATTTTTGCTGATTTCTTTTGATTTTCCCATGATGTCGAGCAAAGAGGCACTGAGTTTGAAGGTAGGCCTTGAAATACATCCACAGGTACACCTCCAATTGACTCAAATGCTGTCAATTAGCCTATCCGAAGGTTCTAAAGCCATGACATCATTTTCTGGAATTTTCCAAGCTGTTTAAAGGCACAGTCAACTTAGTGTAAGTAAACTTCTGACCCACCGGAATTGTGATATAGTGAATTAAAAGTGAAATAATCTGTCTATAAACAATTGTTGGAAGAATTACTTGCGTCATGCACAAATTAGATGTCCTAACCGACTTGCCGAAACTATAGTTTGTTAACATGAAATCTGTGGAGTGGTTGAAAAATGAGTTTTAATGACTTCAACCTAAGTGTATGTAAACTTCCGACTTCAAATGTATGTGTAGTGCCGTTTGTCTAGCTGATATCATACTGACTTGGAATGACTCATGATACCTGCTGAAATCAAACTGAATACAGATTTTACATTCTCTCTCCCTACAGCCGAAGAGTAATCTCTGAAAATCTGAGTATACTACTTCAGAGTTATGTCACGATGGCTATAAATTGATTATTATTATGGCCCTGAAAGCTTTGTGCATGCTGTAAAATGTAAATGTATTGCCATGGATACATTTAATATGGTTAATAAAATGTAGCCTTTACATGAAAAATGCAAACAATTGGGCTAACCCCATAAATATAGAGATAACTAAGATGTGTGTTGTGTTAATCTATTTTCTGCATGACATATGCCACAGATTCCGTGGCAGGCATGGTTTACCGCGGATTATTGTATTCATTGAAAAGAAACACTACAGAGAACAAAACAATGTTGCAACAGTATCTTTCGCTGAAGGAAACACATACCACAACCCCGCCCACGTGTAGGCTACATGTCCAATTTCAGAAAACGCGCAAGCGAGTATAAATAGTAAATAGGCTATCATTTCGCCCCAATTAATATTTCTGAAAACAAAAACTTACGGGCATGTTCAATCGAAGCGTCCTCTTCTTTCTCGGTGTCTTCTTTGCGTCTCTCTTATTGGAGCCATTTGCTGTGCTTCCCATATTCTTCTAGAATTCTCTAAACAACTAGACTCATTCAATCGTAAAAAAATATATAAAAAAATGCGTTCCTTTGGCTCCTCTCGTGCTGGTGAATGATACCAAAAACAATTACTGCAAAAACATTCTTCGGATTCTTACAGATTTCCTCATGGCAAGTAGCTCCGTGTACCTATACTGTACGCATTAATGTGCTCCTCCACTCAACTCGTGTGCTGATTAAACTTATCGGCTTGAGATAAGATATATCAGACTTGACAAAAAATAACACGCGCAGAATACATTCACTTGGCATCAAATGTAGCCAAACTTCGCTTCTGGGTGGATTATCACAATCGCTGATATTTCAAACGACAACAAACTGCAACAGTAAATCCACAATTGAAACAAGGAAGGTCGTATGATAATACAAATGCAGACGTACATACAGTAAATTCCCAGAGAGGATTTGATGGTTCACGCTTCACAGTACGCATGCACGTTGGTTGGCCAGTGGCCACTGTACCAGCTCGGGCTCATCGTGGGACCCGTGCCAGTGGGTGTGTCAAGCTTTGAGCACGGCTCGGAATTGTCACATGGCTGTGTTTACGTTGTGGCAGAAGCATGAGGAAGCGTTTGACCTACAATTTAGTAAAATGTTTAAGTATTCGATTTTATTGACGTACACCATCATATTACACCAGCTAATAAGCTTTAGACTGATTCTGTTCGCAATCCTTCTACAATGGCCAACATATGAGGCCCTACAGTTCAAATTATGATCTGCAGTCATCATCATAATTAAAGTCCCAGCCTCTCCGATATGGCCACAGTGTGGTCGCAATGGAATACTACACTTGATATGATGGTTTGGTCTACATGGGGCGCATCTCAATCGTAGAAAGTGGCTTATTGTCCTTGTCATATCTTCCTCATCATAACTGGTTTGCCCGGACAGACATGTTCGAAACTCAAACTCAATTCATGAATATGAACGAGTTATCAGGAAATAATTTAGCTCAAATCAAATGCTATTGGTCACATACACGTGTTTAGCAGATGTTATTGCGGGTGTAGTGAAATGCTTGTGTTTCTAGCTCCAACAGTGCAGTAATATCTAACAAGTAATATCCAACAAATTCACAACAATACACACAATACACACAAATCTAAAGTAAAGGAATGGAATTAAGAATATATAAATATTTGGACGAGCAACGTCAGAGCGGCATAGACCAAGATACAGTAGAACAGAATAGAATACAGTATATACATATGAGATGAGTAATGCTAAATATTTCACCTGTTTTCAGATCAGTTTAGTAGAAGGAAAGGATAAAATACATTTAATATTGAGATCCATCCATTGTTGAATTTATGTCTAGAGTGATTTGTGATTTAACAGCAGGCAACTTAAAATATTGTAGCAAACCTCGTTATATGAGACACGTTACAATTCCCACAAAGTTGGCATGATGCGTAGGGTGTTTGCCATTCACACCAGCGATCCAGGTTTGCTTCCCTGCCTTGCCTTCGCTACATTGGTGTCAGAAGTGGGATGGCGACGATGTGGCCATCGGCACGCATGGCCCAGGATGTGTGAGGGGGCTGAGTAGTTGACGCGCGGGGATGTGCCTTACTCTTTGGAGAGGACAGTGTAGCAATCCTCGCTATATGAGCCAAATGACAATTAGTGCAATGTGTAGGGTGTTTGCCTTTCATATCAGCGACCTGAATTCGCTTCTCTGCCCTGCCATTCTACAATATTATAGCCTAAATAATATTGAAGATTGCATGAAGATACAAATTAGAAGTCATTTTCCAATACCTGTTATGACTCGGTCCAGAAAAATGCCTAGCTTAGTCCCTACCTGTAGATCTGGGAGGGCTGGATAGATGTAAGCAATATGGGGAAAATTCCACCTACCACATCTGAGGCAAGGTAGAGCTACAAGCATATACTGTAAGCTCCAAAAGTATTGAGACAGTGACACATTTTTGTTTTGTCTCTGTACTCCAGAACTTTGAAATTATACAATCTATGAGGTTAAAGTGCAGACTGTCAGCTTTAATTTGAGGGTATTTTCATCCATATCAGGTGAACCGTTTAGAAGTTACAGCACTTCTTGTACCCCATTTTAGGGGATCAAGTTCACTTATGTATATTAAAGTAGTCAAAAGTTAAGTATTAGGTCCCATATTCATAGCACACAATGACTACATCAGGTTTGTGACTCATTTGTTGAATGTGCTGTTTGTTTTGGTTGTTTCAGATTAATTTGTGCCCAATAGAAATTAAAGGTAAATAATGTATTGTGTAATTTTGGAGTCACTTTTATTGTAAATAAGAATAGAATATATGTTTCTAAACACTTCTACATTAATGTGAACGCTACCATGATTACAGATAATCCTGAATGTATTGTAAATAATAACGACTGAGAAAGTTAGACGCACAAATATCATGTGTTAAATAATTCAGGTTTAAGTTTGCATGTTTACAGTAAAATCCTGATTGATATGTACGAATACAGAAACCGCACAATACTTTGACTGTGTCGCACAATAAAAGGCTGTATTAGCATTGATATTGCCATTGAGGGATTCCACCATTTTAATGTAGTCAACTGGATTGGACGTCCGACTTCATACTTTCACTGGATGGCCCTATCACTTTCTAAAGTGAGTTTCACAGACTAGGCCTAGTTGCTGGTCCAGCTCAAAACTGACCAAAAACAATGACAATTTCTGAATGAAAGAACATTTAAAACAGTTATCCACTGCACACTTAAATGCAGAAGACACATTTCAGTTGAATGTATTCAGTTGTACAACTGACTAATATGTCCCCTTTCCCTTTCCCTACTTTAGAAATGCAAAAATATTCACCTTTAGGGAAGGTGCTCTTAATAAACTTGTTGGACCCCAAAGCCATCAAAGCCTCTCCAAACACAACATAATAAGCAACCATCTGAAAACAAAGTACATTATTGCAGTGGAATAACTTTCAAAGCAACCTTACAATCAACAAACACTGATACAAATAAAACAACATACCTTCTGAACACACATCGCCTTCTGAACGCACATCCTCAAACATGACCGGCACACGGCAACGCCGCCACCGCACACACACACATACACACACACACACACGTTTTACTATCCTTGTGGGGACCTAAAATGTATTCTAAATCCTATTTTCCCTGACCCCTAACCTAACCCTAAAATAACCTTTGTCCTCAGGGGACCTGGGAAATGTTCCCACGAGGGAGAATTTTCCTTGTTTTACTATCCTTGTGGGGATTTTGAGGGATTTTTGTTACCCACGAGGATAGTAATTCAAGTGCACATGCAAGCACACACAGAGACACACAGAGACACACAGAGACACACAGAGACACACAGGGCTTTCAGCTGAACAGGAGATGCGTTTCATAAAGTCATTGGCTTTTATATATTTATATATTATATATATTTACATGTACAGCACTATTAAGGTCCCCTGCAAAACATAATTAGAAACTATGGTTCCTACCCTGTTACATAATGGGAAACAATTTTCACCCCACTTCTCGATACCAAAGTGCCTTTTTCATAGCAGGTTAGAACTTAGGCAGCAGGCTAGGAGAATTAACATAGCAGGTTAAGAGACTCAGGTTAAGGTTAGGAAAAGGGTTAGGGTTAGAGAAAATGCTTTCCTAACCTACAACGAAAATTACTTTGTATTGAAGTGGCATGAAAAGAGTGTGCGTTAAATAATCACAGCTCCCAATCTTTTCCACTGATGTGAATAGCCTACAAACTCATCAGTTCATCAGTTTTATCACTTTCCCTAGGAATTTCAAAAAATCTAGCAAATATTGTCTTTCTATAAAAATTCTTACATTGTACAAACAGGTAGCTCTCACCTTAATTTTTTGTGAGAAGAAGGAAACGGGTCGTCCTTACCTCAGTGGTCCACACCATAGAGAATGATAGAGGCCTCTAGTGGCCAAAAGGCTGTATTAGCATTGGCATCGCCATTGAGGGCTTCCACCATTTTAATGTAGTCAACTGGTTTGGACTTCCGACTTCATACTTTCACTGGATGGCCCTATCACTTTCTAAAGTGATACACAATGCTTTCACAGACTAGGCCTAGTTGCTGGACCATTTCATAACCGACCAAAAACAGTCCAACCAGGTCATCAGGAGGGCTCAACTTCATTGGCTGATCCCTCTGGTGACCCTGTTGGAGTCATGTCCTACCGGGTCATCAGAAGGGATCAGCCAATTGTGAAGAAGAAATGGAGATTGCCTCAATGGCGCTGCCCATGCTGTCACATGATATTATTAGATTCACGGCATCAACACTAGCTGGATCCTATCCACAGTTTTTTGTATTTATTGCAGCTTTACATAGTGCATAATGTTAAAATTATAATTTAAAAAATATAACTGCATGTGGGAAAAATCTAAACTAAAGTGAATTACTACTTTATATAAGATAATGAATATTATAAGGTGGAACACATTGATACATGGTAAGAGCTTAAGTAAATTAATGTCAAGAACATAATAATAGCCTACCTGTAAAAAAAATACAATTAACATTTTCAATAATAAATAATTATTTATTGTTTATATCTTGTTTATTTACTGGTGCAATTTTTCAAGGATGCAATTTTGAAAAATGTAATGTTTAAGAAAAGTGGGGTCATTGGAAGCTTTTTGTTGACATTTGAACCGTGAGACACATATCAGCACCTTGGACAGCTACCCTTTTAGAATATTATATTGTCACTGTCAAAATATGTGTCCCAAAAGCATATTAATGTTATTTCATATTTTAGTAATTGCAAGACGACACACTGGTAAAGAGAAAACGTTACTGCCTGTCTGAAATAAACTGGGGTGGAAAATACTCAGTTGGGGTTCTACTAAGCAAATATGTTCTGTTTTTCATTGGGGCTGTGTCGAACAGCTGTCTTTCTTGTAATGCCTTAATTTAACTCTGCATGTTATATTAATTCCAAAACAATAAATGTATTGACTGTTTTTGTGTTGAATATCAGTTGAAAAAACAAAACACCTTTTTTGCTTAACGTAGTGTGAAATAAAACACCATTCCATCCACGACTTTCATGCCTTGCGCTAACGGAAGTGCCAAATACACTCTTAGAAAAAAAGAGTTCCTTGGTTGTCCCCATAGGAGAACCTTTTTTGGTTCCAGGAAGAAACCTTTTTGGTTCCAAGTAGAAACCTTTTTGGATACAGGTAGAACTATTTTGGGCTCAAAGTAGAACCCTCTCGGGAAAGGGTTCTATCTGTAACCCAATAGGGTTCTTTCTACCTGGAACCAAAAGGGTTCCAGATAGCACCTTTTTTTCTAAGAGTGTACCGATCATTAGCAGGTGATTATTAAGTATTCAACTACTTCAAAGAGCGTAACAATGATGGACTGTCAAACCTGTATGATTGTGACACTTATTATACATTATATTTCTAATGACAACAAGGTGAAATTAAACAGAATGTTACAAACAGAGAATGTAAATGAGGATCAGGTTCAAAAGCTTTTGCCTGTGGAGAGTTTAAATGAGGGAATACCAACTGCTCAAAGAAGACTGAGTCTGAGGAGACTGACATTTAATATGCAAAATGTACACACGATAAAGTTGAATGCACTCTGGTAAGAGCGTCTGCTAAATTACTCAAATGTAAATAAAGAACCTGCTTCTGATTTTCATCCTGATGTAGCTACGAGTTTGTATGAGGAAGTGTCAGTGGTGCAGCTCAATCGAATCTCAGACACACAAGATATTGTGAATGAATACTACCACTTAGAGACAATGTTGTGGTAGAGGTTTATCAGATGAGGAAACCGTAAGCTCTTTGTCAACGGAATCAGATGAGCAGTATGGAACTAGAGAGGTTGAAGTCTAAAATAAGTTAGGATACACTCAAATGTGTTTGTTCAGATAAGGCAAATTTTGGAAGGTTCAGGCATACCACTCCAAATGATGGTGTGTTTACATTGACTTGTGATGAATGGGAGAGGGTCCATTCGGAGAGAAGTGGTAGGTATTTCAAAACGTTGTCATGGGTAGGCCTATTTCCAGGAAAGATTAAAGAGCCCAATTCTTAATGTGTAGTACATTTTCAATATCATACATTTTCAGTCACTCAGAAAAGCTCCAGAGAGGGAGTGACTTGCATTATCATTACATTATACTGCCGCATATAAGGTGCACAGGGAATAATTAGCCAATAATAATACATCAGTGTTGAGAAACATAAAATCTGAACAACGCACAAATAACTTTTTGGATTCTGATGAAATCAAGTCACTGCAATTACTGAAAGAAAAATGTAAGAATTAAACATCGGCACAAATAATCCTTTTTCCTATACAGTGCTATATTTGTACCATATATTATTCAGTGCCCCATGAAATGACACCATATATTGATACTACAGACCCTACTGAGTACTCCCCACCCCACTTTTATATCGGCACAAATAATATTTTTTGTCTAATAATTAGATTTTAAGGCTTGTATGACTGTCCTGCTTAATATAACGTTTGTGTCATCATCACAAATCAACGGCATTGTACTTAAAAAACACTTCAACTTTAACCAGGAAAATGTCTCTTTGGCTAGCTTTTGCTACAACCAATATCAATGAGCGTTAGCATTCTAGTTAACAACTGCTCACAACCAAATATAAAAGCAAGAATCAAAACATACTGCAATTGTAAGATTATGAGAACCTAAAAAAGTTATTTTGTTTAGAAGTTATAAAAACGTAAATCTATGTTGAATTGGCGCAGACGGCGATGTCTTTTTTACTGCCACCAAGAGTCGCGCGCATCTGTCCGTGACGTGTGTCCAGTACTGAAAAAATCCATAATGGCACAGATACAAAGACGAGTCCTCTATCTAGCTCTATGGTTCACACCAGTTGACCGCTGCAGGTTTGTTCGAGTTTCGATTGGTCTGAGCTGTGTGAATTGCTCATATCTGATTGGGTAATCCAGTTTTAGCAACTCCTACTATCACCGCCGCCGCACAGACCCACTGACTGTAAGAGAGACTGCACTCTAAGGACGTGCATCAGAAAAAGGTATCTAGCTAACGTTAGCTATAGCCATTTTACTTGGTGCATTGGGTTGTTGTAAGCCAAAGTAACAGAATGGTTAAGCAGCTAGAAAAGGATTTGGAAGGGATCGTTGGGATGTAACGTTAGTTCTGTGTCACGAGGGTGCTTGTTGTGTTGTGTACTACCGGAGGGGAGTTATTACTGGGGTCTTGACGCCGTCTGTTTACCTAGCCAACGGAATTTGCAACACCAACATAGACAAATCGGGATGTCCGTGAAGCAAGTCCATCGTAAGTTTACAAGACACTTTTATTTTTAGAAATGTTGGTATGATTCCTTCCGAGATGCCTCGGGTCTCGCTCACAGGCGATTTCAGGGCTCGCGCTAAATAGTTAGCGGGCAGCAAAGCTAGCTAACATAAATTGCTTATTGCTTTATTGGTTGGTGTGATCACTGAAATTAATTACAAGATTATATGTAAACTCGTGTTAGATAAAGCAAAGTAGGTTAACTAACTTGATAGCGTGTCTTGTATGTTAGCTAACTAGCTAGCAACTAGAAGTTTGCCAATTAGTTTTGCTGTATAGCTAAAGATGGATATAGCTACATTGATATGCATATTAGCAGCTAAAAGAGAATTTAACTAGTTTGCCTGCTACTGTAACGTCAGGTTACTCTTGATCCCTGGCAACTAACTATAACGTCACCCAACTGGCTAGTATAGCTGTCTTGTTAGCTGACCTTGCAAAATAACAAACTTTAGTTAACGTTAACTACCTACTTGTAGATAGATTCGTGAATGCATCCATGCATTCTGCTTATCTACCATATAGCTAAGAACAAGCTATTAGTAAGGTTTCTGCACCTAACTACGTCAGTAAACTAGCGTATTTATTCTATCTAGAACTTTAGCTACACCGAATGTTTTCTAGAGTTGTCTATGGCTATAATGCCATAAGAGGTGCATTGAACCTGCCTGTGAAAACACAATGACGATGGCTGACACAAGCCATATCTTCATGACTAAAACGCCCATATTTTAGACCTTAAACTAAGGATTTCAAGCTCAGTAAATGCAACCATGTATTATAATACAAAAAACGATTCAGGAAAAATAAACCAGATGGCATGGGAACTAGTCTGTTGATCTTTCCCTGGTTGGGTGTGCTCTAACCCAATTGTGGGGATGCTAGTAGCACTACTGGGGGATGTGTTTGTGTCTAGTTGGTACTGGATTATATTTTAAAGATGATGGTGCATGGAGAAGAAAGTGGTGGATTTATTAACCAAAAGAGTTAGAAAAATGTCATTGTAAATAAGAATTTGTTCTTAACTAACTTGCCTAGTTTAATAAAGGTTCAAAAAAATAAAATAGAACAACGCAAGTCTCCACAACCTCAGTGTCTTGGTAATCCATCTGGCACTGCGGCCTTGTGAATGTTAACCTGTTTATACATTTTGTGATCACACAGTCGACCGGAACAGCTTGTTCTCTCATGCGTGGTTCAGAGTTGCTTGGGAGCATAGAAGGCATTTAAGACGTCTGGTAGGCTTGTCACTGGGCAGCTCATGGCTGGGTTTCCCTTGTAGTCCTCGATAGTTTGCGAGCCCTAACACATCTGATGAGCGTCAGAGCTAGTGTAGTAGGATTCGATCTGAGTCCTGTATTGACACTTTTTGATGGTTCGTCGCATGGCGTAGTGGTATTTCTTACGTCCGGATTAGTGTCCCGATCCTTGAAAGTGTCAGCTGAGCCTTTAGCTCAGTGCAGCTGTTGCTTGTAATTCATGGCTTCTGGTTGGGATATGTACGTGCGGTCACTGTGGGGACGACGTCGTCGTCGATGCACTTAATAATGGAACGGTGACTGATGTGGTAAACTCCAATGCAATGGGATGAATCCTGGAAAATATTCCAATCTGTGCTATCGAAACAATCCTGTAGCTGTAGAATCGTACCATTTCTGTATTGAGCGTGTCACTGGTACTTCCTGTTTTGAGTTTATGCTTGTAAGCAGGTATCAGGAGGATAGAGACATAAAATTAGACCGATAGATAGGGCAGCTGTGCGTCTAGATCCTAGGCAACTTTGCAGTATTTTGTTTTTTTAATGTGTTTGTTATTTCTTTATAAGCCCAGAATGTTTTTGTGTTATTAAATGCAGTATATATATATATCTTTTTTTTCAGGCGCAATAACGGCGGATGGTAGCCTAGCGGTTATAGCTTTGGGCCAGTAACCGAAAGGTCGCTGGTTTGAATACCCGAGCCGACAAGGTGAAAAAAAAGTCTATATGCCCTTGAGCAAGGCACTAAACCCTAATTGGCTCCAGGGGTGCTTTACTACAATGGCTGGCCCTGTAGAACAAAATAGGCCGTCATTGTAAATAAGAATTTGTTCTTAACTGACTTGCCTAGTTAAATATAGGTTAAAAAAAAACTACATATGCTTAACACGTGTATGTGACCGATTTGATTTAGAGTTGTGATCAGATTTGTCAAATGGAGTGCAAGAGCTTTGTATGCGTCTCTGTGTGAAGTAAAGATGATCTACAGTTTTTTCACCACTAGTTGCACAAGCATTTCGCTACACCCGCAATAACATCTTCTAAACATGTGTATATTGACCAATAAAATTAGATTTGATGACATGCTGGTAGAAATAATATCTTCTGACTGGGGACGTTTTGTTAAGAGCCCCGACGCTTGCTCTAAACATTTAGCACGCATCGCTTGCGTGACATTTTTGGAAACATAAAGACTATCTTTCATATCAGCGAGAACGTAATTTTCAAAAAACAAAAGGTAAAATTACTACACACCTTTTTAGGGTTGGTGTTACCACACGGCCATATCTACATGTTACATCGCTTGTTTACGGAAGACAGACCAAAAACAGAGGCGGCCACCTGTGCTAATGATCTGTCTAGCATTTACACTTGTGTGTAAATGTAACTGGGGAGGAAGTGTAGTTTGTCAACTGAACTCACACACCGCTTGTGGATCTGTGCAAAACTGCTACAGTAAGTGTATATTTTTTATTCGGCATATGTTTCGAAAACCAGTTTGAAAGTGCTTATTTACTTTTCTAAATGTTAAAACACAGCGTCGGAATTGTAGTTCACATGGAGCCAAATGTGGGCGACTATAACTGCTGAAATACAAATCTGATTCCTGGCCATGCGACTTGGGTTTGAATGGTCAAAGCTGATTTATTTGCCTTCATGTGGTTTTTATTTTCCCTCAATCTTGTTGCTAGTTAGCTACTCTGTTAACAGTTTGACAAGAACATGGTGGCTAGCTAACTAGCTTGTTAATTGTTTACAAACAAATGAGCGAATGTGCTAGAAAGCTAAATGGCTACCTAGCTAGCTAGACGACTGCTGTGGCTAGCCAAAAATGTGGATCATCTTATGACTGAACACGCACATCCGATTTGTTCACTTGTAACTGTGAACAAGGCTTAAGTTACACACACAAAAAAATCCAGATTTGCAAAGCTGATACAGACAACTCAAAGCTGTAATCACCGCCAAAGGTTCTTCCACAAAGTATTGACTCAGGGGTTTGAGTATTGACTCAGGGGTTTGAGTATTGACTCAGGGGTTTGAGTATTGGGGCGGCAGGTAGCCTAGTGGTTAGTGTTGGGCCCGTAACTGAAAGGTTGCAGGATCGAATCCCCGAGCTGACAAGGTAAAAATCTGTCGTTCTGGCCCTGAACAAGGCAGTTAACCCACTGTTTCTAGGCTGTCATTGTAAATAAGAATTTGTTCTTAACTGACTTGCCTAGTAAAATAAAGGTTAAATAATTGACTCAGGGGTGTGAATATTGACTCAGGGGTGTGAATATTGACTCAGGGGTGTGAATATTGACTCAGGGGTGTGAATATTGACTCAGGGGTGTGAATATTGACTCAGGGGTGTGCCTGTCACAGGGGTGTCAGCCATACAGTCCAAGTCACTGCAGCAATATGGTAGCTTCAGATTATACATAACGGCATGAGCCCCTCTGTTATTGTTTCAGCTGGAGAAAGGCTCCAGGTGACTAATTATAGACCTCCGACCACACTGGCGTTTGTATTTTTTTTCTAGCCTTTAATCTTTGCAATGGGGCCAGTTCAGCATATTTGAAAAAAGTTGTTATTCATGTAAAGTGTGGTGTGTGTGTGACGGGACTATGCCAGACTATGCCAGACTATGCCAGACTATGCTAAATTAAAACCAGAAGTGAACTGAGTGAGCAAGGTTCTGTTCTTTCTTCTGTAGTACAATTTAAAATGGCCTTGTCCCTCTGGACCACTGTGGACACATCTGATGAATCCCATTTAGCTCAGTGCCAACTTTAATTTACAGTCCCCTTCTTCTCAAGTTGGAGTGCTGTGAAGCTCTGGCCTCGAAAAAGCACTCAACTCCTCCTTCGTGTGAAACGCCTGCACTCTTCTGAAATGGATATTGATTTTGTTAAATTCAGGCAGAGTCATTTTGAAAGTTAGTGTCCTTTACACTTATATCACGCACACTATCTAAGCCTTTTCCATTTAGAAAGTGTCGAGAACAATTTGCCTAATTTGTGACAATCGTTGAGCATTCAGGCCTCAATTACTGTACTGAAGTAACATCAGGCCTAGGCTATGTGTGCTAACGCTCATTAACGTTTAAGCTACAGTTAGCGCTAAACCACAGACACACTGTAGTTCGCCTAATGGGATAGCGCTAGCCACAGTTGATAGTCCTGTTATTTGACCAGCTGTCAGAGCTCAAGGGCAGGTCCTTAGTTTCCCATGTCTGTGACCACAGCAAAAGACTGTCTCTTGCCTTTTTTATAAAAACATGGGGTGGTTTGACATTGAATAAAAAAAACATGAACATATGGGAGATTCTACTCTATGCATATGCAAGGTACAGCACAAAGACCAATGCCTGCAGTGCACGCTGACAGACCACTGTCAGAAGGACGTTATACTCTCGGCAATGAACAGTCATTGTGTTGATGCAGAATATGTTAATCCATATAGGATTATAGGACAACTGGACATTAAATGTTATCAGGCACATAGCCTAGACGTCCCTTCAAGAGTCACTATTAGATAATGAGGCCGGTTGGCATGCTTCCCTAGGTAAAGCATTCCCCCACTGGTGTTTTTAATTGTTGATGAAATATAGAATTTCTCGTGTTCCTGGGCTCAATGGCTTTTATCGCAGCCCTAGTCAGGGCAGGGGGTTAGGAACCGGAGCCAGGCTGCTTCTCACCTAACCGTGTCTCAGAGATCTCAAATTCTCGAACTTTCCCTTTCACAGTCCCCTCCCCTATAAAATAGCCTAGTAGGCCTATAGAAGGGCGAGCAGAATTATTGAGTTCCTAGCCCTGCCAAGGCAACAGTCACATAAATAGGTTGGTAGAAGCAGGATATGGGGTCAGATGGCAGATTATCTCCATAGCGGATAGTGCCCCTCCCCTCCTAGGCATCATGGTGTAGCTAGCAGGATGACAGGTCTCCAGTTACTCTGTGATATTTTTGTTGTATGTTTTTGCAACGTCATCGGATCCAGGCTATCATGAAATAACACGGGGTACGAGTGTGTATTTTGATATTTCAAGAGTTTGGGACTATAAAGGTTATATCTGCATTTTTGTCCAAATGTAGTTATTGACATAAGCTTGTTCTGTTCAATGTTCTCTACCTGTATAGTACTTTAAATACCCCAATTCATGTTATTAAATTCAAAATGATACTAGGTCATTATTTCTGACACCATTCAAATCAATTTAGGGTTCGGAACTTTCATGCCAATTATCTCAATCATCTTTTTGCAGATAGAACCTTAAAGTCCCAAGCTCTCGAATGTTCATCTAGCGGGCTTAAATCATAGCCTAGATCGCCTTACTAACTGGTTTATTCTGAAGCATGTTTATTGTTTTTATACTTTTGAAATACGACTGCTTAGTTTAGCAAAGAACGATGTAGTATTTTCCTGAATCATCTCTATTTTGTTAAATCAATAGCAGGCTCACCCCAGCCTCAGGTCAGCTCACTTGAGACTAAGAGTAGATCAGGTTTTTTCTGTTCAACTAGGTCTATTCGGTTTTACATTTAGGCTAATCATTTATGTGTTTAACAGACTTGTTTTGCTGAGTACCATAATTTATTGGCTTAGTTAGCCTAGTATATGCATCTTGCGCCTAACTACTCATGTGAACTTTTTGTGGTTAATTCTCATGCATTTGTGAGTGATGTGTTTGTGGATAATGGTTAACTTGTTGGTGAAATTCAAAAGACCTTTGTCCTCATGTTCTGTTTTTTGGAGGAAATAAACAGCTATCAACATTTTGACATTAGCTAATCTATAACATTTTTGTTGTAATGCTGACCGCAGAAATAGAAACTAGTCTAGCAGGTGATACTAGTGCATTGGTGCACTTCATTAAGCCTAATTTCCTTAGTTTATTTGCGGAAGTAGAAATGATTGGGATTCTTTCTCATACTGTGGTACCACCTAGATGTGCTTATGCAAAAAGCACTTCTTTAAAACAATGTATTTTTATTTTGGTCAAAAGGCAGTGGGGCAGTATAGGCTACATGTGGGCTGTGAGTGGTGGCACTAACCACTAGACCACCCAAGCCACATGGCTCACCTCTTGAGGTTGGCCATGGGTATGCCATAAAGCATGTTGCACTTGATGTTTTTTCCGTAACATTTGGCAGACTGTGAGCTTCTTACCATAGCTCAGTCTGTCTAATTCAACTAGGCCTAATGAGTGATTCCTCACGAAACCAGGACCAAAAGAGACCATGATATTTGGGGGATTTTCACAAAATGTAAACCATATAGTCCTTTGGAGGAAGGATTGTTGACATGTATGACATCTAAAAGCATAACTGCATTTTCCATCTGTAGGTGCTACAAAGCAAAAATGGTTGTCGTATGAAGCTTTACCGCTTGCTCTGTAATATGTAGGCCTATTATTTAATAGTCTAAACCTTTCATCACATGCAGTGTTACTGCTTCCATGTTTATCCATCTATGGGTTGGCACTTGTTCTATCTCCCAAATATCCTTCTTAATGTCTCTCTGTCTCTGTCTTCACACCTCTGCTCATTGTTCTCGTTATTCCTTTTCATTGGTCTGACTAACGAGCCAATAAGTGCCACAGCAAAACAACACGTCCGTGTGCATCTAGTTACCAATTAATCATGCTTAGGCCTTAGTCTGCAGTGCAAGAGTAAGGTGTAAATTATTCTGGATGTTTATGGGTTATAAATATCTGTGTGTTTCCAGAGCGTTTTGTGTTTTAAGTAAAATCCTCCCTGAGAGAAGACGTGATATTTCTTTCATATGTTTGTCTATAAAGTTCAGGCTATTCATAGAAACTTCAATGAACTTAGATTTGCTCATTCATTTCTGAGAACTCACTCGATGTACAGCAGAACTGCTTGTATGCTGAACCATGAGCTTCCATCTAGACCAGGGATGGGCAACTCGCGTGCTGTCCTTTTGTAGGCCCGCGGACCAATATTATTATTTATTTAGATGGAGCCAGTACGGCCCCTCATGATGAATTCAGTTTTTTTGGTGTCCCCCACCTCTTCAACATTGCCCATCCCTGATCTAGACCCTTTTCCTATTGTCTCTCTCTGGTTTCCTCGACAGGGGCCTGAGCATGGATCGCAGACGATGCTAGGGCTACCATGGGCAGCGTCACACTGCGCTATTTCTGCTATGGCTGCCTCTTCACCTCTGTGACCTGGTCCGTCCTGCTCTTCCTCTACTTCAGCCTGGGCCAAGACGGCGGCCGGCCCCCCTTCAGGAATGTGCTCGTCCAGGGGCCCCAGGCCCACCGCTTCCAGTCCCGCTTCACAAGGAGCCCTGGAGGAGGGCCAGAGCAAGGCATCAAGGCAGTCCCTGCAGCAGGAGCAAGAGGCAACAAACAGGCCGATCTCCCTCCGGAGATGGGTAAGTGAGCCCTTCTTCAGAGCATGACACTTGAAAACGACCCACATTGGTCAGAGATGATTTCTCTCATCTATATACAGAATTTAAGAGGGGTGTACGTGAGAAGGAATGTTACGATAGGTGTTTATAAAGGAGCTGGCTTAGAAGAATATCTAAAAATGGTTGTAAGTTTGATAAGAAGCTCATGTGAACTGCATCATAACCAGCTCCCATGGACTGCATTGCCTTCAGAGTTTTACACACATCCAGAATGATGAGCTCTCAAATATCCACAAGCTTACTTGTACTCATGACAGATTCTGGAATGGTTAGGACGTTTTTGACGGTCTGTGTTATTCATGAGTCCCCAAGGGACGCTTGTAGTATTTGCTTGCTCCTATGTCAACCAATGAAACATTTAACAGGCAGGCTGAGTGATGTGAAAACGATCAACTCCGAAGTGTAGCCTAGGCTATTCCATGATGCCTTTATGCATCATTGTCCATTTGGAGCTGGACAGTGAGAAACATAGGAACAATGAAGCTAACCATAACTCCTTACGGATTGTCGTTGAGCAAGTTCGGTTGGCATTTAGTGATTTTTAACTGTCTGAAGCAGGGCTGAAGATGCACACAAATGGTGCATTGCAGCAATAAAAATGCATGTTTGAAGTATCTTTGAATTGGAGTGAGGCTTTCAGATGGATGGCTGGTGAGTGAGTTGTTTCCATGGTTGCACAGAGTTACTAAGCAAAGCCCTTACCACACACACAGGATTAAGGCTGCTTATGTTACCATGGCAATGTGAACCAGCCTAACCACCCCCAGTAATGGATGCATCAATAAAATCCTCATACTGACCAACTGCCACAGGCACCTGTACTATTCTGAAAAATTTAATACATTTGCATCCTTTTTTTTGTTCTCCATCCTATATTTTCCTCTTCAGGGATGATTTTTAATAAGCAAGACCAGGAGGTTCGAGACATGGGCTATCACAAGCATGCTTTCAATGTACTGATCAGCAATCGACTGGGCTACCACCGAGACCTCCCCGACACTAGGGACGACAAGTGAGTGAGCGACAGCGTGTGCATGGTATATATTTGAGTTTATTGACCCGGTGAGAGTGAACAGCTGACAGTGAAGCAGCACTTTGCAAGCCATCATGAAGGGCAACGGTAGCCAAAGGTTAAATGGGAAATCATGTCAATCTCTCTCGGCCTGCCCTGTAGCCCCTAGGAAATCCAAAGACAAGCAAAAGCATCTGTCTAGAGCAGGGCTGTCCAACCCTGATTCTGAAGAGCTACCCTCCTGTAGGTTTTCACTCCAACCCCAGTTGTAACCAACCTGATTCAGCTTTTCAAGCAGCTAATTATTCGAATCAGGTGCGCTAGATGAGGGTTGGAGTGAACCTACAGCATGGTAGCTCTCCAGGAACAGGGTTGGACAGCCCTGGTCTAGAGATGAACTGGTTTAGCACTGGTCCGAGGCTAACAAGTATACCTGCAGGTTGGAATATTCCCACATGAACTGGTTCCCACATGTTATGTGTTACGATGAGTTGCTTGTAAATGCAAAAATGAATTTGCTTGGTCCGTCTTGACAATCATTGATAGAATCAGGTGGTTTTAGGAGAGTTTGTAGAGCCTGCTTACTCTGCAGACATGTTAGGATATGGCAGAGAGTGGGTAGTTAAGGCCTAGTATTATACAGGAGCAAAGGGTTAAAACTGTTAACGTTTCCAAGGGGCAAAGCTTTCCCAAGGTTGAGGAAAGCTCTGTAGGTGTGACCGTCGTGATCCAAATGTTTCACTCCAAGCTGCACAGGGAAACAACATGTTTTATGCATGCCATTACTAAAGATGGTGAATACTGATCCTAGTTATGTTGTTTGACCCTGTCAAAGACATAGATAGGACTCTATGGAGATAATGGGACAGATACAATGATGCGATGTCTATGGTCCCTATTGTGACCCCAGTGGTTTGCTAATATGTGCTGATGGCGTCGCCCACCCCCCCTCTGCCTCTCAGGTGCCGATACAAGATCTATCCTCTGTCCCTCCCCACGGCCAGCATAGTGATCTGCTTCTTCAACGAGGCGTTCTCCGCCCTCCTGCGCACCGTGCACAGCGTCCTGGATCGCACGCCGGCCTACCTGCTGCATGAGATTATACTGGTGGATGACAGCAGTGAACTAGGCAAGCTGCTCTTGGTTTTGTTCAGGCTCGCCGGAGCGAAGTAGACTATAACAAGGCCCAGTAAATGATTGGATGCTGTCGTGGAATGTGTGCGTCTGTCTACAGTGTGCATGCTTTAATTACCTAGTTGGTGAACAAATTCAGGCTACTGTATTGTGTTGACGTTATTCAATGCCTGTTTGTAAATAGTCAGACCAGTCCATCTCATTAGACCCTTGTCAAAGAGATCTTGGATCTCAATAGGATCTACCTGTATAAATAAGGATGAATGAAGATATCTCAACAGAGCTCCATCTGAAAGCCTCTCTCCTGTCCTGTCCTGTCCCTCCACCACAGCTGACCTGAAGGAAGACCTGGACACCTATGTCCAGCTCAACCTCCACGGCAAGGTCAAGGTGGTCCGCAACGAGAAGCGAGAAGGACTGATCCGAGGGAGGATGATAGGAGCCTCTCACTCCACCGGTGAGCCCTTCCGAAACCAGAACTCTTCACTAATGTAACATATGCATGCTGAGGCAGGGATGCATGTAAAATAACTGTTTACTGTATGTTGTCCGTCAAGTTCCACATGGAAGGAATAGTGTTGTATTATGTTCAGCGGCAGTATTATGGGGGACCATGCTACAGAGGAACCAAACTGTGTGTGTGTGTGCGCGCAAATGTCAAATCCCTGTAGATGTGTACCCTTAGCCCCAAGAATCTAAGAACCACTGAAGATATCACGCCTCTGATACAGCCACACTGGCCACACCTTCTCACTCTCTCCATTCTTCTCCATCCTCTCCTGATTGGTGTTTTCTCTCTGAAGGAGAGGTGCTGGTGTTCCTGGACAGCCACTGCGAGGTGAATGAGGCGTGGCTTCAGCCCCTGCTGGCGCCAATACAGCGGGACCGCAAAACGGTGGTGTGTCCTGTCATCGACATCATTAGCGCCGACACCTTGGCCTACAGCCCCTCGCCCATTGTACGGGGGGGCTTCAACTGGGGACTACACTTCAAGTGGGACCCTGTGCCCGCCTCAGAGCTCAACAGCCCTGACGGAGCACTGGGTGCCATCAGGTAACCCCCTGGCGGGAAACCTTTAAACCTTTTAAAAAAACGTCTATATTTAAAGGTTTAATAGATAGACATGCTCCTCTGAGAGGTTCCAATCTGCCCCATTCAAGGTACTCATTATATGCTCATCCTAATCTCAGTTCTCTCTCCAGCTGCCTCTGAGCGCCTGGGCCCTGGTCAAAACACAAGGCAACTTACAAGACCAGAGTGAACCATGTGTTCAAAACATCTACAAGTGTGCTTACTCTAGTTCCTCAATGGCACAGCTAGGAGAGAAAACGAAGCACCTTATAGTTCAAATCTTCTTTGAGTCATAAAAGTGCTTGGAAATTACTTGTGCACACGTTGGAGAGGTGTTTGTCCAGTTAGTCCTCGCTCAAACCCTTGCCATTTCTTTGTCTTATATTGCACCTACCCCACATTTTCCAGGAATATTCTTATCATGTTACTGAATGTATCCAGAGTAGTTTTAGATTGTGTTATTAGCAAATGCGGCGAAAGGTACAGTAAATGTAAAATGTACATAAAATCAACAGTGTAATGTTTAGATTCAGTCTTTTGTCAGGTGAACTGTTGTCCTCAATTTTTGTCTAATAATTTCCCCATCATTTCCAAACTGTTCCCTTTTAATTGCGTATGTTTCTCTCTGAGACATTTGCATGTATCCCTATCCATATAGGCCAATGCCATTGAGTGTAAAGGGTTAATGCTCAAATCGATTGAGAATCGCCCTGATTTATTTTCCCCTGTTTTGATTTTAGTGGCCTCCCAGCGTGCATGAACCGGTTATCTGTCAAACGGATGACCATTGTCTCAATCAGTCATTTTCACAATCAAAATCTCTATGGTCGCCAGCCTAAGGTTTAGCCTGACTAGGAGATGCAGAGGCATTGTTTTCCAACATGTTAGTGCGCTGCTAGTGCTACCTTAAAGGAGACTGAAGTAACTAGAGTGCCGACTCACACTGCCTTTCTCTCTCCGTCCCCCAGGTCCCCCACCATGGCCGGTGGTCTGTTTGCCATGGACAGGAAGTACTTTAACGAGCTGGGCCAATACGACAGCGGCATGGACATCTGGGGCGGCGAGAACCTTGAGATCTCCTTCCGGGTAAATAAAAGGGCCACACACGCACACTATCACTTCCACTCACTGTCTGTCACATAACACAGTCCGCCTCCATATTGTGTAGGCTGTCTATCACACAACACACACTACATTTCTGCTTCATGTTATTCTTAGGCAGGGTACTGAGGCTCCCAAAGTGACACTCACCCTTTCAATTGAACATGTTTTTTCCCCATTTTAGGAAGGGTGCCGAATAAACCAGGTGGGGAGCACACATGCACCTGGTCAAATGAGCTATAACATGTCAACCACTCGCCATAAACTCAAGACACTTGGTTTATTTACCCACGCTTTGGCTCATTTTGTCTAAGGCTTTGCAAAGTCATAAGCTTTTCTTCCCCTAAGAAAAATACAGATTTAGATCAAATGTTACAACTGAAAGCCAAAGGCAAGTTTATTTCTCTATATTATGTTTTGGTCCATTTGAGTTGAATCGCCGCAGGCTAGCAGCTACACATGGACTTGGCTACATGAATCTCTCCAACATAAAAATTCCTTTCTCGCCTCAGTGTTTTTAGTTATTTTTACCACATCAGAGTTGTACATTTCTCTTCCAGTCCTGTTTTAATATTATTGGCAGTACTGCCTCATGTCTAGCTATGTTACCCTGTTTGAGTCCAGTATATTACTTCACTAAGGGAATGTTATGTGCATTCAGAAATTATTCAGACCCCTTGACTTTTTCCACATTTTGTTACATTACAGCCTTATTCTAAAATTGATTAAATTGTTTATTTCCCCCCTTATCTACACACAATACCCCATAATGACAAAGCAATAACATGTTTTTGGAAATGTTTGCAAATTTATAACAAAAATAAAAAACTCACATTTAGATAAGTATTCAGACCCTTTGGCAGTATTCTTGGGTATGACACTACAAGCTTTGCACACTTCTATTTGGGGAGTTTCTCCCATTCTTCTCTGCAGATCCTCTCGAACTCTATCAGGTTTGATGGGGAGCGTCGCTGCACGGCTATTTTCAGGTCTCTCTAGAGATGTTTGATCGGGTTCAAGTCCGGGCTCTGGCTGGGCCACTCAAGGACATTCAAATACTGTGTTGTCTTGGCTGTGTGCTTAGGGTCGTTGTCCTGTTGGAAGGTGAAACTTCCCACATGTTTAGGGTTCTGAGAGTTCTGGAGAAGGTTTTCATCAAGGATCTCTCTGTACTTTGCTCCGTTCATCTTTCCCTCGATCCTGACTAGTCTCCCAGTCCCTGCTGCTGAAAAACATCCCCACAGTATGATGCTGCCACCACCATACTTCACTGTAGGGATGGGGCTAGGTTTCCAGGCCAAAGAGTTCAATCTTGGTTTCATCAGACCAGATAATCTTGTTTCTCATGGTCAGAGTCCTTTAGGTATCTTTTGGCAAACTTTCCAGATCTTGTAGTTGTAGAAACATCTCAAGGATGATCAATGGAAACAGGATGCACATGAGCCAATTTCGAGTTTCATAGCAAAGGGTCTGAATACTTATGTAAATTAGTTTTTTTATTTGTAATATGTTTTGCAAAAAAATCTAAACAATTTTTCGCTTTGTCATTATGGGGTATCGTGTGTAGATTGAGGGAAAAAATATTTAATCAATTTTAGAATAAGGTTGTAACGTAACAATGTGGAAAAAGGGAAGGGGTCTGAATACTTTCCGAATGCAATGTATGTGAAACATTGTCAGATTACATTAACCATATGGCTCTCAACTATGGGGAATGGAGCTGATGTTTGGTCAGACTTTATATACTCCCCTACATATTTCTTTGGACAGTGAAGCTAAAACATCTAATTTGGCTCTACTCCAGCATTTGGGATTTGGGAGGCGAGAGTACAGAATGTTACTTTATTTGTGGGTATTTTCATACATATCTGTTCTATCATTTAGAAATGAATGCACTTTATGTATCTAGTCCGTTATGACACCTTCAAATACTTATGAAGGTGTCATAAGTATTTGGACAAATTCACTTATAGTATATTACAGTAGTCAAAGGTTTAGTATTCTGGTCCCATATTCCTAGCACGCAATGACTACATCAAGTTAGTGACTTGTTGGATGCATTTGCAGTTGTTTTGTTGTGTTTCAGATTATGTTGCGTCCAATAGAAATTAATGGTAAATAATTAATTGTCATTTTGGAGTCACTTTTATTATAAATAAAAATGTTTCTGAACACTTCTACATTAATGTAGATGCTACCATGATTATGGATAATCATGAATGAATAATGATGAGTGAGAAAGTTAGAGGAACAAAGGTCATACCCCCAAAACATACTCACCAAGAAAAGGTAATGCGAAACATAAGGTTAACATAATCTGAAACACAACCAAAACAAACTGCAAATGCATCCAACAAGTTTGTAGTGTCGTCTTCATAGTAGTATTACTGGCCATAGTCTGTGCTCCCTCATGGTTTAAGTAAAAGGGGTTTGAGTTTTTTTATATAGAAGCTCAAAGGTATGAATGTATGTGTGGTCTATAGTAGAAAGTTATTCACAACGTACATACAATATACCTTAGATGAAGTGTGCTGGCACTCTAACCAAGAATTCAAATATTGTCTGAACTGCTGAATGTGTGCTCATACAATGCATTTGACTTTCTCTCCCTTTCTCCTTTCAGATCTGGATGTGCGGGGGCCAGCTCCTGATCATCCCCTGTTCGCGGGTTGGTCATATATTCCGTAAACGGCGGCCCTACGGGTCACCCGGAGGTCAGGACACCATGGCCCACAACTCCCTGCGCCTGGCCCACGTATGGATGGATGAATACAAGGTACATGTACGGAGTAGTAGTACATGCAAAGGCTGGGCGATATACCGTATTTTACGATATACCGGTATTGATGTATGGACCCGTTTTGGGTTTTTACTTTACCATGTATAAAGCTATTTCAATGTTTGGTTTGTTTAATGTGTTACGCCACTCCACCCAGTCGTCTCTTTCTCCTTCCACACACACCAATCCCTGCCGCCTGTCACTCAAGTAGAGTGCTCTATCACACGTCACAACCACTTCACTTGCCATTCACTCGCAGTGACTTTCTGCATGGTCAATGCTGCAGATGCAACAAGATGGTGTCAAAGATGCTGCTTTCCAATTTGCTTCTTAATATAAATCTATAGTTTTATAAAAATCGAATCCATGTTTATTGGTTGTGTACACAGTTTTGCAGATGTACTTAGTCAGAGCAAACATAGCTAGCTAATACAGCCTGATACCAGTGCTGGTGTAGGCCTAGATCAGCATATTTGTTCAACAGTATATTACAAGTTAGTAGTAGGCGAAGCATGAATGTTTTAGCTACGTCAAGTAAGGGAACTGACCAACACTTTGGTTCCTACCCTGTTGCAATAACCTCTCCCTAGCGTTTTCATTCGTTGTGTCAGACAACAATTTATTCAAATTATTGTGTATAGGCCCACTATATTCCAACTCCAAGTTTGGTTGAACAGTATTAAACAATCAGAATGGAGAAAGACCCATTTAAAAACACTTAGAATGTGTTGCCACCCTAGGGCCATGCACTGTTCATAAAGAATATTTACAAATTGTATTATTCAAAAACCTAAAATACCGTCAAATTGGAAAATGTTTATGATATGATATTTTGGCCATATTGCCCAACCCTAGCACACACAATTGAAATTCAGGCCTAAGAAGTCACCCGATCCATGCTGGTGTAATGTAATAGCCAAGACTGAAAACCACTGATCTGAAGAAATCACTTTTCACACCCTATTACACCCCAAGCCGTCTATGGCCATAAGCTAAGAGAACTTCAGATTTCACAATTTCTTCAAATCATTCTCAGCTCCATGTCTTTATTAGCACAGTGATGTTTGTTCCTTTCCAAGCTACAAAGGAGAGCTATAATTGCTTTCCACTTTCTGAAAATAGCCGACCTAATTGGAAAGTAAGCTAATTACGTTGTTGTGATGTCCGTAAAGAGATCTCCCTTTCACACACCTCATCGTCTCACAACGAGCGAGTCTGCATTTGCTTTCTGTGTGTGGACGGTTATTGTTTCCAAACTAAGCAGTGTCCACAGAGGCCTTGAATGTTATCAGTTATTACTTAATCATTATTACTTAGACATCTTGGTGCCTTAGGGGCACATAAGCCATCCACAAGAGAGCGCCACTGTTTCTGAGAAGATTATGGACACTGCTGCGTAGTTTCTCTTCTGTGGTTCCTCCCCAACTTCCATTTGATTCTTTCCACTTTAAAGTTATATACAGTACATTTGAACTAAGAGTGTGATTCATAAATTGCCTTCCCCGACTCTGAATTCTTAATACAGAAGAGTAGTGTAGTAATGTTCCAAGCAGTTTAAATCTTCCAGAGGGTTAAGATGAGGTTAGGGTTGGCCGGTTGTGTCTACTCCATCACCACTCTAATCAGAGACTGGGACAGGCTTTGTTTCTACGGAAACAGTTGGCCCAAATCAGGATAAATCAAACAGATTCTCAATCAAGTGAATAAGGTAAACATCTTTGTTTTATTATTGCTTCGGCCAATTTAATCTTACTTCTGAAATACTTATTGAGCCTCACTACAGTATTAGCTAGCGGTTTTCAGGTTATTCAGTTTTTCTAATATAATGTTAGTTTGTAAACTAACTTTAGAGCCTGATCTGCCCTGTAAACCATAACAGGTAACAGAGATGCAGCTATTTTCATTGTGGACTGGCAATTAACGTTTCAATAGCAATCAACTGTGTCATCAATCTCACATATTTCCTGTCTTCTCGTCCAATCAGGAGCAGTACTTCAACCTTCGGCCGGAGCTCCGGGAGCGCGCCTACGGTGACATCAGCGAGCGGCAGGCGGTGCGCCAACGGCTGCAGTGCCGCTCTTTCAAGTGGTACCTTGACACCATCTACCCCGAGATGCAGGTGGCCTCACCCCACAACAAGCCTCAGCAGCCTGTATTCGTCAACAAAGGCCTCCGCCGGCCCAAAGTGCTGCAGAGAGGCCGGGTAAGATAGGCCAGCTGGCTAAAAGCCCCGCCCTATCGTCACTGTAGACTCGCTCTCTCCACTAACCCACTAAAGTAAAGTTGAACTATGCTAAACTAGTTCCAGATCAGTTTGTGATTTATAGCCAATGGTCGCACCAACCGTAGGAGTTGGCTGTACAGCACAAACTGATCTGGGACCAGGCTAGAGCTATTGTCCACCATAGAAATAGTAATTTCACTTATGTTGTACGCTACGTCATGCCTCAGAATAACACTGTTCAAATTTCAGCACTGCAATTTAGTGTAACAAAAGGAGTCCAATTGGTTGTCTATTGATACATCTCTCTCTGCCCCGCCCTGGTTGTTGTCTTAAGTAGCTGGTAACCATGACAACTTTTACATGGTTACTCTTTCACACCTTTTTTCAGCAATAGAGCCATGTATTGTGGGTGGCCAACCCCTGCCACATAGAGGCAAAATAATGAAGCCTGAAATTAAAAAGAATGGAATGTATGTTCGTAATCTCTTCGATTTTTAAGCTGTACTTCTGTACATCTTTCACATGCAAATAGCCCTTTTTGATAGATCTATAGTTGTAAATTAAAGTTGCTTGTTTACTGTGTGATGCACCTTCAATGTGTATAAACAGCAGCTGCTTCCTGATAGACAAGTGGTCCTCAGAAATTGTAAAGTATGTAACAATATTCCACGTTCCTGCACGTGGTTGTTTGTGGTTCATATGATAAGGTAAGAAAGCATTTATAAGATTGTTCAGGTATTTCTGCGTGGGAAAGCAAAAAGAATCAATACAGCATTATTACATACTGCACCTTTTAAGTTTGTTTCTTATTGAATTAAATGGAATAAATGCCATATCCAGTCAGCAGGGGGCAATGTGGTGTTGCACAAGTCATTAAGGAGCCCCCAGGTTAAACAGACACGCACCACTTAGAGGCTCAGAACTCAGGAATAGGTAAGTTCTCCTTCAAAAAGACGAATAGAAAACGAGAGCTATGTATTGCAAGTCAAACAACCGACAGCTCTTCTAGATGAGTCTCCCAGAGAGAACATTCATATTCTAGTTAGTCTCGAAGTAAACATCATGCATTCATAGGTGAATTCTTAAAATGCTTGGTTTCTGAAGATCTAAACTTATGGAAATAGGCAAACTTAGCAATGAGGCAGTTGGTGCAAGGCGTCGACATGATCAATTCAAAAATATTATTGTCTCGTAGATTCAGGTGGCCAATTTTAGAAGACGCTCTTATCCTGAGCAACTGGCTTTAAGTGCCTTAAGGGCACATCAACTGATTTTTCACCTAGTTGGGCTATGGGATATGAACCAGCAACCTTTCAGTTATTGGTTCAAAGCTCTTAACCACTACGTTACCTGACGCCCTGGTGGGTGGGTGTTGGCATATTGTGCATTTGCGGCATATTCTAGAATTAACTTCACTTTGTATTTATCAGTGTAATTTTTTTGGGAGTTTATAGGCATGTTCCTTGCCATATTTTTTGCAGTAGCACTGCGCAAGTGATCAGAGCTTACATTGCCTGAAGCTGTGTTTAGCAGTTTCCGGAATCACATTAGTATAACTCAGATGCGGAGTCAGGCTGCAATAAAATATTTTTATCCAGAGCGACCTACAGTAGTGAGTGCATACATTTGGGACATGACCTGGATTACAATTTTATTTTATTTAACCTTCATTTAACTAGGCAAGTCAGTTACAAACAAATTCTTATTTACAATGACGGCCTCCCTAACCTGGACAATGCTGGGCCAATTGTGCGCCGCCCTATGGGACTCCCGATCACAGCCGGTTGCGATACAGCCTGGGATCGAACCAGGGTCTGCAGTGACGCCTCTAGCACTGAGATGTAGTGCCTTAGACCGCTGCGCCACTCGGGAGCCCTAAAACTAGAAATACAACTAGAGGGAGACATCACCTTTTTACCTCTCCCTTCTCCTTTTCTCTCTAGCTGCGGAACCTGCAGGCTGACAAGTGTCTGGTGGCTCAGGGGAGGCCAAGCCAGAAGGGGGGTGCCGTGGTGCTGAGGGCCTGTGACGCACACAACCTAGAACAGGTAAACGAATGGCACGTTCAAAACAATAGGGAACTCTTAACAAATAGTTTTGAATGGTCAACCAACTGGGGCCTCTTTCTAGAGCTCTCCATCATATGGTCTACTATGTGACACTGGGAGTCATGATTATGACAACAAAAGTCATTAGTAACAATGGCAGCCTATGACTAATGACTTTCTACATTTCCTTATTTCAACTGTTGTTTCTGGCCACAATTACTTTTGTTAGAGGGTACCCTGGGGAAAGTGCAGTACCAGTCCATCCTCTCACTCCAGGGTCTTTCATGGTCACAGAGATTAGTTTTGTGCACACTTACTGGAAGAACCATCTATCTTTTCTGCATTCAACTGAAAACGACTATTCCATTAGTCTTCTCTACTTTCCTGTGTATGTAAAAATGGTGCAGAGTGAGTCACTCCCTGTGTGTGTGTGTGTGTGTGTGTGTGTGTGTGTGTGTGTCAGGTAGAAGTTCAGCAGAGGCTGAAGCTACTGCAGTTCCCCCTCTTGCTCTCTTTCTCTCCCTCATACGGGCCGCTCTCTCACTTTCTGTATTCTCTCATTCCATTTGAACCCCTCCCCCTCTGCGGCACGGAGTCTTCGGGTACACGATGAGGTCAACTTCCGCTGTGAACGGTTGTTTGTGAAATTGTCTGCTGACAAGTCAGGAGTGAAATGTGGACACATCCGAAAATGAAGTATTCTATATTGGGAAGTAGTTTTGTTTTTCATAAATATTGGGAGTATGTAAAGTTGAAATTCTGACATTTTTGATTTATTCAACAATAAAATGTATATTAAATTCCCATAAGGTTATGGTGTTTCGGTAATGAAATAAAGGGATTATTCAATGAATTAACATTCTTCTTTCGGGTCTGTACCACATTTGACCATCTTCCTTAGTGCCTTCAGAAAGTATTCATAGACCTTGACTTATTCCACATTTTGTTGTGTTACAGCCCTAATTCAAAATTAATCCTTTTTTTTTCTCTCTCACCCATCTACACACAATAACAAAATGAAAAATGTTTTTATACATTTTTGCTAATTAAATACAGAAATATCTAATTTACATAACCTGAGACAATACTTTGTAGAAGCACCTTTGATGTGTGTAAGTATTATTTGGTGGTTGATCATTGCTAGACAGCAATTTTCAAGTCTTGCCATAGCTTTTCAAGCAGATTTAAGTCAACTGTAATTCGGCCACTCAGGAACAGCTCTTCTTGGTAAGCAACTCCAGTGTCGATTTGGCCTTGTTTTTTTAAGTTATTGTCCTGCTGAAAGGTGAATTAATCTCCCAGTGTCTGGTGGAAAGCAGACTGAACCAAGTTTTCCTCTAGGATTTTGCCTGTGCTTATCTCCATTCAATTTATTTTTATCTTGGAAAAACTCCCCAGTCCATAACAATTACAAGCATACCCATAACATGATGCAGGCACCACTATGCTTGAAAATATGGAGAGTGGATTTTTACCCATCTACCAATAGGTGCCCTTCTTTGCAAGGCGTTGGAAAACCTCCCTGGTCTTTATGGTTGAATCTGTGTTTGAAATTCACTGCTCAACTGAGAGACCTTACAGATCATTGTATGTGTGGGGAACAGAGATGAGGCAGTCATTAAAAAAACATGTTAAACACTATTATTGCACACAGTGAGTCCATGCAACTTATGTGACTTGTTAAGCAAATGTTTACTCCTGAACATATTTAGGCTTGCCATAACAAAGGGGTTGAATACTTATTGAGTCAAAACATTTCAGCTTTTCAGTTTGTATTAATTTGGAAAAAAAATACTTCCACTTTGACATTATGGGGTATTGTGTGTAGGCCAGTAACAGAAAATCTAAATTTAATCCATTTTAAATTTGGACTGTAACGCAACAAAATGTGGAAAAAGTCAAGGTGAGTGAATACTTTCTGAAGGCACTGTACAGTATATAATCCTTCTGCCTTACTGACCCACTTCCTTTGTCCCTCCCCTCCTCAGGAGTGGGCCTATAATGAGGAGCACGAGTTGATCCTGACTGGCCTGCTGTGTCTGGACATGTCCGAGATCCGCTCGTCTGACCCGCCCCGCCTCATGAAGTGTCACGGCTCAGGGGGCTCCCAGCAGTGGACCCTAGGGGTGAGTTAGCTAGACCCCTGCCCTCACTCACTCAACCTATGTTGCTGAATCACAAATCGGCCCCATATCTGTCGCTCTGTTTCGTGTATCTGTCTTTTGTGTATTTTCGTTCTGGCATTTTGCACCTGCCTGTTTTTTTTCGTAGCTGCTTGACAAAGAATTTCCCCTCGGGGATCAATAAAGTACCTATATCTATAGCAATGACTTCTACCACTAGTACTGATATAACTAATACTACTACAGTACAGTATTACTGTGGCTTTTATACTGTGGTACAATGGGGCATCATCGTCATGGCTAGAAGGCCAACTTCTATTCGACCACCGCCAGTTGGCTCTGGGCTACTGCACTAGTCTCCTTTTTATTAGGTACAGACAGTAATGCTGTGTTGGCATCAGTAGAAAATACTTGTATAATGTCTAATGGCCTCCTCTCCCTCCATTCTCTATGTAACACATGGCCCCGTCTTCCTCCAACCCTCTCCAGAAGAGCAACCGGCTATATCAAGTCTCAGTGGGCCAATGCCTGGCCGTGGTCGACACAATCAGCCCCAAGGGATACGTTTCCATGGCAATCTGTGATGGCTCCCAGTCCCAGCAGTGGCAGTTGGAGGGCTGATGTTGATACGCCACGACTAGTAACATTCCAGACACTGACTGCCCCCCTCTGGATGGGGGGGATACTGCATGCTGCTGCTGTGACAAGGAAAGCGAGGGATGGAACTAATTATACAGACTGTGTTCTTGAAGACTTGGAGAAGGAAGGCTGTTTGTGTCTTCAGAACTGGTTCCAGCCTCCCTGAAGTCAGAGTAAGTACGGAGCTCTAAGTGGGAACGCTGTATGTACTATAGTCTCAACCCCATTCGTCCGACTTGCCCTCTTGAAAATGTGTTCTATTTCTTCCCTGAGAACAATCTATTCCTTGTCCCGTTTTAGAGAATAGTTTTACAATGTATCATGCAAGTTTTTTTTTGTTTTTTTACAATCCTGTTTAAACTAATTTTATCCAATTTGCACAGCAGTCTTGCATTAGACAATTCAGAAGAAATTAATATTGTATAAGTCCCAAAAAAGTGTTTACTAAAAACATTGTACATCCAGTATTAGGACCCTGGTTTGAGAATAACTATTTTATTCTGTAGTTATTACAATCTGATATTAAAGTAGCATTGACAGCGTTTTAACTACTTTGCAGATATGAAACAGACAATCACAGTCGAAATTCCCAGTTTATGCTACAAAACCAACTTTATAAGAGGTTTTCAAAATAGGTTCTATTTGACTCAACATTCCATGACGTACACTAAGGCATTGCTGGCAGAATAGATGGATGCAGTTCGATGCATGATTGATATAATTCACCAATACATTTGTTGGTAGTCCAAAAAATATTGCTATCAGGTTGTAAATCACAGCTGGCCTGGTGCATTGTTTGCTGCCTCAATTCGGGATGCGCTGTTTGTTTCAATGACTCAATATTTTGGGTAAAAACGGACAAATGTAACTAAGGCTGGGAATGTCAATACAATCAAACTAGCAAGGGCAATGAACAAGTCAACTTATCTATTTATTTAAGATGTCATGCCATTGGAGGAGTGGGTGAGTGACCCAGTGTTGCCATGTTCGCTGTTTTCCTGCCAAATTGGGCTACTTTGAAAACAATGTGGGTGAAAATGTATTGGTTGCGGGTTTTTGGGCTAAGTTGCATTGTGGCCGCCATGGCATTTCTCTTAAACGTACAGTACCAGTCAAAAGTTTACACAGCTATTCATTTATTTTTTAATATTTTCTACATTGTAAAATACACTGCATGCACAATTATTAGTCAAGTGAGTATTCTGATCTTATCATTATTTCTATTCACATTTTCCAACTCCAAACCATATAAACTTAAATGCTTATTGGATTTAATCATTTTCAGGTGATATGTATTTGTGTAATGAGGGAGGGTCTGGCGAGTGAATAACACCTTATATCAAGGTGTGCATAATTATTAGGCAGCTTCATTACCTCAGGTAAAATGTGCCAAAAAAGAGATTTAACTGACACTGAAAAGTCAAAAATTGTAAGATGCCTTTCAGACGGATGCAACACTCTTGAAATAGCTAAACTATTGAGGCGTGACAACCGGACAATCAAACATTTTGTTGCTAATAGCCACTTTTCCTTTGTTAAACATTCAGGTTCAATAACATTTTGGATTGACAGAGCATTGTTTGTTAAACAATAAAATGTATCCTGAGGAATACAATTTGCCTAATAATTGTGCACGCAAGACATCAAAACTATGAAATAACACATGGAATCATGTGGTAACCAAAAGTGTTAAACAAATCAAAATATTGTTTATATTTGAGAATCTTCAAAGTAGCCACCCTTTGCCTTGATGACAGCTTTGCACACTCTTGGCATTCTCTCAACCAGCTTCATGAGGTAGTCAGCTGGAATGCATTTCAATTAACAGGTGTGCCTTAAGTTCATTTGTGGAATTTCTTTCCTTCTTAATGCGTTTGAGGCAATCAGTTGTGTTGTGTTGTGACAAGGTAGGGGTGGTATACAGAAGATAGCCCTATTTGATATTAGGGCAAGAACAGCTCAAATAAACAGTCCATCATTACTTTGAGACATGAATGTCAGTCAATCTGGAAAATTGCAAGAAAGTTTCTTCAAGTGCAGTTGCAAAAACCATCAAGCACTATGATGAAACTGGCTCTCATGAGGACCGCCACAGGAAGGTTAAGTTCATTAAAGTTACCAGTCTCAAGAATCAGCAATTAACTGCACCTCAGAGTGCAGACACATCTCAACTTCCACTGTTCAGAGTGGGAATCAGGCCTTCATGTTCAAATTGCTGCAAAGAAACCACTATTCAAGGACACCAATAAGAAGACTTGCTTGGGCCAAGAAAAACCAGCAATGGACATTAGGCCAGTGGAAATCTGTCCTTTGAGATTTTTAGTTCCAACCGCTGTATCTTTGTGAGGGGCAGAGTAGGTGAACGGATGATCTCTGCATTTGTGGTTCCCACTGTGAAGCATGGAGGAGGTGGTGTGATGGTGCTTTGCTGGTGACACTGTCTGATTTAGAATTCAAGGCACACTTAACCAGCATGGCTCCCACAGCATTCTGCAGTGATACGCCATCCCATCTGGTTTGCACTTAGTGGGACTATCGTTTGTTTTTCAAAAGGACAATGACCCAACACACACCTCCAGGCTGTGTAAGGGCTATTTGACCAACAAGGAGAGTGATGGAGTACTGCATCAGTTGACCTGGCCTCCACAATCACCAAACCTCAACCCAATTGAGATTGTTTGAGATGAGTTGGACCGCAGACTGAAGGAGAAGCAGCCAACAAGTATGCAGCATATGTGGGAACTCCAAGACAGTTGGAAAAGCAGTTGCTGGTTGAGAGAATGCAAAGCTGTCCTCAAGGCATACAGTGGCTACTTTAAAGAATCTAAAATATATTTAGATTAGTTTACTTTTTTGGTTACTACATGATTCCATGTGTTATTTCATAGTTTGTCTTCACTATTATTCTCCAATGTAGAAAATAGTAAAAAATAAAGAACCCCTTGAATGAGTAGTTGTCCGAACTTTTGACTGGTACAGTACTGTATATTTCAGAGGTGGTGGTTGAAACTGCATTCTAATGTTGAATGCTTAAAGAAAACGGTATCAAGCGAAGTGCTTAATGCATGCTCAGTTCTTGGGTCTCAGGGGCTGCCCGAGTGGACAGTTGAAATGGAAGTTAAAGAACTCCCTTGCGTGGTTCTTTTTATGGAGGGAAAAGTCCAATGAAACTGACATTAGGCTAAATATAATAATTGTATATATTTGCCTCTGTTGGATTGCCTGGGCACAGCCCTTATCCCTGGTATATTGGCCATATACCACAACCCCCCCGGGGTGCCTTACTGCTATTATAAACTGGTTACCAACGTAATTATCCAGGTACGAATGCCCAGAGGGCACTCCAGATTGAATTTACAAACACTATAGAATTTTCACAAATGTCATTCCCAAACATTCTATGAATTTGCAAAAATGAAAGTGCTGGCTTGTCTTTTTTTAAGTACTTCTTCCTGGGGGTGTATACAAACAGATTTTAATAAGATTTCATGTTACAATGCTGTCAGTTCCACTTGAATGGCTATGACATACAGTATTTAATTTGATTTGGTAGAAATGTTCTATTGTACAAATATTTTAATCACTGGAGTTTTGTTTGAAGTTGTGTGTTTGTCATACCCTTGAACTGTGCAAGGCAACTTCTTTGAAACTGTTGCTGCTGTGGGCTGTTCAACCCTGTTCCTGGAGAGCTACCCTCCTGTAGGTTTCTGCTCCAACCCCAGTTGTAACTTAACTGATTCAGCTCATCAACCAGCTTATTATTAGGGTTGGAGAGCCCTGGGCTACTGCGTTAGCTCTACTTTATACTACATCAGGTATATTGACCAAGTGATCGACATTGTGTGCAGTCTATGGAAATACACAATATAGGGACTGTCTTCAGTTTGCTATAGTATGTAGCGGTCTTGGATCATCCTACTAGTAAAGTCATATGTCCTGCACTGTTCTAGTGAGCTATGATTGTTGAAAGATTATTTTTTTCCCTTATCCAAATGTAATTTCTTATGTATGCTGTGCAGTTTTAGTAATTATGAAGCAACCAAATAAATGTTTAATTGAAGTATGAACATCCCTTGACTCCATTTGCAATTGTTTGGTCCATTTCCTCCCACAGTAGAAAAGTGGCATGGAATTGAGAAAGGAAATAGCACATTTCAGATGTAAAATATTTTATTTTTTGTAAATGATCCTAAATCTGATTCCACAAACTCCAAAACCCATCACACTCTGTATACTTAAATATTAGATACTACTATACAGGACAAGGAAAAGACACTAAGAGGTCAATATTGTACGAGAGGAGAAAATCCAATAAACAAATTTCATTACAACCATTTAAGGAAAATGATGTACAATGGATATTTCTGAAAAGTTAAAAACATACATGCCATGTACATTACAATGACACTGAATATAACGATCTTTGTGCAGACAAACTTCATTTCAAACTGGTCAGAAAAATGCTAGTACCAGATTCAGATTTTTGTGATTGAGTCAATGTCAATTATACCATATTTTTTGCACTAATCAGTATGTTTCTTCTTCAAAAGAAATGAAAACATAACACAAATCATACATTTTATGTCAAACGCATAATGGAGTCTCCTGCAACTTAAGTGAAAGGAATCTATATTTTTAAACGTGTTAATTAACTGCATGAGGTAAATCAGACTACTGTGCGTATGATACAGTTAAAGAAGCTAACCGATGGGGTGGGTGGTTTCCATCCGAAATTCAGTTCTCCAATTCTACATTCACATCTGATGAACTAATATTAGGTTGTCACATTAGTCTCAATGTGATTGGTGCCCTCTGTAATTCTTTGATTGTGTGTGTGTCTGTGCAAACAGAAATTGTTGTAAAAGGAAAATTAAAGAAACGGAAAACTGATTCAAGTGGTCTTTAAATTTAGACAACTACATTCTAAATACAACAAAAATACTCTGGACTTTTTTACACATTCTGCACAATTTTATACAGGAGAAACTCAATGATATGACTTTCTTAAATACTGTTGTTAAACTAAAGAATCACCCAAACAGCCATGAAGTTAAGGTAGCATTTGGTTGATTATTTACTTAATTTTGTATTTTTTTTACAGATATTTACACTTTGTATATAGTAACACGTTCTGATTAGACTGAAAACCTCGGCAGCAGTTTGCCGCGACTCTTTATCCTCATTTAAAAAAATAACTTCATTTGATAATAAATACAAAAAAAAAATATATTTTACATAAATCGAAAAGGAAAAAGAATCTGACTCATGGAATCAAGTATTTTCTCATTTTGTTTTAGTGCAAGTTAATATTCCCTTAGCTTTGTCCCTAAGGAAGTCCTCTCTGTACATTCCTTGTTCAGTGGTGTCTACATTTCTGTAACTATATATGTATATATTTCTTAATCCGGAGGACCTGCCTCTCGACAACTAAATAAGGCAGTGTCCAGCACAAAACTCTCCTGGTCAACTGGTGAACTCTAGCCCAGACCCAATCCCCCTCTCACACAAATCCATCTCCACTGAGGAGTGAAAGACTCAGCTCACAGCCTTATAAAAATAGTCTTTCTGCTTTTGATTCATCTTCCTTCTTTAGTCTTCTAACAGTTCTGCGGTCAGTCTCTTCCCCCGATAAGTTGTATTTTTTCTTAAAGTAATAACGTTTTCCAGCATATGAACCAACGAGCCTATAAGAAGCTAACAAGTTATGCACGTGTGTGTTTTGCCGCAACTCTGTCCCTGTTCTAGTTCATCCATTTCCGGCAGTTAACCGCACCACAGTGACAAGGGATCTTATGCAGGTCGTCCTCCAGGTCAAATTTGTAGTCGTAACACAGCTAAGAGGGAGAGGGAGAAATCAGTTCAATACAGCTCTATCTACATGCAGTTTACTAGGTCAAAACGTCATGTGCAAACCTTTGATAAAGATGCACAAATCTATGCATGCTTGATATAACGAGACCATTCTTAAACATTAAGCTGACATATGACTGAAGGAGCTACTAGCTACAGTGCAATTAATTCCCAGTCTCCACTCCTAACATTAAGTAATATTGCTAATGAAAGGAAAATATCTTACCTCCTCTCCTCTCTGGATATTACGGCAGGAGCTGATGACAATCTTATCGCCTCTCTCCAAGCTCACGGCCTCAGCGATGCAGTTGGGGGCGCAGGAGTGGTTGATATATCTGAGGATACCAAGGGTAAAAAAACTTTACTACATGCTAGCAACATGACTAGCTTGACCTCCGCTTGTTGTGCTTGTTCACATTTACAAAGCATTGAAATGCAACATAAGTGGGGGTCAAATTATGTATTCTGAACGTAGAAACTCCTACCTTGCTGGTCCGCCGGTTATGGTGGCATCGATGACATGCTCACTGTCCAGGCGGAACATGTAGACGCCACGGTTCTGTAGCACAGCAAGCGAATCAAATGTGTAAGATACAAAATTGCCATGCTTCTCTTGTCGTCTTGTAGATAGTGCCTTAAAGTATTCATACCCCTTGACTTACTCTACATGGTTGTTACAGCCTGAATTCAAAATGAATCTATACACAACACCCCATAATGACAAGTGAAAACATGTTTATAGACATTTTTGAAAATGAAATGCAGAAATTTCAATTACATAGGTATTCACACTCCTGAGTCAATACTTTGTAGAAGCACCTTTGGCAGCGGTAAGTCGAAGAGCTTTCCACATCTGGATTGTGCAACAATTGCTCATTCTTCTCCCAAATTGGTTAGTGATCATTGCTAGGCAACCATTTTCAGGTCTTACCATATATTTTCAAGTAGATTTAAGTGAACTGTAACTCAGGAACATTCACTTTCTTCTTGGTAAGCAACTCCAGTGTAGATTTGGCCTTGTGTTTTAGGTTATTGTCCTGCTGAAAGGTGAATTCATCTCCCAGTGTCTGGTGGAAAGCAGACAACCAGGTTTTCCTCTAGGATTTTGCCTGTGCTTAGCTCCATTGTTTCTTTTTTTATCCTGAAAAACGTCCCAGTCTTTAACGATTACTAGCATACCCATAACATGATGCAGACACCACTATCATCACTACTCAACGGGTCTGACTTAGAATATTTGGACACCTACAAATACATAGGTGTCTGGTTAGACTGTAAACTCTCCTTCCAGACTCACATTAAGCATCTCCAATACAAACTTAAATCTAGAATCGGCTTCCTATTTCGCAACAAAGCCTCCTTCACTCATGCCCTTGTAAAACTTACCATCCTACCGATCCTTGACTTCGGCGATGTCATTTACAAAATAGCCTCCAACACTCTACTCAGCAAATTGGATGTAGTCTATCACAGTGCCATCCATTTTGTTACCAAAGCCCCATATACTACTCACCACTGCGACCTGTACGCTCTCGTTGGCTGGCCCTCACTACATATTCGTCGCCAAACCCACTGGCTCCAGGTAATCTATAAGTCTTTGCTAGGTAAATCCCTGCCTTCTCAGCTCGCTGGTCACCAGAACAACACCCACCCGTAGCATGTGCTCCAGCAGGTATATCTCACAGGTCATCCCCAAAGCAAACACCTCCTTTGGCCGCCATTCCTTCCAGTTCTCTGCTGCCAAAGACTGGAATGAATTGCTAAAATAATTGACGCTAGAGACTACCATTTCCCTCAATAACTTTAAGCATCAGCTGTCAGAGCAGCTTACCGATCACTGAACCTGTACACAGCCCATCTGTAAATAGCCTACCCTACTAACTCATCCCCATATTATTATTTTTGCTCATTTGCACTCCAGTATCTCTATTTGCACATCATCATCTGCACATCTATCATTCCAGTGTTAATGCTAAATTGTAATGATTTTGCCACTATGGCCTATTTATTGTCCTACCTTCCTAATCTTACTACATTTGCACACACTGTACATAGATTTTCTATTGTGTTATTGACTGTACGTTTGTTTATTCTCATGTGTAACTGTTGTTTTTGTCGCACTGCTTTGCTTTGTCTTGGCCAGGTCGCAGTTGTAAATGATAACTTGTTCTCAACTGGCCTACCTGGTTAAATAAAGGTGAAATAAAATAAACAATATCCCATAATGACGACAAAGCAAAAACAGTTTTTTTAGACATGTGAAAATGTATTCAAAACAAAATACAGTGGGGAGAACAAGTATTTGATACACTGCCGATTTTGCAGGTTTTCCCACTTACAAAGCATGTAGAAGTCTGTAATTTTTATCATAGATACTCTTCAACTGTGAGTGACGGAATCTAAAATAAAAATCCAGAAAATCACATTGTATGATTTTTAAGTAATTAATTTGCATTTTATACATCAATAAAGTACCTATCTATCTATCAGAAAAGCAGAACTTAATATTTGGTACAGAAACCTTTTTTTGCAATTACAGAGATCATACGTTTCCTGTAGTTCTTGACCAGGTTTGCACACACTGCAGCAGGGATTTTGGCCCACTCCTCCATCCAGATCCTTCAGGTTTCGGGGCTGTCGTTGGGCAATACGGACTTTCGGCTCCCTCCAAAGATTTTCTATTGGGTTCAGGTCTGGAGACTGGCTAGGCCACTCCAGGACCTTGAGATGCTTCTTACGGAGCCACTCCTTAGTTGCCCTGGCTGTGTGTTTCGGGTCGTTGTCATGCTGGAAGACCCAGCCACGACCCATCTTCAATGCTCTTACTGAGGGAAGGAGGTTGTTGGCCAAGATCTCGCGATACATGGCCCCATCCATCCTCCCCTCAATACGGTGCAGTCGTACTGTCCCCTTTGCAGAAAAGCATCCCCAAAGAATGATGTTTCCACCTCCATGCTTCACGGTTGGGATGGTGTTCTTGGGGTTGTACTCATCCTTCTTCTTCCTCCAAACACGGCGAGTGGAGTTTAGACCAAAAAGCTCTATTTTTGTCTCATCAGACCGCATGACCTTCTCCCATTCCTCCTCTGTATCATCCAGATGTTCATTGGCAAACGTCAGACGGGCCTGGACATGCGCTGGCTTGAGCAGGGGGACCTTGGGTGCGCTGCAGGATTTTAATCCATGACGGCGTAGTGTGTTACTAATGGTTTTCTTTGAGACTGTGGTCCCAGCTCTCTTCAGGTCATTGACCAGGTCCTGCCGTGTAGTTCTGGGCTGATCCCTCACCTTCCTCATGATCATTGATGCCCCACGAGGTGAGATCTTGCATGGTGCCCCAGACCGAGGGAGATTGACCGTCATCTTGAACTTCTTCCATTTTCTAATAATTGCGCCAACAGTTGTTGCCTTCTCACCAAGCTGCTTGCCTATTGTCCTGTAGCCCATCCCAGCCTTGTGCAGGTCTACAATTTTATCCCTGATGTCCTTACACAGCTGTTTGATTGAGTGTGTGGAGTCTGATTGAGTGTGTGGACTGGTGTCTTTTATACAGGTAACGAGTTCAAACAGGTGTAGTTAATACAGGTAATGAGTGGAGAACAGGAGGGGTTCTTAAAGAAAAACTAACAGGTCTGTGAGAGCCGGAATTCTTACTGGTTGGTAGGTGATCAAATACTTATGTCATGCAATAAAATGCAAATTAATTTTTAAAAAATCATACAATGTGATTTTCTGGATTTTTGTTTTAGATTCCGTCTCTCACAGTTGAAGTGTACCTATGATAAAAATTACAGACCTCTACATGCTTTGTAAGTAGGAAAACCTGCAAAATCGGCAGTGTATCAAATACTTGTTCTCCCCGCTGTATGTATTGAGACCCTTTGCTAGTAAGGAATTGAGCTCAGGTGCATCCTGTTTCCATTGATCATCCTTGAGATGTTTCTACAACTTGATTGGAGTCCACCTGTGGTAAATTCAATTGATTGGACATGATTTGCAAAGGCATACACTTGTCTATAAAAGGTTGTGCATGTCAGAGCAAAAACCAAGCCATGATGTCGAAGGAAGTAAAGCTCAGAGACACAGACCAAAGTCAGAGTCCTTTAGGTGCCTTTTACTGAGGAGTGGCTTCTGTCTGGCCACTCTACCATAAAGGCCTGATTAGCGGAGTTCTGCAGAGATGGTTGTCCTTCTGGTAGGTTCTCCCATTTCCACAGAGGAACTCTGGAGCTCTGTCAGAGTGACCATCAGGCTCTTGGTCACCTCCCTGACCAAGGCCCTTCTCCCACGATTGCTCAGTTTGGCCTGGCGGTCAGCTCTAGGAAGAGTCTTGATGGTTCCAAACTTCTTCTATTTACGAATGATGGAGGGTACTGTGTTCTTGGAACTTCAATGCTGCAGACATTTTTCGAGTAACCTTCCCCAGATCTGTGCCTGGACACAATCCTGTCTCGGAGCTCTATGGACAAATCCTTTGACCTCATGGCTTGGTTTGGTTTTTGCTCTGACATTCACTGTCAACTGTGGGACCTTATATAGACAGGTGTGTGTGCCTTTCAAAATCATGTCCAATTAATTGAATTTACCACAGGTGGACTCCAATCAAGTTGTAGAAACATCAAGGATAATCAATGGAAATAAGATACATTGAGTCAAAGTAAAGGGTCTGAATACTTATGTACATAAGGTATCAGTTTTTATGTTTAATCTTAATCCGGAGGACCTGCCTCTCGACAACTAAATAAGGCAGTGTCCAGCATAAAACTCTCCTGGTCAACTGGTGAATTCTAGCCCAGACCCAATCCCCCTCACACTTTATATTAACACAAATCCATCTCCACTGCAGAGTGAAAGACTCAGCTCACAGCCTTATAAAAATAGTCTTTCTGCTTTTGATTCATCTTCCTTCTTTAGTCTTCTAACAGTTCTGCGGTCAGTCTCTTCCCCCGATAAGTTGTATTTTTTCTTAAAGTAATAATGTTTTCCAGCATATGAACCAACGAGCCTATAAGAAGCTAACAAGTTTGATGAGGGGGAAAATAAACTATTTAATCCATGTTTGAATAAGGCTGTAATGTAACAAAATGTGGAAAAAGTAAAGGGGACTGAATACTTTACTGAAAAATATGTCAATGACTATCTAAACTCACCTGGGATTCGTACATCTTCTCCATCCGGTTGGCGACCTCGTTGCGAATGAGGGTACCGATGTACTCAATCACCATGGTGTGGGACTCAATATCCCTGGTGGCATACAGACCCAACCCCTGCCAGACACAGTGCGGGTCAACACTTCAAACAACCACTATGAATGCTATCAAATGATGCCATATCAGTCATAACCCAATCAATGTGCATCAAAACAAAATCGCTTATGACATGTTTCTAATAAGTTAGAGAAGTAAACTGAAGCTGCATCAGTGATGTGTAGATACAGCATGTTGCCCACCTGAATACGGGAGCGCGCCAGGTACACGTTGCTCTTCCACTCGGCCTTCATGCGTCGGTACTGGAAGGGGACGGATGCAAACTGCTTGTGGGTCACCTCTTCTGGTGCTTCCGCAACACCCACGCTGCCAACCGTCTGCATGGACTTAGAGGAGCCGCCGGTGCTGGACAAAGTGTGAGATCTACAGGAAGAGGAGGAGCCAAAATACACAAGACCTTGTTGAGGATGGAACAAGGACACATTTTTCTCAAGATTAAATCAGTGGCCGAAACAAACACGGCAGGAACTTAAGTGTAAAATCATTCAGAATACCTTAACACCAACCTCTTGACATGGGTGCAGGTCTTGGGTTCGGAGCGGGCACTGCCAGTTGGGTTGATGGCCAAGGGGAGGTCCATTAAAGGGTTGCGTCCAAAACGGAAAGTGTAACTTTCACAGGCCTCCACTCCAGGGAGCTGGGAGATGCACACACAGATAATGAAAGATATATATTTTTTAACATTTAAAAGTGTTTGAGGGTTTTTAATGACAATGTTTTAATTACAAGCTGCACTCAAGTTTTAAACTTAATTTAAACACTCAATAGTACATTTCAGGTTTTCCATTATGATGTGTAAGTGGATAGATAGATATCTATATATATATATATATATAGATATATATATATATATAGATATAGATATAGATATAGATAGATAGATATATATCTATGTTTTTTCTCATCAATCTACACACAATACCCCATAATGACAAAGTGAAAACAGGTTTTTAGAAATGTTTGCAAATTAATAAATTAACGGAGTATTCAGACCCTTTGCTATGAGACTCAAAATTAAGTTCAGGTCCATCCATTGTTCATCCTTGAGATGTTTCTACAACTTGATTGGAGTACACCTGTGTTAAATTAAATTGATTGGACATGATTTGGAAAGACATCTGTCTATATAAGGTCACACAGTTGACAATGCATGTCAGAGCAAAAACCAAGCCATGAGGTCGAAGGAATTGTCTGTAGAGCTCAGAGACAGGATTGTGTCGAGGAACAGATCTGGGGAAGGGTACCAAAACATTCCTGCAGCACTGAAGGTCCCCAAGAACACAGTGGCCTCCATCATTCTTAAATGGAAGACGTTTGGAACCACCAATACTCTTCCTAGAGCTGGCCGCCCAGCCAAACGGAGCAATCGGGGGAGAAGGACCTCGGTCAGGGAGGTGACCAAGAACCAGATGGTCACTGACAGAGCTTCAGAGTTCCTCTGTGGAAGCAGGAGAACCTTCCAGAAAGACAACCATCTCTGCAGCACTCCACCAATCAGGCCTATATGCTTGAGCGGCCAGACAGAAGCCACTCCTCAGTAAAAGGCACATGACAGCCCGCTTGGAATTTGCCAAAAGGCACCTAATGGACTGACCATGGGAAACAATATTCTCTGGTCTGATGAAACCAAGATTGAACTCTTTGGCCTGAATGCCAAGTGTCACGTCTGGTGGTGGCAGCATCATGCTGTGGGGATGTTTTTCAGCGGCAGGATCGAGGGAAAGATTAACGGAGCAAAGTACAGAGAGATTCTTGATGAAAACCTACTCCAGAGAGCACAGGACCTCAGCCTGGGGCGAAAGTTCACCTTCCAACAGGACAACGACCCTAAGCACACAGCCAAGACATTGCAGGAGTGGCTTCGGGAAAAGTCTCTGAATGTCCTTGAAAGGTCCAGCCAGAGCCCAGACTTGAACCCGATCTAACATCTCTGGGGAGACCTGAAAATAGCTGTGCAGCGACTCTCCCCATCCAACCTGACAGAGCTTGAGAGGATCTGCAGAGAAGGGAGAAACTCCCCAAATACAGGTGTGCCAAGAAGACTCCAGAGTGGCGTAGCAGTCTAAGGCACTGCATCTCAGTGCTAGAGGCGTCACTACAGACCCTGGTTCGATCCCGGGCTATATCACAACCGGCCGTGTTCGGGGGGCTTGCCTAGTTAAATAAAGGTTAAATATATTTTTTTTAAAAATAAAAACTTGAGGCTGTAATTACTGCCAAAGGTGCATTCGACAAAGTACTGAGTAAAGGGTTTGAATACTTATGTAAATGTGATATTTTTTTAGAAAAAGGCTGTAACTTAACAAAATGTGTAAAAAGTCAACGGGTCTGAATACTTTCCGAATGCACTGTATACACTCACCTAAAACGTTAAACTCTCTCAGACTTTTAATTTTACTTGCTCTTGCCATCTCTGCTCTTACCGATTCCACGATCCTGGTGACGGCAGTGACGGTGAATCCAAACAGGTCCTCTCCCTTCAGGTAGACGGGGAACAGTTTCAGAGTTCCAGACTCGTTACGCCGCTCAGCCACAGGCTCGAGAATCTTGTCCCAGACACCTACAACATAACAGACAGGATATTCATGGGTGAGGTCAATAGTGCCATGTTCATAAGGCACTTAATGGAAGAAAACTGACTGAAACAGATGGACTACCTGGACATTAAAACTGAATGAAACAAAGAGGGACTACCTGGACATTTTAATTTTATGTTGAAACCCCCCACCCCAGGTCTGTATCTCACCCCACCACGTCCCCTTACCTTTGGGTGAGGCGCCGGTGAGCACCAGGTCGTCGTAGCCCTGTTCCATCACCCGCACCACAAACTCCGGCCGGCCCTCGTTCTCCTCCACTGAGCACAGGTAGCGGCAGCGGCTGTTGCCGTGTCGCATGCTCCAGTAGATGCGGCTGGCCCGGTAGCCCACGGGGAAGATGGCGTTGGCCGAGTGGAAGGTGGCCATCTGCTGGGGCAGCAGCTGACCCACAGTGTGGAACACCAGGCTGCCCACACGGAACGTGTGCCGGTGCTCGCCACACTGCATGAGGCTGGCCATCTGCCGCGCCTCATCACGCTGCACGTAGACACGGCGGAACACTGCGAAGCAGCGCAGCTCGTGGTGTGTAGCGGCGGGCGCCACGGCCCTGTCGCCTCCTCTGACATCGCCACCGCCGATGCCCCGGGGCCGGTGCAGGTGGCACAGCATGGTCTTGTCCTTAAAGAAGGTGCACTGGGCCTTGAGGGCGCATGTGAAGTGGTAGGCGTTGGCGCAGCGCAACCGGTGGCAGCGGCTGGTGGCACCCGTCTGCTGGCAGTAGGCGCAGCGCACCGCCATGCCCCGCTGCAGCGCCAGCTCCACGTTGATAAGGGCGCCTGCCTGTGTCTCATACACCTCCGATGACCACAGTGCGCAGTTGAGGTGCACCCACAAGTCTAGGTCCAGGTTGAGGAGCCGGGCGGGCCCGTCAGTCACCCCGTCGCCCTCCTCGTGGCAGAAGCAGCAACGCCGAAGGTCGCGGGGGAGGGGATCGGGACGCAGAGAGGTGCCCAGCTTCCTCAGCAGCTCATCCACCTCGTCCTCGCCGGGCAGAGAGGACAGCAGGGTACCCCTAGTGGGAACCACAATGTGCACGCTCCACTTGCGCCAACGCAGGCCCTTCCAGCGCTTGTGGTGGTGCGGCGACATGTCATCACCTCCCCCGCTGGCTGAGTGGACCGCCCTGGGCCTTGGCTTAAGCTTGACCGTCACCTTGAGGGTGTCCGGCTTGGGTTTCTCCGAGGGGAAGGAGATGGGAGGGGGGCTGGAGGGTGGCGACTGTTTGGGCTGCAGCTGGGCCAGGCAGTGGACGTCCAGCGTGGATGTGTTGTTACTGTACTGGTGGAGGACCTTGGACATGTTGTTACTGTACTGGTGGAGGACCTTGGACATGTTGTTACTGTACTGGTGGAGGACCTTGGACGGGCTCTCTTTGACCGACGACTCAGGCAAGAGAGGAGACATGTTTGGCTGTGAAAGATAGTTTACTCATTAGGAATCCAATGCAAATTCCTCTCATCAATGGCATCTTTGTTTGCCCAGACTTGTCCAGCATTGGTCATTGTTTGACCATGTTAAAATATTCCACCTGCTTTTTGACTGCGCTTAAATGAACACATAACTTCTCCATGCAATCTACAGAGTACAACCTATTATAACAATACCAACGTTCATACATATTCTGACAGCTGGAATCTTTTTTTTCATGACTTCTCCATGACTTTTAACAAATATGTACGTATAAATAAGTGATGTGGTATAGACACTGGGAGGCTGCTCTCTGATTCCATGTACCATCTCCTGTTGTTGAGGAAGCCCTGCTCAAACACATCAGGGCCTGCTTATCAAGGTCCGGTTGAGCAGCTAATTTCTAAAATGTGGTTTGTTAGAGGGGAATAAAAGCCTGCACACCCATTAGGAATAAAAGCTTGCACACCCATTAACGCTCCTGGAGAATGGTTATCCACCCTTGATGTATAACATTGCAACTTTTCAACCGAACACGTTTTATGCCTTTTGAAAGAATTCTCTATATCAAAGATGAAATGGCTATCGTAGGATGCAAATCTTTTTATTCAGCTGAAGAAAGCCCACACATTTTCTTCAGGAAATGTACCTTTTTCTAGTTTAGTCATATTAGAAGTGTTTACTTTTCAGGCTGACTAGCATCTATTGAGTTGCAATATCCCATACATCCAAATCAACTGGAAGTTGAAAAGGTAATCCAAAAGAAAGGCTACATCTACTATTTCCTAAAATTACTGTCCTCGATTCACATTATTTGATTCTTCGCAATTGAACGAATCCCAAATATTACAATAGCGAATGAGTGAATCGTTCATTTTGTCTAAAATAAGTTAAAATTAATCATTCAAAAAAGTAATTTTTGCGAGTCACATTGGATTTTTCTTGAGGACATGACGAAAACATTACATGCCAACAATAGCTAAACACTTAACCCATAAGACTAAGGGGGGTTACTACTAAGCTATATGGAATTGTTTTAAGAAGGTCATTCCAAGGATGATTTTGAATTTGAAGACTCCTTGAGTATGAATGGTATCAGTGAGGTTCTCTCAAAAAGCTAACAGAGCAAAAGAGAAGCGTCAAGACTAGAGTTAAGTACAGTTAGAGATACACACCTTACTGTCCGTGGCTTTGGATTGTGTAGCAGTGGTGTGGAGGATGAAACAGTTATGGCTGCAGAAGACCATGCTGCCCCCTGCCCGCTTCGGCCTCTCCTGTAGAAAGCGGAGATAAGTCAGCATCATGAACATTAGGCACAAAAAAGAAGAAACGGCTCTGAAACAGTGAAACGGCTCTGTACTAACAACCTGTGCAGTTAGAAACGCTCATTTTGGTTTTCCGTTGCAAAACGTTTTGCCTTAATGAACATGACCCAGGTCACAGACAAGGCCACTCTGCCTGAACGTGCATGAGACACGAAGTCGGGCACTGTCCAGAAACAACTACTACCACCCCATATGCACTCCTGAAAGTTATCCTCTAGATACCCTACACATGGGAACCTATGGATCAGAAAGTCTGCTGTGCCACAGACCTTGTTGACACCATAAAGATTCAGGACATTTGCATAAGGTAACTCCTGATTTAAACAGCCTCGCATTTACATACTCCACCTGCTTGCTCTTCTCGGGCCATTTCGACTCATCCCATGGTAAATAAGGCAGTGTGTCGTGGTTAGGCAGTTCACCTGGTAATTGTTCTGGGCGGATCGTTACTTCCCCAAAGGGAGCGGGGATTAGCATAATAAGGCAACCATTTTCCACGCGCCCCCCTAAGGGAGGACTTGAGGCAGGTCGCATGCTTTGAAGTCCTCAAAGTATACTTTCACCTCAAGCTCTTGAGCTCTTTATATGGATGGTACATAAGGGAGGGCTGGAGGAACCATGAGCAAATGGTGACACACAAGCCTTAGCTTCACTTTCTTAAATTCCTTTTGTTGGACATTTTGGCTCAGATAAATCAAATTCCTCAGCAACCAAACTGATACTGTTCACTGTAGATATGATTGGAATTACTTTCAGGCTCATACAATTCGAATGACTAAACGTGTTCAAATTAACTAACAATACTTGCTTCAGTCGAGCAACAACTGATCTGGGGCTTACCCGTTTGCTGCAGGGTAGGTCTTTGGTGGACTTGCGGACTCCGTTTCCCAGAACCAGCACCTTGCAGTGGCAGCACCACTGGGGTTTAAGCCCGTCTCCCCTGGCAGCCGGACCTAAAACACAAACAACTCAATCAAACTGCCACTCAGAACTTATACCAGGCGGTGTCAGAGGAAGGCCCAATAAATTGTCAAAGACTCCAGTCACACAAGTCATAGACTGTTCTCTCTGTTACTGCACGGCAAGCGGTACCGGAGTCCCAAGTCTAGGACCAAAAGGCTCCTTAACAGCTTCTACCACCAAGCCATAAGACTGCTGAACAATTAATCAAATGGCCACCCGGACTATTTACATTGTTTTTACACTGCTGCTACCTGCTGTCTATTATCTATGCATAGTCACTCACTGGACTCTACCCACACACTCACTGGACTCTACCCACACACTCACTGGACTCTACCCACACACTCACTGGACTCTACCCACACACTCACTGGACTCTACTCACACACTACACTGACACACACACGTCCACACACACACACAACACACACTCACACATAAACTCTCTCCAACTCTGTTTATTATCTATCCTGATTGCCTAGTCACTTTTACTCCTACCTATGTACATACTACCTCAATTACCTCAACTACCTTGTACCCCTGCATAATGACTCAGCACCGGTACCCCCTGTATATAGCCTCGTTATTGTATTGTTATTTTATTGTGCTACTTTTTATAATTTTTTTACTCTTTCTTGAACTGCATTGTTGGTTAAGGGCTTATAAGTAAGCATTTTACAGTAAGGTCTACACCTGTTGTATTCGGCACGTGACAAATAGAGTTAGATTTGATTTGAAACTGACCATCAACATTGCAGACCACTTAAATGTATCAACATGCCTTAAGTGTACCAAAACATGCCATTTCAACATCAATTCGTCAATAAAAACACCTGGGTGAAAGACAGGTGAACAAGAACGAAACAGACCGCTACTACGATAACATTGGGGTCATTTCAAAGGGCTTCTTCAAAATCAAAATTAGACGACCTCTGTCTGGAACCGAAGACCTAACAGTAGAGCTAACAAGTCCATCCTCCCCAATCATTAAGGGATTTCATTAAATTTCACATCTCAGACATTATCAATAAAGGCTAGACAGGACTATCAGAGTAGCAGAGGGCTCCGGCTCACACACAGACTGTTGTTTCCATGCCTAGCTCTTTGTTCAAAATCTTTTCTAAACAGACAATCAGTTAATGACAGTGCTTCTTTTCCTGTAATTTACTAAGCAGAAAGTTATTTACAAAAATAGGTAGTACAAACTGAAAAAGAGCATTGAAATATACTTAAAAGTTGATCATAAAAAAATGGAAATCAACCAATCCTCACGCAATGGAAAGGTTGAATCTTTCCTTTCAAATGGAGTAAGAGATTGCTGCAAAATAGTTTAACTGAATGGTATGGTTCCACCACGACTTTACTAGCTCTGTGGACCAGAAACCCTATTTCTCCCATCACTATCAGTTGTTACTATCAGTAGATTTAAGTTGGATTGCTGGTGTGTACTGACTGGCACTGGTAGGTGGCTGCTGGCTAATCCCGGGATGCGTGGGCGGTCCGGGGGGTCTCAGGAACCTCATGGCGGGGGGCTGCTGGTGCTGGGGGAACATGGCCACGTGGTGGGGGTCCATGCTCTGGGTCTGAGGCACCTTGACTCCAGCCAGCAGGGCCAGGGAGCTACGCTCAGGGCCGCGGCTCACCTCGTAGCTAACAGGGATGTTCACACACAGCAGGTCGGCCACCGCAGCCACCATGCCAGGGATGTTCTGCAAGTCCGGAAGGGTCAGGGGGGTCAATACAACAACAACCCTATGCCATATCCGAGACAACCCACTTTGTCTATACAACAACCCTATGCGAGACAACCCATTTTGTCTATCTTGTATGTGTTGCATATGGTCTGGCTTGGTTACCCAGTAGTTTATTTAAATGTATGTTTTCAGTATGTCTACTGCCATTTAGTCTCTAGCTGAAAATGTGTCTAAGATCAAATCAACTATAATAGTAAAAATGTGTTGTTTACAGTTGGGTTTATCCACTCACCTCCGCTGCGACCGGATTCAAGGTGATAGCTATGGATACCAGGCCAGCTTTGGAGCAGGAGGGAGCCTGTCTGGACTGGGACCCGAAGAAGGAGCTTGAGGGTTCAGTCTTGACCTCATGCTTAATCTCAGTCCCTGAGGGAAACAACCAGACAATCTAATAATACAGAGAAACTAACACCAATTATGCTTGTACAAGCCTGGCCTGAGAATGATTATTAAAAGATATTTACAGATACAATTACTATTACTAACAAGCGAAACTATAAAATAACACAGTTCACCCACTAGTGTGTGGCCGCGCACAACTTCAACACCATCACTAAGTTTGCAGAGGCACAACAGTGCTAGGCCTGATTACCGACGACAATGAGACAGCCTATAGGGAGGAGGTCAGAGGCCTGGCAGTGTGGTGTCAGGACAACGACCTCTCCCTCAATGTCAGCAAGACAAAGGAGCTGATCGTGGACTACAGGAAACAGAGGGCTGAGCACGCCCCCATCCACATCGACAGGGCTGTAGTGGAGCGGGTTGACTAGCTGCATCACCTCTTGGTATGACAACTGAGGTACAGAGGGTAGTGCGTACATCCCAGTACATCACTGGTGCTGAGTTCCCTGCCATCTAGGACCTCTATACCAGGCGGTGTCAGAGGAAGGCCTTAAATTGTCAAAGATACCCAAGTCATAGACTGTTCTCTCTGCTACCGCATGGCAAGTGGTACCGATGCAACAAGTCTAGAACCAACAGGACCCTGAAACTTCTACCACCATGCTATAAGACTGATAAATAGTTAGTTAAATAGTTAAACAAATAGCCACCCGGACTATCTGAATTGACTCATCACATACGCTGCTGCTACTGTTTACTATCTGTCACTTTATTCCTAGTATCCACGGACCATTCAATACCTCGTACCCCTGCACATTGACTCGGTACTGGTACACCTTGTAGGGGCTCCCAAGTGGCGCAGCGGTCTAAGGCACTGCATCTCAGTGCTAGAGGCATCACTACAGACACCCTGGTTCGAATCCAGGCTGTATCACAACCAGCCGTGATTGGGAGTCCCATAGGGCAGCGCACAATTGGCCCAGCGCCGTCCGAGTTTGGCCGGTGTAGGCCGTCATTGTAAATAAGCATTTGTTCTTAACTGACTTAAATAAAACAAAAAATATAAACGCAACATGTAAAGCGTTGGTCCCATGTTTCATGAGCTGAAATGAAAGATCCCAGAAATGTCCCATATGCACAAAAAGCTTTCACAAAATTTCTCTCCAATTTTGTCCACAAATTTGTTTATATCCCTGTTAGTGAGCATTTCTCCTTTGCCAAGATAACCATCCACCTGACCGGTGGCATATCAAGAAGCTGATGAAATAGCATGATCATTACACAGGAACAGCTTGTGCTGGGGACAATAAAAGGCCACTCTAAAATGTACAGTTTTGTCACATAACACAATGCCACAGCGGTCTCAAACTTTGAGGGAGCGTGCAATTGGCATGCTGACTGCAGGAATGTCCACCAGACATTGCCAGTAAAATATTTGACATTGTTGTATGTTGCGTTTATATTTTTGTTTAATCATTGTGTATCTATTATTACATGTATTATTATGTGTTTTACTTTTCTAGTATTTCTCTATGCTCTTTCTCTCTGCGTTGTTGGGAAGGATCCGTAAGTAAGCATTTCACTGTTAGTCCACACCTGTTGTTTACGAAGCATAGGATGAATAACATTGGATTAGATATTTGTAGCTCTATTTCAGTCAGGAGTGATAGGTGTGTATGAGTGATTCTTACCTTTCCCACTGGCGCTAGGCAGCATGGGTATGACAGGGGAGGAGCAAGGGGAGGGGGGCTCGTCCTTGACATTTGACAAGTCGGGGTAGCGGCTGATCTCCATGCCGACCACACTCTCGGGGGACGAGGAGGGGACGAAGCTATCAGGGGTGTCCCTGTCCACACAGTGGTCCTGGCTCCTGGGACGTACACAGAATCAGGGAAACTAGTTCAGCCACTGGGATCCTTCATGTAACCAGGCCAGCGCAGTACAGCTTGGCTCGGCTCAGTAGTGCAGAAGGGTCTTTAATACTCCACCTCTCCATTCAGAAGCCAAATTACAGTTACTACAGTTACTCCCTCAGAAGCCAGGTATGAACTATCCGGACTCCCATTGAAATGTGGATTTGCAAGTCCTCCAAGGGCTCACCTGAGTTCCTCCTGGTTGTTATGAGGTGGTGTGGGGAGCGAGGCGGGGACGTCCACTCTCTTGGGCCCCTGGGTGATGGCATGGGCCAGCAGGTCTTCCTCTGTCTGGAACACTGTAGGCAGCTGCTTGGTTTCCAGGCCTTTGATCACTATAGGGAGAAAGAGAAAGGGACATAAAACAGTTTGTCCATTGTAATCCCTGTAGGGCTTCTTTTATATTTTAAATATATACAGTGCATTTGGAAAGTATTCAGACCCTTTGACTTTTCTCACATTTTGTTACATTATAGCCTTATTCTAAAATGTATTAAATAGTTTTTTCCCCTCATCAATCTACACACAATATCCCATAATGGCAAAGCAAACACAGGTTTAGAAAATGTTGCTAATTTATTAAAAAACACTTGTGTTGTCTTGGCTGTGTGCTTAGTGTCGTTGTCCTGTTGGAAGGTGAACCTTTGCCCCAGTCTGAGGTCCTGAGCACTCTGGAGCAGGTTTTCCTCAAGGATCTCTCTGTACTTCGCTCTATTCATTTTTGCCTCGAGCCTGAAAAACATCCCCACAGCATGATGCTGCCACCACCATGCTTCACCGTTGGGATGGATCCAGGTTTCCTCCAGACGTGACGCTTGGCATTCAGGCCAAAGAGTTCAATCTTGTTTCTCATGGTTTTAGAGTCTTTACGTGCCTTTTGGCAAACTCCAAGCGGGCTGTCATGTGCCTTTTACTGAAGTGTGGCTTCCGTCTGGCCACTCTACCATAAAGGCCTGATTGGTAGAGTGCTGCAGAGATGTTTGTCCTTCTGGAAGGTTCTACCATCTCCACAGAGGAACTTTGGATCAGCTTTAATATTGCGGATAGATTGTTGCTTCCATCAATGTAAATTGTCTGCATCATTTCCAAACCCCATACATTTTTTGGTAAATATACACTGGGGCCAAGTTTAGAATATTACTCATTCATGGGTTTTTCTTTATTTGTACAATTTTTTAAGACATCCAAACTATGACAACACATATGGAATCGTGTAGTAGCCAAAAATAAATATATTTTATATTTGAGATTCTTCAAAGTAGCCACCCTTTGCCTTGATTACAGCTTTGCACACTCATGTATCTTTGTCCCCATGTGCAGTTGCAAACTGTAGTCTGGCTTTTTTATGGCGGTTTTGGAGCAGTAGCTTCTTCCTTGCCGAGTGGCCTTTCAGGTTATTTCGATATAGGACTCGTTTTACTGTGGATATAGATACTTTTGTACCGATTTCCCCCAGCTTCTTCACAAGGTCCTTTGCTGTTGTTCTGGGATTGATTTAAACTTTTCACACCAAAGTACGTTCATCTCTAGGATACAGAACGCGTCTCCTTCCGCACCTATTGGATTTAAATAAGCAAATACTTAAGAGCCTATGATTGAATAATTACTGCAGTGATTAATATGTTTCAGCTGGCAACAATTATTTTAACCCTAACTGATGCAGTGAGTAGCTTCTCATTTCTTAAACAACCATTTCAGAAGACGTATCCCGCGGTAGTGGAAAAGTTGTTACTGTGTTTCAGAAGGGTGAAATTATTGGCCTGCATCAAGCAAAGAAAACAACTAAGATTGGGTTAAGAACTGTCCAACGCATTATTAAAACCTGGAAGGTTAGTGGTGAACTGTCAACTTCACAGAATAAATGTGGTCGGGAAAAAATACTGAATGACTGTGATCGGAGATCACTTAAACGCTTGGTGAAGTCGAATCGTAAAATATAAATAAAAAATATGACACTAGAACTCATGTTTAATAGAGAAAGTAAGAGCATTTCCATGCGCACAATGCAACGAGAACTCCCAGGATTGGGACTACACAGCTGTGGCCACAAGAAAACCACTTGTTGGTGAGACTAATCAGAAGAAAAGGCTTCAATTTGCTAGGGAGCATAAAGATTGGACTTTGGAGCAATGGGAAAACGGTCATGTGGTCTGATGAGTCCAGATTTAACCTATTCCAGAGCAATGTCAGGGTAAGGGAAGCGCATTAAGCAATGCACCCATCATGCATAGTGCCCATGGTACAAGCCTCTGGAGGCAGTGTTATGATCTGGGGTTGCTTCAATTGGTCAGGTCTAGGCTCAGCAACGTTATGTGGCAATAATCAAAGCTAAAGGCGGTCCAATGAAATATTAGAGTGTGCAACTTTTTTTGTTGGCCAGGCAGTGTATTTTTCAACTGTGCTGTGATGCTTCACAAAAGTACGGAACCTTTCTATTCTCATAGTTTCTACAGATTGTAAATTAAAGATAACATTTTTTGCTAAAACAATTATTATTGCAGTTTTTGCTCTAGGTAAATGTTACAATTCTTCAGCCATTCCTGGACCTGTGACTAACAACAAGCTACATATGGACAATACCAAAATACATGATCTAATGACTGCTTCCTCGCAGCAAAATCTGCAGAGCTATATATAACATTCTATTGGTTGCAAGAATGTTGTATAATCATTTAAATAGAAAAGTTTTGAATCCAGCGTAGTTTTGCGTGTCAATTCAGAAACCATGTACCATGGAATCGGTACATCGAACACCTCTTCCCAACTATTTTGCAATTTATATGGCACAGATGTCAATTTGTTGGTCCTTAAATGGAACTGGTATATATTTTTTACTTATCACAATTTTCTTTAACCAATGTTGGTCTTTAATGCAGGGCCGACAGACAAGTTCCTTACTTTCTCCCCCTTCCACTTGCCTCTTCCATTTTTGTGGTAATGCTGCAATTAGTTGGTTGTAATTTTGGGTAGAGCAGACATTTCCATGTGTCTGTGTTAGCGGCATGTGTGACCTAACTCCACCAGTCCTATTTATGATTTACAAAGATTATACCTTTTTAAAAAATGTTATCGAAAAATAGTTTTTTTAATCAATTAGTATATTTGAGTTTAACCACAATATTTGCTGTATTATTTGTTCTGGCTTTTCAGGTGGATTAAAAAAAAATCGGGTTCTTGGTCACCTCCCTGATCGCTCAGTTTGTCCGGGCGGCCAGCTCTAGGAAGAGTCTTGGTGGTTCCAAACATCTTCAATGATGGAGGCCACTGTGTTCTTGGGGGACCTTCAATGCTGCCTCGACACAATCCTGTCTCGGAGTTCTACGGACAATTCCTTCGACCTCATGGCTTGGTATTTGCTCTGACATGCATTGTCAACTGTGAGACCTTATATAGACAGGTGTGTGCCTTTCCTAATCATATCCAATCAATTGAATTTACCACAGGTGGACTCCAATCAAGTTGTAGAAACATCTCAAGTATGATCAATGGAAACAGGATGCACCTGAGTCTCACAGCAGAGGGTCTGAATACATTTGCCAAAATTTCTAAAACCCTGTTTTCGCTTGGTCGTTATGTGGTATTGTGTGTAGATAGCTTTTTTTATTTTATCAATTTTAGAATAAGGCTGTAACGTAACAAAATGTGGAAAAAGTCAACTTTTTCCACATTTTGTTACATTTTGTTACAGTGCCCTCGGGACTACTTTCCTGAGGGCACTGTATATCTAATACATTTTTAGATCACTCTTTAATATTAGCTACAATATTACTACAGCATTACTTCTCCAAAGAAGTGACAACTTTGACTCCCACTTTACCATCATGGCCACCCAAGACAGCAGCTTTCCTGGCGAGCTCCTCGGCCGTGGCGAAGCCGTTGACCGTCTTCTGCCTCGCCACAGGGGGCGGCGTGGGAGGGAGTGATGATGGAGGGGTGGGCGGGTTGCTCAAGTTGTTCTGCTACAAAATGGCAAAGCATACATAGTCGTAACTGGATCCAACTAGGGAAATGTGTTTTGAATATACAGGAGCATTCAACAGTGTTGAATGTCTATTTTATTCTCAGGAAATATTTTCCTTTTCCTATGATATACTTATTTGTACTCTCCACCTGGAAAAGGGATGGATGTGCATACACTAGTGATCTCTCCTCACCTTGTAGATTAGCTGGGAGTAGTAGTCTGACACGCCAGCCAGTGAAGCACTGCCAAAGGAGCCTGATAGCCTGTTCTCCCCGTTCAGCTGCCCGCTGCCGAATGGGGAGAAGTGAGCAAAGTTGACCCCCATCAGGGGCTCTATCAGGGGAAGCAGGGAGAGCTGCTGTGGGGGTGGACGTGGAGGAAGAGAAGAGAGGAAGGAGGGTTAGTAAGAGCAAAAGGGACGCTGTAAGTGGTACTGTATTTTAAAGGCTTTCTCAATGCTTAAATTTCAAGGTAAGCACTGAACAGGATCAAAATTAGTTCTAGAAATTGAATGAAAACTTTTGACAGTTATTATTAATTACCTTTTTTGGGGGGTGTAATAACTGAAGTCATTTTAATCTAGATGGTTATCAAAAGTGTAGTCGAGACGTAGGCGTTCTAGACAAAATGCAGCCTTGGGAATTTTGGGGGAAACATTTTACTGTGCCCCTGTAAAATGATCACCACTGGATAACCCATGGTATATCTCCTCACAATTTGAATTACATACCATGTATAAATGTTATTATTAGTTAACTAAGAATAATTACATATTTTTAATATTCGGTTTATGCCTTCTACAAATGTCGAGTGATTCTTAAATTCCACCTAAATTAAAGTAGTTACATATTAAGATGACAGTGATGTATAAGGTGTGCTAACAGAAAACAGCTAAATAAAACACACACATTTGTACCTAAGCAACTGCAGAGAAAGCTACACCCGCATTAACATCTGCTAAACACGTGTATGTGACCAACACAATTTGAAGATGGATACACTTTAAACTACAAAATCAGCAACACATGTGCAACATTTAACACCATCAATCAAATGTTTAAAACATGATCAAAATATGGAAATAAGTACTAAATAAAACTATTGTTTTATGTTTTGGGCCTGGCAACATGACCAGACCAATCAACACATTCAATTAACACACAATAGCTAAATCACACTGTTTGGTGGCTGACTACTATGACCTGTACCTGTTTGAGCTGGGTCATCAGAGTGTCAGTACTGGAATAACCAATCTGCCTCTCCTCTTCCTCCTTCTTCCTCCTCTTGTAGCGCAACGGTGGTTTCTCCACCCCGTTTTTGGGCGAACGTTTGTTACATTGCTGTTTCCTCTTGCCCTGCTCCGGCACCGAGGGTTCTAGGAGCTCTGTGCTTCCTGTCAGCTGACTGCGCAGGGGAGTCTGGGAAATTACAATGAGATAAGGTTGGTGAGCTACTGTTATACACACAACAAAGGGTTTTCATTAGGACTGTAGTACTGTAAAGCAATTGCTTAGTCAATTTTGTACTCAAATATTTTGATTCAAGATAGAACATGCAGTAACCTATGCTATACTATAGGGTCTGTGATCTTTCCCTTCTCACCAGGTTGTTGGCGGTGGAAGCCGGTCTGGCGGTGGCTTTGCAATCTGATAAGGCCTCCTGCTCTGAGCGCAGGCTGTCACAGGACATCTGCTGTGTGGGAGGGGTCTGGTTGGCATTGGCACCCGGTGGGGGCGTGCTCTTGTTCTTCAACAGGTGCTTAAGCAACTCGTTCCCTGTGTCAATAACTTTGGCGCCATGGACGGGCGAAGAGAGTCCCCCTTCGCTTCCCTCCTCCACCTTTACTGTCCCGCCGGCTCGAGGAACTTGCCGCAAGGAAGACCCCTCGTTGGCCGCCTCGGCCCCTCTGCACTCAGTCTCTATTCTCTCCAACTTGATTTGGAGGGTTTCGTCAAACAGGGGGGCCCGGTCATTCTCCAAGCCCATGCTGGAGCAGCCACCTTGGGCTAAACTGCTTCCTGAGAGCTGCCTCTCCAGTTCCGAGGAGGGGGCCAGACCTGAGGACCCCACTGCGAGGAAAAGATCCTGCTCTCCGGGAATGCTGAGGCTCCGGGTGGATGAGGTGTCAGACACGCGGGAGGGCGTCAGCGGGGAGCAGAGGTCCGAGTGGGGAGTGGATGGGGTCTCGACCGAGTCTGCGTCGTTGACCGAGTCTCTCTTCTTCTTCCTGTTCCTCTTCTTCTTGACCTTCTCCTCTGGGATGATGTTGGAGTAGAGCTGGATCAAGGACTGGCCTGAGCCAGGGTAGTTGGGACGCAGGGGGGTGGATGAGTCCATTCCGAACGGAGGTCCCTGGCCCTTCCAGTCTCTCGCCCCCGCACCCACCTTGGCATCCCCAGGGCCTCCGAATCTGGCGGGATGGGGCTGTCCCGAGGGGAAGTTGAGCCCCTGCAGCAAGGGGTTTTTGGGACGGAAATTGGGAACCATCTCGGGACCACCAAAAGCCCCAGTCTCGGGCATGTGCCTGCGCTCAACCCCCGGCATGAAGGCCCTGTTGCCCTGCTGGGGGTACATGGGCCCTAGCTGCCCCTGCTGTGGTGGTGCTTGTTGTTGTTGTTGTTGTTGAAGCCTAGAGGGCTGCATGAAGTCTTGGGGTAGATCAGTATTGTAGAATGGCAAGGGGGCCAGGCTATCCCTACCGGTGTTAGTAGCTCCAGAGCCGTGTGGAAGCCCAGCGGGACCCAGACCCAGGCCTTGCTGCTCCATCTCCAGCCGCAGCTGCATGGCCCGGTGTCTGTCCACCTCCTGCATCAGCTGAACCCGCTGTCTCTCCTGCTGCTCCCTCAGGCGGTCCCGCCTCTCACGCTCCTGGAAGCCCTCACTGAATGGGTTGTTGTCATCAAATTTCACAGCAAGGCTATTGCCGCCACCACCACCACCATTATCGCCGCTGGCTCCCTGGGCTCCTGCCCCTTTGCCTGCAGGTGTGGCTTTCACTCCGGGCACCATTGAGGGTGGTAGCGGAGGCTGGGGTGGTAGTTGGGCCTGGGGTGGTAACTGGGGCTCGGGCAGTTGGGCAGGGCTGACAGGGGGCATCTGAGCTGGAATTCTTGGACCCGGGCCTCCCATCTGTCCAGGGGCTCCCCCGGGGTGCCAACCCGGCATGTTGGGCATGCGGTCAAGGTTAGGCTTTCCAGAGTGGGGCTGCATTGTCATCATGGGCCCCATCATGGGCTGGCCCAAAGGGGGCCCCCTGGGCATAATAGGGGCAGCTTGAGCTGGCATCCCTGGCATCATAGGAGCCTGGAGACTTGGCTGTTGCTGCTTGACACGGTAATCCTCTATCAGCTCTGCATGGTCTTTCTGCTGTTTCCGAATCTACCAGAGAAAAATAACAAAAGGGGAAAAGAAAACAATAGAGAAACGTGAGCAGACTGAAGGTTATGCCACCTTCACAGTGCAAGACGGTATTGAGAGACAATTTTAGGCACAGCTTTTCTATACAGTCCAATTAGAACTGGTATGTACCTGGCAATCACAGAAAGAACAGTGTGATCAAATGCTATTTTCTGTTACTTATTCAAAACCTCCATACAATTGTATCGATACACAGATAATGTGTATCGATACAGTAAATCTTTCCATGAATCTACAAGAAATCAGATTGAACCATTACCAAGTAAATAGCATAATCATAACATCTTAGAAGAATATAGTAAAACCTCTTGTTAAAAAAGTATTGTGAAAATAGTGGAGGATGTGGAGGATGTGCATTAGCGTCCCAGAATAAATCATGCTTTCGGTCTCCTGTGGTGTTCGTCTCACGCCTCGCAACAGTGAAAAGGTCACGGAAGTTGGAAATAATTAGCAAAGTCGACAATTATTTCCTAAGAAAAGGTCAAAAGGTTTGTTTTCGTGCTAATTGTTTCCCTTGATTCTCAAGAAACCAAAAAGTTATTTAAAAGTAGCAGTAGTATTTCAGAAATCAAGCTTTGTGTGCTGTGTGTGTTGCTGAGGAGGATGGTCACAATCAAGTTAAGATTGTCAAAACTGAGGTGTAATTACATTTCCGAGGGGACAAGAATACAAAGCAAAGAGTTGATAACTGAGCCAACTTGAAGTTTAACTTATAGAATTTCTCTCTAAGATGGAATCCAAAGGGATGTGGGAGCTGAAGACCAAAAGGCCTGAGATAAACCCTAAATTAAGCCCTCAAAGATTGAGTGAACCTATTTACAAAGTCAGTCCTGCAGGCTCTAGTGATCTTATCTTGATTATTGTCCAGTCATATGGTCAAGTGCTGCAAAGAAAGACCTAGTTAAGCTGCAGCTGGCCCAGAACAGAGCGGCACATCTTGCTCTTCATTGTAATCAGATGGCTAATATTAATACTAGGCATGCCAGTCTCTCTTGGCTAAGAGTTGAGGAAAGACTGACTGAATCACTTCTTGTTTTTATAAGAAACATTAATGTGTTGGAAATTCCAAATTGTTTGGATAGTCATCTTACAAGCAACACTGACACACACACTTACCCAACCAGACATGCCACCAGGGGTCTATTCACAGTCCCCAGGTCCAGAACAAATTCAAGGAAACGTACAGTATTATACAGAGCCATGAGTGCATGGAACTCCCTTCGATCTTATATAGCGCAAGTGAACAGCAAACCTGGTTTAAAAAAAACGAATAAAGCAACACCCCATGTGACCTACTTGTGTGTATGCACTGACATGTACATTGCAATCGGAAATATTCAGTCCCCTTGACTTTTTCCACATTTTGTTACGTTACAGCCTTAATTTAAAATGTATTAAATCATTTTTTCCCCTCATCAATATACACACAATACCCCATAATGACAAAGCAAAAACATGTTTTTAGATGTTTTTGCAAATTAATTTTTTAAAAATGAAAAAAATGAAATATTGCATTTACATAAATATTTAGACGCTTTACTTAGGAATTTGTTGAAGCACCTTTGGCAGCGATTACAGCCTCTAGTCTTCTTGGGTATGACGCTACAAGCTTGGTCAACCTGTATTTGGGGAGTTTCTCCCTTTCTTTTCTGCAGATCCTCTCAAGCTCTGTCAGGTTGAAAGGGGAGCGTCGCTGCACAGCTATTTTCAGAGATGTTCGATCGGGTTCAAGTCTGGGCTCTGGCTGGGCCACTCAACGACATTCAGAGATTTGTCCCGAAGCTACTCATGCGTTGTCTTGGCTGTGTGCTTAGGGTCGTTGTCCTGTTGGAAGAACCTTCGCCCCAGTCTGAGGTCCTGAGCACTCTGAAGCAGGTTTTCATCAAGGATCTCTCTGTACTTTGCCTCGATCCTGACTAGTCTCCCATTCCCAGCCTGATTGGTGGAGTGCTGCAGAGATGGTTGTCCTTCTGGAAGGTTTTCTCCATCTCCAAAGAAGAACTCTGGAGCTCTGTCAGAATGGCCATCGGGTTCCTGGTCACCTCCCTGATCAAGGCCCTTCTTCCCCGATTGCTCAGTTTGGCTGGGCGGACAGCTCTAGGAAGAGTCTTGGTGGTTTCCAAATCATGTCCAATCAATTTAATTTATTGATTGGACTCCAATCAAGTTGTAGAAACATCTCAAGGATGAGCAATATAAACAGGATGCACCTGAGCTCAATTTAGAGTGTCATAGCAAAGGGTCTGAATACTTAAGTAAATAAGGTATTTATGTTTTTTATTTTTAATACATTTGCCAAAAAATTCTAAAAACCTGTTTTCGCTTTGTCATTATGGGGTATTGTGTGTAGATTGATGACAAATCAATTTTAGAATAAGGCTGTAACGTAACAAAATGTGGAAAGTGGTCTGAATACTTTCTGAAGGCACTGTATCTGTAACTGATAGATGCACAAGAACACACTACATGTTCATGTTTTTAAATGTATGTATGTAAATTTATTTTTTCGTTATTGGTCGGAACCCAGTAAGACTAGCTGTCACCATTGGAGTCGGCTAATTGGGATCCTAATAAATAAAATCAACAATTATTCAGGTCGCTTAAGATATGAGATCCTTCTCCTATCGACCTCTTCAAGGTAAATGACAGCTCTATACAGATTACAGCATGTACAACCTCTCATCTAAAGTACTCAGGACTTCCAATCATGTTACAGATAATTCCACGTAAAGATGTAGAATCAAGAGACTAAAGAAATAACTCATATCCAAGATCTCAATATTTAAAAAAAAACTCAACATGGAATGCCGGCAATGAACCCTGCTACATTTGGTTAGCTACCTGCTCCAACTGTTTCTGCACCACACTCTGCTGCTCTGTCACGTGCTTCAGCTGCTCGACGTCCTCCTTAGGGAACTCACGGCCAGCCTTCTTGGCCGTCCGCTGTTTGGCTGACAGGGCCTTTTTGGATTTCCTGTGGGCCCCAATCTGGTCTTCCAGAAACTTCTGCTGCATCTGCAGGAGCTTTTGGGTCTCCTGGAGCCACTCCTCATACTGCTTCCTCTTGTCGTCATCTGAGACGGGAGACAAGACTGGGTTAGGTGCCATTTTTACTTTGGATGTATACATAAATCCAAAAGACATAGGTGAAATTGACTGGACATTGGATTGGATATGGTGGTCAACAAATTAAATACTGAAGAGACCAAATGGGTCTATGATTAATAATTTGGTTAAAGTGAATGAGGATGTCATAATCATATGCAAATTGAAAAACTTTGGGTTGTCCACTGACTGACAAATCCAGGTCCAAAATTTGGGGGGTTCGGTCTCGCCATCTGTGGAGCCAACTTCCCATCCTGCGAAGACAATTAAACGATAATTGAGCCTTTTTTCTAGAACAATATATGAAACATATGGCAGGCAGACTGATAGACAGACAGATAGTGGTTGATTCATGATGCTTACCTGTCCAAGCACATGTTGAGGCAGAGCGGCGGCAGCATCTGGCCCATGGGCTCCTGGCGTCTGCTGAATTCTGCCACAAAGACAATGAGAGGGTCATTGCTTTAGTTAACATTAAATACTTGTTTACCCTTTCAATTAAATAACATTACCTAATACGAGCACTCATAAAGCTAGCATTGGGGAAGCTTTTGCCTTACCTGTTCATGACTATTGAGGGTATTCCCATGCTGTTCTGAGCCATTACTTTATTGATTCCCTTCAGGGCCACCATCTTAGCCTTCACGATCGGGTCTGTGATGGCATCAAAGTCTGCTAAAGAAAACAAATGTCTCAGTAATTTTTTGACAAGTCCACTTAATTGTAGTGGTCTTCCTTTTAAGGTTTGAGCTCCTTTAAAAAAAATGTTTTACAACCAAATCTCTATTTCTGATGTAAATGGCATGTTAAGGGTCCAGACACCTTTTTTGTGATTTCACTTGTTTTTGAGAAACTTAACCTAAACAGCACATTTCCTTATCCTTGTTGTGTAATATGGGGGCCCTGAAAAAACACAAAAAATTATCCAAAAACACCCAAATAAACGGCAAAGCTCTCAGTATAGTGATTCAGGTCTTTAGATGTTGTAGACATGAAATTGTGTAATTCCAAACTTTATCTGCAACGTTATAGTCCCTTTTGTGCGACTCGAGACGTTTCCCGTATCCAGCGGTTCCATTCTCCATGTAGCCTGCTGCTACAGGTAATTGACAAAGTAAAGGAAACACCAACAACTAAATTAATAGAGCGTTGGGCCACCACAAGCCGCCAGAACAGCTTCAATACGCCTTGGCATAGATTCTACAAGTGTGTGTAACTTCCTGTGTGGAAGCACCCCATGCTTTCAATATACTTTGTAGTTTTCATTTACTCAAGTTACTTGTAGAATGGACGGCAAGGTATTGCTCGAATCGCAACAAAATGGAATATAGCGTTATGGATCAAGTTTGGAATGACACAATTTCATGTGTGCAACATCTAAAGACCTGCATCAATATACTGAGAGCTTTGTAGTATTTGGGTGTTCTTGGAGCCTTTGTTAATGTTTTTGTTTATGTTTTTCAGGGCCCCCATAATATTCCACGATGTGATTTTCTGTTTAGGTTATCTTTCTCAAAAACAAGTGAAATCACAAAAAAGGTGTCTGGACTCTATAACATGCCATTGACATCAAAAATAGAGATTTGGTTGTAAGTCTAACACTCTGTCCTTCAAATTACATGTGGGGAATGCAAAGTTATTTTTTTGCCTTCGAAATCTTAAAAAGAAATATAGATTTTGAAGTCGTTGTCTCAAACGAAAATCGCTTCATATTCAACATATCTATCAAAAAGGATGAAAATGCAAAATGACTGCAAAACCCCCCAGAGGACTGTTCTGACTACACAAATAACTACATGTAGAGGGGTAATGTGTGACTAAATTAAACGGATCACCAAAACATCAGTCACATGTCTATCTGAAGCACATTGCCCTTACCTATGTTGGGGAAGAAGGAGTCGTTGGAGCGCTGTCGGATCATGTCCTGCATCTGCCTCTGCTGCTGCTGCTCCTGCCTCTCCTGGTCCAGCAGGTCCTGCAGTAGGAGGGGCTGCTCGTCCAGCAGCAGAGGCCTGTGCTGTGGACCGGCCTGCCCCAGCGAGGAGCCCTGCTGGCCCTGGGGGTTCAGGCCATGGGCAGTGGGCTGCTGACCAGCTTCCACCATGGCTAGGTTTAGCTCCACCTGCTGGTTGGCTGAGGCCCCAAAGTTGTGGTTGCCCCCTAGGACGTGGTTTGGGTTTCCCATCGAATGCCTGCTCTGAACCAACGCAGAGTTCACCCGATGTCCCATAGCCACGCTGGGATTGAGCCTGTTATTGTCTTGGGCATGTTTCTTAGGTAGCATCAGCATGCCTGTGTTTGGGTGTAGCCCAGTGGCCTGGTTCAGCTGGGCAGCTATGTTCCCTTGATGAGGAGAGGAGTTTGGGCCTAACCCAGTGTCTTCCAGTTTCTCTTTGACCAGAAGGCTGGAGATGACCCGAGCCGAGCCAGTCTGTCCAGGCTGTTCATACAGCCCTGCGCCCTCTTGGTTAGTCATGATTCTGTTGTCATTCATCCGGCCACTGAAGAGCGGCTGGTCCTGGTTTTGCATGTGTCCATCTTTGACCTCCATTTTGATTGTCTCCTCTGTTTTGACTATGTCCAAGGTCTCTTTCAATTTGTTGGCCTCCTGTTTGATTTGGCCGTGCTCTTGAACACTGTCTGATTTCTCTACTGATTGGGACGAGGTGGCTGAGCAGTCTCTGCTGGCGTTCCTCTTCTCTGACAGAGCTTTCTGGAGGTCCGAGGTCTCTCCCTGTTGGTGGTCCTCCATGGGGTCACCCAGATCAAGATCTTCTTCACTGAACATGTCTTTCTTGTCGTCCAGGTTGAGCTCGGGGTCCGTGTAGGCAATGAGGTCAAACTTCCCTGACATGAGGAAATCGTCAAGGTGCAGGTCGTTGGGTCCCAGGTCCAGGTCTTTGCTGTCATCGGGGTCGAGGTTCAGGTTCAGGTCGACCAGGTCTTTGACCTCTACGTCTTCGAGGTCCTTCACTGCAGAGTCATCAGCATCCAGGTTGTCCTCATTTCCGTCTCCACTGGGTATCGGAGTCTCTTCCATTTGACCGGTGCTAGAACCAGGCAAGACTGCGTTGAATGACTCACTAGTGACAGGGTGGCTGAGTAACATATTTAGTGGAGGATGCTGTTGCTGCCCAGTGGTCACCTGCACTTCAGTCTGCTGCTGGTGTAGGTTCTCCATACTAGCCAACATCTGCATGTGGCCAACTGATCCCTGGGAAGGTCTGCCCATCATGGGATCCATCATTCTGGGTCCATGGTTCCCAGCAAAGCCCATCTCATGGCCTCCCATGAAGCACTGGGGGGGTCTCTGGGGTTGGTTGGAGGGGTTCATGATGTTGTGAGGTCCATGCCCAAAGGGCATCCTCATCCTGTTCTCAGGGGCCCTGTGGCGGAGCTCAATGAACGGCTGACCCATGATATTGTGCTGCTGGACGGTAAGGCCCCGTGGGGGGAAGTGCTGGGGGAGCTCCATCTGGGGGTTGCCCCCCACGCCCCCACTGGAAAAGTCCACAGAGAGGGACCTTCTCATCTGGGGTGGAATGTTATCGACCATGGGCCCACCGGGCATCTGAGGAGGCGGCCTGAGGAAATGTTGCTCCTGGCTGAGGGGAAATCCAAAACTGAAAAAGGAAAAAATGAAAAACACATGTCACTGACTGCTGATGATTACTCCCTGCATACAAATAAAGAAGATTACACTGTGAGTAGGAATTCAAAAATGCCACTTCATTCCATAATGGATGTTTAACATAATTTCATTAATTTAATTGTTTCAAGAGGAGCAACACATTCTTTAAGACAATTATAATGGATTGGATTGGATTTATATAGCGCCTTTCTACCAACTGAGGTACTCAAAGCACTTTACATAGTAGGGGGAAACTCACCTCGTTTACCACCAATGTGTGGCATTTATACAAATATACAACTGCATTTAAATGTGGTGAATAATTTTTTTTTAAAAGCATCAAGGGCCAGAGTTTATGTATACCTATGCTGTCAAACTCTACTAACCTCATTCCTTGGGGCCTTAAGCCCATGTCCCTAGGGAAGTGGGGTATGGCAAACTGGCCCTCGTTGGGGAAGGGTCCTCGCTGGTCCCCTAGGAAGGTACCAGGGATCCTTTGACCCCTGGGAACTTGGGGGCCGCCTCCCATGGGTCCTGGGTAAGGGGGTGGTGGTCTGCCAAACATATCGCTATGTGGGGTGGGATCTTCTTGTGACCAGTAACGGGGTGTCGCCGTGCCAGGGTCAGCACCAGCTTCCTGCAGTAGTCCTTTCTCTTGCTGGATGGCAGTCTTCTGTTGCTGCTGCCTCAGGATCAGCTGGCGCAGTCTCTGGCGCTGCCGGGGGGAGGGCAAGCATGGTACACATTAGCAAGTAACAAATAAATCCTGCATCATGGAACTATTCATTCATTTGCATTTTAGGGGTCCTAACAACTATTTTATCTTGCACTAACGTGCACTGTCATATTGGCTTGGGAATGACTAATCACCTGCTCATAACTATACTAACAGAAGGCTTTATGGCAATTCAAGTGTTATCCATGTGACTGTGTCATTGCGTCTCTACTAAATGTAAATACCTGTCTGAGCTTTTCCTCAGTGTCTCCCAGGTGTGGCTGCATGCTATTCTGAGCGTCAACGATGTTGCTGCTCAACTGGGGGATATCATGGGCCGGCCTTTCTGAAGCCTGAGCACAAGGTGTCATTGGACCCTGTTCAACGTGGTCATGAATCGGCGTTTGACCACTGTGATGATTCGACTGCGGCAGAGAGAAACTTTCGTCCAACATTTCTGGGTGCTTAGGTGTCTGAGAGCCTGGGGCACTTGGACGGGCAAACGTGTCCTGCATCCTGCCTGGAGACTGGTGGGAAAAGGGGTCAGCTGGGAGCTGGGACATGGGTGTCGGTCTGGAGCCTAGTCGATTGAAGGCGTCAGAACCAGCTCCTGGTCGGGGCGTCCCTGGAGCTTGGGCATAAGGGTCGGTGAGGAGTGGTCTTGGGGTTCCAGGGGGCTGTGCGTGTAGAATGGCATTGGAGGGCCGAGGGGTACCGGGTTGTTGGGCATAGGGGTTCATGTTACTTTGACTAGCAGGGGATTTGGGAAATCTATCCCCTGGGGCTGGTCTGGGGGTACCTGGCATGGAGGCATAAGGATCCATGGAGTGAGATGGAGAACGTCTGCGATTGGTTGGGTGCTGCTGAGGAAACTGGTCTAGACGAAGGCTAGGTGGCATCTGCAGGTATGAAGGATCCGAGTGAGGCCTTGGGGTGCCGGGAGGTTGGGCATGGCCATCAGAGTAAGGTCTGGGGGTGCCTGGCGGTTGGGCGTAAGGGTCAGGCATCTGCTGGGAATAATCTGGTCTCGGGGTGGATGGTGCTTGTGAGTATGAGTTTCTGTGAGGGTGTCTCATCATTGGCATGGGTTGAGAGAAATGGCCCTCCTGGGGTTGGCACATCATCCTGGGCTCGTTGGGGAACTCTTCCCCCATGGGCGGACAGGGGGTTAGAGGCTCCTGTGGTCCTTGGGGAATGCCATCAGATGGCCCTCGTCTAAGTCCCCCAGGCATAGGGCCACCGTAGGGATCTTGCTGGGGAGGCATGGGGGCTTTGAACACCGGCACGGAGCCCGACTCGTTGCTGCCAGGGATGGGAGTGAGCAAGGGCCTGGAGTAGGGGTCCGAGAGGATCATGCGTTTGTGAGACATGCGCTGGTAGACCTCGGCTCGGTGGCCTCCTATCCTAGCAAAAACCTCTACTCCAGAGGGAGGGCTCATCATGTGCCTGACCTGCTGCTTTTGCTGCTGCACAACAAGTCCTGAAGGGCCCACCCTGGCGGGTCCCATTGGTTTAACAAATGGGTCAGGTGGCCTGGGGGTGTCTGGCATCTTAGCATAGGGGTCAGCATTACCAGACGTGGGCGAGCCAAAGGACTCGTGTGCCGGGGAAGGCCTCCCTCCCCTTTCCTGCTTCTCTGACAGAGAGTTCCGCTGGGGCGTGGTGGATCCACCACTCCCAGGGGGCGGTCTCGGGGTTCCCACCATTTTGGCGTAGGGGTCCCAAGGCGAAGATGGCCGGGAGCCTGAGGAGGAACTCGGGGAGAACATCTGTGGTGACTGGGGCTGGGAGGATGGTCCCTGCTGGGGGTACGAGGTCTCCTGGGTGGGTGTCCTCGAGGACGGAGGTGGGAGCTGTGGTCTGAGGAAAACATCCTGTGACCCAGGGGTGGGCGTGACTGGGAGTTGGGGTCTAGCGAAGCCATCCTTAGACGCTATTGGCTGCAGAGGGGATGAGTTTCCAGACTTTCCACCATTGCTGTGCTGAGGCGTCATGGGGCTCTGGTTACCACTATTAGCTGTTGTATCTCCACATGACTGATTGCTAAACAGTTGTTGTTGTTGTTGCTGTTGCTGCTGCTGCTGCTGAAGTTGTTGCTGCTCATTTTTAACCTGCTCCAGCTTTTGAGTGGCTTCGATCTTCGCCTGCTGCTTGCTCTTTTGTCTCATTTGCTGCCATGGAAACAAAAAAACCAGGGGAGGGGAGGCACTTCAGTGAATGAAGCATTTTTGAAAGCGTTGAATTTGAAATTTTATGATGACATGATGCTAAGAATGCTCTCTTTCCCTCACTCACAACAAAGTTAAAGCTTTTTCAATATGAGTGGGTCTAGCGTGTGTTGTTAAGCCATGCAAGAGGAAAACATGTGAGAGTATATGTAATATGGTGATGAAACAAAGCTTCTGGAGGCTGTTACTGTATTTTTCAAACTTCAGGAGGTTGTTATTGTGTTTTTCAAACTTCTGGAGGCTGTTACTGTGTTTTTCAGGGCCAAGGACAGATTTTACAAGTTAACCAATCTTTTCTCCCTACAACTCCACTTTACATTTTGCTTTTCTTACACCTTGTAAATTTTGCTTTATTGGTTCTCGGCAGATGAATACCAGAACAGTGCCTCGCCTTGGGATTCTTACCAGAGACATTTTTCCACCTCCTGCAGCTATAGTTGCCTGGTTGGAATGTCCAAAAAGGACGTCTTTATTTGTTGATTTTATGGCTTTGCTTTTTGGGACCTTTTCCTGCGACTTCTTAAGCGGTCCCCACATCTGATTTAACTCTCCCTTTTCAATGCAAATTAAGAATTAGTAGACTGTTTGAAAATGCCAAATGTATTGTTTAAAAATGACTCACTCAACCATGCACATATACGTTAAATATAAAAAATAATGTTTCATGCCCCCCCAGGTTATGTTGTGTTCAATCTCACCACCTTGCTCCCACTCACAATTCCCCTGACATGCGGTATTTTGATTGTTATGGTGGTGTATTATGGTGTCATAAAATACATGTACACACAAAAAAAAATGCACACTGGTCTCTCACACCAGGGTTTCTCAAAATGCAAGAATAAAATCCCATTTGGCTGTCTGAACGCCTGCCAAGGAAGCCACTAAACAAATAACTTCCAAATTTTTTAAAAGGCATGCATGCAATTGCCACACAATCTTGCATGCAATTTCGTACCCTCAGACTCAATTTAAACAAAAAAACATTGTAACATTGACATAAAAGAAATGAAGGCCAAACGAATCCGCAACAACTCCTAGATTAGTGGTTGAGAAACCCTGCTTTACAGTGCACTCATGCTTCATACCCCCTCCCCCAATTTCCAGCACACTTTAACCCTAAAGGAACTCTTACCTGTCTGAACTTCCACTCCTGCTCGTGCTCAGTCTTCTTGGGCTTGAGCATATCTTCGAAGAGCAGCTCAGCGTCCATGGGGACACAATTGGGGTCAAAGGGGTCAGTCAACGGCTGCTGCTGCTGGTGAGGATTCTGGTGTCTCTTCAGCGTATCATTGGACATCTGAACTTTGTTAATGCGCAGCGCTGCCCGGTTATCGCGTGCCTTTTGCTGGAAGAAAGGGTCAATTTTGTGATTTTTCAGAGCAGTCAATCACTTCACCCATTGAAGAATGATAAAGCTAATTATTACAGATGGTTATGTAACAATTGTATATACACTACCGTTCAAAAGTTTGGGGTCACTTGTTTTTGAAAGAAACATCAAATTGATCAGAAATACACTGTAGACATTGCTCATGTTGTAAATGACTATTGTAGCTGTACCGTTCAAAAGTTTGGGGTCACTTGTTTTTGAAAGAAACATCAAATTGATCAGAAATACACTGTAGACATTGCTCATGTTGTAAATGACTATTGTAGCTGGAAACGGCTGATCCATTTGATGTTTTTTTTAAATGGACATAAAAAATGTGCTTTTCTTTCAAAAACAAGGACATTTCTAAGTGACCCCAAACCTTTGAACGGTAGTGTACATATAGAAAAAATAATTAATATATATATATATATATATTATTTTTTCTGAATGTCTTGGGGGGCGGGGGGGGGGGGGGGGGTGAATACAAGGTAAAGAAACCATCTACAATCACCCAATCTCATCCACCCAAAAAATGGACATGCAGAGCACTATGGAGAAAATCTAACTGTCCTGATAAACCGTCAAATAACTATCTGTAAAGTTGGAAAACTTACTAGACACAGCATTTAAACAGAAAAAAGATGAGAAAGTACAGAGAGACCTCCCTAATGGCCTCTAGAGTTTACAAGTTAGTTCAAACTTGAACATTTCGTCAGTGATTGGCTGCTTTCCTTTCATTCATCAGTCCAATAAGTATAGGGCCCCATTCAATCAAAATCTCAAATCAGGCTTGTGAAGTAAGTCAATAACAATGTTGTTCTGGTGAAGTAGAAATAATACATTTTTGATTGGGACTAGGGCTGTTTTCGTTGGATGTTTAGAGAGTTTTGGAAAAGATTTGTCATTATTTCTTCAATACTACTTCAATGTATGGATTTTGTCTAGAGGTTTATACAAAAACTTCTATTCAGCAATCAGGAAAACCAACTGCTGATTAAAATAAGTGCAGTGCATCATGGTCCAGCATGGATGTAAACAGACTTACCACATATGGGGCCCTGTCCTGGGAACTGGCTTTCCTCCATAATTTTGCGATTTGTTTCACTCTCATAGCCCAGTCTGAGATAGAAAAAAGATCAGCTAAAATGTTTAGCGCTAGGACACATGCATTATTACCTTTTCCAGTCTCATTTTCAAAATATCCATACAACCTTTTAATGGGTATGACAAATTCCGGGCTCATGCTTTTTAATAATAAAAAAAATAACATGTAGGTAATTCACACTTTTGAATTTTTAAGAACCAGAAATTCTGTGACAACCTGGGAACTCTTCTAGGAGGTTGGGGAAGTTGACGTTGGTGTAAAGGACTGGGGCCACAGTGGCCATCTCGCCCAGAGTCTCCTCCTTCTCCCACTTGAGCGTGCTCCTCTGCGCATTGGACATGGTGTCTGTCTCTCCCTCTGGAGGGGGGCCTGGGACGGGGCCGGGGGTGCTCCATGGAACCCCTACGTCACCCTCCATCTGGCTAAACTTCTTGTCCCTGGAAGGAGCTCTCTGGTTACACATTATATTGACTTATACCATTGCATTGTTGGATACTCGTTTCTGATTGGCTTGAAGGGCATTCTAGAGGCACATTATCATTATATTTGCACTTTGTATGCAGTTCACAATGAGGCAAATGTAGTTTGGGCTTTAATTGATTGAGATATGAACGCTAACAAGTGAGCAGACCTCAGAAATGTCTTTAATTAAAGCTAACTACAATGAATTCGAAACAATGCTGGAAAACAGTCAAGAAGACTCAATAGGTAAGTAAAAAAATAAAACCGCATCCAACTGATTGCCTTCCAGCAGTTGTCTTAAAGATGAAAGCAATGCTATTGTAATATGCCGGTGGGGTACAACAGCTTCCTTCTATGCCAGCTTTTACCTCATATTCTCTGGGAAAGGCATTCTGTGGATGGGCAAGAAGTTGCCCGGACCACAGGGGCCTGTGCCACCGGGCATCATGGGAGTTAGAGGAAAATGGGGGTTGGGCCCTATCATGCCGTTTATCATTGGCATGCGGGGGAACATCCCACTGTTGCCTGCAACAGAGAGCATAGAGAATGTCAGATAAGTAGTTCTATACATACATTGAGAACACCTGCTCTTTCCATGACAGACTGATCATGTGAAAGCTATGATCTCTTATTGATGTCACTTGGTAAATCCACTTCAGTCAGTGTAGATGAAGGGGTGGAGACAGGTTAAAGAAAGATTTCTAAGCCTTGAAAAATTGAGACATAGATTGTGCATGTGTGCCATTAAGAGGGTGAAATGGGCAAGACAAAACATTTAAGTGCCTTTGAACGAGGTATGGTAGTAGGTGCCAGGTGCACCGGTTTGTGTCAAGAACGGCAACGCTGCTGGGTTTTTCACAGTGTATCAAGAACGGTCCACCACCCAAAGGACAGCCAGCCAACTTGACACAACTGTGGGAAACATTGGGGGGGGGGGGGACATCTTTTGCTCTGATATGCACTGTGGGACATCATATAGGTATGTGCCTTTCCAAATCTTGTAGTTGTAGAAACATCTCAAGGATGTTCAATGGAAACACATGTGCCCAATTTGCCCAATTTCGGGTCTGAATACTTATGCAAATAAGTTTGTAATAAATTTGCAAAAAAATCTAAAAAACTGTTTTCACTTAGTCATTATGGGGTATTGTGTGAAATTTGAAAAAATTGTATTAATACATTTTTGGAAGGCACTGTAAATCAATGTGCTCCTCAATGATCAATAAACGCCCATGGTTATTTATTCATAAACATAGATTTTTACAGTCAATAGTAGATTATATTAACATTTTCAGTGACCAAATTCTCCAAGAGGCTTGGGGTGGTGGTGGTAGTACCTGGGTTTGGAAGGGCCATGGCTCTAGGTCCATTGGGCCCGGGGTGGGACGGTTGGGAGTGAGGCATTTGTGGAGGCTGGCTAGTGCTTGGACTTAGGACCGCTGTGAAGAGGTCCTCCACATCCTTCCCCTCCAGCTCTGTGGGGGGGGGGGGGGGCGATGGCAATGAAATAGATTATGTTGATGCACGTACTTTAAACCATCAATAAGTGTTGTTTGAACCTTTCAAACAGTTATTTCAATTATATACAACTGATCATCTCTGACATACAAATTAATGAACAACTCTGAAGAACAATCTAGGTTGGGCCTCAATGGGCCTGAAAAGATTAATATCAAAACTACAAACCTGGGATTTTGTAGAGTTTACTGAGAATTGCACCTGAAAAAGACAAATAAATACTTATTACATTGCTGCAATGATCCATACATACATACATACATACATACATACATACATACATACATACATACATACATACATACATACATACATACACAGTGCTAGTTTGATTGAACCAAGGATACCAGTAAAGAACAAATACTTGGGATCAAACATGAATAAATCATCAAAACAAACAGAGGGGATGTAGTGTAATTGCAGGTCTAAGGAATGCACATCAACCTCAACTACAACCAGCATGGCTTTGGTTGTGTGTCAATGTGTAAGACCAGGCATTGCTTTTGACAGAGTCAGGAAGCCACTAAGCAGTTATAACACGCCGAGAAAAAGTTGGGCAGATAAATCTCTGCCAAGGAAATAGGGTAGGCCTCCCTATTTGTCAACATATAACTTTGTGGGAACGTCAGTTAAACTGAGTAAACATTATTTACTTAGCTTTCCATGATTTTGTAATGTGGCATTTGATTTAACCACCATGTCTTCTATATACACTGCAGTTGTTCCATGTGGTGGATACTGTACAGCGCATACGCAACTCTAGGAATAAATACTTATTTTTCATTCTTGACTTTTAGGGGCAGTTTCGAAGACATAGATTAAGCCCAGTACTGGCTAAAAAGGCACTTTCAATGGAGAATGCTTTAGTCCAGGACTAGGCTTAATCGTCATCTAGGAAACTGACCTTGAATCCAGGACTAGGCTTAATCGTCATCTAGGAAACTGACCTTGAATCCATGTACTGATGTTGGGAAACCAGGTGGGAAACCAGGTGGTGTGCAACTCTCTGGCCAATTATACATCAATACTCCCAAGTTATGCAGTGGTCTAAGGCACTGCATCTCAGTGCTAGAGGCGTCACTACAGACAACCTGGTTTGAATCCAGTCCATCACAACCGGCTGTGATTAGGAGTCCCATAGGGCGGTGCACAATTGGCCCAGCGTCGTCTGGGTTTGGCCTGTGTAGGCCGTCATTGTAAATAAGAATTTGTTCTTAACGGACTGTTTGTTAACAATACCAATGAAAATATCAAAAAAGAAGGTCCAAGTGTCTTAGACAGAAGGGATCAAGATGATTCTATACCAATTTACATAGGCCAGGTCATGAAGGAAGGCTTGCTCATTAAAGTTTTTTACCAAGTGTCTATGACAAATCAGGACAGGTCGTTTCACTGAGCAGCCATTACGAACACAGGCTGTAAAACAGTGGTCACTAAGGTCATTAGAGAAAACATAGCCTTTTCTGGGTGTTTGGAGTCATACCTTGTGGGATTGGTAATTATCTGAGAAACTCATGTCCCAGTTTAGGTCACCTAGCAGGACAAATTCAGACTTAGTGTAAGGGGCCAGGAGAGAGCTTAAGGCAGGTAGGGTACAGGCCGGTGCTGATGGAGGACGATAACAACCAGCAACAGTCAACGAAGAGCTATTTGAAAGTTTAATGCTTAAAACCAGCAAATCAAATTGTTTGGGGACAGACTTGGTGGAGACAACCGAGCACTGAAGGTGATCCTTGGTAAAGATTGCCACTCCCTCGAACCAGAAAGGTTAACATCAGTAATGACCAACACATCTGGATTGGAGCTGTGAACCCACACTTTCAATTGATCCAGTAGACAGTCAGAATTCAACATGGCCGCCTTACCATCTGCAACCATCTTGTCCAGTTCTGGGCTCAGGATGACCCCCAGAGGCTCCTCCTGTAGAGTCCTGGGCCCCCGGCCTGCAGAGCCCTGACAGGGCCCAATGGGATCATCAGGGATGGGGGCCATGGCCAGACCAGCTAGGGGATGGACAAAAGGATGGTGAGGGCAGGGTGGTCACACAGACACATGCGGGCAGATGCGCGCACACACCCACACAGTCCACTTTTATGTTAAAATTCAACACACTATTCCCCCACCCCCTCATCACCACCTCCCCCCAATCTAAAAAAAAAAAACCTGAAAGCTGTCACACCACCAAAGAGTAAATCAGAGTTGACGGGCAATTTATTTTAGAACTGTGTCTGAGTGCTGGGAGAGGAGGGAGGGAAAAAGAGAGAGTAAGAGACAGAGGGGAAGAGAAGAGAGGGGAAGAGAAGAGAGGGGAAGAGAAGAGAGGGGAAGAGAAGAGAGGGGAGAGAGGAAGAGAGGAGAGAGAGGAAGAGAAGAGAGGGGAAGAGAAGAGAGGGGAGAGAGGAAGAGAGGAGAGAGAGGAAGAGAGGAGAGAGAGGAGAAGAGAAGAGAGAGGGGAAGAGAAGAGAGGGGAAGAGAGGAAGATAGGAGAGAGAAAGATAGGAGAGAGAGGAAGAGGAGAGAGAAATCAAGGAGAGAGAAAGCGAGGAGAGAGGAAAGGAAGAGAGGAAGCGAGGAGAGAGAAAGGAGTTGAAGCGAGGAGAGAGAGAGTTGATCCTTAATGTCATGGTAGTAAAATAAGCTCTCCATGTTCCATGCATTTTCTTCCTCGTCTACCCCTAACAACATTTTCCAAGAATAGCAATAAACTAATTTGTGTTGCCTGCTCAAAAGTGTGTCTTAAAAAATAGCCACACTACTTTCATCATCAGTTCCGATCCTGCCCACATTAGAATAAACGAGGGCTTAATCAATGAAAAAAGTTCTGGGAGATTGCAATGATTAATCATCATAACCGCTGCCTTCAACACACGAGAGGGTCTGAGGTCCACACACATTTTCCGGTGGCGCACGTTCGACTAGTTCGCCACGTTGTTGTTTTTTTTGTCGGAAAAAGCTACTTTGCTTGTGACCTTAAATGAATTGGATATCAGGGAAGAGATGCATGGAGACTGCAGATACTGCATATGGGCTGAAAGGAAAGAATAAAGGCTAAAGTAATTTATTTTTGTATAAAACTAGTAATCTGCTTCAGGGCATCCAGCCGTTCTCGTAAGACACACTGTTTGTTCTCAAATAATCTCTTGGACAAATAGAAGGCTGGAAAATGAAAAAGAAATCACTATACAACACTGCCAAACTGGATAGATAAAATACATTGTTTGTGAAATAAAGCGGACTCAAGGCGACAGAGAAAAAAGGGAACCTTGCTGGCTGGATAAATAAGATACTCAGGTAACTGCTCCATGGAACGCCCGAACTGTGAGACTCGTGGAGTCATTCAGTTCAAACTTTGTTACGTTGTATGACTAGAGGAAGCTCACTTTTTAACCCACACGACTTAAACTGGGGTGAAGAGATAGTAAACACTAAAACATAAAACATTTAACAAACTGAATTACATACAAAATACGATGTGTAAAAAAAACCAAAAAAACAATTACATACAAAATAAGACGTGTAAAAAAATATATAATAATTTCAAGATCAGCTCATCGCTTCACCTCTATTCTTTTTATCACTGAGCAGTCAATAGATTGTTCAATAGACATGCAGATTGGTGCGTGGTTAGTAACACTGCAGTATTTAGTCAAAGAGACTGTACGGATGCTACAGCGTGAGAGAGGAGTGGGGTGCGCAGACCACAGATCAAGAGAGAAGGAAGGACATGCAAACGCAGTGAGCGTAGAAAGTGTTAGAGGGGAGGGGACGGGACGGGACGGACAGATGGGGAGGAGGGGGGTGGGGGGGGGGGTGTCCCAAAGCAGCCTAGGAGTGGGAGGGGGAGGGCAGCTCTACTCCTAAGGGGCCAGACGGGCCCGAGGACTTCTCTTACCAAACTGAGAGGGAGGGCTGTCGACCTGGAAAGGGAATAAATCAAGACCTACAGGAACCCAAAACCAGATGATTATAAACTGAGGACGAGAAAAGCAGGTGTAATAAAATGCTAATGCTATTGCTACTTGAAGCGGCCCAATGTGATGCTACACCATCTCATCATATTAGTGACATAATATCAACAAGCATCATGACAAGTCCTAGCACAGACCTGGGTTTGAATAGTATTGGTTCTCTTTCAAATATGCAGGCATCCATACAGGCCTTTCAAGTAAACTGTTCGAAAGCAAACCAAAAATAATGCACACAGACAGAAGGATTGGCTAGAGGAGGCACTGCAAACCAAGAGTATTATTCAATGTGCAATACAATACAAGTGAAGGAAAATGCCAAATCATAAGTAAAGATGCAACAGAGAAATGCCACAGGTGTTTGTGTGTGGCGTTGACTTTGCTAGCGACAGGGAGAGTGCATGTTTGAGTGGGCAGAGGAGACAGGAAGTGGAGGTTGCCATTTTGGAGGAGGGGAGGGGTCTACCTGAGTCATTCCCCGGCTTCACCAGATCATCTGACAGCATTCCCAGGAGATCTGCATCCATGCTCAGGACTTCAGAAAGGTCCACTAAGGGATCCTCGGAATTAGCTGGAGATGTAGATGATATATATATACACCCCATAATGACAAAGTGAAAACAGGTTTTTATACCTTATTTACATAAGTATTCAGACCCTTTGCTATGAGACTTGAAATTGAACTCCGCTGCATCCTGTTTCCATTGATTATCCTTGAGATGTTTCTACAACTTGATTGGAGTCCACCTGTGGTAAATTGGGGCTCCCAAATGGAGCAGTGGTCTAAGGCACTACATCTCAGTGCTACAGACAACCTGGTTCAACCCGGCCGTGATTGGGAGTCAATTGGCCCAGCGTCGTTTGGCCGATGTAGGCCATCATTGTAGGCAAGTCAGTTAAGAATTTGTTTTTAACCGACTTGCCTAGTTCAATAAAAAAAGAGGATTGGTCCCACAGTGCATGTCAGAGCAAAAACCAAGCCAAGAGGTCGAAAGAATTGTCCGTAGAGCTCCGAGATAGGATTGTGTCAAGGCACAGATCTGGGGAAGGGTACCAAAACATTTCTGCAGCATTGAAGGTCCTCAAGAATACAGTGGCCTCCATCATTCCTAATTGGAAAAGTTTGGAACCACCAAGACTCTTCCTATAGCTGGCCGCCCGGCCAAACTGAGCAATCAGGGGAGAAGGGCCTTGGTCAGGGGGGTGACCAAGAACCTGATGGTCACTCTGACAGAGCTCTACAGTTCCTCTGCGGAGATGGGAGAACCTTCCAGAAGGACAACCATCTCTGCAGCACTCCACCAACCAGGCCTTTATGGTAGAGTGGCCAGACGGAAGCCTCTCCAAAAGGCACCTAAAGGGCTCTCAGACCATGAGAAACAAGATTCTCTGGTCTGATGAAACCAAGATTGAACTCTATGGCCTGAATGCCAAACGTCACATCTGGAGGAAACCTGGCACCAGCATGGTGGTGGCAGCATCATGCTGTGGGGATGTTCTTTTTAGCGTTTTAGTGTTTTAGAGCGCTCAGGACCTCAGACAGCAGCAAAGGTTCACCTTCCAACAGGACACCAACCCTAAGCACACAGCAAAGACAATGCATGAGTGGATTCGGGACAAGTTTCAATGTCCTTGAGTGTCCAAGCCAGAGCCCGGACTTGAACACGATCGAACATCTCTGGAGACTTGAAAATAGCTGTGCAGCGACAACCTCCATCCAACCTGACAGAGCTTGAGAGTATCTGCAGAGAAGAATGGAAGAAACTCCCCAAATACAGGTGGGCCAAGTTTGTAACGTCATACCCAAGAAGACTAAAACTGTAATCGCTCCCAAAAATGCTTCAACAAAGTACTGAGTAAAGGGTCTGAATACTTACACTACCGTTCAAAAGTTGAGTCACTTAGAAATGTCCTTGTTTTTGAAAGAAAAGCTTTTTGTCCATTAAATATCAAATTGATCAGAAATACAGTGTAGACATTGTTAATATTGTAAATTACTATTGTAGCTGGAAACGGCAGATTTTTAATGGAATATCTACATAGGCGTACAGAGGCCCATTATCAGCGACCATCACTCCTGTGTTCCAATGGCACGTTGTGTTAGCTAATCCAAGTTTATCATTTTAAAAGGCTAATTGATCATTAGAAAACCCTTTTACAATTATGTTAGCACAGCTGAAAACTGTTGTGCTGATTAAAGAAGCAATAAAACTGGCCTTCTTTATCTTTTTGTTTTAGTGGCCAGTCTGAGATATGGCTTATTCTTTGCAACTCTGCCTAGAAGGCCAGCATCCCAGAGTTTTTCGATTACTATTTAATGAAGCTGCCAGTTGAGGACTTGTGAGGCGTCCGTTTCTCAAAACTAGACACTCTAATGTACTTGTCCTCTTGCTCAGTTGTGCACCGGGGCCTCCCACTCCTCTTTCTATTCTGGTTAGAGCCAGTTTGCACTGTTCTGTGAAGGGAGTAGTACACAGCATTGTACGAGATCTTCAGTTTCTTGGCAATTTCTCGCATGGAATAGCCTACATTTCTCAGAACAAGAATAGACTGATGGATTTCAGAAGAAGAATGTGCTTTGTTTCTGGCCATTTTGAGTCTGTAATCGAACCCACAAATGCTGATGATCCAGATACTAAACTAGTCTAAAGAAGGCCAGTTTTATTGCTTTTTAAATCAGCACAACAGTTTTCAGCTGTGCTAACATAATTGTAAAAGGGTTTTCTAATGATCAATTAGCCTTTTAAAATGATAAACTTGGATTAGCTAACACAACGTGCCATTGGAACACAGGAGTGATGGTCGCTGATAATGGGCCTCTGTACGCCTATGTAGATATTCAATAAAAAAATCAGCCGTTTCCAGCTACAATAGTAATTTACAACATTAACAATGTCTACACTGTATTTCTGATCAATTTGATGTTATTTTAATGAACAAAAAAAATTATCTTTCAAAAAACAAGGAAATTTCTAAGTGACCCCAAACTTTTGAATGGTAGTGTATGTAAATGTGATCAGTTTTTTATATTTAAAATATTTGTACAAAAATATGTTTTTGCTTTGTCATTATGTGGTATTGTGTGTAGATTCAGAAAAAAATGACAATTTAATCAATTTTAGAATAAGGCTGTAATGTGACAAAATGTGGAAAAAGTCAAGGGGTCTGAATACTTTCCGAATGCACTGAATATAGGTGTACAGTATATGGTTTCCTCAATATCTAAGAACTAACACTGTCCAAGGACCATATTCAAACTAAAAGCTGGTGAATGTCTTCAAAACAAGCAAATCTTCCAAGTGATTAGTGCTACACTGCTACAAATGATCAGAGAAGGAATTTAGCAGAGCATACTAGAGCAGGGCTCTGCAACATTTTCAGGCATGAGAGCTACTTTTAAAAAATTTAACATGTCGCAAGCTACTCATTCTTTTTATAGCTTTCAAATAGGTATATTATTTTCTTCTACCCTGCAACTCTTCCCCGGGTCCTTGGTGTACAAGATATGTTTTCTGTCAATATAATGGTTAATAAACAGTATTTGGCATGACAGGCCCCATAACATTTTATTTTGTATTTTCCCAAATTCTGAATTTGCAAAACAATGGCCACCCAATTGATACAAATAATCATGATATAGCCTTGTTCTGTCAGGTAAGCCTACTTTTCAGTTTACATTTCATTGAGAAGGTTTATGGAGAATTTTTTTCTGTCTACCCACAAAATGGTGGTTATCATTAGCATCGCTACCAGGCTATTGTATATACGGACGGATAGACTAACGCACGCACTAAACAGACAGACCGGCAATAATTGCTGGAAATTAATTGACAGAGATTGTATTATGTTTGACTTTTTAAGCCAATAATGGCTAAACAATGATGGGATAATGTCAATGTGGCTTTGATTGTAAAGCAGTCGGGAGCTTTATGTTTATGAACGCATTACAAAAACGCATGTACTTTCTTTCAGAATAGATTGGCGAGCTACTCATAGGTGGGCTGTGTGCTACTGGTAGCTCGCAATTTACCTGTTGGAGACCCCTGTACTAGAGATTAACAACTCTGGCTGTCTCGATTTGAAAGTGAATATGTCTGTAGAAAGCTAAACGCTCTGCTGATCTAGCTCTTCTGTTTTGTTGGTCTCCAGTGTGTTCTCGTCGCTATGCGTGTTCCTAGTAGGCAACTTGCAGCACTTTTCATAGCGTGTTGAAGTAGAGTGTAAATGATTGTGGATGTGGAGAAGAGAACTTAAGATGAGCAGACAGGATGAAGGTTGATGGGGACGGTGGAAGAAACCACAGGAACTTACAACCTTTGACAACACAACGCTTCGGAAAAAAACATAAGGGAAATAACTACTGTTCATCTAGAGGAGGAGGAGGAGGTGTGTGTGTGTGTGTGTGTGTGTGTGTGTGTGTGTAAGACCGAGAAAGTGACAGCTCGAGAAAGTGTTAATCTAAAATAAGGAGAAAGAGAGATGTGAACATACCGAGTCCTCCTGCTTTGCTGGAGATGGGTGTGGTCGAGGTAGCACTGAGCAGCGGGTCTGAGGAGGGGTCCAGGAAGCTGGCGTTGGCGCTGGGGGGTTTGGTCTCTGCATGGGCTCCAGAGTTCTCCTCACAGAGCCCCGTGGTCACCAGGCCCGTCTGCCTGCTTTGCTTGCTCTTGTCCAGCAGCTCCTTCCCAAAGAAAGCCTCCTGTTAACATACCACACAGTCAATGAGGTAGTGACCATGAGATACAGAAAACAGAGAACACATTCAGTAACACAACACACATCTTTCACACACAAAAAACATGACAGGAAGCAAGTGTGTCTCTTGGGCTACGTTTACAAAGGCAGCCTAATTCTTATCTTTTGCCATTAATTGGTCTTTTGCCAATAATTGGCGCAAAAGATGAGAATTGGGATGCCTGTGTAAACGCAGCCCTGGTGTCAGTAGGTGTGATCCAGTTATGAATTCTAGATTTGAATTGAAATGAATAAGGATTCAGTTCATAGTAATTAAATTCAAATACAGTATTTGAAATGACAATGCATGCTGAACGTTAATTAAAGCTACTAATAAACCAAAGTCTTATCGGGCTACGCTACTGCTAACCCAATAATTAATTGAATGGGTCTCCAGGCCCAGACTCCAGAGTTGCAGCACTCTATAGGCCCAGTGTTATCCAGACTCCAGTGTTATCCAGACACATACAGAAATAGAGTGAAGCGTGTATATCTAGATTCCTACTGTACAGTGACAGCGATCGCCTGGGATCTAATGTGACAGCGACAAGGCTAGAGCTACATGCCCAGTTACATACCAACACCATATAAAGATGCAACCATATAAAGTCAACTCATAGGTCCAACAAAAAGAGAAAGTTGACTCAAATCACTGATATAGCAAACAGACGCTAATCAAAAACTGTCCTTTTGTAAACCCTAGTGACTGTAGGAATCAATTTGTCTTGGATAGGATGCGATTCCTATATGAGAATTGCCCTAAACCTGTACTGTAAACAAATAGAACTCAAAAAGACAAAGATAAAGACAGTAACCTGTACAAATAAACAGAGGGCACACACAACCTAACAGAAATCCTGAACTCAGTGGCGACACGTTGTTGTACCGCTGTCTGGGCCGCAACGTGTTTAAGACGCTAGCGCTTCCAACATGTCTAACGGCTCCAAAACTATCGATGTGACTGCTCCCTGCTGTGGTAAAACATTAAAAAGGCAAATGTGCTGGGTATTTAAATAATTTATTTAAGTCGTTCCTCTGGTGAGGACCTTTAAATAAAAATGTTAAGCATGGCGTACAAGAAAGCACAAAGTGACAGCTGGTGCACTTAACGCATGGCTGCTCCTCCGAACGCTGAGCATGCTGGGTCTTTTAAAGGTGCGGGTAGGCACAGATAGGGCAACGTCTCTCCGAGATGCCATTTAAACACCTAATTTTGTTTTATATCATGAAGGTAATACATCTGTGAAGAGGGCAACATGTGACTTATGAAGTGCTGGTTGAACTGGGTGATGAAATAAAGTTGTTACTGGTAAATGCTTGGCAGATGTCTTATAGAATATGCACTATTCTAATGTGGTACAAGATGATGATTAGGGACAATTAGGCTAAGACGTATTGGCTAAAATGGTTCATACAGATGTGGGATCTTAATTTGACCAGTATTGTTGCAGCAAAATAATCCGGCAGCAAAAATTTTGACTTTTAGTCCATGTTGCTTGATCGGTAGTTAGGCTATTAGCTGGCCAGAATTAGGCTACATGAAAAGTGCAATACTGTTAATATAACTAACTGTGTGTTAGTGCAGGTTTCAGTTAATTTATGTAAATCATGAAGCTCATCTGCATTTCCTGCGGTGCAGGAAACTTCTCAGCAACAGACGTGTGATCAAATTCATATCCTACATCTGTCCAAAAATCATGTAGACACACAAGCACCTCTGTGCTTGATTAGGTGATTTCATGTATATTGTACCGGTGACCTTTTCCTATAAATCGCTCAATAAGACAGTGTATGATAACAAAATAAAGATGAACATTTTAGACCAATACTGATATCATTAGTGCACATGTGACTCAAAGTCACCTGCAGGTACGAAGGGAACTCCTCTTCCAGTTTGGTTCTCTTTTTGCGGTATCTTTTCTTGACCTTCTCCAGACATTCAGGCACCGGTGGGGTCTCCCCCACTGGAGTACTTTCCGTCTTGTTCCACGCTGCAACACACAAACAGGTGGTCACAACCTCAATGTAACATTCAGGAACCCCCTTATTACTGGGTTAAGTGTTTGATTTGATGGAATCTGCCTGTAGTGCCAGATGGGTGGGATTTGCACTTTTGAAACTATTCTATTTGCTTACCTTCCTCTTTACACATTGGGTTCTCAGGTAACAACCCTGTTGAGTATTTCCTAGATTGGGATCGTTTGGCTTTACCTTGTCCCGTCCTGCTTCTCTGGCGGACCATAAACCCTCCAATACCTAGCCGGGAGACAAGTGGGAGGGAGGATATATAAGACAGTGATTTATGTCAGACATGAGAGGAGGGTCTTTCAGTCCAATCCATGGCATTAATCTTAATTACTCAGTGACCTATGAGCACAGAGCCATGGGGAGATGAGAGTGAGCGAGTGAGTGAGTGAGTGAGTGAGTGAGAGAGAGCGAGCGAGCGAACGAGAGACTCATTGTGTTTTGAGCAGAGTGAAAGAGAGCACGAGTGAGATAAAACCGTCTGCTAAACGGCATAATATTAGATTATATATTAAAGTGTGTGACAGTGTGAGAGAGCAAACGTAAGAGAGTGAGTGTGTAAGAGTGTTTGGGGACTAGACCTGAGAGAGTGTGAGAGACAGATAGAAAGATGGAGAAAGAAGGGAGCATTTCTGATGAGCCTATTTCTGGATAGCTTTGTTATTGACAGAGAAGCCCCTTTGGTCTGGAAGCAGACAGACGGATAGACCGACAGACAGACTTCCTTAAGCTGCCTCAGAGCAAGAGGGGAGACTTTAGAGGATTTATGTGTAGGGAGAAGAGAGGAAACGTTTGAATTCAGAGTTGCCAGGATACCGCCCCCTTATGAAAGGTCCTACTCAGAGCATTCTGTGCTAAATAAGAACACCAATATATGAAATTCTATTACCACCAGTAAGGCATCATACACTAGGTTTAAAATAGCCAAATTGCAAACATACAGCATCATGTAGTCTAGCAGTTAAGAGCGATGGGACAGTAACCAAAAGGTCGCTGATTCAAACCCCTGAGATGATTGTCTATGTGCCCTTGAGCAAGGCACTTAACCCTAATTGCTCCTGTAAGTCGCTCTGGATAAGTGTCTGCTAAATGACTAAAATGTACATCTAATCTTACAATGAAGTCTTGCAACAACTATACAGCAGACAATCTAAGCTCAAAATACAAACATTATTTAAGACAATAATCATAATATGAAAGAGCTTCACCGTCAAATAATAACACCACAGTATACCTCATAATAGCAGCTTTGTAATCAATGTTAAATGACGCAGTAAAGATTATATGATATTTGTGAGAATGTCTGCAGCCACTTGCCTTTGTTCACAAGAGCAGGGTGGAAATAAAATGTCTCCACTGTGACAGTTCATTACAAGTGACCTGGCAAACAGGAGAGAGACACCCCATCTCCACCTCTCCCCACCCCATCAATCTCTCCTTCTCTCCTGCCCTGTCAAACCCAGCTACGTGACATGGGTGAGAGCTTGTGGCTCTCTCTGGCATAGACATTCACATACATTCATACACACTACACAGCCTGCATTTTAACAGACAGCCCAATTCTAATATTTACTCCACAAATTGGTCTTTTGACCAATTAGATCAGTTCTGAAAAAGATCTGCTGTGAGAAGATCTGATGTGATTGCTCAAAAGACCAATTAGTGGAAAAAATATCAGAATTGGGCTGCCTGTCTAGACACTTCTCACACACTGGGGAATGTGCACTGCACACACATACAGTACACATACCACACATGCAGAGGCAAACAAATGTGTGCTGGCCTTCTAGGCAGAGTTGCAAAGAAAAAGCCATATTTTATTTTTATTGACCAGTCTTAGATATGGCTTTTTCTTTGCAACTCTGCCCGGAGTCGCCTCTTCACTGTTGACGTTGAGACTGGTGTTTTGCGGGTACTATTTAATGAAGCTGCCAGTTGAGGACTTGTGAGGCGTCTGAAAAGTTATTGTTTTAACAATGTTTTGAGGCCTTGGAGTGTATGTTTACATTTACCATGTTCACAAAAATTGGAGTAAAACAATCTTACATTTTGGATTCTGATGGGGTGTGTCAGTTGAACTAAGCTCATGAGGCATTTATATGTTACATTCTCAAAGAATCAATGGGTATACATCACATTTTTAAGTCCATGTACTAACTCCATACTGCCCCTTTAAAATGTAACTGACAGTGTTTTAACTACTTTGCCGATAAGAAACAGACAATCCTAATATCAGTAAAGAAAGAAAGAAAGAAAGAAAGAAAGAAAGAAAGAAAGAAAGAAAGAAGAAAGAAAGAAAGAAAGAAAGAAAGAAAGAAAGAAAGAAAGAAAGAAAGAAAGAAAGAAAAGAGAAAGAAAGAAAGAAAGAAAGAAAGAAAGAAAGAAAGAAAGAAAGAAAGAAAGAAAGAAAGAAAGAAAGAAAGAAAGAAAGAAGAAAGAAAGAAAGAAAGAAAGAAAGAAAGAAAGAAAGAAAGAAAGAAAGAAAGAAAGAAAGAAAGAAAGAAAGAAAGAAAGAAAGAAAGAAAGAAAGAAAGAAGAAAAGAAAGAAAGAAAGAAAGAAAGAAAGAAAGAAAGAAAGAAAGAAAGAAAGAAAGAAAGAAAGAAAGAAAGAAAGAAAGAAAGAAAGAAAGAAAGAAAGAAAGAAAGAAAGAAAGAAAGAAAGAAAGAAAGAAAGAAAGAAAGAAAGAAAGAAAGAAAGAAAGAAAGAAGAAAGAAAGAAAGAAAGAAAGAAAGAAAGAAAGAAAGAACCTACCTACCAATCTACCAACCAATCAATACATTTATTGGTTGTCCAAAAAAAATGCTAATCAGGTTGAAAATAACAGCTGGCCTGGTACATTGTTTGCTCCATTCGGAGCAATGACTCAATATATTTGGACAAAAACAGACAAATGTTACTAAGGCTATGCTAGCGTATATATTTATGTAGAAAGCAAAAAACACAGAGCCTAACATTAGCTAGATAGCTAACTAGTTGCTAGGAGGACGTCAAGTCAATGAAGGAGTAGGTGAGTAACTGACTTATTCCCCTCATATAATATTTGTGTGGCTACACAGCTAGAGACGCATGTGTCATTTGGTTAGCTAGCAAGACATGTGAAATGCTTTGCTAGCTAGCGAGCTACTGTAGCTATGCTGATCGACTGTGATCCAGTTAGCATAGCTCGAGTTCGTAATTCACTCTAGCTAGCTATCTAATCCGATTTCAGAGCACTTGTCTGAGTGTGCCAGAGCACAGAATAATTGTTGAATTTACGAACGCGCAAGACCCACTGAATATAACTGGTGTCAGTAAACGTAGGCAAAAAAAGTCATAGATAGCCAACGTCTTTAGCCAGTAAGTTTGGGTGCTTGGATGGCACAAAGCATGCATGCATTGGCAGGCAAACTACAGATGGACGAGCAGGCTGTTCCCCATTGTTTAATTAATGGCTAGCATTAGTTGATAATCTTGTTGTTGTTGATGTGAATATAGGGAAAGATTTGCCTACCTTTTCATGGTTGTTTGATCAATAGGACTGTAAAGTTACCAAATGTAAGAGGACTACCGTAGTATTTAGCTGCATATTTGCAGAAATCCAATCAACTGTATTTTGTGGCTTTTTCTGAATTCGTTCTAATGATCTAACGTTGCGCTGTTGCAACTGCCTGTAAATACACAGTCCAGTTCAAAGTGAATGATGGCATATGGCTTGTTTGCATATAGCCCTACTGTTCCTTTGATTGGCTATGGCGCACCAGTCTGCGTAGACTCCGGTCCTGGACGAGACGGATGTTTTTATGAGGTTTTATTTTTTGAGGTTCTGTTTTTTTTTTATGTCTACTAATTGTCCGCTTTACCACTCTATATTGCTATCGAATTTTCACAAATGCCTTACTATACGTAATTCCCAAACATTCTAAGAATTTATGAAAACGTGAAAATGACCATATCTAAGTGCTCACTTGTCGGTAGAACCCCCACTTGGTTTGTATAAAGCTGAGGGATGGCTGTAAATATCACACAGTGAGCCTTTAGAAAGCAGTGCACTGTGGGATGCTTCTTAAAGGTCCGGAGAATGTGCAGCCGTGCTATTTCACAGTCAATTAACCGCTCGGATAAGTCTGCTCCTTCCATCCTTCACTCTCCCGTCATCCCTCTATCTCCCTCCCTCCTCCTCTCTTCATCCAGCTGCCATCCACCACTCTCCTTCCCTCTCTCCCCTCCTGCCCATTCATCCCTATCAACATCCTCTCTCCATCTCGTATAAGTCTGCTCCCTCCATCCCTCTTCCTCCAGCTGCCATCCACCACTCTCCTTCCGCCTCTCTCCCCTCCTGTCCATTCACCCCTACCAACATCCTCTCTCCAGCTCCCATAAGTCTACTCCCTCCATTTCTCTCTCCATCCCAGTTTCTTCCTACCGCCGTCATTCACCACTCTCCTTCCCTCTCTCTCTTCCCCTGTCCATTCATCCAAATCAACATCCCATCTCCCATCTTCTCTTTTCTCCTAATGGGGCTTCACATAAGATGTTCCTAAGAGCTGCTGTAAGATCAGCTTCATCTTCCCTGATCTGAACCTCAATCCATAGGAGTTCATAGACAAAACTGATCCAGGGTATGTGCTGACCTATGGAAGGGGACACTTCCATGCGCATTGGTGTCCCTTACACTTTAATGATGCCTTATATGTACTGTTTTTCAGACAGCTTTTGCTATGCTGTCTCAGAGCTAAAAGACACATTTCAGACATGGTAAATTTTGAATGTTAAACTTACCGGGACGGTAAGGTTTCCTCTTCCTTTTCTTGTTGGCGTCGTCGTCGACAGGCTCCCGTTCCGGACTGGAGTCCGACTTGATGTCACGGTCCATCAGGAGGTTCCCTTCTGGAATGGAACACAACCATAACCATGTCACTAAAACCAGAACCACAGACCAGGGTCTTGTTCATTAGGACATGCAACGGAAAACACTTTTTGCAATGGTAAACTAAAATAATATCATCCCTCTCCATTTCTCCTATTTGGTTCTTAATGAACATGACCCAGCCCTGCACATACTAGTGACCGACAAAACTTTCAATCCATCTTTGACGGAAGGTCTGCCATCTTGTTGGGCCTGGTGTCAGAGCAAGACCTCTGGATGAGGGGCCACTTAGTGTAGGAATTCGAAATGAACCACCTTAGAGAACCATTTTAACACTTCAGTATTTCTCAGAATATAAATGCAAATGAGTAGCATCTCCAGGATTTGTTTAATGATTGATGTGTATATCCATTAAATATGGGACATGCACAAATGTACATACTGTATATATGCGTGATTAGTCTGAGGCTGACTTTCGTTCATATTTCTCATTTTTCTTTATGCCGTGAGGTTCATGTACTGCCCTTATAGTGGTTGGCTATAACGCCTACAGACATAACAAAATAGTCCATAGTACCTGATCACAACCCTAGTTCACTGTAAATGCTGAGATATTAGATTAACCTTGTTCTGAAATACAAGTACACATTTTTATGTGACGTGTAAAGCAGCCACTGAAAAGCTCCCTCTCAGCAAGGCTTGAAAATTCACCCGCTGCATGTGCTAAATATAGAGGACCAAATATAGAGTGAGAAGGAAAGGGTTAATTTCTCATCATTAGCCCTTGCTTGCACTCAGAGCCAGGTTCTGATGGATCGGCTGTGGATTAATTCAGTTAGCCCCGGCCAGCTCACCAAAATGCCAATTCAGGTATCATTTGCTGACTGCTGTTTTCAAAAAGCCTTTCTTCTCTCTCCAAGTCATATTCATTATATGCCTGCCCTCCTTCCACTCCTTTCCTTTTCCATTTCCCCCTTCTTTCCATCTCTTTCCTCCTCTGTTTCCCCCCTCTTTCCGCCTCAGTTTCCCCCCTCTTTCCGCCTCAGTTTCCCCCCTCTTTCCGCCTCAGTTTCCCCCCTCTTTCCTCCTCCGTTTCAAACTCTTTCCGCCTCAGTTTCGCCCCTCTTTCCTCCTGTTTCCCCCCTCTTTCCATCTCTTTCCTCCTCCATTTCCCCCCCTCTTTCCATCTCTTTCCTCCTCCGTTTCCCCCCCCTCTTTCCTCCTCCGTTTCCCCCCCCTCTTTCCTCCTCCGTTTCCCCCCCTCTTTCCTCCTCCGTTTCCCCCCCCTCTTTCCTCCTCCGTTTCCCCCCCCTCTTTCCTCATCCGTTTCCCCCCCCTCTTTCCTCATCCGTTTCCCCCCCCTCTTTCCTCATCCGTTTCCCCCCCTCTTTCCTCATCCGTTTCCCCCCCCTCTTTCCTCATCCGTTTCCCCCCCTCTTTCCTCATCCGTTTCCCCCCCTCTTTCCTCATCCGTTTCCCCCCCTCTTTCCTCCTCCGTTTCCCCCCTCTTTCCTCCTCCGTTTCCCCCCTCTTTCCTCCTCCGTTTCCCCCCTCTTTCCTCCTCCGTTTCCCCCCTCTTTCCTTCTCCTTTTTGTCTTTACGTGATGAAGGGAACGTTTCTTTCTGGCAAACATCCACCTTTCCTTTAAAACCGTTCTGATTAAAAGGAAGCAAGGGAAGGATGAATGCAGACAAAGGAAATCTAACTGAAAAGTCCTTAAATTGCCCAGATATTCCAGTCCTGGCCAATGTGGAAGAGAAAACCGTAGCTTTTCATCCCAGTTCAAACATATCAATCTACAAGAAAAAAGAACAATGTACAATACCATTCAAAAGTTTGGGGTCACATAGAAATGTCCTTGTTTTTGAAAGAAAAGCACATTTTTTGTCCATTAAAATAACATCAAATTGATCAGAAATAGTGTAGACATTGTTAATGTTTTAAATTACTATTGTAGATGGAAACGGCAGATTTTTTCCAATGGCACGTTGTGTTAGCTAATCCTAGTTTATCATTTTAAAAGGCTAATTGATCATTAAAAAACCCTTTTGCAATTATGTTAGCACAGCTGAAAACTGTTCTGATTAAAGGAGCAATACAACTGGCCTTCTTTAGACTAGTTGAGTATCTGGAGCATCAGCATTTGTGGGTTTGATTACAGGCTCAAAATGGCCAGAAACAATTAACTTTCTTTCTTCTTGTTCTGAGAAATGGCTATTCCATGCGAGAAATTGCCAAGAAACTGAAGATCTCGAACAACGCTGTGTACTAATCCCTTCACAGAACTGCGCAAACTGACTCTAACCAGAATAGAAAGAGGAGAGGGAGGCCCCGGTGCACAACTGAGCAAGAGGACAAGTACATTACAGTGTCTAGTTTGAGAAACAGACGCCACACAAGTCCTCAACTGGCAGCTTCATTAAATACCCGTAAAACACCAGTCTCAACGTCAACAGTGAAGAGGCGACTCCGGGATGCTGCTCTTCTAGGCAGAGTTGCAAAGAAAAAGCCATATCTCAGACTGGCCAATAAAAAGAAAAGATTAAGGGCAAAATAACACAGACACTGGACAGAAGAAGATATGGCTTTTTCTTTGCATGTTTTATAGCCGACGATGGAGCCCCCGGACCCCTCTAGGTGGGATACCACCAGTCAAACCATAGTGAACACGTAGAAGTCTTTACCTCGGCTGTCGTCCATGTACCCGTACCCGTCCCGGGACAGTTCTGAGTAGTGGGGGTACGGTGGGGTCTGGAGCACAGCTACGCTGTTCTGGTTGATGATCTTCAGCTTAAGATTGGGTTTGGGCCGCCTGTTCTGCCCTCGGCGGGTCAAGGAGGGTACTGCCAGGCTCTGCAACTGGCACATGCCAGACTCGGTCAGACACACCCCATCCTGGGTGTATGTCTTCTGGATGTCTGGAGGTATGGAGGAGGGGTTCATTAAACAATCAAGAGTGTTTACAAGCAGCAAATGTGGCTCTCGATTACTACCCCGTGTTATGAACTCAAGTTTGTTTCTTTGTTTTGTTGTACAAGACAGATACAAAGTGCAATACGCATGAGTGATTCACTTTTTCCTGCTGCCTCCCACGTACATGTCTAAAACCATAATGTGCTAACCATCTTGTTTATAAATACTGAAATACTTGTGTCCTCATACCGTGGATATTAATCCACCACGTTAGCGAGTCCAACACTTAAAGAAAGTAATGATCCATGATTCACACCACTTTATTAATGGCACTGTGATTTATCAGGGTAGAGCTGGATTACCTGGTTCTTTCGTTTTAGTCACAATCTGGGCCACCATCGGGGCCTCGCAGCCGTCAGGTAGGAGGGCCTCCACTTTGCCTGAATGACAATTATGCAAAATGTCGTTATGAAAAGGATTTGGAGGATTTTGATTTCAGTGGTTTGAAGTCATATACAGTAGTAATATGTACATGAAACAAATAAATGCATCAAACTGAAACCACTGGATTCTACCGCTGCCACCCAATGTAAAGAATACTTGCATTTTTTTTATTTTACTCAATTATCATTTAATTGAGTCTTATTTAAATAATTCAATCTCTACCTCACTCCCTTTTTCCATCTCTCCCTCTCTATTTTCTCAGAGGTAAAATCTTTACCCAATTTCAAGAATAATCCCATAGAATGAGGGGGTGAACAGGCTGCAGCTTGATTTTTAATTCTAGCCATCTGCTGTTGTAATGAACAGCCCACATTTGGCTGAGGCTGGTCCCATTAACAAAAATAGAGGATGCCTTTGGGCTAATTAAGTGAAGCTGGTTGTGTTCATTGAAATGAGCTTGGGACACTGTACACTACAGTACATTTAAGACCTTAAACATAGGATATACAACTAAGCTGTGTTCGAATACCCATACTAACATACTGTATACTACAGTTGTGGCCAAAAGTTTTGAGAATGACAAGTATTGGTCTCCACAAAGTTTGCTGCCTCAGTGTTGATGATGGCAATTTGCATATACTCCAGAATGTCATGAAGAGTGATCAGATGGCTGGAGATCACTCTGTCACGCTGACTGAGTCAGAATAACAGACTGGAAGCTTTAAAAGGAGGGTGGTGCTTGAAATCATTGTTTTTCCTTTGTCAACCATGGTTACCTGCAAGGAAACACGCGCCTTCATCATTGCTTTGCACAAAAATGGCTTCACAGGCAAGGATATTGCTGCTAGTAAGATTGCACCTAAATCAACCATTTATCGGATCATCAAGAACTTCAAGGAGAGAGGTTAATTTGTTGTGAAGAAGGCGTCAGGGCACCCAAGAAAGTCGAGCAAGTGCCAGGACCGTCTACTAAAGTTGATTCAGCTGCGGGATCGGGGCACCACCAGTGCAGAGCTTGCTCAGGAATGGCAGCAGGCAGGTGTGAGTGTATCTGCACGCACAGTGAGGCAAAGACTTTTGGAGGATGGCCTGGTGTCAAGAAGGAAAGCAAAGAAGCCACTTCTCTCCAGGAAAAACGTCAGGGACAGACTGATATTCTGCAAAAGGTACAGGGATTGGACTGCTGAGTCATTTTCTCTGATGAATCCCCTTTCCGATTGTTTGGGCCATCCGGAAAACACCTTGTCCGGAGAAGACAAGGTGAGCGCTACCATCAGTCCTGTGTCATGCCAACAGTAAAGCATCCTCAGACCATTCATGTGTGGGGTTGCTTCTCAGCCAAGGGATTGGGCTCACTCACAATTTTGCCTAAGAAAACAGCCATGAATAAAGAATGGTACCAACACATCCTCCGAGAGCAACTTCTCCCAACCATCCAAGAACAGTTTGGTGACGACCAATGCCTTTTCCAGCACCTTGCCATAAGGCAAAAGTGATAACTAAGTGGCTCGGGGAACAAAACATCGACATTTTGGATCATTGATTATGCAAGAATGGCCTGCCATCAGTCAGGATGTGGCCCAGAAGTTCATTGACAGCATGCCAGGGCAGATTGCAGAAGTCTTGAAAAAGAAGGGTCAACACTGCAAATATTGACTCTTTGCATAAACTGAATGTCATTGTCAATGAAAGCCTTTAACACTTATGGAATACTTGTAAATATACTTCAGTGTACCATAGTAACTACTGACATAAAAATCTAAGAACACTGAAGCAGCAAACTTTGTGGAGACCAATACTTGTGTCATTCTCAAAACTTTTGGCCACGACTGTACATAATTAATGAGTATATATTATTAGTTCATTTGAGTATACTGTAAACGTACGGTATACTTTCAGTTAAGTGTACTAGCGCTTACTCTGTCTACCGGAAGTTGATGCTGTTGCTATGCAACTTCTTGCTAGCTTGTTAGCATTCGTTAAGAATGTCCATTGAGAACGCACAACGACTACACCACTTAGCTAAACTAAGAATGACGTGAATAATCTAGTCAATAAACTTTGGATAATTAGTTAGATAGCATATAGTTAATATACTGGCAAGTTCGATGTATTAGTGGCCAACTAACTTTAGGTAGCTAGCTAACATACCGGTACATACAGTACAAGCAACTGCTGTACTTATGAAATTTCCCCCCCGGGGGAGCAATAAAGTACCTATCTATCTATCTATGATATGCTATGCGGTTCGTAAGTCTAGCACAGCTAACAAATTGTCAGCCAACATAACGTGCAACGCAACTTATTTGAAAAGTAATCACTTTTTCACAATTAGTTAAAGCAATTAATTTGTATCCGCTCTCATCGGACTTCGGCTGAATATTTTCTGCCATTTTCTTCAAATCTGAAGATTTTGTGAAGCCATCTGTATTTTCTGAAGAATTGCATTATGGGTCCTAAAAACACAGAAATAGTGTCCACTGCTTGTATACTTTGTATTTTTTGCGAATGTAGTACAACATCTGGGAACTTTGGCATTCTAACTCCATACTATGACCAATAAGTATACTACATACTCAATTTACTTAACAAATAGTACAGTTAGTATGAGTATCTAGTCACTACAACTAGTCGTGATGCATTTACAGCAACGTTCCACCAAATCGGCTCCCCTAAATTTGATTAAGACTAGTGCACACTTTACATAGCTATCACCATACACCTATTGTAAATTATTGGCCTTATAATCATACACACAGCTTTCACTGTGTGTGGGCTAGGTCTGGAGTCTTACCCTGTGAAGGCAGAGCGTGCATTCGACACATGGTGCAGTCAAAGCCATCATCCGCTGCATTCTCCACCTCCTCATCGGTGTCCAGGCCCTGGCAGCAGGCGTGGATCCACCTGAGATGGGAAGAAGAAGACGATCAGATACCTTATGGTCGGATGCTGAGCAGTTGCCATACCAGGCGGTGATGTAACCGGTCAGGATGCTCTAGATGGTGCAGCTGTATAACTGTTTGAGGATCTAGGGACCCATGCCAAATCTTTTCAGTCTCCTAAGGGGGAAAATGTGTTGTCGTGCCCTCTTCACGACTGTCTTGGTGTCTACAGTGTTGCCAGGTCCTATTGCCACCCAATCATTCTCGGGTGGCACCTGGCCTGGCAGAGGGAGAGAGAGCGCTGCCCACCTGTCACACTGGCGGCATTGCAAGATGATCTCGTCCTCGCGGTAGCTGCGCGTGCACATCGGGCATGATGCCATGCTGGCACAGGGGCCGCACTGGGTGTAGTTGTTCTGCCAGTCACACCTCAGGCCGGGGGAGGTGGCACCGCACTGGGTACAGGAGACACACCTATGGCAGGTGGGAGAGAGGGTGGCGTGAGGGGGCGAGGTTAAGCAGTGGTGAAATGCACACATTCAATCACAGTTACTCCAGCATATCTAGCACACATCCCAACACAGACGTGATAATGCACTTGTATCTCACACACACACACACACACACACACAGTGCCTTTAGAAAGTATTCACACCCCTCGACTTATTCCACATTTTGTTGTTACAGCTTGAATTCAAAATGTATTGAATAGATGTTTTTCCTCACCCATCATGTTTTTAGAAATGTTTACACCCAAGTCAATACTTTGGCTTTGTATCAGCTATGCACATTTGGATTTCGGGATTTTGTCCCATTCGTCCTTGCAGATGTTCTCATGCTCTGTTAAGTTAGATGGGGAGTGGCGGTGAACAGCAATCTTCAAGTCTTTCCACAGATTTTCAAATAGGACTTTTGCATTCTTGTTCTGAAGCCATTCCAGTATTGCTTTGGCTGTATGTTTGGGGTCATTGTCCTGTTGGAACGTAAATCTTTGCCCCAGTCTAAGGTTGTTTGCACTCTGAAGCAGGTTCTCATTAAAAATGTGCCTGTATTTGGCTCCATTCATTGTTCCCTCTATCCTCACCAGTCTTCCAGTCCCTGCCGCTGAAAAGCATCCCAATATCCTGATGCTGCCAACACCACGCTTCTCGGTAGGAATGGTGTTAGACGCTGTTTCTGGTTTTCTCCAGAAATAGCGCTTTGCATTCAGGCCAACAAGATACATTTTTGTCTCAGACAATCATATTTTTCCTTATTCCTTATCCAGGCATGCAGTCATGTGCTAATTTCTCAAGAGTTGCTTCCATCTGGCAACTCTCCAATAAAACCCAGATTGGTGAAGTTCTATAGACTAACACAGCCAAGGAACTCTGTAGGGTTGGGTTCTTGGTCACGTCTCCCTGACAAAGGTCCTTCTTGCTCAGTAGCTCAGTTTGGTTGGACGGCCAGCTCTAGGCAGGGTCTGGGTAGTTCCATCTTTTTTAATTTCAACACTTTAGAAATTCATGTATACCCTTCCCCAGATATACACTACCGTTCAAAAGTTTGGGGTCACTTAGAAATGTCCTTGTTTTTGAAAGAAATTCATTTTTTTGTCCATTAAAATAACATCAAATTGATCGGAAAAACAGTGTAGACATTGTTAATGTTGTAAATGACTATTGTAGCTGAAAACAGCTGATTTGTTATGGAATATCTACATAGGCGTACAGAGGCCCATTATCAGCAACCATCACTCCTGTGTTCCAATAGCACATTGTGTTAGCTAATCCAAGTTCATCATTTTAAAAGGCTAATTGATCATTAGAAAACCCTTTTGCAATTATGTTAGCACAGCTAAACCATGTCCAAACAAATGCATTTACCGCAGGTGGACTCCAATCAAGTTGTAGCAACATCTCAAGGATGATCAAAAGACGTTGGATGTATCTGACCTCAAGTTGGAGTGTTATAAAGGGATGTGAATCTGTATTTCATTTTCAATAAATGTGCAAACATTTCTAAAAACATGTTTTCACTTTGTCATTATGGAGAATTGTGTGTTTAGATGGGTGAGAAAAAATATATTTAATCCATTTAGAATTCAGGCTGTAACAAAATGTGGAATAAGTCAATACTTTCTGAAGGCAGTGTAAATACTGTTCATCCAAGAAAACCTGAGGGTAAACATAGACATACAAACCTACTATGAACTCTAAAATAACACACTACAGTTACGCTCTCTCATATTATACCCCACACACCCACACACTTCTTAAGTGTGTGTGTGTGTGTGTGTGTGTATATGGATCACGCACCATGAAATAAGCTGCCCTAAAAATAAATATATGTCACTGGCGGGCCTCCAAGGAAAGTCCTGAGTGAATGCGTCTCACTTCAGTGTCAACAGAGTGTTGTTTGACTGGGGATTAGGGACTGATGTTACACCTAATATGGGGGAAATCCCTCCCTATCGCGGCTGAAAACAGCTGCTAAAGCCCTGCTACAGATTAACTATGTGTGACAGAGAGAGGGGGAATGAGAGAGAAAATAATGTTGATGTACAGTGGTGAGAGTGTAGATTGTTGGCAAGAATATATGAGAGACAGAGAGATCAGAGAGATGAGACAGGGAAACAGATGAGAGAGACAGATGAGAGACAAATGAGAGAGACAAATGAGAGAGACAAATGAGAGAGACAAATGAAAGAGACAGACATACAGAGACGCAGAGAGCGAGAGACGCAGAGAGCGAGAGACGCAGAGAGCGAGAGACGCAGAGAGCGAGAGACGCAGAGAGCGAGAGACGCAGAGAGCGAGAGACGCAGAGAGCGAGAGACGCAGAGAGCGAGAGACGCAGAGAGCGACGCAGAGAGAGACGCAGAGAGAGACGCAGAGAGAGACAGACGCACAGAGACGCATAGAGAGAGACGCAGACAGAGAGAGAGAGAGAGACACAGACAGAGAGAGACGCACACAGAGAGAGAGAGAGAGAGAGAGAGAGAGAGACGCAGACAGAGAGAGAGAGAATGGCAAAGAGAAAGGCAAAGAGCAAGAGAGCGAGAGAGAGAGAGAGAGAGAGGCAAAGAGCGAGAGAGAGAGAGAGGCAAAGAGCGAGAGAGAGAGAGGCAAAGAGCGAGAGAGAGAGAGGCAAAGAGCGAGAGAGAGAGAGAAAGGCAAAGAGCGAGAGAGAGAAAGGCAAAGAGCGAGAGAGAGAGCGAGAGCGAGGCAAAGAGCGAGAGAGAGAAAGGCAAAGAGAGACAGGCAAAGAAGGGGGGGGACACCGTAAAGAAACCTACATGAGAAGATACATTATAGAGATGGAGAGATGTCAAAATTCTAAGGGAAAAAACTAAGGGAAAGAATAGAGAAACAATGAAAACAAATCATCTTCATTCTAAAAACAATTGTCAGTATCATTGGTGCAACCAGACAAGCTCTGATGCTTTGATTGGCTGAGCTGTGTTCTGTTATTGGCAGCAGTCACAACATATACACACCACTTGCACTTCCAGCTGCCCTTGGGCACCGTCTGCAGGGGTGGGTCCAGGCAGTAGGTGTGGTAGCTGATGTCACAGTCGTCACACAGCAGCAGGCGGCCCGGGTCGCTGGCCTGGCCGCACGCCTCGCACACCGTGCACTCCAGACAGCGCCAGCCTTTACTCAGCACCACCCGGGTGATCTGGTGGCACAGGGGGGCAAAGGTAGAGGTTAGAGAGGGGTTAAAGGGGCAGGGCAGGGATAGGAATCCCCTTTAAGTCCATTTCAATGGAGCATATTGATGAATGGTTGTGTGTTCTATATTTACATAGCAGGGCAATAATCAAATCTCTAGTTCCCAGCAGCACATCTTCCAGGTTAAAGGTCATTGCCGAGCTATTTGTCAAAGGGATGCACCGGTATTTATTAGCCAATAAACCATGGCGGGGGAGGGAGAATAGAACCAATTCGAGAAAGACCCTCCTCCCCCACCCATTATGTGCTGAAAGCCAGACAACAAATACCATAGGATACCACATAAGCTGCCGTTGGTTGAACGTAGGTCGATTTCCACTTGGATAGCTTAGCCAGTCAGACTAAGCACACTCCTAGACTAAAAAGTATGGTTAACAGATATCTCCATTAAAAGTGCTTTTTATTTCAGTACTCAATCTGGGTGAGCTATTTAGAGATTGCATAGTAAACAGTTACCCAATATCATTAACCAATTACTCCTAAATGTATAATGGCTTACTTCTTATAAGCACCACTAAGTGCCAGTAGGCCACCGATTCCATTGGATCCGGCAGACCGAAACGGCTGCCACAAAAGAGACTTATTCTCACCATGTTGTCAATAACAAGTTCATCTCTCTTTTACTAACCTTGTAATATTATAATATATATATAATTTTTGTATTTTTACAACCAAGCCGCAGCAATTAGCGGTTTCGCTAGCTAGCGTGCGAATCATTCCCGTCCATTAGCTTCCGCTAACATCAATCGGGCTAATCACTGTGTTAGCTGGGATGGGTGCGATTGGCTGGCAGAGGCGGGCGTGATGAAGAAAACATGTGAGTGTGTGTGTGTTTGAGTGTGTGCGTGTGTCTGAAAGGCTCCCATTATTGAGAGGGGGGAGAGATTAAAAGGGGGGTGAGTACATTCTATATTTAGGAGTCAATTCACTGAATAGGCATCAGAATAGGCATGCATATGATTATCATAAAAGTACAACTTCTATACATACTATTAATTTTATTTTTTAGTTTTTGTTCCAACTAGAATGGAATATGACAATGTTAGGCAAGCCGGCTTCGAGTGGCGACTACTTGAGGGGATATTTGTAAATAAAAAAAGCACTATATCAAAGGAAACTGTCTTAGGCCCTTATTTGTCTGCCAGAGGGAGTGGCGTTGTGGGGATAAGGCTTGGTGTGGCGATAAATCCATCAAGAGAATCCACACAAGGTGCTTAAAGTGAAACCTGTTAATCATCCCAGTATCCATTTGACACCTCGCTCGAAGCTGCTTGGGGAGGTTAACACAGAGCCTAATACAATCTTTAGGGAATCCCCTGGCGACTATGCTACAACCAAACTATGCATACATGTAGCCTCAGAGACAACATTTTGCGGTTTTAAATCTAATTCCGTGCAATTCTACACATTGTGTCATGGGGCTGAGAGAAAAATTTCAGTTTAAAGGCACATTTTCAGCAATTCTACACATTTTGCCATGGGGCTGAGAGAACATTTTAGTTTTAAAGCAAATTTCCTGCCATTCTACACATTTTGACATGACTCATGCTATCAGTGACTCAAACATTAAAAAAAATCAGCCCCATGCCATACTACAGTAAATGCATTTAGGGGAAACGCTGCAGTGTTTATACAGTTGAAGTCGGAAGTTTACATACACTTAGGTTAAAGCCATTAAAACTCATTTTTGAACCACAACACAGATTTCATGTTAACGAACTATAGTTTTGGCAAGTCTGTTAAGACATCTACTTTAGGACTCGTTTTACTGTGGATATAGATACTTTTGTACCTGTTTCCTCCAGCATCTTCACAATGTCCTTTGCTGTTGTTCTGGGATTGATTTGCACTTTTCTCACCAAAGTACGTTCATCTCTAGGAGACAGAACGCATCTCCTTTCTGAGCGGTATGACGGCTGCGTGGTCCCATGGTGTTTATACTTCCGTACTATTGTTTGTACAGATGAATGTGGTACCTTCAGGCGTTTGGAAATTGCTCCCAAGGATGAACCAGACTTGTGGACGTCAACAAAAAAGATTTCTGAGGTCTTGGCTGATTTCTTTTGATTTTCCCATGATGTCGAGCAAAGAGGCACTGAGTTTGAAGGAAGGCCTTGAAATACATCCACGGGTACACCTCCAATGATGTCAATTAGCAGAAGCTTCTAAAGCCATGACATCATTTTCTGGAATTTTCCAAGCTGTTTAAAGGCACAGTCAACTTAGTGTATGTAAACTTCTGACCCACTGGAATTATGATATAGTGAATTATAAGTGAAATAATCTGGTTGTAAACAATTGTTGGAAGAATTACTTGTGTCATGCACAAAGTAGATATCCTAACCGACTTGCCAAAACTATAGTTTGTTAACATGAAATCTGTGGAGTGGTTGAAGAATGAGTTTTAATGACTTCAACCTAAGTGTATGTAAACTTCATTTGAGAGATACTGTATAGGAAAGAGAAAGGCTCACCTTGATGTTGACACAGAAGGGGTGGTAACACTGGCCACACTGGGAGCAGGCCAGCAACCTGCCCTCTGCCCCCAGGCCAAAACTCCCACACACCACACACATGTCCTGTAGAAGATAGAGAGGGGGAGGAGGGGAGAGGAGGAGGAGGGAAAAGGGGAGAATAGAGAAAGAAAGGGAAGTAGGCAGAGAGGGAAAGAAGGAGGTAGGGAGAAAGATGGAGAGAAGGAAAAGGAGAGAATGTATAAGTTGTGGGGAAAATAACAGATAAACCGAAAACAGAGAGAAAACAAGAGAAAGTTACATTTCTCAACAATAATGTGGACACTTTCTCGGGCATACAGTAACAAGCAGCGTGACCCAGGATACTTTCATCTTCCACGACACAGCATCTCTTAAGAGCCTTACCTCCCAGCAGGATTCATCTGTGTCTTAGGGATGTGTGAGTGCGAGTGCGTGTGATCATGTCTGTGTGTGTGTCTGTGTGTGTGTGTCCGTGTGTGTGTGTGTCCGTGTGTCCGTGTGTGTGTGCACGGAGAGGTCGCAACCTCCAAAACAGGACGGATGCAAATCAGGGGAAAAAGTTGGAGAAAACAACACAGAGTGCTAGTAAACAGGCTGTCAAGCAAGGCCAAGAAGAGACTAGTAAACAGGCTGTCAAGCAAGGCCAAGAAGAGACTAGTAAACAGGCTGTCCAGCAAGGTCAAGAAGAGACTAGTAAACAGGCTGTCCAGCAAGGCCAAGAAGAGACTAGTAAACAGGCTGTCCAACAAGGTCAAGAAGAGACTAGTAAACAGGCTGTCAAGCAAGGCCAAGAAGAGACTAGTAAACAGGCTGTCAAGCAAGGCCAAGAAGAGACTAGTAAACAGGCTGTCAAGCAAGGCCAAGAAGAGACTAGTAAACAGGCTGTCAAGCAAGGCCAAGAAGAGACTAGTAAACAGGCTGTCAAGCAAGGCCAAGAAGAGACTAGTAAACAGGCTGTCAAGCAAGGCCAAGAAGAGACTAGTAAACAGGCTGTCAAGCAAGGCCAAGAAGAGACTAGTAAACAGGCTGTCAAGCAAGGCCAAGAAGAGACTAGTAAACAGGCTGTCAAGCAAGGCCAAGAAGAGACTAGTAAACAGGCTGTCAAGCAAGGCCAAGAAGAGACTAGTAAACAGGCTGTCAAGCAAGGCCAAGAAGAGACTAGTAAACAGGCTGTCCAACAAGGTCAAGAAGAGACTAGTAAACAGGCTGTCAAGCAAGGCCAAGAAGAGACTAGTAAACAGGCTGTCCAACAAGGCCATGAAGAGACTAGTAAACAGGCTGTCCAACAAGGCCATGAAGAGACTAGTAAACAGGCTGTCCAACAAGGCCATGAAGAGACTTGTAAACAGGCTGTCCAACAAGGCCAAGAAGAGACTAGTAAACAGGCTGTCCAACAAGGCCAAGAAGAGACTATCACAGCATCATCACACAAAATGCATATTTTATGTTTCATCGTCTAATAGTTTCAGCATGCATATTCAGATATGTACAGTAGGGCTGACCCCATTTAGTCGATGGAGATTTCTTTTGTCGAGAAGTCGCAATTATTATCATTTCTTTTCATGGTGCACAAGACACGTGTCTGATTTACGCCCGTCTCAGTGGACTAATACATTGCGGCGGCCACGGGGAAGACACAGTCCATCACTCTAAGACATGTGATATTGAAATTGTATATGGTTATATTATGTAAAACAAAAATAATGGTACAACACTAATACATTTAATATTTTATAACAAATGCGCTTTTTCCTGCGTTGGATACGGTCGCTATCCACGGTTCTGAAACAATCTTCAGTGTGCCATAGAATTGCTGCCATTCCCTATGTTGCTATGTGCATAATAGCTAAGTTAACTAGCATATTGGGATTGAGAACAATGTGGAGGAGGCAACAGCAGCAGAGACGTGGAAACATCCCTTGCCTTAGCCTAATTGTCTAAGAAAATTGAGAGGGGAAACCCCAATTTAATTAGGTCTATAATCAATAGCCTAACTGTAAAATGTGTATCATCCATATATCTACAGAAATAAGACAGATCCTGCTTGTGTTGCCTGTTTGAGAGTTTGTTTAATAACCTACTGATTCCGTGAGCACCAAGCCTTAGAACAGACTGGTATTACTTAGAATTTATTTAGTGTCGTTTACACTGTTCCAAACAGACAGAAAAATGATATTGTAATCGAACAGCACCTGTTTGCTACACATAATATGCATGTTGCTCTCGCTCACATATACCCTCCTTTTTCTTGAACTCCTTATTGTTATTATTACAATTAGGATCATCATTATAATAATAAGTAATGTCGTTATCATTAGTAGGCTTTGTATAGAAGCCTTGTGTAATCACCATCGAGCAGTAGGCCTAAGAGCGCGTCCTGTTAAGTCTTAATACCCTAACTTACTTAGGCCTATATTTCAATATATAGGCTACTGTATCAATCAATCAAATCATTAAATTGTTAATGCCATCACACAGCATACGAGACATTCACGCTTTGAAATGCAATCAAGCATTTTAGTTTCAAAATTAAACAACACAGGGTGCTTTGAATAATTAGCCTAAATAAATAAACTGCAATTCACGAGTGCATGCAACTGTTTAGTCTGGTGTAATAAAGTATTTATCTTTTTTTTGGTTAGAATAGACTGTCTGGTACACTTATTTATTTAGTGTTGTTTACACTGTTCCAAATGGTCAGGAAAGAAAATACTGCACTCTAACAGCAACTGTTTGGCACACATAATACTTGCTCCCATGCCCTCCTTTTTCTTGATCTCCAGGATTTTCCACAACTAAGTCAAACGTCTTCCACATATCTAACTTCTTCTTTCCCTCCTGAGCAACCAGTAAACATTTGCCCGTTTCAAGTTTCTTTTTCACATCCTCCTCATCCATTTATCTGTCACGTGTCACTGTGTTCGGAGTTTCTTATAACCAATTTATTGATGTGATTATGATAGGTCAGGCCCCATTGGTCATATGCATGCGATGCTTACATGTTTCACGTAACGAGGGTTGAGGGTATAGGGAATGTTTTTCCAAAACAATTAGGGCTTTCGGTAATAGAACTTTTCAGTCAGAAACAAGTAAGAAACTAAATGCCTGAAATTATGTTGCAGATTCAGCACGGACAGCGCAATAAGCACTTGCTGTGCTGTGGTGCTTTTTCACTGCAGTAGGAAGGAGAGTGAGACAATGTGGGTGAGTCACATAGGCATTCTTCATTTTTTTTTTTTTACACATTGTGACCATCGGGCTCTTTCTTGAGTCATTTGTGTGTCTTAATTATTTAATCAAACAGTGTGCTTAAATCGTCAGACAAGCTCAATGCGTATGTAGTACAGTATTTGGGTATGTGAGACATTGTTAACAGGCTTTAGGCCTATACAACAGATGCAGCTTGACCAGGGAGGAAGAGTCCTAAGTCAACAGCCACCACTGCTATACAGAGCCTTTTCTAAGGAAGACAAGAAGGATTTGACAGTAGAGAGACAGTGAGGTTTAAGAAACACACAGGGACTTTGACGGCACAAAGTGTCAATGCTCTATCGTTTAAGTGATGTATGATGGTTCTGACCTGTCTGAGAGTGAAGTGGTCGGAGGTTGAGAACATGACCACAGTGTTGGTACTGACCTGTCTGAGAGTGAAGTGGTCTGAGGTTGAGAACATGACCACAGTGTTGGTACTGACCTGTCTGAGAGTGAAGTGGTCTGAGGTTGAGAACATGACCACAGTGTTGTGCATGGCGTTCTCCTCCTCCTCCTTCACCACGTATGGCTGTTCCACAAAGCTGACCTGGAGACACACACACACACACAAGCAGGGGTAGATTAACAGATTATTCAAATAATTATTTAAATTTCAACAACAAAAAAAAAATCTGTAATGTTGTGATAAAAAATAAACTAGTGCTTGGTGCCGTACAGTATGTAGCAATTGAGGTAGAAAATATCTCCCAGGAATAGTCATGATCTAGGTCTAGGACGTGGAAGACGTTCTCATGTGACTAGCTGTCACACCTCCAGACTGTGTGTCAATATATTATTATGTCATCCACGGGGACAAACAGGCAGCATGGTTCATCATCTGAGCATTACCATGCCGCCTCTGCCTAATGACTGGCTGAAGCAGATCTTGTTACAGTATTACCCCTACCTACCACCTACCTAACGTATTGGATTGGATTCCAATAACACTCGAACAGGCCGAAACATGTTTGCTCGGTGGGAGACGGTGGGAGATTGTCGGGGGAGGTTGTGTGTGTGCGGGCTCGCGCTCTCACCTAAAATCCAACTATCTAGCTCGTACACTCAATATAGAATTGACAGTTTCTTGGCAATTTCTCACATGGAATAGCCTTCATTTCTCAAAACAGGAATAGACTGACGAGTTTCAGAAGTAAGTTATTTGTTTCTGGCCATTTTGAGCCTGTAATTGAACCCACAAATGCTGATGCTCCAGATACTCAACTAGTCTAAAGAAGGCCAGTTTTATTGCTTCTTTAATCAGCACAACAGTTTTCAGCTGTGCTAACATAATTGCAAAAGGGTTTTCTAATGATCAATTTGCCTTTTAAAATGTTTTTCTTTCAAAAACAAGGACATTTCTAAGTGACCCCAAACATTTGAACGGTAGTGTAAATCCATGTTGAACACATTTTCTGCATCATCCACCCACAGTTTTGTTTAACTTGTCAGTTCCCTGCCCACCGCTATGTATAAAATAGCATTTCTCTCCTCACCACCCCCTCCCTCCCTCCCTCCCTCCCTACCACCCCTCATGCCAAAAGCTTTCCGTGCTTGAGTGTGCTGTTCTCTAGCTAATGTGATAGCGCTCTCTGGGCTAAGCTAGGGCTCCTACCCCAGGGTTCACGGCGAGGGTGGTGTCGGCTTTGAGTCCTCGGGAGCGTCCGCGGCCCCCACGCCCAGACAGGTTGGCCCCGCGGGGCCTCCGCCTTCCAGGGAAGCCCGAACCACGACCCTGTGTGGGAGATAGAGGGTAGGATAAAAGAGTGAGGGGGGAGAGAGACATTAAGACAGGAGCGAGAGGAGAGAGCGTGAGGAGAGAGCAAGACAGGAGCAAGAGGAGAGAGACAAGAGGGTGAGGAGTTTGTGTGTGTGTGTGTGTGTGTGTGTGTGTGTGTGTGTGTGTGTGTGTGTGTGTGTGTGTGTGTGTGTGTGTGTGTGTGTGTGTGTGTGTGTGTGTGTGTGTGTGTGTGTGTGTGTGTGTGTGTGGGGAATAGAATGTCAAACAGTGAGAACAAAACATTAACAAAGAATGGAGAAATAGGAAGAGGGGAAAGCATGGGAGGAAAGAAAGAGCAGAATTAGATAAGAGAAGAAAGAATGAGCGAGGGGAGAGAGACAGGGGGAAAGGAGAAGGGGAGAGAGGCAAACAGGAAGGATAGAGAGGCAAGCAGGAGGGAGAGAGAGGCAGAGAGCGCGCACGAGAGAGGAGGTATGAAGTATGTACAGTTGAAGTCGGAAGTCATTAAAACTCATTTTTCAACCACTTCACAGATTTCATGTTAACAAACTATTGTTTTGGCAAGTCGGTTAGGATATCTACTTTGTGGATGACAAGGAATTCTTCCAACAATTGTTTACAGACAGATTATTTCACATATAATTCACAATTCCAGTGGGTCAGAAGTTTACATACACTAAGTTGACTGTGCCTTTAAACAGCTTGGAAAATTCCAGAAAATGATTTCATGGCTTTAGAAGCTTCTGATAGGATAATTGACATCATTTGAGTCAATTGGAGGTGTACCTGTGGATGTATTTCAAGGCCTACTTTCAAACTCAGTGCCTCTGCTCGACTAAAAATGTAAAGAAATCAGCCAAGAATTGTAGACCTCATCCTTGGGAGCAATTTCCAAACGCCTGAAGGTACCACGTTCATCTGTACAAACAATAGTGCGCAATTATAAACACCATGGAACCACGCAGCCGTCATACCGCTCAGAAAGGAGATGCGTTCTGTCTCCTAGAGATTAACGTACATTTGTGCGAAAAGTGCAAATCAATCCCAGAACAACAGCAAAGGACCTTGTGAAGATGCTGGAGGAAACAGGTACAAAAGTGTCTATATCCACAGTAAAACGAGTCCTATATCGACATAACCTGAAAGGCCGCTCAGCAAGGAGGAAGCCACTGCTCCAAAACAGCCATAAAAAAGCCAGACTATGGTTTGCAACTGCACAAAGATCGTACTTTTTGGAGAAATGTCCTCTGGTCTGATGAAACAAAAATAGAACTGTTTGGCCATAATGACCATCGTTATGTTTGGAGGAAAACGGGGGATGCTTGCAAGCCGAAGAACACCATCCCAACCGTGAAGCATCGGGGTGGCAGCATCATGTTTTGGGGGTACTTTGCTGCAGGAGGGACTGGTGCACTTCACAAAATAGATGGCATCATGAGGAAGGAAAATTATGTGGATATATTGAAGCAACATCTCAAGACATCAGTCAGGATGTTAAAGCTTGGTCGCAAATGTGTCTTCCAAATGGCTTAAAGACAACAAAGTCAAGGTATTGGAGTCGCCATCACAAAGCCCTGACCTCAATCCTATAGTACATTTGTGGGCAGAACTGAAAAAGCGTGTGCGAGCAAGGAGGCCTACAAACCTGACTCAGTTACACCAGTTCTGTCAGGAGGAATGGGCCACAATTCACCCAACTTATTGTGGGAAGCTTGTGGAAGGCTACCTGAAGCGTTTGACCCAAGTTAAACAATTTAAAGGCAATGCTACCAAATACTTAGAGTGTATGTAAACTTCTGACCCACTGGGAATGTGATGAAAGAAATAAAAGCTGAACTAAATCACTACTATTATTCTGACATGTCACATTCTTAAAATAAAGTGGTGATCCTAACTGACCTAAGACAGGGAATTTTTACTAGGATTAAATGTCAGGAATTGTGAAAAACTGAGTTTAAATGTATTTGGCTAAGGTGTATGTAAACTTCCGACTTCAACTGTATATACTGTAACTGATGATACCACACGTCGTTCAGATCAGTGATAGATTGAAGTATATAATAATTGTTGTGAAGGAGTTTTATCTTTACCTTGTCAGCTCAGACAGGATGACATAACAGTGGAGTTTATGAACTCATCAGAGCTTGCTCAAGAGAGAGGCTTGTTGTGGCGCGTTAGCATCAAAGTGGATTCATGTCACAATGTCAGGAATAAAGGGTTGTGGAGAGGGTGACAGACAGGGGGTCAGGGGTCAGGGGTAGCCTGGAGTCCCAGCAATGCTAACAACTCCAAATGCTAACAATGTTAAATTAGAAAATAATAAACAACATTCATAAAGAGGTGCAAAAACAAATTTGCCTTCACTACATCTCTGCAGGTGGCACCATGTGCTGTGTCACATCCAAACCTGTCCCCGCCTGGCCAGGCTAAACCACAGAGGCACCATGTGCTGTGCCACATCCTAACCTGTCCCCACCTGGCCAGGCTAAACCACTGAGTGAAAGGGAGGAGGGGGGGGGGGTTTGGACAAGGACATCATAAGAGCACTCCATTTACCACTCTCATGCTCCAGACGGGCGCCTCCTGCAGTTGCCAGTTTTTTGGGCCGTCCCACCCCCCCTCCGAGGAGTCCTGCTGGGACCAAGGGGGGGGGCTTGCTGCCCTACAGCTAGACCATGCCCCCTGATTGGAGGAGGGGTGGGGGTAGGAGGAAGAGGGTTTGGGAGTGGGAGAGGACAAAATGCAGCAACATAAATGCAACAGCCAAATGCAAATGTCAAACAAAGCAGACCAAGCAAAAAAATGTATTGTTATACATTAACTTACAAAAAACAGCCAAGAAACCAGTGAGATATGAGACGTTTGGGACAGATCCTATACACGAGAGAAGCTGAATTCACCTCAATTTGGAGATTCAGTACAGTTCAATTTGGAAATCTGTTCCAATCAAAAGAGAGATTACAGACAACCATAAGATTCAATATCGGTGTCTGCAAGAAGAGGGTCAAATTCAATAGTCAGAGAGAAGACGAGAGAGACATTGCACATCCAATGCTTCCAATAATGCTACGCCTAGTCAAGCGCTCTGCTACAGTCGGTCCACAACTCCACACTATCCAGTGTCAGGCCTGCCGGGTGCCATGGCAGCCGCCTGGTGCTTGTTGGCGTGTTTACAAAACAAGTGATGATTATGTTAGCGTGACGCCGCCACTGCTGTCTAGATAAACGCCGACTGTCGTCAGGGAATTTCTGATTAAATTGTCACAGGGAAGCGTTTAGCTTGTTTAATGAGTTAAATCGGCGAGAGGCTATATTTTTTTATTTCTTTTTATTTAACCTTTATTTTACTAGGCAAGTCAGTTAAGAACAAATTCCTATTTTCAATGACAGCCTAGGAACAGTGGGTTAACTGCCTTGTTCAGGGGCAGAACGACAGATATTTACCTTGTCAGCTCGGGGATTCGATCCAGCAACCTTTCGGTTACGGGCCCAACACTCTAACCACTGGGCTACCTGCCCAGTGGTTAGGCTATATAATTAAGCTCAATCACAGAGGGCTTTTTCCAGTTACATTTCTGATGCAATGCTAAATCATTTCAGCTTGATTAATAATATGTGACTCATTGAAGGGAACTAGGCATATGTCGCGGGTCACTACTTCACAGGAGAGCCATTTGAACGTAATAAAAAAAAAATCAAAATACATTTCTTTTTTGGCAGAAAAATTACGAGCCTAGTTTGTTAAGCCACAGAAAAATACAGCAACCTTCCCATTAGCCATTATTGACTGAGATAATGAGTGGGCTGGATATGCCGAGAGAGGAGTTTGGATTTGTCTGCCATATAGCGCGCTTCTGTCTATTTGAGCTGGTCAGTATGTGTAGGTAATCCTGTCTAACGCGGATTTTTAAAAAAATTATTGTGTAGCGGAGCTGCATAAGTGTTGCTCTCCACTTTCTGGAGGATCAAGTTTTGAAATCAGTGTAATTAGAGTATGATAGCTAAAGAGATGGAGAAAACACCTGTCTCCGGATTACATCTTCAAACTAAGGACAACCATGGCATCCGTGACAGGGAGACGCGTCCATCATGCATGATGTATACAGGTAAGATATTCTAGCTAGCTACATCTTCAGATATTACACGTTTCTAATTTTGACAGAAAGTGGTTTCATTTCAAGTTAAAGTGTACTGATAGCTAGCTAGCTAACGTTAGCTGGCTGGCTCGCTAGCTAATGTTACATGTATGATTGTACTATTCATATCTCAGAGCCATTTGCTTGCTAACATTGAACCTGGTTGGTTAGCTACCTGCAGATTCATGCAGGCTAGTAACGTCATGAGTTGGGATTATGGTTCATTGTTTACCTAGCTAACTAGCTAGCTAGCTATGTGTCTTGACAAAAGACTCCACTATGCAAGTAACCATTTCGGGTGCGTTCGAATGCACAACACTAGTTGTATATGGCCGGTGTCAGTAAACGTCAGCAAAATGGCATAATTAATTTGTTGCCAGTAGCACAGTCACCGACGCTCTGAATAACATGAAAACAGCCTAACCAGCTCTGCTAGGGAGGGTAAAATGGTCAGTGGGGTGTTCTCATTAAATGAGAGACTGACCATTTTACTCAACCTAGCATAGCTGGTTAGGCTGTTTTCATGTTATGCAGAGGTAAACAATTAACCATAATTCCAATTTTGTGTCTGGAAGTAGCTAGCTAGCTAGCGAATATAAGCCAGTTAGCTTGACTGCCGTTGTCAAAACGCTTGGATCAACCCTACTCATCGACCAGAGGGTCACGTGTGCACTCTGTATCCTCCGAGAGCGAAACGAGATGGGTGGGGCTAAACCTTAAGAGGGTATGAACGAGGCAGAATGGGTGTAGACAAAAAAGAGCTCTTCAGTAGGTACCAAAATATTCAAAGGCCATTTTCAGTTTCAGTTGTTCAACTATTCCATTGTTCCCTTAAATGCAGTGTATGATATACCATTTTGTAGCTGTGTGTCTGCTTTTATCCAATGTAAAAAAAAAAAAAAAAAACTATTTTGAATCAAGGTCACATATCACAGCCGTGGGTTAGATTTTTCTCTCTCCAAGCATTTCCTGCGTTTTTTTCTCCATCTCCAGCTTACGTTTGTTCCAAACCTCAATTTTCATGTCAAGCAATTTAATGAAACTGTTGTAATTAAGCATGAGACAACCTTTTCACGTGTGAGTTTCAAATATCTCTTTAACGGTCGCCCCAGCAGGAGTTTTTGTTATTCGAGTGATGTCAGAATGCACTTACTATTCCAAAATGTGATTGTTACGCAACAGGACAGTTGACCCACGCTGCCATCAAACCAAGGCACACTGACTGCTAATTATCTATAGGTTGTTTCAACTTTCTAATCATTTTTTAACAAGTTTTATTTTCGAACAAACGTTTTAATTGAGGCCTCATTAAGTCATATAGAAGTAGCCCATTTCAATGTTGCAGGCAATTTATGTTTGATGCATTACTGAACCAGACAAACTTCTCTCTTCGACGAGAGCTCAAGCACTTCCCCAGTGTTTCCCCAGATCAAGGATGCAGACATTTGCGTATGTCCAGTCAGAACAGAACCTGTAGAAACGTTTTCCCACTGGCATATTTTCCAGCTGGCTCCTGCATTGCTTTCATTGTTGTTTTCCTTACTAATAATAACAGCTTTGGACATGTGTGCGTTCCTATCGAAGTGCCTTATTATGCTATCATTATAGTTTCTGTATATCGGTGTTGTTTCTACTGAAGCACACTATGTATGGAGCATAATGTATTTACTGTTTTATTCACATTTTCAAGTACTGGTGACAAGTCAGCATCCCGATTCTTGCATAATGTAATGGACACATATGAGTTGTGTAATATACGTTTTGGAAGGTTATACTGATTTGTCACCGGATTATGATGAGCTAATGCTAATGAGCTAAATGCCAGCTATGTGTAATGCCATGTTTGTTGACATCATACAATGCATTCTGGTTGTCACGTAAATGTCTGTCAGACCAAAGATGTTATGAAAAAACGAGGTGAAGGGATGGTTCACGTGACTGACTTAGATTACTCAGGGTTGCCAGCTCAGACCCCACTTTCCAGGGGTTTTACTTTTATTTATCTTATACATTTCTCCTCCCTATATTGATAAATCCGCCATCATAGTAATATTTCCTGCATCATATTCCCCCACAATACCTTCCCCATTTCTACCCCCCATGGACTTGCAATTACCAACACATTAAATAAATCCCCCCAAAGACCCCACTAAAATGGTTTAAAACAAATCTGGCAACCCTGTTTAGCTTTAGCGCTACGGTTAGGCTTGGCAGTAGGCTTGTTTTTGGGTTGTTGATAGATGAGGTAATAACATTTTATTTGCTTTGTGTTTGTCAAAAACTGTAAACGACTTGTCAAGTCATGTGCTCCAGTTCTTGTATAAACTAACAAGTACATTGAAGATTTGTAATATGCTGAAAAGTGGCCAAACTAAGTTTCTATTTTTCAGGCAATGGGCGCAGCCATCATTGACTTTGTTTATTTACTTCTTATACTGAATGGCATTCTTGGATTAGGGAGTTTTAACATCAAACAAACAAACATACCTGCCATCATAAAGAATTTAGCTGCTGTAAGCTTAGCTGACACGCATCTCTTTCCTAAACATTAGGTCTAGCTGTTAGGTTGCTAATAACAACCTGTTATTTAGACTGGTTTATGGAATGAGACAGGCTTTGAGAAAGAGAGAGAGCACTGAGAAGTGTGTGAGAATTAGGGTGCAAGGGAATGGGGATGTATTAGTTGAATGCATTCATAGATACTGAAAAGAACATGATCATGCCATCGTCAAGCACATACAGTATGCTCAGTTGCAAAGTATTAGCGGATCTCAAAAGTTTAGGCTGAATCCAGAATGGGCCTTTAGGGATAGCACAACTTAGTAAGAAACAAAAGCGCCAGTCCTGGTCTAATTGAATTTGCTTGTCTGATGTCATATTGTTGAGCCTACCTTTAAAGCAAGCCTCAAGACATGACAAAATCATTTAGGTCATATTGAACCACTAAATCACCATGTAGTTTAGGGTTAGGGCAGTATCCGGATTTCCATACCTTCACACCGTGCCTGTGCCATTCCAGGATACACGATATTACTGGTAGTGCACACAAGGGGCACAATTTTTTTATTGTACATAAAGTCCAAAAAACATCACTTACCAAAATGCTAACAAGTACTAAGGAATCCCCGTAGCAGATACTAAGTAAATGATAAAGAGTGCATGCAAACATGAACTACTAAGACAGACAACCAAGCTCATAAAGTTACGCAAGTATCTTAAAAAAACGTAGTTTGCAGCTTGAAACCATATATTAGACAGCTAGGATCTTAAAACTAGGAGGGGATGGTCTCTGCTGCTGTTACCAAGAAGTTTGACCTTTCAAGCTAATGTTAGCCACTTAGCTAACGTTAGCAAAAACCCAGCTGGAGAGAATTTACTTGCCACATCTTAGATAGTTAACTTAATAGACAAAAAATATATAAAACGTAACATGCAACAATCTCAAAGATTTGACTGAGTTACAGTTTATTTAAGAAAATCAGTCAATTGAAAAAAAGGTAGGGGTGTGGATAAAAAAAAGTCAGTATCTGGCGTGACCACCATTTGCCTGATGCAGCGCGACACATCCTTCGCTTAGAGTTGATCAGGCTGTTGATGGTGGCCTGTGGAATGTTGTCCCACTCCTCTTCAATGGATGTGCGAAGTTGCTGGATATTGGTGGGAACTGAAATGCGCTGTCGTACACGTCGATCCAGAGTAGAGGTTGACCGATTATGATTTTTCAACGCCAATACCGATACCAATTATTGGAGGACCAAAAAAAGCAGATACCGATTAAAATTGGCCGATTTTTTCTATATTCGTAATAATGACAATTACAACAATACTGAATGAACAATGAAGACTTATTTTAACTTAATATAATACATAAATAAAGTAAATTTAGTCTGAAATCTCAAATCAATAATGAAACATGTTCAATTTGGTTTAAATAATGCAAAAACACAGTTTTGGAGAAGAAAGTAGAAATGCAATATGTGCCATGTAAAAAAGCTGATGTTTAAGTTCCTTGCTCAGAACATGAAAACACATGAAAACTGGTGGTTCCTTTTAACATGAGTCTTCAATATGCCCAGTTATTTATTTGAATTAGGTCAATACATTCCCTATGGAAGACATGAACAGTAAATTAAGGAAGGAACCCTTTTCAAATTCAAGTTATTATAGGAATTATGACGCGTCTACTATTTCTCTCTATGCCATTTGTATTTCATATACCTTTGACTATTGGATGTTCTTATAGGCACTTTAGTATTGCCAGGCTAATCTCGGGAGTTGATAGGCTTGAAGTCATAAACAGCCCTGTGCATCAAACATTGCTATGAGCTGCTGGCAAACGCAGTCAAGTGCTGTTTGAATGAATGCTTACGAGCATGCTGCTGCCTACCACCACTCAGTCAGACTGCTCTATCAAATCATAGACTTAATTATAATATAATAAACACACAGAAAAACGAGCCTTTGGTCATTAATATGGTCAAATCTGGAAACTATTATATAGAAAAGAAAACGTTTATTCTTTCAGTGAAATTCGGAACCGTTCCCTATTTTATCGAACAGGTGGCTGTTACATTGCACAACCTTAAATGTTATGTCATATTATGCAAAATTCTGGCAAATTAATTACAGTCTTTGTTAGGAAGAAACGATCTTCACACAGTTCGCAACGAGCCAGGGGGCCCAAACTGCTGCATACCTGACTCTGCTTGCACTGAACGCAAGAGAAGTGACAGAATTTCCCTAGTTAATATTGCCAACATTAATTTATTTTAACTAAATATGAAGGTTTAAAAATATATACTTCTGTGTATTGATTTTAAGAAAGGCATTGATGTTTATGGTTAGGTACATTTGTGCAACGATTGTGCTTTTTTCGCGAATGTGCTTTTATAAAAATCATCACCCGTTTGGCGAAGTTGAAGTAGGCTGTGATTCGATGATAAATTAACAGCTACCGCATTGATTATATGAAACGCAGGACAAGCTACTCAGCTTAGTAATATCATCAACTGTTTATGTGAAGATTGATTGTTATTATAAGATAAGTTTAATGCTAGCTAACAACTTACTTTGGTTCCTTGCAGCCACAAGGTCCTTTTGATGCTGCACTTGCGTAACAGGTGGTCAGCCTGCCACACAGTCTCCTCGTGGATTGCAATGTAAATCGGCCATAATCGCGTCCAAGGCGGCAGATTATCGATTGTTATGAAACTTGAAATTCGGCCCTAATTAACCGCCCATGCCGATTAAATCGGTCAACCTCTAATCGAGAGCATCCCAAACATGCTCAATGTCAATGGGTGACATGTTTGGTGAGTATGCAGGCCATAGAAGAACTGGGAAATGTTCAGCTTCCAGGAATTGTGTACAGATCCTTGCGACATGGGGCTGTGCATTATCATGCTCAAACATGAGATGATGGCGGCGGATGAATGGCATGACAATGGGCCTCAGGATTACGGTAGATCTGAGTCCGTAGTTTATGTCTGCCCATACCATAACCCCACCATGGTGCACTCTGTTCACAACGTTGAAATCAGCAAACCGCTAGCACCACACAACGCCATACACGCTGTGTGCCTGGTACAGTTGAAACCGGGATTCATCCATCACGAGCACACTTCTCCAGTGTGCCAGTGGCCATCGAAGGTCAGCATTTGCCCACTGAAGAATGGTTACGGCGCGGAACTGCAGTCAGGTCAAGATCATGATGAGGACAATGAGCCTGCAGATGAGTTTGTGCAGAAATTCTTTGGTTGTGCAAACCCACAGTTTAATCAGCTGTACAGGTGGCTGGTCTCAAACAATCCGGCAGGTGAAGAAGCTGGATGTAGAGGACCTGGGCTGGTGTGGTTACACGTAGTCTGCGGTTATAAGGCTGGTAGAGAAATTAACATTACATTCACTGGCAACAGCTCTGGTGGACATTTCTGCAGTCATCATGCCAATTGCACACTCTCTCAAAACTTGAGACATCTGTGGCATTGTGTTGAGTAACAAAACTGCACATTTTAGAGTGTCCTTTTATTGTCTCCAGCACAAGGTGCACCTGTGTAATTATCATGCTGTTTAATCAGCTTCTTGATATGCAACACCTGACAGGTGGATGGAGAAATGCTCACTAAGATGCATGTAAACAAATTTACGCACAACATTTTGAGAGAAAAAAGCTTTTGGTGCATATCGTACATTTCTGGGATCTATTATTTTAGTTCATGAAACATTGGACCAACACTTTACATGTTCTGCTTATATTTTTGTTCAGTCTAGTTCTAAGATATATAAATGGCAAAAAGTAGTGAATATCATACAAGTGTAACTTGATTACCTGAATTAAGTTGCGCAGCAGGAGTGACTCACTACAGAAAGCTCCCTTGCTCATTGTGCTGCTTTTGTAAACGAACATGCGTGACTCGCTCAAACAGCTGTTTTGGGAAGCTAGTACCAGTAAGCTCTTATTGCGGGACTCTGAAACCACTGAATTGAGACATTTATTGTACCATTCAACCTACTATGTGTGTCTTGAACACTATTCGAGAGGAAAAACAAAACCAAATCAAATCTTATTTGTCATATGCGCCGAATACCTTACAGTAAAATGCTTACCTACAAGCCCTTAACCGACAATGCTTTAAGAAGTTAAGAATAAATAAATAAATAAATAATAAATAAAAGTAAGAAATAATTAAACAGCAGCAGTAAAATAACAATAGCAAGGCTAGGGTTACCGGTACAGAGTAAATGTGCGGGGGCACCGGTTAGTTGAGGTAATATGTACATGTAGGTAGAGTTAAAGTGACTACAGTGCCTTGCAAAAGAATTCATCCCCCTTGGCGCTTTTCCTCTTTTGTTGCATTACAACCTGTAATTTAAATAGATTTTTATTTGGATTTAATGTAATGGACATACACAAAATAAACGGAAAACCAATTACCTTCAGAAGTCATATAATTAGTTAAATAAAGTCCACCTGTGTGCAATCTAAGTGTCACATGATCTGCCACATGATCTCAGTATATATATATATATATTACCTGTTCTGAAAGGCCCCATATTCTGCAACACCACTAAGCATGGAGCACCACCAAGCAAGTGGCACCATGAAGACCAAGGAGCTCTCCAAACAGGTCAGGGACAAAGTTGTGGAGAAGTACAGATCATCCGAAACTTTAAAACATCCCACGGAGCACCATTGAATCCATTATTAAAAAATTGAAAGAATATGGCACCACAACAAACCTGCAAAGAGAGGGCCTTCCACCAAAACTCACGGACCAGGCAAGGAGGGCATTAATCAGAGAAGCAACAAAGAGTCCAAAAATAACCCTGAAGGAGCTGCAAAGCTCCACAGCGGAGATTGGAGTATCTGTCCATAGGACCACTTTAAGCCATACACTCCACAGAGCTGGGCTTTACGGAAGAGTGGCCAGAAAAAAGCCATTGCTTAAAGAAAGAAACAAGCAAACACATTTGGTATTCACCAAAAGGCATGTGGGATACTCCTCAAACAGATGAGACTAAAATTGAGCTTTTTGGCCATCAAGGAAAACGCTATGTCTGGCACAAACCCAACACCTCTCATCACCCCGAGAACACCATCCCCACAGTGAAGCATGGTGGTGGCAGCATCAAGCTGTGCCGATGTTTTTCCATCGGCAGGGCCTGGGAAACTGGTCAGAATTGAAGGAATGATGGATGGTGCTAAATACAGGGAAATTCTTGAGGGAAACCTGTTTCAGTCTTCCAGAGATTTGAGACTGGGACAGAGGTTCACCTTCCAGCAGGACAATGACCCTAAGCATACTGCTAAAGCAACACTCGAGTGATTTAAGGGGAACCATTTAAATGTCTGGGAATGGCCTAGTCAAAGCCCAGACCTCAATCCAATTGAGAATCTGTGGTATGACTTAAAGATTGCGGAAACCATCCAACTTGAAGGAGCTTTAGCAGTTTTGTCTTGAAGAATGGGCAAAAATCCCAGTGGTTAGATGTGCCAAGCTTATAGAGACATACACTAAGAGTTTTGCAGCTGTAATTGCTGCAAAAGGTGGCTCTACAAAGTATTGACCTTGGGAGAGATAGTGATGCACGCTCAAGTTCTGTTTTTTTGTCATATTTCTTGTTTGTTTCACAATAACAAATATTTTGCATCTTCAAAGTGGTAGGCATGTTGTGTAAATCAAATGATACAAACCCCCCAAAATTCCAGGTTGTAAGGCAACAAAATAGGAAAAATGCCAAGGGGGGTGAATACTTTCGCAAGCCACTATGCATTGATAATAAACAGAGAGTAGCAGCAGAGTAAGAGAGGGGGTCTGGTGGCTCTTTGATTAGCTGTTCAGGAGTTTGATGGCTTGGGGGTAGAAGCTGTTGAGAAGACTTTTGGACCTAGACTTTGAGCTCCGGTACCGCTTGCCGTGCGGTAGCAGAGAGAACAGTCTATGACTAGGGTGACTGGAGTCATTGACAATTTTTAGGGCCTTCCTTTGACACAGCCTGGCATAGATGTCTTGGATGGCGGGAAGCTTGGCCAGTGATGTACTGGGCTGTACGCACTACCCTCTGTAGTGCCTTGCAGTCGGAACCCGAGCAGTTGCCATACCAGGCAGTGATGCAACCAGTCAGGATGCTCTCGATGGTGCAGCTGTAGAACCTTTTGAGGATCTGAGGACCCATGCCAAATCTTTTCAGTCTCCTGAGGGGGAATAGGCTTTGTTGTGCCCTCTTCACGACTGTCTTAGTGTGTTTGGACCATGATAGTTTGTTGCTGATGTGGACACCAAGGAACTTGAAGCTCTCAACCTGCTCCAGTACAGCCCTGTCAATGAGAATGGGTGCATGCTCGGTCCTCCTTTTCCTGTAGTCCACAATCATCTCCTTTTTCTTGATCACATTGAGGGAGAGGTTGTTGTCCTGGCACCACACGGCCAGGTCTCTGACCTCCTCCCTATAGGCTGTCTCATCGGTTCGGTGATCAGGCTACCACTGTTGTGTCATCGGCAAACTTGATGATGGTGTTGGAGTCGTACCTGGCCATGCAGTCATGAGTGAACAGGGAGTACAGGAGGGGACTGAACACGCACCCCTGAGGGGCCCCCGTGTTGAGGATAAGCGTGGCTGATGCGTTGTTACCTACCCTTCCAACCTGGGGGCGGCCCTTCAGGAAGTCCAGGATCCAGTTGCAGAGGGAGATGTTTAGTCCCAGGGTCCTTAGCTTAGTGATGAGCTTTGAGGGCACTACCGTGTTGAAGGCTGAGCTGTAGTCAATGAATAGCAGTCTCACATAGGTGTTCCTTTTGTCCAGGTGGGAAAGGGATCTGTCTGATCTATTGGGGTGTTAATTCAGTAAAATCTTTGAAATGTCGCGTTTATATTTTTGTTCAGTATAGTTGTTGCATCTTTAGATCTCTCGTCTTCCTACCGGATATTTTCATCTCTGTCACATGAAACCGTTTGCATGTGCAGTGTGTTTTTTACCATTTGTTTTCTTGAAAATTGCATTTTTCCAGACATTAATTTGCACGTAGCCTATAATTTATCAACATTTTAAGCTATTTGTTCTGATCTGTCGAATCAGCTTCATTGTTTTAAAAAAAATATTTATGTAGCCTAGTCAGGCCTACTTGTTGTACGAATTTGGGATCTTTCGTCCCACAACTGTCCCAGAGTCTATTTCGCACACAGAACGATAAGCTGACCAATATACAGTGGGGAGAACAAGTATTTGATACACTGCCGATTTTGCAGGTTTTCCCACTTACAAAGCATGTAGAAGTCTGTAATTTTTATCATAGGTACACTTCAACTGTGAGAGACGGAATCTAAAACAAAAATCCAGAAAATCACATTGTATGATTTTTAAATAATTAATTAGAATTTTATTGCATGACATAAGTATTTGATCACCTACCAACCAGTAAGAATTCCGGCTCTCACAGACCTGTTAGTTTTTCTTTAAGAAGCCCTCCTGTTCTCCACTCATTACCTGTATTAACTGCACCTGTTTGAACTCGTTACCTGTATAAAAGACACTTGTCCACACACTCAATCAAACAGACTCCAACCTCTCCACAATGGCCAAGACCAGAGAGCTGTGTAAGGACATCAGGGATAGAATTGTAGACCTGCACAAGGCTGGGATGGGCTACAGGACAATAGGCAAGCAGCTTGGTGAGAAGGCAACAACTGTTTGCGCAATTATTAGAAAATGGAAGAAGTTCAAGATGACGGTCAATCTCCCTTGGTCTGGGGCACCATGCAAGATCTCACCTCGTGGGGCATCAATGATCATGAGGAAGGTGAGGGATCAGCCCAGAACTACACGGCAGGACCTGGTCAATGACCTGAAATGAGCTGGGACCACAGTCTCAAAGAAAACCATTAGTAACACACTGCGCCGTCATGGATTAAAATCCTGCAGCGCACGCAAGGTCCCCCTGCTCAAGCCAGCGCATGTCCAGGCCCGTCTGAAGTTTGCCAATGAACATCTGGATGATCCAGAGGAGGAATGGGAGAAGGTCATGTGGTCTGATGAGACAAAAATAGAGCTTTTTGGTCTAAACTCCACTCGCCGTGTTTGGAGGAAGAAGAGGGATGAGTACAACCCCAAGAACACCATCCCAACCGTGAAGCATGGAGGTGGAAACATCATTCTTTGGGGATGCTTTTCTGCAAAGGGGACAGGACGACTGTACCGTATTGAGGGGAGGATGGATGGGGCCATGTATCGCGAGATCTTGGCCAACAACCTCCTTCCCTCAGTAAGAGCATTGAAGATGGGTCGTGGCTGGGTCTTCCAGCATGTCAACGACCCGAAACACACAGCCAGGGCAACTAAGGAGTGGCTCCGTAAGAAGCATCTCAAGGTCCTGGAGTGGCCTAGCCAGTCTCCAGACCTGAACCCAATAGAAAATCTTTGGAGGGAGCTGAAAGTCCGTATTGCCCAGCGACAGCCCCAAAACCTGAAGGATCTGGATGGAGGAGTGGGTCAAAATCCCTGCTGCAGTGTGTGCAAACCTGGTCAAGAACTACAGGAAACATATGATCTCTGTAATTGCAAACAAAGGTTTCTCTACCAAATATTAAGTTCTGCTTTTCTGATGTATCAAATACTTATGTCATGCAATAAAATGCAAATTAATTACTTAAAAATCATACAATGTGATTTTCTGGATTTTTGTTTTAGATTCCGTCACTCACAGTTGAAGAGTACCTATGATAAAAATTACAGACTTCTACATGCTTTGTAAGTGGGAAAACCTGCAAAATCGTCAGTGTATCAAATACTTGTTCTCCCCACTGTAATAGGTAAAAAAAAAGTACTATGGAGGAATAGTAGATCGACATAGGCTAGTGATTTTGCTGTTCATTACTCGTCTTGTTGGCTGAGGAAAAGTAAACGTGGACAGTTATTCTTACATCTTTAAAGTGCACATCAGAATTCGGTGAGACGGACGCATGCCATTGTATCCTGGAGTTCTGTTAAGATGAATTACCATAATCTAAATCATCTGAACACCGTTGTTAGACGCCCTAATCAGGTTACACACCAAATGTATATGGTCGGGTAAATTTCTCAAATAAATTAAAATGCTGCAGGTCAAATGTCCAACGGCACATTTTCCTAACGGAATCCCTGAAGCGCGCGAACACACACACACAAGCTCAGTAGAGCTCTCGCAGACAGACAAGCAGACACACAGGAAATCCCAGCTGATCCAAGAGATGGAACCAAACCCTGTAAATTATCCTATACTGGAAACAGTAATCCTCCTGAGATAAGAGGGGGAAAAAACTATAAAAGATGAAAAAGTATGGACTAAAACTTCAGCTCAGCAACGTCTGTATTGATGTGCTACACACACACACACACACACACTTGAAATCTCCTATTAAAATAAGTATTGCACATGTTTGCCCAAAGTCGAAGCAAGGTGACTTTTTGTATGCGAGGACCTACAGATGCATCCTAAAAAAAACAAAAAAACATTGAAAAAATTATAATATCGAAAGGTAAAAATCACTCAAGGCTTTCCAGTTCTTAGTCTATAGCTGCCTATTGGGCTTAGATATACCGAGAAGACAAGATGAATTTCCCCTTCTGACAGCTTGCCTAGCCTTAAAAAGAGGCGTTGTCCCTCTTCCCTCAGCTTAGTGGAAATGGGTTTGTGTTGTGCTTCAAGCCTCAATGAGTTCCTATACGAATTAAAACGCATCCAAAAAAATACTCCTTTATGTGGTGTCCCCCTCCTCCTCCCTAGCATCAAACCCTTGGCACAGATCTATCTCAGCCCTCGCTACTACCTCCCCCAACTGCACTGGGTTATGCTCAGCTATGTGAATAAGAGAGCGATAGATAGAGATAGAGAGTAAGAGAGAGAAAAAGAGAAAGAGAGCATGAGTGAAAGAGAGAGAAGGAGAGAGGTGGAGGGAGAAAGATGGCAAAAGAGAGCAAGAAAGAAAGATATAGTGAGCGAAAGAGTGAGGAAGAAAGCAAGAGAGGGAGAGAGAAAGCAGCTAGAGCCTCAACATTAATTAACACACACTCAACACTGACACTAATCTGAGCAACAAGAGGGAATGGAGAAAGAGGGAATATAACTACAGAGAGAGTTGTGGATCAGAACTCCCACCACAGCAGAGCAGTCTGACTCCACAACTATCAAGCAAGTCCTCCTGTGGAGGTAGGAGGCTTCTGGAGGACTAGAGCCTTCAAAATGAACCAAAGGCCTTCGGATCGAGCTACATACTTTCTAGAAGAGCTACAAACTTGCTAGAAGAGCTACATACCTGCTAGAAGAACTACAGACCTGCTAGAAGAACTACAGACCTGCTAGAAGAACTAAAGGTTTGTTATGGCTACAGGCCTGCTAGAAGAACTGCAGACCTGCTAGAATAACCGCAGACCTGCTAGAATAACTGCAGACCTGCTAGAATAACTGCAGACCTGCTAGAATAGCTACAGACCTGCTAGAAGAACTACAGATGTTATAATGGCTATAAGGGAAAGGTGATACCTAGTCAGTTGCACAACAGAGGTGTGGGGGGGGCTGCCTTAATCGACATCCACGTCATCGGTGTGGACATTCGTGAAAAGCTACAGACTTGGTAGATACTAAAGAGCTGCTAGAAGAGCTCCAGGCCTTACTGAGGAGCATCTCACCTTCTCCAAGAGTTTAGAAACCTTGCTGTAAGAAACGAGAGACAGAAACAAATAGATGAACAGCCTTACCTGCTTCACCCTTGGCCTCCCATGGGAGAACTTCCTCTTGGAGATGGCAGGCTTCCCCATGCCAATCTTGGGAGTTAGGGGAATAAAGGTTGTGGTGGTAGGAGGCACACTAGCACTGTAGACAGAATGAGGGTGGGCCTGTGGCGGATCCTGGGCCTGGATTTGGACCTGAACCCAAGGAGGGCTGGCCTCCCTGGGGAAGGACTCTGTAGGGAAGGGGGACTGGATCAGCATGAGCGAAAGCTCGGGAGACATTCCAGGGGAGGCCTTGGGGGCTTTGTCCTCTCCCCTCTGCAAGCTGAAGTCTGAGAAGCTGCGGTCGCTGGCAGGCATGGTATCCATTTCTACAGTAGTATCCATGTCTACGGTACTCTCCAGTTCAGCCATGGGACTAAGCTCCTTTTCACTGATTGTATCCTCTGCAACAGGCAATACATTTGGCAGCAACACCTCCCCCTCGTCCAGAACAATTGGAGGCAAATCCTCCCCCTCGTCCAAAATACTCTGAGGCAACTCCTCATCCTCTAACTCCTGCAACTTCTCCTCAACCTTCTTTTCTACAACTGCATTCTGCACCTCCTGCATGGGTTCAAGAACATTCTCCTCAACAGTAGTCTCCATTGCAGCCAATTCCAAAGGCTCCATTTGTACAGGTGCTACTTCCAAAGGCTCCATTTCTACAGGTGCTACTTCCAAAGGCTCCATTTCTACAGGTGCTATTTCCATAGCCTCCTCCTCCTCTACAGGAGACCCCTCAGTAGTCCCCTCCAAAGGATCATGGGATATTTCTTTGGTGGGCATGGCTAAAGTGGTTTTTGAGTCCTCCGATTTGGTCTCCTCCCCCTCTACATCGCGGGGCAATGCCTCCTCAGGCACCACACCTTTTCCCGTTTCTAATATTTCCAGTTCCTGTTGGAAATTGTCCATGGGTGAGGCAGGGGACACTTCCGATGGAGTTCCAGACCTCTGGGGAGACTCCCGACCCTTCGTCAGGGTAACGGTCACCTGAATCTCCTGCGCCGGTTCAGCACCTGGAACAGAGAAAGCCAATCACGATTCATGCTTCATTGAATGGATGTTGTGCTGATCTTATTCAAAAGTCAAACATAAAGCAAGTGGAGATTAAGTGGTTGGGGGAAGTTATACTTAGACATTGTTATAGTGATTTTAAAGCATACACAACTGCATTAGCAAAACTTGCTCTTTCCATGACAAACTGACCAGGTGAATCCTGGTGAAAGCAATGAAATCTTATTGATGTCACTTGTTAAATCCAGAAGGATTTTTAAGCCTTTAGACAATTGAGACATGGACTGTGTATGTGTGCCATTCAGAGGGTGAATGGGCAAGACAAAAGATTTAGGTGCCTTTGAACGGGGTATGGTAGTAGGTGCCAGGCGCACCGGTTTGTGTCAAGAACTGCAAAGCTGCTGGGTATTTCATGCTCAACAGTTTCCCATGTGCATCAAGAATGGTCCACCACCCAAATGACATCCGGCCAACTTGACAACTGTGGGAAGCATTGGGGTCAACATGGGCCAGCATCCCTTTTGACACCTTGGGCAACATAGTTTTCTATACTGTACCTGATGGAGACTCTTTGGGCTTCTTTATAGGGCTAGGACACGCCCCCTCCTCCTCCACCCGTGCACCGGGATATGCCTCCTCCTCCTCCTCCTCCTCCACCCGTGCGCCGGGATGTGCCTCCTCCTCCTCCTCCTCCTCCCGTGCGCTGGTACACGCCTCCTCCTCCCGAGCGCCGGGACGCGCCTCCTCCTCCTCCTCCCGAGCGCCGGGACGCGCCTCTGCCTCCTCCTCCTCCCGAGCGCCGGGACGCGCCTCTGCCTCCTCCTCCTCCCGAGCGCCGGGACGCGCCTCTGCCTCCTCCTCCTCCCGAGCGCCGGGACGCGCCTCTGCCTCCTCCTCCTCCCGAGCGCCGGGACGCGCCTCTGCCTCCTCCTCCTCCCGAGCGCTAGGTCGCGCCTCCTCCTCCTCCCGAGCGCTAGGTAGCGCCTCCTCCTCCTCCCGAGCGCTAGGTAGCGCCTCCTCCTCCTCCCGAGCGCTAGGTAGCGCCTCCTCCTCCTCCCGAGCGCTAGGTAGCGCCTCCTCCTCCTCCCGAGCGCTAGGTAGCGCCTCCTCCTCCACCCGAGCGCTAAGTCGCGCCTCCTCCTCCTCCCGAGCGCTAGGTCGCACCACCTCCTCCCGAGCGCTAGGTCGCACCACCTCCTCCCGAGCGCTAGGACTCGCCGCCTCCTCCATCTGAGCGCTACGATGCGCCTCCTCTATCTGAGCGCTACGATGCGCCTCCATCTGAGCGCTACGATTCGCCTCCATCTGAGTGCTACGATGCGCCTCCTCCTCCCGAGCGCTACGATGCGCCTCCTCCATCTGAGTGCTACGACGCACCTCTTCTTCCAGCTGATAGTTGGGACAGGCTTCTTGTACCAGCTGAGGCCTAGGACACGACTCATTCTCCAGGTGAAGGCATGGACATGCCTCATCCTCCTGCGACACCTCCACCACAGCCATAAAGACATCTGGAAGACAGGAAATAAAAACTAAAAGTCACAATTTGATTGACAGCTCTGCTTCTCACACAAAACAACTAGGCTTCCATCCAAATCTCACTGAGAATAACTGAAAAATTGGCCATCTGTTATGAGAGTAATCAAGAGGATTTGGATATTTGGTCAAATTGAAAATCTGGCCATGAGACAAAGGAAGAGACGAGAATGCTATTAATTTCCAAAGGTGTTAGTAGTTTGGCCACAGTCAAAGGTATTTCTCATTAGAAAAAGTCCCCCGTTTTGACTGTAGCACAATGGGAAATTAAGGCCCCAGTCAACAATTCACAGCCCTTCCAATTAGGCTCTAATCTCAAGTTAATTAGGGAACATCTTCCTCCAAGGTACTGCAACTCCCCGCCCTCCACATCCCAAAGCCCAAACCCCAGCTGGTTCAATAACTCAATACCTAGTGTTATCTTTATAAACATTGCTTAATTGAATTGACAATTCTCAGTGCGATCCAAGTCCTCCCAGACGACAGTCATGCAATGCTTCTCCACATTGCATCATGGTATAGCAGTGATATCGGATTACATTCTAGTATTCACATTAACTCCATCCACTATAGGAATACTTCAGGGCATGGTAATTGTTTAATAAAGAAGGGATGCATGAAATGAAGATATATTAACACGATAAGCTTAATTTCAAGACTTCATGCATCTACTATCTAGGTCTACATCTCAATGCAAAAAATACTTTTGGGGTAAAGTGGCCATCAATTACTTTCTATTTTCCAAAACAGAGTTAATTTCCCCAACAACAACCTTTCACCCTGGAGGAGCAGCAGAACATGCAATAAAACCCAGAGGGAGGAGTCAGCCCGGTTTACAAGGCCTGAAACCAATCGAGATTTCTGCCTAAGCTGTCAAGATTTCGTCGTAAGCAAACTAAATAGGGTTTACAGTGAAATGGATGGAGGGGAGGACAGAACACTGGCGGGGAGTCATGGAGTGCAAAGTTAATTCATCTGTAACTGAGGCCTCAGAGGACCCACCTGGAACTATTACTACCACACCTTACTGGGAGGTTCAGATAGAGGGAACATTGCTGTAGAGCCGTGCCTAAGCTGCATGCGGGCACGGATCTCCCCAGGACTGCTGTGCAGAGGAAATATCAACCCTTGCAGAGAAGCAAGAGATTGAACTTCACTCAGCTTTCTAGAGGTTTCCCCCTTAGTTAACACTATCAATGTTTCCCTTTACTGTGGGATTTGTGATCGAATCAACGTATTAGCCACTTTCAATGCAACATACCGAAACCAAACTATTGTAGACCGTGAGAAAGACCCGATCACATGAAGGAGAGCCATGTGAGTGAGAGGTGCTTCGGCACGCAGCTGGGAGAAGGGACTAATAATTATTATATTCAGGGCACAACGGACACTGGCCGCAAAAGACATGGATTATTTTAGGGGGCATTACGGCCACACAAAGGGGATGCAGCCAGGAAATTCAAGGCATTATCAATTGTGTGTCAAATTGTGAATGAGTGACTGACTAAGGTTGTACAGTCTGTGTAAAAAACAAAGCAGAGCTCATGCCTTTCATGCTACTTTTTTTCAAATCATCATTAGTCGCATCATGCCTTAAAATGTTTTTAAAAAAAAACATATAGGGGGCTCCCGAGTGGCGCAGCTGTCTAAGGCACTGCATGGCAGTGCTAGAGGCGTCACTACAGACCACTGTTTCGAACTGCTGTACAGTGTTTCGGACACATTGGTGCGGCTGGGTTAAGCGAGCCGTGCGGCTTTGGGGTCGTTTTTCGGAGGACGCATGGCCCTCGACCTTCGCCTCTCCTGAGTCCGTACGGGAGTTGCAGCGATGGGACAAGACTAACTACCAATTGGATATCACGAAATTGGGGAGGAAAACGTGTATAAAAAAATTTATACAAAAATAACATATAGCCCAACATTTGTATCACATCTAATGTTACATAAATAACTCTACATTAAGCATATAGGAGTACCTGTTTATTTGATAACCGCTCAAGACAGAATAGCCGCATGTGCACACTGGCTCAAATCATTTGGAGAAAATATCCTTACTATTTTATTCAGCTTTGTTCAATTGTATTCTTCATACTATAAAATAATGCCACGGAATTCTAAGCAAATCTTGTCTTCTAAATGAACTAGTGTAGCCCACAGCCATATGGCATAGCCAGATCAGGGCCTAACATAAGGACAACTGAGAATGCTATTCTGTTCTTCTGAAATATAATACATTTTTTTCATATCATGTTTCTTTAGAGCTGTCTAAAATAAACAATGGATTTATTGTGATGGTTTAGGCTATATTACATGCATCTATTAGATGTAGATGTTCCAAAAGTCTGCATCAGTAGCTTGTAGGACATGCGTGGAAGCCAGGAGATGTTAAATGTGTTTATGTTAATTAACGGTCAATTACCAGGAGACCAGCAGTTATTGGCTTGACAATCACCAGCTGACAAGGTTTCATGACAGCCACAGCCCTAATGTCAAGCCCTGCATATTTTTGTCAAAAGTCTCACGGAATGTAAGCCTACATTGAACACAAAACATTGGCTGCTACTGAAGGCTGAATGATAGAACAGCTATTTCCAAGTTAAAATGTTATGGGATGTATTTTATCCATTGTTTTTGAAGGTAGGCCACTATGGTAGGCCTACATTATGATCAAATAGCCACAGTAGCCTACCTAACCACTGTTAAAACTAACTTAAAGCGGGTACAGCCTCAGTGTTCACAGATTTCACTCAGTGCCCCAAAATAATTTAATAAAGAGTCGATTTTACTCGTATACCCGCCTACATATTTTGCTGTGACACCTGGAATGTTTTATTTATGAGCACCAGTGTGCCTAGGAAATTTAAGGATTCCATCTTTAATATCTCAAATATTTTTCATTGTGCCCCTAAATGTCTGTGTGTGCCATAGGGTTACTGTCGTAGAGGTGGAAAGCGTGGGGTGGAGGGGGGGGGGGGGGGTGGGTGGAGAAAGAGAGCGAGGGTGAGAGTGAGAGGACACAGGGGGACAGAGATGGAGAAAGTGCATTTTTTAATCCACTCTAGTGGTAAATACACCAGCATCTTTCCATCTCCGTCTCTTTGTTGCTGCCACCATGGAGAATACATGACCGCCATCTACGCTCGGCTAGCACAGATGGGAGAAGAGAGCAACGAGGCCAGAGCATCCCATTAGCTGAGCCCGGGGAGTTATTTTTAACTTGTGGCAGAACCGCCACTGTCTCCTGAGACGTTCCCCCTTCCCCTCCCCCCAAGAGAGCCGTACATTTCAGCACCACCACAGAGCACAGACAGGCACAAGACTGGATACCCTTCACACTTCCATTCACCTCCCATAATCGGATTATGCTTATATAGAAATAGTGAAAAAAGTTAGTTCAATGTGGGACCGCCCATACGGAAATCTATACATGTATGATTGTAAGTTGCCTTGGATAAAAGCATCTGCTAAATGACAAATATTATTTTATACTGAACAAAAAAATAAATGCAACAATTTCAACCATTTTCCTGAGTTACATAGGCCCTCCCACATGGGATCCAGGCCCACCCACTGGGGAGCCAGGACCAAACAATACAAATGAGTTTTAAACAAAAGGGCTTTATTACAGACAGAAATATTCCTCAATTTCATCAGCTGTCCGGGTGGCTGGTCTCAGACAATCCCGATCTGTGCCATTCACTTTGAACTGGACTGTTTTTACAGCATGAGCGGTCGTGAGTAGATGTGCTTGTTTTGAGATCAAAGCGAGAGCTACATTCAACCATTTTAAATCATATAAGTTTTTATTTACGAGCATCAGCGCGCCTAGGAAAATGAAGGATTCTAGCTTTAATATCTAAAATATTTTTAATTGTGCGCCTAAATTTCTTTGTGTGCCTACATTTTTCAAAATTAAGTTGGTGGTAAAGAAACCAAAAAAGGTTGGGAACCACTGTCATAGAGGCAGAAAGAGATGTATGAGTGAGTGAGTGAGTGAGTGAGTGAGTGAGTGAGTGAGTGAGTGAGTGAGTGAGTGAGTGAGTGAGTGAGTGAGTGAGTGAGTGAGTGAGTGAGTGAGTGAGTGAGTGAGTGAGTGAGTGAAATTAAAAAAGGCACAGCCTTCGTGTTCACAGTAAACAGGCGCCGGAAGTTGCACAGAATTTTCACAACATTCCAAGTTTGCGCTCAGCAGACCTGAAATTTGCTCAGTGCCAACATTTATTTTTAAGGGAACATTGGGCCCATGCATATGCGCGCAGACACTGATGCGTTTGAGTACACGCATGTGCATCCCAGCTGCACACACTAACACACTCCCTCACGTCCTCCTCTTTCCCACAAACATATTGCACAAAAGCAGTGGAGAAGGGTGATAGGGTGGCTACAGGGAGAGCAGAGGAGGAGAAAAAGGGAAATCACAACAAATCCGCGCCGCAATTCATCTGGGTGCCAACCGGGCTGGGAACAGGGTCCATTTTCATTAGGCCTGGTAATAACGCCTTCGAGGGAAATCAGATTGGCTTTTAGCTGGTGGGGCCGGCCCATGATAGGTCACCAGCTGGTTCTGTGAATACAGGAAGCCAGTAATTTATGTATTTCTCTCCCACCACTCGATGCCTGGCTCAGAAGATAGAGTGGATGGAAGGGATTCAGACACTGCTGTGTGGACCTTCTCTTTGAGTATCAGGAGAATTTAACTGCATCATCCAAAAACGCTTCACAAAACCCCAAACCCAATTAGTTATTGTCCAAAAAATGTTTTCAGTTCATTGTTTGTTCGAGCCAAATAGTCAAGACACCAACACTATTCCACATAGCCAACAAGGTTACAACACTACTCCACATAGTCAACAAGGTTACAACACTAATCCACATAGTCAACAAGGTTACAACACTAATCCACATAGTCAACAAGGTTACAACACTATTACACAGTCAACAAGGCTACAACACCATTCCGCAGTCAACTAGACAATAACCTTATTACACAGTCAACAGTACTACAACACTATTCCATAGTCAACAAGACAACAACACTTTTCCACAATCAACAACTAGACTACATCACTTTTCCTTCCACATAGTCAACTAGACTACATCACTATTCCATAGTCAACAACACTACAACATCTGTAGACTAAGTCAGACTACAGCACTATTCCACATAGTCAACAACTAGACTACAGCACTATTCCACATAGTCAACAACTAGACTACAGCACTATTCCACATAGTCAACAACTAGACTACAGCACTATTCCACATAGCCAACAAGACTACAACACTATTCCACATAGCCAACAAGACTACAACACTATTCCATAGCCAACGAGACTACCACACTATTCCATAGTCAACGAGACTACCACACTATTCTATAGTCAACGAGACTACCACACTATTCCATAGTCAACGAGACTACCACACTATTTTATAGTCAACGAGACTACCACACTATTCCATAGTCAACAAGACTACCACACTATTTTATAGTCAACGAGACTACCACACTATTCCATAGTCAACAAGACTACCACACTATTCCATAGTAAACAAGACTACAACACTATCCCATAGTCAACAGCACTATTCTGATAGTCAACAACACTATTCCAGTTAACTAGACAATAACACTATTCCACATAGACAACAGTACTACAACACTAATCAAATCAGTCAAAAACAACAAGACTACATACAGCCCTATTCCACAGTCAATAAGACTATAGCACTATTCCACAGTCTTCTGACTACAGGACTGTTCCATATAATCAACAACTAGACTAGGCATGGGCATGAGTTCTACAGATGTCAAAACTCGATGATGACTCTAGTGTTCTATTTCTACATGTGCATTTGCGGGGCACAACAAAAAATAAACCAAGCCAAGCATCACAGTTCATCTACCTAAATCCCCTCAGTGTTTCACTAACTCAATTGCGTGCCGACCACTCCCTCTACACAAGCGTGCTGTGTGCGCTCCTGTTAGACCTACAGAAATAAATGCCTACAAAAGCATATCAGATGGGATACACAAACTACATTCCTTGCCAAATGATGACAGTTTTATCAGAAATTCTAAATGGACTGGTTGACTGAAGAATAAACTAAATAAACTAAATCGAACATTTGTATATTGAATGGAACACAGACTTTGGTTTGTAACCCTGAAAACAAAGTCTTTCAACTCAATTTTTTTATTTGGAAAAATATTCGGTATCAGCTGGTTCTGAGAATACAGTAAGCTAGTAATTTATGTATTTCTCTCCCACCACTCGGGTTTCAAGTCTGGGCTCTGGCTTGGCCACTCAAGGACATTCAAAGACTTGTCCCAAAGCCACTCCTGCGTTGTCTTGGCTGTGTGCTTAGGGTCGTTGTCCTGTTGGAAGGTGAACCGTCGCCCCAGTCTGAGGTCCTGAGCGCTCTGGAGCAGGTTTCATCAAGGAGCTCTCTGTACATTGTGCCGTTCATCTTTCCCTCGTTCCTGACTAGTCTTCCATTCCCTGCCGCCGAAAAACATCCCCACAGCATGATGCTGCCACCACCATGCTTCACCGTAGGGATGGTGCCAGGTTTCCTCCAGACGCTTGGCATTCAGGCCAAAGAGTTCAATCTAGGTTTCATCAGACCAGAGAATCTTGTTTCTCATGGTCAGTCCTTTAGATGACTTTTAGCAAACTCCAAGTTGGCTGTCATGTGCCTTTTACTGAGGAGTGGCTTCCGTTTGGCCACTCTACCTTAAAGGCCTGATTGGTGGAGGCCTGCAGAGATGATTGTCCCTCTGAAACATTCTCCCATCTCCACTCTGGAGCTCTGTCAGTGACCATCGGGTTCTTGGTCACCTCCCTGACCAAGGCCCTTCTCCCCTGATTGCTCAGTTTGGCTAGGCAACCAGCTCTAGGAAATGTGTTGGTGGTTCCAAACTTCTTCCATTTAAGAATGATGGAGACCACTGAGTTCTTGGGGACCTCCAATGCTAGAGACATTTTTTGGTACCCTTCCCCAGATCTGTGCCTCAACACAACCCTGTCTCGGAGCTCTACTGATAATTGCTTCAACCTTGGTTTTTGTTCTGACATGCACTGTCATCTGTAGGATCTTATATAGACAAGTGTGTGCCTTTCTAAATAATGTCCATCAATGGATGCAGGATGCACCTGAGCTCAATTATGAGCCCATTTCTAAAAACCTGTTTTTGCTTTGTCACTATGGGGAATTGTGTGTAGATTGATGAGGGGCAAAGAAATGTAATCAACTTTAGAATAAGGCTGTAATGTAAGAAAATGTAGAAGGGAAGGGGTCTGAATACTTTCCGAATGCACTGTATATGTAGCAATTTAGCAATTAGGATTTGTTATCTATAATGGTTATGACTGTTGGCATATAGATAAATGCACACATTTTCAAATGTATTTATAAAGCCCTTTTTACATCAGCAGATGTCATAAAGTGCTTATACAAAAACCCAGCCTAAAATCCAAAACAGCAAGCAAAAGCAGGGTCCTAGGCAGATTCATGGCCATTAAGGCCAGATCATTATTCAAGATGTTCAAACATTCATAGATGACCAGCAGGGTCAAATAATAATCACAGTGGTTGTAGAGGATGCAACAGGTCAGCACCTCCGGAATAAATGTTGGCTTTTCAGAGCCGAGCAAAAAAATTGTGAGTATTCGAACAGTCAAAAAATGCCAAATGTTCATTCCTAAACTAGAGTGCAGCACTATTCCACAGTCAACAACAAGACTACATCACTATTGCCCAGTCAACAACTAGACTACAATTCTATTCCACATCGTCAACAACTAGACCAGGGATGGGCAAATGTCATGGGAGTCGGGGCCACAAAAAAATCTGAATTCATTATGAGGGGCCAGAAGCAAAATATTTAAGCCCCCCCAATTTTATCAGAGTTAAGTTCCTGCAATTCTACACATTTTGCCATGGGTCATAGAGAAAATGTTGCCGTTTGAAAGCAAGCTTGCTGGAATTCTACACATTTGTCCATGGGGTGGAGAGATTTAGTAATTTATTGAAAATCTTTTAATAAATAAATAATCCCAGAACAACAGCAAATTACCTTGTGAAGATGCTGGAGGAAACGGGTACAAAAGTATCTATATCCACAGTAAAACGAGTCCTATATCGACATAACCTGAAGGGCGCTCAGCAAGGAAGAAGCCACTGTTCCAAAACCGCCATAAAAGCCAGATATGGTTTGCAACTGCACACAGGGACAAAGATCGTACTTTTTGGAGAAATGTCCTCTGGTCTGATGAAACAAAATTAGAACCGTTTGGCCATAATGACCATCGTTATGTTTGGAGGAAAAAGGGGGAGGCTTGCAAGCCGAAGAACACCATCCCAACCGTGAAGCACGGGGGTGGCAGCATCATGTTGTGGGGGTGCTTTGCTGCAGGAGGGACTGGTGCACTTCACAAAATAGATGGCATCATGAGGAAGGAAAATTATGTGGATATATTGAAGCAACATCTCAGGAAATCAGTCAGGAAGTTAGAGCTTGGTCGCAAATGGGTCTTCCAAATGGACAATGACCCCAAGCATACTTCCAAAGTTGTGGCAAAATGGCTTAAGGACAACAAAGTCAAGGTAATAGAGTGGCCATCACAAAGCCATGACCTCAATCCTATAGAAAATGTGTGGGCAGAACTGAAAAAGCGTGTGCAAACAAGGAGGCCTACAAACCTGACTCTGTTACACCAGTTCTGTAAGGAGGAATGGGCAAAAATTCACCCAACTTATTGTGGGAAGCTTGTGGAAGGCTACCTGAAACGTTTGACCCAAGTTAAACAATTTAAAGGCAATGCTACCAAATACTAATTGAGTGTATTTTAACTTCCGACCCACTGGGAATGTGATGAAAGAAATAAAATCTGAAATAAATCACTCTACTATTATTTTGACATTTCACATTCTCAAAATAAAGTGGTGATCCTAACTGACCTAAAACAGGGAATTTTTACTAGGATTAAATGTCAGGAATTGTGAAAAACTGAGTTTAAATGTATTTGGCTAAGGTGTATGTAAACTTCCGACTTCAACTGTAAATGACAGATGTACAGAGCTGTGTGTGTTTCTTACCCATAGTGGGTTCTGGTTCTGGTTCTGTGGATTCTTGGATGGGGCTGGTCGGGGTTTCCACCATGTCGCTCTCCACCTGCGTGCAGACGTAGTCGTGCTGAGGGTGGAGGTCCGGGTTGCCCCCTGCCTGCTTTTCACACTCCCCATGAAGCCACCTGAGAGAGAACCAACAAACACCATTAAATAAACAATTAATCAAATGGCCACCAGGAATATTTACACTGACCCCCCCTGTTTGTTTTTACACTTCTGCTACTCACTGTTTATTATCTATGCAGTCACTTTAGCCCTACCTACATGTACATATTACCTCAATTACCTCGACTAACCTATTCCCCCACACATTGACTCTGTACAGGTACCCCTTGTATATAGCCTAATTACTGTTATTTTAGTATGTTACTTATTATGTTACTTTAAGAAATTTCCCCCTCGGGGATAAATAAAGTACCTATCTATCTACTTTTTATTTAATTTTTGACTTTAGTTTATTTAGTCAATCTTTTAACTATTTCTTGAACTGCATTGTTGGTAAGGCCTTATAAGTAAGCATTTCACAGTAAGGTCTACACCTGTTGTATTCGGTACATGTGACAAATACAATTTGATTTGACTAAACTTTCTAGCCAGTCAGGTTGGGTTCATCATCAGTCAGTCAGTCTCCATGGCAGCTCTCCCACAGAGGGGTCTCTAAGCCTGTGGTTTGTGGGTTTGCTCTCCCCGTCTCTCACTCTTCCACTCTTCCTCCCTTTCTTGCCCCCTACCCTGCTATCTCTCCACCAGTCTCTCCCTTTACCCCACCCCCGCTCTCCCTCCACAGTCTCCCTCTTTCTCAACCACCCCCAGTCTTCCCTTTCGCGCTGCTGCATGCGTGTTCCAGTGGGGTGCCCGCAGCCTGATCTGTCTCCTGTTCCATTTTCTCTCTGGCTCTCCCTGCCTGCAGTAATTACATTTCTGCGCAGGCACCTATGGGCAGGGCAGCCGGCTGTGTCGAGAGGGCCCCCCAAGTGAGTGTCCGCAGGAGGCAGAGGGTCATCATGGGGGATTTGGGCTACTCCAGCGACCACTGGCAAACTTACTATTAGGCAGAAGAGGCAATTACCTCAAGCCTCACATCAAGGGGCCTCATGAGCTGGGCATAAAAAAATACATACAAAAATAACGATAACATTAAAAAAGTACACACACACACACACACACACACACACACACACACACACACACACACACACACACACACACACACACACACACACACACACACACACACACACACACACACACACACACACACAGTGTATAATATATAAAATAATAAATCATCAGCTCGGCTCAAAGACTACTAAAAAAAAAAATCATCTAGGCTAGCTTAGTAGAAACTCAGATCCACGCCCTTAGACTCTAGTGGAATACAATACGCATTTAGTCATTGTCATGGAAACAGAGGAAATGTATGGGTAGCCCATGTATCTGACACTGTCTGGACAAAAAGAGTATGTCATGTCTGACTGGGGCCTCCAAATCACTAAGTCCACCTTTGCCAACCCTTCACGAGCTCTGGCTACTTCAAAAGATGGACCAGTGTGAGTTTTATTAGAGTTTCAGCTGGGAAACTGGGTCTGTGTGACCTGTAAGCACTAAGCAAATGCACCACGCAGTTCATTAACAGCAATACTTTTGACTGTGTTTGGAGAACTACTAGAGAACTATTTGCTGTGAGCCCTACTCAGCAATGTGAGTATGCTTAGAAGTACTTATGAGGGGCCTCTGAGAGAATGGCCATTTCAGTCCTCTCCGGGAGCTGGTCTTAAAACTACTGATAAAACTAGCCACAATAACAATGTAAAAATGGCCTTGTGAATAATTTATGTGAATAACCTATGGCTGCCACCATTTCTTTTTGCCAATACAAAATAGCTAAAACAGCACTTCAAGTGAGGGTCTAGGCCAGGGGTATTCAACTCTTACCCTACGAGGTCCGGAGCCTGCTGGTTTTCTGTTCTACCTGATAATTAATTGCAAACACCTGTTGTCCCAGGTCTAAATCAGTCCCTGATTAGAGAGGAACAATGAAAAAAATGCAGTGGAACTGGCTTCGAGGTCCGGACTTGAGTTTGAGGGGTCTAGGGGTTTGCGGCTCCTATTTACTTCCCTGGACCCCAGGAAGTGTCCACTATGGTGAACGATATTGGTTGACCCTCAAGCGACTTGCTGTACCTTGGATAAAACAATCCATTTGCCAGTGGTCTTTACTTACCCGACCCCTCATCACAAAGGCATCACTATGCCGCCAACTGCATGAGCTCTGGGTTGCCGTAACGACCTCCCAGTGGTCGCCGTGGGCAACAATCACTCTGTTGTGGAAAAACCTTAGTCCTCAGCAGAGCTGCCAAATCCAGCTCAGTGATTAGTTAATAATAGTAGTTGGTATAGAGGCCCACGTAGCCAGTAATCTACCGATTTATAGTTTTAAGTGACCGGGATTGGCTTGGAGCGCTGGGCCAGTTGCTGAACTGGAAATTACCTTAGGTATTGACCATTTGTACGCTGTGAAACGTGTGAAACCAACTAAACAAACCTACTGGGCTACAACTCTGTAATGCTAAGTTTTCCAGTTTGTAAAGCTTGTAAACCATTTATAATCCATCTGAGATATGAGGTAACACTTTGGCTGTGTGACGGTCTCCAGCTGTAAACCACATTATAATCCAATTCATTAGACGACGCCGACAGTGGGATGTCAAATCCACATCGTTAGTCAATAAATAGCTCAATCACACGTAACGAGACAGATGATACAACCTGCGTACACAGGGACACTGAAAGAGCCCCCGTGTGGCAGATACAGTATACACCAATGGCTAAGGATGGGCATTTGAAATAATTTCAATATTCAAATAATATCATGACATATTTTCAATAAAAACTAGGGAACTGGCTTGTTGCCCAGCATGCGCGACTTGGGTGCCGCTTGCATGGGGGTGCACGTCATAACTACAGTCTGTTGTTTTATTGAATCAAGAATTTCATTGAGTAGCAATGTCACATAGACAATTAAATTACATTTAGACAAAACCTTTTCATTGTTAAAATAGGCCTATGATTTATTTTTCATCAAAACTGAAATTACTCTTGCAAGTATTTCAATACTAACGTCTGTTCGGATATTCAAATAACCGTGTCCATCCCTACCACAGATACATGTAACCCTGGTCCCAGATGTGTGCTGTACGACAATGACCACAGCACTAACATGACCACAGCACTAACATGACCACAGCACTAACATGAATGACCACAGCACTAACGTGAATGACCACAGCACTAACGTGAATGACCACAGCACTAACGTGAATGACCACAGCACTAACGTGAATGACCACAGCACTAACGTGACCACAGCACTAACGTGACCACAGCACTAACGTGACCACAGCACTAAATACATATTGTAGCTCTACTGCGCATTAGCTCATTGTCTTGCACGCCATCCATCAGCAGTGTGGGGGAACATAACATAATTGACAGTAACCACGGCGACAGAATGAGGCATACCTCTTGCAGGTGCGGCAGGTGAGGAGGTCGTCCTTAGGGCCGTCGACGGAGCCATGGCCCCTCACACACAGTGAGCACGGCAGGGCGGGGGCGGGCTCCTCCGGTTGCCTGGGGCAACCCTCGCACAGTGTGATGTTGTGGCCCCACTGGCCCGCCTGCCTGACCCCACACAAAGAACACACCCTACAGTTCTGGAGAGAGAGTGAGGGACAGAGACATGATACGTTAGTTACACTTCTACATATGGATTCATTGCACACTTCCATTAGTTTGGAGTGACAAAACTACAACGTGAAAAATACATTTCCACAACACCCAGTGGCTATAGAATGCTATAAATGGCACCAGAATGACACTGCATATCATAGAAAGTAGTGTGTTTATTTCTTCCAACCACCTTTAAACTTTTGCCAACGGACCTCGCATGAAACTGTTCTATTTAAATGTAGGTTGAACTTGTCACACATCAGAGGATTAAACGTATTGCCATTAACATTGTAATGTCAGTCATTAAAACATCATCTTTACGGCAGCCATTTCAAACAAGTGATCACTGTATTGGATTATGCAATGTTAATAACTAACCCATATAAAAAAGATATGCCTCTTTTGCAATGAGCCTATGATCAGCCAGCTGGAAATTACACTAAACCTTCAAAAGTACCACTTCAGGCTCATTGAGTAACATTCAAAAGGAGCGGCGGTATTCCGAGCATTCAGGGGTGAGGAGGAACAAGCTCAATCAAAGATTCTCTGTACAACCGCCTAACCTACCACACACCACCCACCCACCCACACCCTCCCCTTCTAATGTCCAGACCCCGACTGGCCTATTAGTGACAAGCCACCCCTATGGCCTGGCTGCACTGGCCAGCTCATGTCCAACAGTGGGGAATAGAGCTGGTGAATACTATCGCTGTCGGTCAGGCCCTGCCTGTGAGCCAGAGGGAGGGAGATAGTGGCCCCCAGTCTATACTGAAGAAAAATAAGTGCCTGACTGGGATTTGGTAGGACATTGGGATAAGGTGGGGAGGTGGTTTGTGTTTGTGTGTGTGTGTTAGCAGGCCTCTGATAACTCAATTTGTCTTGGCAGCGCAGTGTGCTGTAACCGTGAGAGAGACGGAGATGACTAACAGACAGACACAGAGTAAGAGAGAGAGAGCGATAGAGAGAGAGAAAGAGGTTGAGCTGATGGCCAGCTGATGATCAGAGGGATATCTATCCATCCTCTGCCGTTCTCTTCATCCCTCCATCGTTTCACCCTTCCTTTCCACTCCCAGTCGATCCCTCAGTCTTGCAACACTCTTACTCATACCTCCCTCTGTCCCCCAATCTTGACCCCTCAATTTCTCCTCACCTCATGTCACTCCTCCATCCCCTATCCCGGTCTCTCTATTCTCACCCCTGTGCATATGGCTGCTGACAGGGTGAATGGGGCGGATGTGAAATGATTAATTAGCTCAGACTACGTCTCAATCTCCTGCCTCCACAGAAAGCGAGACTTGTTCATTCACACCAGTGCGGATGTCAATGAGACTGGTGGGTTTCTATTGGCAGTATCTCAATAAGGGTTAAAATTACCATGGATGTCTATGGACCTAAGGCTTCACAGTGAAATGAGGCCGCAATCAAATGTTAAAGGCATTAGTCCACTGTTGATACAGTCCCAAAATGTTTTGCATTATCATGATGATATGGCCGGTGACCCTTTGCTTCTTGAAAGTCCAATATTTTTTTAAACTTGACTGCTGACATGACTATCAACAATGGAGTAATATTTTTTAATTATTTTTTTAAAAAGGACATACGGAATCTCTCCTCCAATAAAATGTTGATACAAAACAGCAGCAGTGTGGGTCTTCAAGACATTTTAGACCACTCCCCTTTGGACCACACAGCAACTAAGTAAAATGGGTGAATGAAAACAAACATTTTGGTTTGAAAGATAAGATTGAAACTAAGAAATCCTCACAAGTCCAGAGTCTTCCAGAATGTAATAAGAACAACTGTTCCCCTTTACAGTAAGATAAAAAGGTTGGGGGCCATCTCAGCTTTTGGCGCTCTACTCTTATGTATCCACAGTATTTCTTTCTCCATTTTAGCAACCACACTAAGCCCAGAATCTCCCTTTTATGACTTAATACAGAGCTCAATAGCGGAGATGAAAGCTTGGTACTTGCGTGCCCCCACTGCAACCCACAGCAAAGCCGGGGGAAACACACTTTATTGGCCATGTTTGAGGTCTGTTTCGCCCTCCCCCCGCTCCCTCCCTTCCTGCGGCCCAAAAAGCCACAACAAAAAGGCACTAAAAGCCCCAAAAGCTATTTTCAACTGCCGGATAAAAACAGCTGGGAGACTCTTAGGGGACAGTGGAGAGAGAGAGAGAGAGAGAGAGAGAGAGAGAGAGGCGGAGAGAGAGAGGCGGAGAGAGAGAGAGAGAGGCGGAGAGAGAGAGAGAGAGGCGGAGAGAGAGAGAGAGAGGCGGAGAGAGAGAGAGAGAGGCGGAGAGAGAGAGGCGGAGAGAGAGAGAGAGAGAGGCGGAGAGAGAGAGGCGGAGAGAGAGAGGCGGAGAGAGAGAGAGAGAGAGAGAGAGAGAGAGGTGGGGATACGGTAAAACAGACGGAATAGTCTTAAGAGAGAATTGAGAGACCAAGAGAGAGGGGGGGAAGAGAGAGAGGGGGGAAAAAGAAAGAGGAAGAGAGAGAAAGAGAGAGAAAGAGCAAGAGAGAGAGTGAAACAGAAAACAGAAGTGTGAAACAGTACAGGGAGACTTGCTCCAAGAAGATAAGAGCTTCACTCACATTCCTTCAGAGCTTTCCCTCCCCTGTGAGGTAAATTGACAGCACTTTATCTCTCATATATACTCTGTCTTGGCCCGACGGTATTCCCCGTGTTTGGAGTGTTTCTTACCTCGGCCCGACAGTATTCCCTGTGTTGAGAGTGTTCCTTACCTCAGCCCGACGGTATTCCCTGTGTTGGAAGTGTTTCTTACCTCGCATCGCCAGCCGTTGGTGGGGATGGATTTCATGGCAGGCTGGAGACAGAAGGTGTGATAGCCTTTATCGCACATGTCACACACCAGCATCTTGCTGTCCTCCCCCGGGTTCCTGCAACACACGCAGGACAGAAAAAGATTACACACACACACACACACACACACACAAAACATTACACACACCTAATACACACCCAATGTAGCGCACACACACACACACACACCCACCCTAGAGAGAAAATGGCATGGAGTAGTGTAGTAAAGACAGCACCAGGGTTTGTGTTTCCCAACCGCAAAGACACCCTAACCATTTTCAACTGTCACTTTGGTTTTTTTATCTGTGTGGTTCAGCAGGGATCATTGAGTCTGGTCCTCCAGGGTCTCACAGTGTCTATAGGCTCCTTATCAGTGGCTGATTCAGAGTTAGGGAATGAGACAAAGAACTACATGAATTTATCAATAAAGTATTAGGAAGAAAAGTTGGGAACTCACATTTGGTTTGTGAAATGGGGGGTAAAAAACATGACTGATTATGTTCAATGCAATACATTTTATAACACACAAATGATCTAACACACCACATTGTGAACCTGATGTCTTTTTCCATTACCTGTTATGGGAACGAGAAAATAACATGTTTCCTTCATAGAATCCAATTCACTGTACTTCTGAACCTAAATTGATTGGTCCAGCCAATCCAACACACTATTAAAAACGGCACCCGCCATTGAGAACCGTCCCTCCGTGGCAGATTTGGGATGCATTCATTTTGTTTGAAGAATAAATCAGGAGATCTACCTAAATGTAAGATTTATGGTGTGTGTGGTGGTGGTTGTGGGGGGGTGGGGGCTAAAGCCCAGAAATCTATCAAATACCAGTAGGTCCTCTTATCCCTATGACACAAATCCAACCTGAATGAGAACGTCTTCTGATATTTACAGCTGTGCAGTGGAGTCACACACACACACACACGTCCCTATATCACTCTGAGTGCTGCTGCTGCCTAACCAACACCCCCTGGACACCATCCCTCTACCCCCACCAATTCCCCAGCTCCCCATCTGTTAAAACTGCACTCTATATTTTCACTGTGCTTTTCCATCTCTCTCCCTTCCTAGCTCTTTGGAAGCTTAGCTCAGCTCAACACCATGGTGCAGGGTTTCCAGTAGGCCTCTTATCCCTATATACAGGTTTTACAATAGGCCTCTTACACCTATATACAGGCTTTACAGTAGGCCTCTTATCCCTATATACAGGCTTTACAATAGGCCTCTTACACCTATATACAGGCTTTACAGTAGGTCATCTTATCCCTATATACAGGCTTTACAGTAGGCCTCTTATCCCTATATACAGGCTTAACAGTAGGTCCTCTTATCCCTATATACAGGCTTAACAGTAGGTCCTCTTATCCCTATATACAGGCTTTACAGTAGGTCCTCTTATCCCTATATACAGGCTTTACAGTAGGTCCTCTTATCCCTATATACAGGCTTTACAGTAGGTCCTCTTATCCCTATATACAGGCTTTACAGTAGGTCCTCTTATCCCTATATACAGGCTTTACAGTAGGTCCTCTTATCCCTATATACAGGCTTTACAGTAGGTCCTCTTATCCCTATATACAGGCTTTACAGTAGGTCCTCTTATCCCTATATACAGGCTTTACAGTAGGTCCTCTTATCCCTATATACAGTACATGGGCAGCAGGATTTCAATGCCCACATAATCTCAAATGTGATCGCTCTCAACAGAGTTTCCGTTACATTCTGCCCATAATTGACAGTGCATGACAAGCCAATGCAACGGATTCCATCTCAAATCAACAACAACACATCACTCCCCAGAGGCTAGCATGCTAATCATTACACTACTAAAAATATAGTCTTGGTGGGGGAGCACACTTGGTTTTCGATTACTTCATTTGCTGGCTTCAACTCTCCACTCCTGGAGCACTTTGAATCATCATCTCATAGATTTAGTCATCCCGTCTTTGATCAATTCTTTACTATACTCCCCCAAAGTTTGACTCCCTCACAAGCACATACTCTTACACACATACTCTTACACACACACACACACACACACACACACAGCCCCCCCAACCACAAACACTACAGAGACCACACACACACCCACCACCACAACACACACATGCACACCGCCACACGCACACCCCCACAAGCACATGCACACCCCCACAGACAGACACACACTACCTGGTCAAATAAAGGTTTTTATTTTTTTTAACATACTGCAGAGACCACACACACACGCGCATAACCCCCACAGCACCCCCACCCCCACAACACACGTACATATCCCCACACACAGACACACACCCCCACAACACACACCATTCCGCAAAGAAAAACAGTTTACAGACTGCCTTGCAAGGGAATTGACTTTGCTTGGCTGGTTGTATGTGTAGGGAGCTTGGGGCTGATCAAACACAGTAAGCACACAAATATCCCCAGCTCTCTTATCTTTTCTTTTAATGCTCCTGCAAAATACGCTTGTTATTAATTCCACATGCTCTTTCCCCTTTTATCTTCCTATAGACCCTTCAGAAAACAGAAAACTCCAACAAGATCGAAACTGACTTCTCAACACCATCTCCCCAATGTCTCAATTCTCTTTTTTTGGTTTCTTTGAAACACAAAAAAAACATATAGTCGACTGGCTATACGCAGCTGGGTGCAGGACCAGACATTTTCTTCCTATTCGTTCATAGCTATCCCTTGATAGAAATCACAAAAGTGAATGGAGATTTTCCAGTCGGATGAGGATGAATGGTGAGTGGACTATGGCTCAGGGGAGTGACAGAGGAATGGGGTCCATTTCGTGTCAACTCAGTCAACTTAGGTAATCGTCTAAATAACAACTTTGCCTGTCAGCTATGTGACACGAACGCCAAACAATAATGGCACTTTGGTTGGCTGCTAGCAATTACCCTGGCATACCCTAGTCTAGGTTGGGCGACACTACTTCAGGTCTCAGGGAGGGTGACAACACCACATGATGGCTACACACTGCTCACAGCTAACAAGCACAATGATTACTAGCGCATAAAGCTACACTGGGGGCCAAAAGTTTGGAATATTACTCATTTAAGGGTTTTTCTTTATTTGCACAATTTTTTACATTGTAGAATAAAAGTGAAGACATCAAAACTATGACATAACACATATAGAATGATGTAGTAACCAAAAAAGTGTTAAACAAAACAATATATATTATATATTTGATAATTCTTCAAATAGCCACCTTTGCCTTGATGACAGCTTTGCACACTCTTGGCATTCTCTCAACCAGCTACACCTGGAATGCTTTTCCATCAGTCTTGAAGGAGTTCCCACATATGCTGAGCACTTGTTGGCTGCTATTCCTTCACTGCCGTCTAACTATTGCCAAACCATCTAAATGTGTACCAAAAGGACAAATTTCCACTGGTCTAATGTCCACTGCTCATGTTTCTTGGCCCAAGCAAGTCTATTCTTATTATTGGTGGCCTTTAGTAGTGGTTTCTTTACAACAATTTGACCATGAAGGCCTGATTCACACAGTCTCTTCTGAACAGTTGAGATGTGTCTGTTACTTGAACTCTGTGAATCATTTATTTGGGCTGCAATCTGAGGCTGGTAACTCTAATGAACTTATCCTCTGCAGCAGAGGTATTTCTGGGTCTTCCATTCCTGTGGTGGTCCTATTGCACAAAGCTAACTAGCACAATGGCTACTAGCGCACACAGCTAACTAGCACAATGGTTTCTAGCGCATTCACGTATGCATATGGTACGTTATGCTACAGAGTGGACTATTACCTGCAGGTCAGACAGACTTTGCACTCGGGGCACTGCCAGCCAGCCCTCTTCAGCGGGGTGACACTCACATCCAGACACGCCCCGTGGTAGTGCTGCCCACACGAGGTGCAGAAGAGCTGGTCCTGCAGGTCTCCAGCACTGTCGCACAACAAGCACTTCAACTCCTCTTTAACTGTAGGTAAGGAGGAACATCATATTAACCCAATGAGTCCCACCGTAACGCCTGCATGTTTTGGACTTCTAACCCCTTTTAAACGTTGTGTGTTTGAACCATTAGTCTGTGTGATTAACGGGGGCTGAGATAAAGCAGTGTTTGTGAGACAAGGGCAGATCCCGAAGGGGCCCAGGACATAGAAGATCAAAGGAAATCCCAGGACATAGTGTCTATAATACTGTAAATAGCTCACATAGTTGCTGTCACAAACTCCAAACAGTTGTCACTGACTAGATAGATATGAATTTCCCAGTGAGTAAAACAATCAGCAATTACAGCATTCAATTACATTTATTTTATCAGGTTTTTGCTTTGCCGAACCATATTTTTTTTATTGACATTTGTCAATAAAACTTATGAATGCAACCGTTTATGTAAAACTGTTTGGTGTTCTACTTGTAATCCTGGTTGTCCTGAAAATAAAATGGTACAACACTTAACTGTGAGACTAAATATAAAGGCTTGTCATGCAGATAAATTAAAATCAGATAAATGAAAAGCAGATTTTTGCTGGGATCTCAGGACTGATAGAGTTTAAGGGACAGTTCATGGAGGGGAAATAATATTAAAAAGGGACAACATACTCCAAAAGGAACATTTCACTGAACACATGGCCTGGGACCATAGGATATGTGAGGTTTGACAAAATTGTATTTATTTTGAAGTGACGTGTCTAACTTTATGGACCATTAAGTTAATAAAAGGGTGCTTATTTATTCTCCAGATTTTTCTGGATTCATCATGTGTAAAGACATATAATTCAATGAGAAAGTAACATCAATTAGAATTTAACATTCTGGCAAAGACAGAGTGAATTTCATAAAGCCTACGTAACACTGATTCTGAAGCATGTCAAGGCAGCTTGTGACCAAGGGAAATATCACTTGTGAAATCAGTTGGAGAATCAGAAAAGAGCTGCCAATTGTCATAAATATGTCACTTATCATAAGCCTTGTGTTTTGTCTAGTGTTGGCCTTTTCTCTACTAGACATCTATAGTGAAATCTAGTTGTCCTCATTCTCCCAGTGGAACACAGGGTCTATACTCACATCTTTGTGAGCCCAGCTGGAGGTGGTCTGTGCAGAAGAGGGTGTGTCGGCGCAGGTCCTGGAAAGTTCCGGCGGCGGCGGCGCAGGGGAAATGGTAGGAGCGGCAGCAGCCCTCCTCACAGCACTTGATGGATGCTCCAAGGTGCTTACAGTATGCACAGCACTGCAAAACAGACAGACAGAGAGAGAGAGATACCGAGAGAGAGAAACACAGAGAGAGCGAGATACACAGAGAGAGCGAGAGAGAGATACACAAAGAGAGCGAGAGAGAGATACACAAAGAGAGCGAGAGAGAGATACACAGAGAGAGCGAGAGAGAGATACACAGAGAGAGCGAGAGAGAGATACACAGAGAGAGCGAGAGAGAGATACACAGAGAGAGCGAGAGAGAGATACACAGAGAGAGAGAGGGGGAAGGAGACAGAGGGGGAGGGAGACAGAAGGGGGGAGACAGCGGGAGAAAACAAGAGAACAAGAGAGGGAGATTAAGAAAGCTAGTTCAGATTCTTAAGATGTTCCTGGTTTTCACTCAATAATGCCTACAGGGGGGGGAACCACTGGTGTATTTAGTGATGTGAAACCTTCTCAACTTTGCAGATAGAAATAGAACAAATAGAGCCTGACAGAATCATATCTGTTCCAAACAATACGTTTCTATCTAAACATTCTGCATAGTTGCATCCTCCTGAACAGACCTCCAGTTTAGCTGCTCAGACACCGTCATTGGAGGCCTTATGCTACATGGAATGTGTCCAAGTAAGCACTTACCCCAGATTTCAGTTTTGGCACTTACTAAAAGCTTAAAAGCGTTTTAAAATTCAATTCACGCATGTTTACGACAATCGAAAATTATTGCCAAATTTCGTCTAACCACTCCCAGTCTAAAAGGCATTGGTGCTTTTCCACATAAAATCTAACATTTGTTTTCATCAGGCCTCGCCACTGAAATTAAGAGGCAAAACGCATAATGGATTCAAAACCCAGGTTGAAATTGAAGCCGACCTCGGTAATAGTAGAGAATTGCTATTATGGTTATAAAAAATAAAAATACAATTAAAAAAGACACCTTAAATTAAATGCTCTGGTACGATGCGAGTGAACCTGGCACTAGCACCTGAATATAGACTGACATTTAAACCGCAGCCCGAGAACGAGAGCTCATCTTTGAATAATGAAAGCCGGCAGGAGCCGAGAAAGAATGGGGCCTTGAAGTCAAAATGACTCAAGTCAGCACTTTTATGTTGCTCGCTATCTCCCTCTCGCTCTACCAGTCTTTCTTTCCCCCTCCCCCACTCTCTCTCTCCCCACCCACTCTCTCTCTCCCCACCCACTCTCTCTCCCCCCACCCACTCTCTCTCTCTCTCTCTCCCCAACCCACTCTCTCTCCCCAACCCACTCTCTCTCCCCAACCCACTCTCTCTCCCCAACCCACTCTCTCTCCCCAACCCACTCTCTCTCCCCAACCCATTCTCTCTCCCCAACCCATTCTCTCTCCCTTCCCTTCGTTGTAGAAACCCTTGGCTGGGTGGTCAACATGCAAGAACCTGCAAATGCATTTTTACACCGAGCGTTGGGCAATTATCGCCAGTGCATCAGGGGTTTCCTTGGGGCATCATGGGAAGGATATTGTGTGGGATGTCATCGCAAACGGGACCAAGCCCGGCGCTGGACGTCCCAGACCAGAATGTGGTCTACGGACAACCTGGTTCGAATCCAGACTGTATCACAACCGGCCATGATTGGGAGTCCCATAGGGCGGCGCACAACTGGCCCAATCCAAGCCAAGCAGAAATAGAAAAATGTCATAAAAGGGAGCGTTTCCATCTCGCCATACCGATTAATGTTTGAGCACGCTTTTCTCCCAACGTCATTGAGGTAGGAGTGGCCCACCCCTCCAAACCCTCCCTACTCAACAAAGAGCCAAAATGGCTACCGTCCAAATGGCGCAAACCTGAGAGGAATTGCAACGGATGAATATCTGGTCCAGTGCCACTAAGAATGGAACAAGGCCTTATGGGGACTGGGCCAGACTGGTATCGCACAGCCGTTTTCACACCATTGTGCCAACCCAAACCGTACTGGTTTGGAAATGTTATTTTCACATTGTCCTTTCCAGGGCAGTTCCAGACACTATGTTGGATAGTCAGCTCAGTAGTGTGAAAAGGGTAATAGCCCCATCAAGCAAAGAGCGTAGAAGAACTGTGTTAAACTTAGAAACCTGTCAATTTAATTTAAATATCTAGCAAAATTATGAAATATACCATTGCCTATAAAAATTCAATAGAATAACCCAAAACAGTTTAGAAAGAAGAGCCTGGCCTGTGTCGTGTTGGCAGAAACATTTGCTTCATATTATCAATGAGTCAGTCAGACATTATCTTTCCTCTTAAAATCTGTCACTTCAACAGCTGATAAGGCGATAGCAACTTAAATGCAGGGCTACAGTGTAAGGGGCTGAAAGGTTATCCTGATGTCCTAATGCCTGGGGGTTTCATGGCTCGCTGCCAGACGCTGTCACCTCACACTTGAAGGGCAGTATACCACTGGTGGAAGGGTGGGAGGGAGCGCTCTGACTGGGCATGTCTCCTCTGCCGAAAAACAATGCAGTTTCTGTAGTGCTATCAACACAAGATCTATCACACACAAATATATACCATTAGATAGGCCTACACCATGTGTAGATACACATTCATCCATAGGACAGGCCTACATAAGATACACACAAAGAAACTGTCTCTCTGTCACACACATATGCCAACACATATACACAGGCTCACACACAGTGCCTTCAGAAAGTATTCACACCCCTTGACTTTTTCACACATTTTGTTGTGTTACAGCCTGAATTTAACATGTATTAAAAAGCTTATTTTTTGGGGGGTCACTGGCCAACACTAAATACCCCATAATGTCAAAGTGGGATTACGTTTGACATTTTTACAAATGTATTAAAACTGAAAAGCTGAAATGTATTGAGTCAATAAGTATGAGATGAAAAATGGCTTAAGTATCATAATAAGTTGCATGGATTCAATCTGTGTGCAATAATAGTGTTTAACATGATTTTTGAACGGCTACCTCCTCTCTGTACCCCAACCACACAATTATCTGTAATTATCCCTCAGGCGAGCAGTGAATTTCAAAAGACAGACTCAAAAAAGTTACATTGTCTGAGAGAGATTTACATGGTTATCAAAACGTCACGTCAGGGTAAGCCTACACGATAACAGCCCTTATGTGTGTTTTCTAAAATCCCCTATGGAAAAAATGAACGGTGGAAAAACGATTGGAACCATTTCCCCGTTTGACCGCTAGGTTTTATGGGTATTATGACACCTCTATGGCTGTGATAGGAAAAAACTTAGGTTGGATCAACAACATTGTAGTTACTCCACAATAATAACCTAATTGACAGAGTGAAAAGAAGGAAGCCTGTACAGAATAAGAATGTTCCAAAACATGCATCCTGAACTAAAGTAATACTGCAAAAAATGTGGCAAAGCAATTCCCTTTATGTCCTGAATACAAAGTGTTATGTTAATGGGAAATCCAGAACAACACAGTGAGTACCACTCTCCATACTTTCAAGCATAGTGATGGCTGCATCATGTTATGGGTTTGCTTGTAATCGTTAAGGATTGGGGTGTTTCAGGATATTAAAAAAAACAAAAACAGAATGGAGTTAAGCACAGGCAAAATCCACAGTCTGCTTTCCACCAGCTAACCTAAAACACAAGGCCAAATCTACACTGGAGTAGTTTACCAAGAAGAATGTTCTACTTGAAAATCTATAGCAAGACCTATAAATGGTTGTCTAGCAACAACCAATTTGATAGAGCTTGAAAAAATGTATTAAGAATAATTGGGCAAAGAAACGTAGAGACCCAGAAAGACCCACAGCTGTAATCACTGTCAAAGGTGCTTCTACAAAGTATTGACTCAGGGGTGTGAATATTTATGTAAATAAGATATTTCTGTATTTCATTTTCAATTTAAAAAAAACATGTTTGTCAAATTGTCATTTGAATTAAGGCTGTAACAAAATGTCTAATAAGTCAAGGGGTGTGAATACTTTCTGAAGGCTCTGTACACACAGACTCACTCCTGAACACAGGCTCACAAACAGAGAGCTAAATTAGACATTTCTAGCTGATTTAGGATGTAAATGCAATCAGGCGAACATGATATGGAGGTGAGGGTGGTGTGTGTGTGTGTGTGTGTGTGTGTGTGTGTGTGTGTGTGTGTGTGTGTGTGTGTGTGTGTGTGTGTGTGAGTGAATGTGTATGAATTTCAGAGCTGGGTGAGTGCATGCCAGGCTGTCGGTGCATCCAAGTGTACATGTGCGAATAAAAGTGTGTGGTGTGTCACAGTGTGTGTTAACCTTCAGAGGTGCAGTCTCCTGAGCTCCGTGACCTTATCTGCTTTACACCCCAATGAGCCTCACTGTAGTGCCAGGGACAACCTTTAACAAGGCCCCATCTAGAGCTCGCATGCAAGCACACACGCAGACACAATCCAAACTGCACTACCCTCAATACAGAGAACCAGCCAACAACAGGGTTTTCAAATGCACTGTACATATACCAACACACACACACACACACTCACTCTAGGGCTGGGCGATATCGCCAAAACAGAATATCTGATGCTATTTTATGTTATTGAATAATAAAAAAGTCCTAAATATGCTTTATGAGTAGTTCATGACCCTAGGGCAGCATCACAACTAAGTGATTTCAATAGGGCTTTCTCCATTCTGATTGTTTTGACATTATGATGGCGCAGACCGACACGACCGCCTTGTTTCTAGCTCCTTATAAGCATTTCGCTGCACCTGCGATAACATCTGCAAAACCGTGTACATGAGCAATAAACTTCGATTTGATACTGTTCAATCTAACTTCAAACTAAAAACATTTCCAGCACTAAATATCGTTGCATTCTTATCTAGACCTTCACCGGCACCAGGCTGTATTAGCTAGCTACTTTTGTCTGACTCTTAGTACATTAAGCAAACTAGCCCAATCATGTTTGTACCATGTTTTGTGCTGCTACCTTGTTGTGTTGCTTCCATGCTACTGTATTTGGTTGTCTTAGGTCTCTCGTCGTGATGTGTGTTTTCGGTTAAATAATTTAAAAAAGTGTGTTACTTATTTATTTTTAAACCCAGCCCGACACCGCAGGAGGCCTTTTGGTAGGCCATCATTGTAAATAAGAATTTGTTCTTAACTGACTTGCCTAGTTACATAAAGGTTAAATTACTAAAAAAGCTAGACAGCTAACTAGCGATTGGCGGATAACAGTATACAGTGCATTCGGAAAGTATTCAGACACCTTGACTTTTTCAACATTTTGCTACCTTACAGCCTTAGTATAAAATTGATTAAATGAAACAATTCCTCAGCAATGTACACATACTAACCAATACTGACAAAGCAAAAACAGGTTTAGAAATTTTAACACATTAAAAATAAAAAACAGAAATACCTTATTTACATAAGTATTCAGACCCTTTGCTATGAGACTCGAAATTGACCTCCGGTGCATCTTGTTTCCATTGATCATCCATGAGATGTTTCTACAACTTGATTGGAGTCCACCTGTGGTAAATTCAATTGATTGGACATGATTTGGAAAGGCACAAACCTGTCTATATAAGGTCCCAGTGTTGACAGTGCATGTCAGAGCAAAAACAAAGCCATGAGGTCGAATTGTCCGTAGAGCTCCGAGACAGGATTGTGTCGAGGCACAGATCTGGGGAAGGGTACCAAAACATTCTAGAGCTGGCCGCCCAGCCAAACTGAGCATTCGGGGGAGAAAGGCCTTGGTCAGGGAGGTGACCAAGAATCCGATGGTCACTCTGCAGAGCTCTAGAGTTCCTCAGTGGAGATGGGAGAACATTCCAGAAGGACAACCATCTGTGCAGCACTCCACCAATCAGGCCTTTATGGTAGAGTGGCCAGACAGAAGCCAATCCTCAGTAAAAAGGCACAAGACAGCCTGCTTGTTTGCTAAAAGGCACCTAAAGGACTCTCACACCAAGAGAAACAAGATTCTCTGGTCTGATGAAACCAAGATTGAACTCTTTGTCCTGAATGCCAAGCGTCACATCTGGAGGAAACCTGGCACCATCCGGTGAAGCATGGTGGTGGTAGCATCATGCTGTGGGGATGTTATTCAGCGGCAGAGACTGGGAGACTAGTCAGAATCGAGGCAAAGATGAATAGAGCAAAGTACAGAGATATCCTTACTGTAAACCTGCTCCAGAGCGCTCAGGACTTCAGACACCTTCCAACAGGACAACGACCCTAAGCACACAGCCAAGACAACGCAGGAGTGGCTTCGGGACAAGTCTCTGAATTTAGATGGCCCAATTCTCTGGCCCAGCCAGAGCCCAGACTTGAACATCTTTGGAGAGACCTGAAAATAGCTGTGCAACAACGCTCCCCATCCAACTTGACAGAGCTTGAGAGGATCTGCAGAGAAGAATGGGAGAAACTCCCCAAATACAGGTGTGCCAAGCTTGTAGCGTCATACCCAAGAAGACTCAATGCTGTAATCGCTGCAAAAGGTGTTTCAACAAAGTACTGAGTAAGGGGTCTAAATACTTATGTAAATGTGATATATTATTATATATAATAAAAAACTATAATATCCCACTCACGAGTATCCCTGTATCTATTAATAAACAGAATATTCCTAATTTAAATTCATATGGGTTAAATGGAATAGTAACAGAAATATGGACACTGAGTGTAGGCCTATAACCTCTCACATGTAGCGCAATATAAATGTTAACTCCTGCAGAGTTACAAATGTTAATTTTGTCTCGGGAACAGGAGTGGAGAACTGATTTCTTTCAGCATCTCTTGAGAAAATGTGCCTGTGTCATCTTTGACATATATGCAAGCAGAACGTATTTCAAACCACATCAAATATGCACCCAAGACCAACTGAAGTCTTATCAGAAACATGTTTCATCATTTTCTCAGATTTTAATTTCCTGAAAAGCGGTCAAACTGATGACATTTGGACTATTTTCATTGGACCAATCTTTCCACTGTTTTTGGAGTTATTGCATTTTCTCCCCGGTCCCTAAACAAAACAGACAACGTTACTGTGATAACTAGATTACTAATGCATTCATTCTATCGATGTAAGACATTCTGGTGAGCACCACTTTATTTTGTCTCTTTGGGCAACACGTTATGACAGAAGAGAAGCTGCATGTATCTAACTATAGTTGACAAACAAATGGCCTACCAAATTATAAAATGATAAAATGGTCTACCAAAATTATCAGCAGAAAACGTGTCTAAATTAGGGGTGAAAGTAGCCAGTAGGCTATACAGTCCAGTTCGGAGTATCAGCCAAATAAATGGTTATGGAATTATTATGGTGGATCAAAACTGCGCAGGTAGCCTACTTTTTGAAGTGATTTGTTTGACAATTAGATTAAATCATCACACAACATGCATGATATGTGAAACAGCCTGCACAGACCACGAAAAACAACAGTAAACGGGATAAGATGTTTACATGCCACTGTATCCCGACATTGATGAGCATATCTGGGTTTCTCATAACCGGGATAGAAGCTTTTTCGGGTTATTGTAAACGCGATATGATATGAAAAACAGAACAATTGATTATCCCAAATAATAACGGGATATTGGTGCGCATGTAAAAGTGGTCAGTGGGGCGGCTAGCTTTCGGGTTAAGTGTGTCAAGAAGCAGTGCGGCTTGGTGGGTCATGTTTCGGAGGACGCATGTCTCAACCTTCGCCTCTACCGAACCCGTCGGGGAGTTGCAGCGATGATTCAAGATCGTAACTACCAATTGGATATCAAGAAATTGTGGGGGGGGCAAAATGAAAAAGATGGAGAACAAGCTATAGGATGAGAAACACTGGAGTTTTAGCATAGGTACAGCCGACTACAGCTAGCCAACGCTACACCAACAGCAGCATTTTTAATACAGTATATTTACAGATCAATACTTTTTTTATTTTTTTATTGTTACCAAACTTTGTATCTGCACAGTTCTTCCTGTAAATGTTTAAGTAAAATTCTCTGTGGTCCTTGTCCAGAGTTCCCACACAATTTGTTAAACATTTTAAAAAATTACATCTGCGTCTCTGCGTAATTCTGTTTCCATGGCATTGCCTTCCTACAGTCAATGTTTTGACTGACTACTTGTGGAATTGCCAAGGAGTGTAGAGGCGGCTGTTGTGAAAAGCTGCTAACCTGATCACTAGCAGTATCATTGATTTTACCCTGATACCGCAGTAGAGGACATGTGTAAGGTGGTCAAAACATTTCCTTCAACCCCTCAATTATAACACTGTTTTCCACAAACCATGTAATTAGAACGACATCATGACTGCTCATCACATCTGTTGTGACTGAAGTTCCAGTCTTCACAGGGTTGGTGGAGAATTGCTGATATATCGAGCCGATATTGGGCTTTTCAAGTGTATCGGCTTTACCAATAGTCCCTCTACATAGCAAAGCTGTTCAAAATCAGCAGCAAGCTAGCTCATTCTCCAACAGCAAGATGCAATATTGAGAAATGGATTACCTAATATTCACTAATAATAAGGCTTGTGTCGACGTGCCCAGACATGCATGCAATAAGCAAGCTTGATAACCAGATAGCTATGTTAACTATTAGCAAAAATTACGATAACTAACCCTTTCATCTGTAGCGTTAGCTTGCTAGCTATTCAGGCATTTTAAAACACTTCCTTATTTCCTTCATTATGACAATCATCTAATCTGACTATCAACTGTCAATTTAAGGATACGATTACAGCTGGCTAGATCAGCACACCAGTAAATAGCTAATGTTACAGTGCAAGTCAGATGGCTTGTTGCCAAAAATGGTGCATGATCAAAATGATAACCAGTTAACGTTCGCTTAGCTACGTTGGCTATTAGCTCCTATCTGATATCTTAGCACCATGTTCATCTAGCCAGCCAGCTAGCTAGAAAAGTAGATAGCATACCTACTATGCTAGCTAGCTGGCAAGATAAACATGGTGCTAAGATATCAGATAGGAGCTAATAGCCAACGTAGCTAGCTAACGGTAGTTTCAAATTTAATTATATTGAATACTGACCTACAATAATAAAAAAAAAAAGAATCTGCCATTTTGGTCATTATCTAGTTGTTGGGAATTTACATAAATACTGAGCTCGCAAAGAAAGCGTTGCTGGTCACTTAGTTCAAAGAGATCTGGGGCATGTGCACGCGCACACACACACACACACAGTTGAATCCTAACACCCATAACACAATGGATTGTCTGTTACAACTCACCTCTGTGCTCCCTGAGTCTATGGCTTTGTCCACGTAGAGCAGTGAGTCCTGGGCCCCGCCGCGACACACCCCCTCGGACCAGGCGGCACAGTGCAGGTGGGCACAGCACTGGCCTGTGGGGTCAAACAGGGACTGGACGTTGATGTCGTCGGGGAGGCCGATCTGACCCAGCTTGTCCCAGAACTTAGGGGTCTCCTCACCGAAGGGGTCCGTGCTGCCGGGTGCCGAGGACGAGTGGAGACCACTGTCTGGAGAACTGACCCTGGGGGGAGGGGAGTCAAGTTTCAAGGTCAAGTTTATTTTCACCCACATACTAAATGCATGCTCTTCAACAGAACGTTGCCCGCACCCGCCCACCGGACTATCATCACTACCCTCGACGGGTCTGACTTAGAATATGCGGACAACTACAAATACCTAGGTGTCTGGTTAGACTGTAAACTCAACTTCCAGACTCACATTAAGCATCTCCAATCCAAAATTAAATCTAGAATCGGCTTCCTATTTCGCAACAAAGCCTCCTTCACTCATGCCCTTGTAAAACTTACCATCCTACCGATCCTTGACTTCGGCGATGTCATATACAAAATTGCCTCCAACACTCTACTCAGCAAATTGGATGTAGTCTATCACAGTGCCATCCGTTTTTGTTACCAAAGCCCCATATACTACCCACCACTGCGACCTGTATTCTCTCGTCGGCTGGCCCTCTACATATTCATCGCCAAACCCACTGGATCCAGGTCATCTATAAGTCTTTATTAGGTAAATCCCCGCCTTATCTCAGCTCGCTGGTCACCATAGCAACACCTACCCGTAGCATGCACTCCAGCAGGTATATCTCACTGGCCACCCCCAAAGCAAACACCTCCTTTGGCCGCCATTCCTTCCAGTTCTCTGCTGCCAATGACTGGAACGAATTGCAAAACTCCTTGAAGCTAGAGGTTCCTATCTCCCTCACTAACTTTAAGCATCAGCTGTCAAAGCAGTTTATCGATCACTGCACCTGTATATAGCCCTTCTGTAAATAGCCCACACTACTACCTCATCCCCATATTTATTTTTGTTATTTTCACAAATCTTGCACTCCAGTATATCTATTTGCACATCATAATTTGCACATCCTTCATTCCTGTGTTAATGATGATAATCTGTAATTTATCTCACCACTATGGTCTATTTATTGTCCTACCTCCTAACCTTACTGCATTTTGCACTACATTTTGCACTCTGTATATAGATTTTCTATTGTGTTTTTGACTATGTTTGTTTACTGTGTAACTCTGTGTTGTTTTTGTCGCACTGCTTTGCTTTGTCTTGGCCAGGTCGCAGTTGCAAATGAGAACTTGTTCTCAACTGACCTACCTGGTTAAATAAAGGTGAAATAAAAAAATTAAAAAATAAAATAAAAAATATAGCCCTTCTGTAAATAGCCCATCCTACTACCTCATCCCCATATAATTTTTTTTAACTTCCTCTCAATTTTGCACTCCAGTATCTCTATTTGCACATCATCATTTGCACATCCATCATTCCAGTGATTATGCTAATCTGTAATTTATTTCGCCACTATGGCCTATTTATTGTCTTCCTAACCTAAAAAAAATAGCAGTCAAACCGAAACGTATAAATTCATGAAAAGGACAGACAATGAACCTACATGAACACTACTAAAACATCAGGTATGGCACCAAAGTACAAACTGGCTAATAGAAAAAGATCCACAATGGAGCCTGGTATCCAATTTATGGGGATAGCTTTGTGGAAGTCAGTAGTAGTGATTTAAACCCTGGATCCCGGATATGTCCCACGACCACTTCATATTTCGCCAGAACGAAATGCACAAAAGACAGATACACGATACATGATACATAATGTGGCAGTATGAAAAAGTATAAAATCAAATGTTGATGCATAATAATGAGATCATTACCTGAATGCATCTCTATAGCCTAGGTGTTAACAAAATATTCATACAAATTTGATTAGGCCTCTCATAGACGAGGCCTTGTAGAAAGAGGGTCAATCAAGTTAGGTCTGCCAAATTAATGTAGCATTGGAAAAAATACATACATCCAGCCATAGAATATAACCTATCATCATCAAAATAGAAAATGTTGTTTATAACATGCACAACGAGATGCATCAACCTATATACAGTAGAGCAAGCATGACTAAATTCAAGCCCAGTAACTTTGCTCGCCGCATCCTCCTTCAATTGTCTCGTTTGGCTATGTACTTTGCTGGACTTGCTCAAGGACAGACAGGTTTTTCACCTTGTCGGCTCGGGTATTCGAACCAGCGACCTTTCGGTTACTGGCCCAACGCTCTAACCGCTAGGCTACCTGCCGCCCAAAGGCCTACATTATGATCAAACAGCCACTGTAGCCTACTTAGCACTGTTACAACTATAACTTAAAGCGGGTATTCAAGTTTGCGCTCAGCAGACCCCACATTTATTCAGTAACATTTCTTTAGAGGGAACGTTGCTCACGATCATCTTTATTTTAGTTTGATCATATATTAGCTGATTAGAACATTTCATACAAGTGGATTTTGCTCTTCACTCGCGTAGTAGCATGTCCTACTTCCAACCAAAAGCAGGTGACTTGTCTGATAATCAATCAATGTGATTTTGTTTCACTGAATCGGTCTGTATGTTTGGTTAACTGATCTCTGGCTGGACAAGTAGAAGTGGTAACTAATGTATTCATTTGCTCATCGATCACTGATCAGAAACATTAAGCATGCAATAATGTAGCCTAAATCAAGAGTATTATGTATCTATTGACTCACGTAGTAGCCTTTTATAGAGCCTAGGCAATTTTTCTATCGTCCCAATCCCACTGAAACCCAAAATACTGACTCTTGTCTCACATGAACATTTACATTAATCTGTAATACATAGGTTGCATTATAAAAAGCATGTCTTGCCTATGCATGTCAAAATACCGCTATGACATTTCCCCCCCCTTCTCTGCGCTGTCTCGTATTGCTGAGAGCTTAGGTACAGAATGTGAGACCTAGTGACCCCATTCTGATTTTGGAATGCAAACATTGCATTCCAAAATCATGGGCATTAATATGGAGTTGGTCCCCCCTTTGCTGCTCTAACAGCCTCCACTATTCATGGAAGGCTTTCCACTAGATGTTGAAACATTGATGCAGGGACTTGCTTGCATTCAGCCACAAGAACATTAGTGAGGTCGGGCACTGATGTTGGCCGATTAGGCCTGGATCACAGTCAGCGTTCCAATTCATCCCAAAGGTGTTTGATGGGGTTGAGGTCAGGGCTCTGTGCAGGCAAGTCCTTCCACACCAATCTCAACAAACCCATTTTTGTATGGGCCTCGCTTTGTGCACGGGGGCATTGTCATGCTGAAACAGGAAAGGGCCTTCCCCAAACTGTTGCCACAAAGTTGACTGCAAGATGATCACTCCAGAGAACGCGTTTCCACTGCTCCAGAGCCCAATGGCGGCGAGCTTTACACCACTCCAGCCGATGCTTGGCGTTCCACATGGTGATCAGGCTTGCGTGTGGCTGCTCGGCCATGGAAACCCATTTCATGAAGCTCCCGACGAACAGTTCTTGTGCTGACGTTGCTTCCAGAGGCAGTTTGGAACTCGGTAGTGAGTGTTGCAACAGAGGACAGACTCTTTACAGCACTCGGCGGTCCCGTTCTCTGAGCTTGTGCAGCCTACCACTTCGTGGATGAGCCGTTGTTGCTTCTAGATGTTTCCACTTAACAATAACAGCACTTACAGATGACAGGGGCATATATTTGGCAAACTGACTTGTTGGAAAGGTGGCATTATATGACGGTTCCACATTGAAAGACACTGAGCACAAATGTTTGTCTATGAAGATAGCATGGCTGTGTGCTCAATTTGATACACCTGTTAGCAACGGGTGTGGCTAAAATAGCCAAATTTACTAATTTGAAGGGTGTCCACATACTTTTGTATATATAGTGTCCCCGTTATTCTTGAGCTGATCTGCTATCTGTAAAATCAGCATATTCTATCATTTGTTGCAGGTTGTATGACTCGACAACACTATGGCCTACTTGGGGTGTGCTCTGTGCGTCCTGAGTGCACTCTGTCGAGATGGCCTACAGCCTACTGCTGAAATGTTCTGAACTATTTGAGGAGCATGATAACACTCTGAATTTATGAACGACCTGTTTTGCAATTCACAACAATGTCATTGCCGATCAAAGTTACTCTATCATAACTAAATATCAGTTTAACTTGCTGTGACATCGCTACATAGTGGCACAGCCAAGACCACAATGTGGCACAGCGACAATCTTATTTTTGGAAAACCCTGGCATAGTGACCATATTTTGGTTTTAAACCCTTAAATAAGCACTTATTTCCCAGGACTCTCGGGATAAATATTAATTATTCCTGGTATGGAAACTTGGTAGATTTTGGGTATCTGTGGCAGGTTGGGATGGGACATTAATTCTGTGGACAATGATAATTGTATTACGTTTGGCTCCATTGATCATTAACTCTGACAGTCTATGACACCGTATCAATGACAAGTCGTGCTCATTGACATTGTAAATCACCACTGTTCTCTCCCTCGGTAAGAAAGCATCAGGGTAGAAGTTGCCCCTTGGCTAACACACAAGAACTGGCTGTTCGAGCCAACACACACACACACACACACACACACACACACACACACACACACACACAAGCCAGCCTGACACACAATCTATCCATCTCTTGGGGATTGGCAGTCTGGAGGAAGCTCTTTTCCCAGCCGGGAAGCAGTAGGTTACTGGGGATGAAAGGCTACTGTATACTCCCCCTCCCCAACATCTGTATACGCCTTAATAAAAATAACTATATTATAGGGTTGTGTTGATTAGGGTGTGCAACGGAAAACATTTGACAACACTATGCAACAGAAAACATAGATTAGGGTTTCTGTGCATTTTCTTCCATTGTGCCTAATGAACACTCCCATTAGGGTTAATACAAGCTGTGGATGGGGGTCCTCGAGTACACATTTCTGTTGTGATCCAGACAAGCACACCTGATTCTACTTATCACCTAATCATCAAACCTAGGACAAGTTGAATCAGATGTTTTTGTCTGGGGCTACAACAAAAGTGTGTGTTGGTGGGGGTACTCAAGGACCGTTGTTGGGAAACACTGCCCTACTAGACCCATCCCTCAGCTTTATAGCAAACCAAGTTGCAGGGCTACAGTTGGGCTCAAAAACAAATTACAGATTGTGCCTTAAAGGGAAAGCATTGCAAATGGAGGATTTTGTGTTGAAGGATGCAATGAGGGTTGGCCTCGAAGGCCCGAGCCAAAAAGCCTAATATGTAATCTCCTATCCATTCTCTGCCACTTTCTCTCCCTCCCATGTTCGCTGTGGCTCGTACAGCTGTCAGAGCACATTCTACCCGTAAATTTAGTTTGGCGTGAAAAAGCTGCTGCTTTAAAGAGCTAAATAACCTTCTGGAGGTTAAGGACGGATCTTGTAGACAATTGATCATATGGAGAACTTTTGGCTCCAAATATTGGCCTTTTATTTTCGTACTATACATTATTCCATTGGAGATGAATGTGCCTTTTTGAGAAGGATTGATATGAATGCGATAAGCAGCTTATTTGTGTGATAAATAGCTTTTCCATGTGTTCATTTACATTAAGAATCATACTGTTCAAGCAAAAAACGGTATTTGTCGAGTCCGGCCAAACTGTTCGCTTAAGCATCCAACCATTGAGTATCCATGAGGTTTTAAAAATGAAGCCGAGTCATATTCATCAGGGCACACCGTAGGAAAACCTTTCAAAATGTGCAACAAACAATAAAAAGTAACGTTTCAGATAGTAACTCCCCATTTCACTCCTTTTCACGTAGTGAACGCAACCCCAATTTAACAGTCTTATCCAAACCAAGCCCATCTCCCACCTTGGTGCTGGAGGAATGTGTTGTCTCGGTGTGTAAATACACCTTGGTGCTGGAGGAATGTGTTGTCTCGGTGTGTAAATACACCTTGGTGCTGGAGGAATGTGTCGTCTCGGTGTGTAAATACACCTTGGTGCTGGAGGAATGTGTTGTCTCTGCGTGTAAATACACCTTGGTGCTGGATGAATGTGTTGTCTCGGCGTGTAAATACACCTTGGTGCTGGATGAATGTGTTGTCTCGGTGTGTAAATACACTGTAGTCTAACTCTCTCCCTGGGACAGATGTCTCTCATTAGATAGAGCAGTGTTTCATTAGGCCTGTGATTACTTTGGGCCTGTCAGTCAAAGCTACTTTCAATTAGATCACCTTAACGAGACCCTAATTAGCAGCTACACACACGTTCAACACACAGGGAATTAGAATACAGAGAAGGAGATGGACCGATGCCCGCACACCAAAGGTTGCATGCATACATACACACATAAAGAGAAGGACAGAAGGACATGAACTCACACATATCCACACGTAATCTGTCATGAGGTCACCCCCTTACACAACTTCTCATCTTATCAACAGCCAATACAACATGCAGGAAGAGGGACAGCTCATCCAGTGCATGGTCCCTTCACGATATCTCTGGTTAGGATACTTTCTCCACAGTCTCCTCTGATCTCTCCAGAACAGTGATTCATTGTGTTGCTATTCAGGCCAAAAACAGAATGGGGTCACTAGGTCTCAGTTCATGTGAACTGTCCCCAGACCACCTTAACACTTCTCTCACATGGTCGCCCTTAACACTTCTCTCACACTCGCTTGTTATTGTTTCATTCTTCAGCCCGTCTAGAACTGGCACGGCGCCAGTCCTGGGCTGACTGACCAATCACGGGGCTCCAACGAAACAATGCACTTGGGCCGCATTGGCCCCCTGCCAGGAACCTTCCTGGGTGAGAACATTACGTCACCACCCCCTCGGGGTGGGAGAAGGCGCTCGATTGGATGTCTTCTAACGGGAGGTCTTTGTCAACAGTGGATCACGTGAAGCTGAAAATTATGAGACAGACAGACAGACAGACAGACAGACAGACAGACAGACAGACAGACAGACAGACAGACAGACAGACAGACGGGTTGGAAAAGCTAGTAGGGCCTGCCAGTGAAAATTTCTCTTCCTTCATGGATTTTTCTCACCCACCCCTCCAAGTGACTAATCACTGGGGCCATTTTGGCACAACATTAATTGACCCAAATTGAATTTGAGCGCCTGGGTTCATTAGCATGCGTTCGCTTATTTGGGTCACGGTACTCCATTTATCTTTCTCCCTCTCTCTCCCTCTCTACCTACATGCCTCAAACAACGCACAATGGGGGAGAACTAATTTAGTTTGATGGAGAAACTTGGACACAGGGGTTAATGTGTTTCCAGCGAGTTAGAGGCAAAGCCCTGGGTCGTATTCATTAGAATACACTGTAGCAAAGGTTTTGGCAATGAAAAGGGAAACATTCCATTTCCTATTGGACAAGTTCATAAACTCCCTCGATGTTTCAGTCCGTTTCTTTCTGTTTGGTGCCTAACAAATTTGACCTTGAACAATATTTCAGAGTAATTATTTAACTTCTTTAGGTCCTTCGGCTTCCCTGGTGGGAGTCTGGGAGAAGTCCACAGTCTATAAACATAACAAATATGCTTACATATTTATTTACCATTTACAAGCCACATATTCGATCAGCAACAGGTAGGCATGTTTACATGTGAATATCTCACAATAAAACAAGATGCAGACTCAATCTAAGTAAAAAATGCCTCTACCATATAAAATCATGATGTAACCATCAACAGCTCCATGTGGCGTGTAAAAAAAACAACCATATTAATTAACTAACACTGGAACATTCTATGCCTGTTCTGTTACCTCCTTGGCAGCGTGTACAGCGAGTCCAGCTAGGGGTCGACGCAACACTCAGGCCCCATTCAAAGCTGGGGAACGGGAATTTGAGACATTGAAAATGGATTCAAGAGAATTGATACCGCTAAGAGAATCGACATTGCCAAGTCAAGCTATCATAAACACCACCATTACAGCAAAATCACCAGTGTGAATAGCCACTGCTAGCTGAATGGCCAACATAAACCAACCCAACAACTTGTTGCATTACCCAACACCTTCTTGCGTTACCCGACAACTACATTACGTCAATGTTTGAGCCAACTTACTTTTTAAGGCCCCTCCCGTCGTCGCGCTGCCCCGGGCTCTTGGTGTATTGGTCGTCATCTTGGAAGTCATCTTCGTGGTAGTCGTCGTCCTTCTCCGAGCTGCCTCGACGGTTGCGGATGTGCAGCGGTACGTAGCCCGGCGTGGGGCCGAACGCCATCAGGTCGCCCTGGCCCAGGAAACTCCTCTCGCCACAGTAGCAGAAGGCACACAGCTTTTCACTGCAGGGGACACATAGGAGAGATATAGGATAAGCAAAGGCAGCAAAACTTAAGAAAATGGACTGAAAAGAGGAGTGACTAATCCAATAAGAAACTTTCATTGTCATTTTCTGTTGCAAAACTGAAACCAAAATAAGTTGATGGGTGGAGGTGGTAGGGAAACACCGTGCTAAAAACAAGCTCTACCTATGTACCAACGGCGGTTGAAAACACCAATAAAAGACAGTATTGTTTGACAACATCCACACACTGAGTAGCCATATTCTTTCAATATGATACACTGATGTGCTGCCAACCTGTAAGGTAAATGCTGACAGCTAAAAAAAAAAAAAAAGAAATTATAGAAAATGGATTTACAGAGAGATATATATTTAGAAACGTGTTTTGTAAAATCCTGGTTGTTATTAAGGTCCCCTGAGCATGCTGTACTTTAATTCAAATCTAGAACGATTATTCTCTGAAGGAGGGAAAATAGATACAACATACTATGGGGAGTCGCACTCTTGTGACTTTGGATGAAGGTTCTACAAATCACACTTGACTAGGCCAATGAAATCCGAGCCTCGCTGGAAGCCACACCTTCCACACGTAATAAGCATGAAGCTAAGATTAATTTCTTCAATTTAATACCGCTCTTCACCGGGCCCAGGAACGGGACCAAACATTGTTTCCCTCCTTCAGGGGACAGTAGTTATAGTCATAGTCATAACGTTTTGTTCCCTTTCAGCCAGTCAATCTCAGTACAACATACTATGGGGAAATATAATCACGCCCCAAGCTGACCCCAACGGATACTAAATGAAAAACGGCCCATGCAGACCACCCAGATCTGACCCCGCCAGATGCAGCAGTCTGGGTATTGCACACGGCACGCTGCCTAGTGACTTTTCCCTGTCCCAGCCATAAGCACCCTGTGGGCTACACTGGGAGCGGTGACATCCAAGAGATAAAACCTCAACTCGACGCAGCACAAAGAAGTGACCGACCGCCTCAATTCGGTCTTTTGTAGCAAAATTTGAAATTGTGGATAAAAGTAGAGACTCAGAGTTAGAAAATGGTATATCATAAACTACAGTTGAGGAACAATGGGAAAGTAATTCTGCTTAGAAAGGTGCTAAACATTTTTTTACCTTTATTTAACGACCTACCTACAGCCACAGCCATAGTAGTACGGCGGATTCGATCCAGCAACCTTTCGGTTACTGGCCCAACGCTCTGACCACTAGGCTACCTGCCGCCCAACTTGTAACCTCACTTTTGAGAAAATTGCCCTGTTTTGCTACCTACTGGAGAGCCCATTCAGCATCGTTCACACCCTCTTAAGCTTTAGCCCCACCCATCTCTTTGAGGATTCACATGTGAAGCCATGTACTAAACAACCAAAGATTTCAAGACTTAAAGCTGGTTTATACTACGGGTGTGTTCGTAAATTTTAATCTGGAGTGCCAGAGTGTGCTCTGAGCATTCGTAAACACAGAACGATTCGCTCTCGGAGCGTTCAGAGCGCACACTTTACACTCGGGCCGAGGAGTAAGGGAAAGGGGTAGGGTTGATCCAAGCGGTCTGACCTAACAACAGCAGTTAAGCACTCAAGCTAACTGGCAAACGTTGGCTACTTCCAGAAACCAAAGAGAACAGCTACCTCGGACCATTTTACTTGCCCTAGCAGAGCTGGTTAGGCTGTTTTTATGTTATCCAGAGCGTAGGTGACTGCAACTGTGCTGCTGGCAACAATTGAATTATGCTTTTTTGCCAACATTTACTGACACCGGCCATATTCAACGGGTTTTGAGCGTTCATAAATTCATCAGTTATTCTGCGAATTTACCAGGTACGTCTATCGACAGTTGTCGCAGTGACATGAACATTCTATTGAAATGGTTACTTGCATAGTGTTTAGACATGTAGCTAGCTAGCTACACAATTAACCATAATCCCAACTCCTAACGTTACTACCCTGCATGAATCTGCAGCTAGCTAACCAATCAGGTTCAATGTTAGCTAGCTAACATTAGGCTATAACTAGCAATGCAAATAGATCTGAGATACAAATAATATTACTACACAGATCATACACGTAAAGTTCGTGAGCCAGCCAGCTAACGTTAGCTAGCTAATAGTACACTAACTTGAAATGAAAACGACTTCCTGACTAAATTAGAAACGTGTAATATCTGAAAATGTAAATATCTAGACCATCTTACCCATGCTATTTGGCAGACCAATCCGAACTTCTCTTTGGCATGTCCAGCCCACTCATTATCTCAGCCAATCATAGCTAGGAGGAAGGTTGCAGTCTTTTTCTGTGGCTAAACCAACTAGGCTCGTAATTTAACAATTGTATTAATGTTTACAAAAAAAAGCATTTTGATCCCCCAAAATTTTTACGTTAAAACGTCTCTCCTGTGAAATAGTGACTAGCGACATATGCCTAGTTTCCTGAAACGAGTCACATCTCCTACAGTCAAATCAAATTCAAATCAAGGGGCGGGATGTTTTGTAGGAATGGATCTTCAGATCCACCAACTCCAGAGGCTCAAAGGATCTCCATGAACAAAGGCTGTCTGGGCCAACTTGGGCTGAATCAGAACCACTGGCAGAAACGCAGAAAGGAGGGTCCGAGGCCACAGGTGCACCAGAGCGTCGGTTACCAATGGGGCACTCGGGTCCCTCATCGAGAAAAATAGGCACTGGACGTTTTCTCACGATGCGTAAAGAGAGAGAGGGTCCCATCTGAATAAAATATCTACACCCGAGTTGAGGCAACCGTGGACATGCGTCGCCAAAAGCGAGAGCAGGGACGAGTGACAGACAGAGAGGAGCTGCTAATGGATTTACTAACGGAGGAAGTTATTTCTAATTTCAGGCAGTGCCAGGCCTTA